>JAQFVV010012613.1:0-1200000 GCA_028023455.1 Epiperipatus broadwayi | reverse complement strand
CTGAAGTGAGACTATGCTCACGGAGTCAGCCTCAGACATTCATAAAAGTTCTTAAGAAGCAATCACCATCTTTATCTCCCATTCAAGGTACAAGTGAGATACCTACCAAAAAGTGAAAACAAATAGAAAGAGTCAGACCCCAACAGAAAATTAAAGGTAATTTTATATCAGCCAAAAGCAACTAATAAAATTCAAGATGAGGAAAAAACCAAAATGAATTACAAAAATACCAATCCCATCCCCACTTAGAGCTTATTTCAAAAGATGTGAAAGCTGATAATAAAGAAAAATAAGGGATAGCTTGCTTCCTGATGACTCATTCATTCACAAATTAATGATTTTGAAGAGAAAAATCATATAGTTTTTTTTTTAAAAAATAAAGGAATATTTTTTATTTTAAAATTATTTCACAAGAATGTAAAATATTTTTTATAATAAAGTTATTATTAAAGGGTATTGTGATTGAAGAAGAGAAATGAAATATTTCACAGTCTAATTTTCTCTTCTTAAAGAAAGGGGTGTGTAGTGATTATATTGGCCATGTCAATACTACATTATTGTATTGTTAAAAATATAATGTCCGATATTCATTTATTCAATTTTCCCTTTCATTAAAAATAAATACATTGAATATATTATGGAGATAATCCCAAAAGATTTTTTAAATGCAGTTAAAGAATTGATATGTAAATCATCTGAAAAAATATTGTAATGAGCTGGATTTTTTTTTCATTCTCTCCCCCATTCTTCTTTAAAACAAGAAAAGGAAAACAAAATGAATTAGCTATTAAATAATCCTTTTTATATGTAAGAAGTGGAAATTATTGTTTTTCATTATTTCCTTAGAGTGATGGAATGATTCATTGTACTGATGTTTGTAAGAAAAATAAAGAACTAAGTTAAAGTAAATAATTCATTGGTTCCATCCTAAGAGCAATTGTTTAATCTACATTCCTTCTCAATTCATTCTAAAACTACTATTAGTGAATGGATCTCTATAAATGTATAAGTTAAACAAGAAAGAAGAATATGAAGGCCTTATATAATTACCCTTAGCATTTCATTTAATGCTATTGAAAAGAGAAAAGAATATTGAAGAGAAAAAAAGTTATTTCAAGAGTAGTAGTTAAAGTCAGAATTGTTTATGCTTTGGTATTATTTTGTTATTTATGAATATTCAAGATAAGTATAGGAAAAAATATTTATGAACTTTTAAAGAAAGATTAAAGAATGAAAACTATTTTCAAACTTGTTAGAAATGATATTATTTTCTTATGCATAGAAGAGTGATAAAAATATAATATTGGAACTTGAATTCTTTGGTGTATAAACATTATTATATTCTATAATAATAAAGTATTTAAAAATATTTCTGGAAAACTATCTAGAAATCAATAAAGGTAATTCTTTTGTATACAAATGTAAAGACAGCATTCAAACTTTTATTGCAATCTTTGAAGCAAAAAGTACTCAAGAAAGGAAATTCTCAGAAGATTCTAATGACATTATTTTACTTATTGAGTTATTATTTTGTTTTTCTTATTAATAAAATTATTTCTTTATTTTCAAATTTATTAATTATTATTTCATACATTCACTACAATAATAATGGGATAAAAATATTTTATTATTTCTTGAAAAAAAAACATAAATTACACACATCTTATATATAACACTTGTTAGTTAATTAACAATAAATACTACACACATGACCCATAGGATACTCCCCCATAGCTCTGAGAATTTGCTCTATGTGTTATATCAGGAGTGTACAGCAGCCACATAAATGGCTGTTTATAAGAAGTATGAGATAAATAATTCGTAGTTTGATATTATTTTATTTATGTGCTTTGCTGCTTCTGTCACTACTGATAGACTTACCATTCCAATATATATAACTCAAAAATATAAGGCTTCAATTCATAGGTGGTACTATTTTATATAATAATAATATTAATATTTAAAATAAGTGGGAAAAGTATTTTGATTATCTTTTGAATAATATTATAATAATTCAAATGATAATTTTTAAACAAAATATCCTTTCTGTCTACTCATTTAGATTTGGATAAATATATGCAACTTAATAAATATATCAGTTTTATAACTTTTTAAATTTTTTAGCAATATATGGATTCAAGAAGTTATGTGTCAACTGATTTTAACAAATGGTTCCATTGTTCTATTTTGAATAAAGAGGTTTTAAAAAGTGCAGTAATTACCATAAAATATTGTTATCTAGTATAGTGAAAGTATTTTAAAAGATTTTATTTCTAGTCATAAATGAGAAGTTATTAAAAATTCAATGTGGATTAAAAAAATCATCAGTAATAGACCCATTTTTTTTTGGCAGGCAAATATATAAAATCAAAGATATAATGTATTGTTTTTATAAATTGGGTCAAATGATTTAATTTAGTTAATCAAAAAGATTATCGCATGCTTCAGAATAATAGTTGTTCAGTACAATAATTCATTTCTTACATGACATGAAATAAACATTAATATTAGTTTTACATTTTTATTAAATGCTTTTATTTAACTTAAATTCTCTGTATGTTTTTTTAGTTTGTTTGTGTGTTGCTTGTTTCATAGATATAGTTTAAGTAAGACTTTGAGAGAGTGATGTAGAGACTTTTTGGTTGCATATTTGTTTGTTTTATAGATAGAGTTTAAGTAAGATGCATGTAAGAGCAATATAGAGATTTTCTTGGTTTCAATTGATAGCTTTTAAAATCAAACTTAATACATTTTAAATAATAATTGATTTTTGGGGGGTTTCACTTTGAAAGCATGATTTAATTATTTATTAGATACATATATAACAATGTAAATATACTAAATCTAATATAATAAAAAATGGAAATAATGAATTCAATATGCGGTTTTTTTATATAAATTATAACAAACAATAAAAGTAATATATAAAACATATTACATTAAAAATAATTTAAATAATTGCATGATTATTTACAAAACATTATATAAGACAATATATATAAAGTTGTATAATTAAAACAGGCAAAACTTCCTATACGTATTGCCACTCAGTGCAATCCAGAGTAATCAATGGATGCCAGAAGGCTTGTGCATAAAATACCCATCCAGTGCCTACTCATCCAATATCCCCAGAATAGTTTGTGGCTTGTGGCCTTCATAAGTGAGGAGCCTTGGATCTGAGAGCAATGCACCTAGTTCTTAGGATCTAATGCAACCCTCCAGCAGCCATCTTTTATCTCTACTTAACTACAAAATATGAGACTTAAATTGAAAACACTATAATATTTGCAATCCAAGCTCATCAGTTTATATAGTCATATAGGTCTGAACTCAGTTCAGTACCTATATATTTTGGTGTCTTTGGTTCTTTAATAACCATAACCACCACTATCCTATTAAGCTGAATGGGGATTTTATGCACAAGCCTTTTGGCATCCATGGATTACTCTGATTTGCACTGAGTGGCAATACTGTACCAGTCGAAAATGTAAGTCCATCCAACAAGATTTAGAATCTAAGCAAAAGTACCACAAATTCAATCATGCCTGAGATACACAGGTCAGGAGCATTCATAAATTCTAACCTATTTGCCCATTCCCCAAATCTATAACACTAGGGACAACACCTACAGTGATACTACATAAATTCATTATTTCCGGACCCGGTGCTACATCATTTTGCATGAGAACTCAGCTGCTGATGATGATGATAGATTGAGTGAACCTAAGATATAGGTTTAAAACATACATAAATAGATTAATGACATTCGAACTACTGGATTAAATTTAAAAACAAATTTATTTTGATAGAAATTCAAGATTTTATATATGTATAATCAACATCATGCAGTTTAAACTATTATTTTGGTTACAAATCTTTGACAATCTTTATACAATCATTTTATTTTAATAGATATCAATTTAGTGTGGCAGTTATTCAATGTTACAAAAATAGATTTATCTGGGTGTTTTGCTAAACGTTTATACATTAAGAAAAACACATATAAAGATATGACAATAATAGAGTTTCACTGTTTGGATGACTTTTATGGGATGCCCTTGGCATTGGATACATAACTTTATTTTCATTTATAGAATTTATTTACAACACTAAAATGAGGCTATGTTGTGATCAAAATATACTTAAAACATTTATTTATTAAACATTTTCGACATTTGACTAGAAAATATTGTGAAACTCTATCAATATGGGAATTGATTATTTCAATAAAGGGGAGGGCAGCTTCATGAGAGGTTGGATCTAAACTCCAACTAAAAATATTACAAAGAGAAAAATGTTTCATTATCACATATCATTACAATTTATTTTGCTAAACAGGCTAGAAAAATAACTTCAAGAAATTGCAGTGCTAGCATTATGTCAATGAGAGATAGGGTGGCACATTTGGCCAAGACAAGGTCATTCTCCAATTTTTTTAAAGGTTGTACATGCCAGCTTCGTGCTAGAGTGGTACCGGAAACAAAAAAAGTAGGCAGGAAGTTGCTATGGATTCAGTTTATGCTAAGTCCATGCAGAGCTTCAACTACACTGACCGACTTGTTCCAGAAGTAGACTTAGACTTCTGTTATGAACAAGAACAATAACAAAACCAAAGGCTTTGAATCCCTGGAATGCAGTACAGAAGAATCAAAACAGTAGATAAATATATACTTGTAGTAGAAGAATGATGAATGAAGACAATCATGATTTCCTGGAATGAGGTACAGGTGAATCAGATTAAAGCCCTATGTGGCTTATTAATAATTTGACATATGCCAGCAATGCTATCATAAGAATATAAAGTCATTTAAATTAAATACTAAAATGAAGCCTTAATGATATGCTAAAATAATGACCCACGTAAAATAAAATCATTTATCATAAGTTAAATTATAATTAATGAAGCGTGCATTTCTCCCCCTTCTTGAATCAATACTATTTTGTTTAACATATAAAAAAAACTAAAATTCATGCACTTAAAAGTGCAAATAACAAAATAGATTTAAGTAGCCAGCCTTTTGGTGATGATGATCAATAAAGAAAATAAAATTAACGGACACCAATATCCACCTCAGATTGTAAAGTATTTATACAGTTTGTGTAAATTTATGATCAAATATTTTTTAAAAAGCATATATTTATTTAAAATACAAACTCAATCTTATGAGCTATTTAGAAATAACTGACAAGAACTCATTAATCCCCCCCCCCTTTCTATTCCACAGTGGGATATAGAAGTTTGTAAGACTGGATTTGATTAGCATTTACAATAAAATTAAATGAGGCATTTATTTATATGGCGCTCTGTTTATAAATTGTAATAAACTAAAGATTAGCCTTTCAAACTAACGAACATGCGCTTTTTACGAATGTTAATAATAATAAATGAATACTTTCATCTCCAACACAAGATAAAGTCTTTGCAAATGAATAAAATGAATCCACTTATTCATTCAACCCAAATTCTTATATATGGGCAAATCTTAAGTATTGGATATGAAAGCATGAGGATAAATCAATCACTTTAAATCACTGTTTAATAAAATTAAATGAAAAAATAAAAACATCATTAAAATTAAATCATAACTGCACTAAATTATAAGGATAAGAAGAAGTGTGAGTTGGATAAAAAGTTTTATAATAAGATTAGATTAGGTTATAGAGAATCGATACTAAGGAAATAATTAGTTTAACATGCTCGCTGATTAGCGAGTTAAAAAAAGGTTTAACATAAAGAAAACATTAATTTTTTAGAGTTACAAGTTAGAATTAGGTAATATGATTATGTCTTTAGGCTGGTTACCTCAGGATTTTATGGAATACTGAGGAATCTTCTGCAGCAGGTGGCATTCTTTGATGGCATGGGCACTCTTGAGTGGTAGGAGCTACATCTCTGCATGGCGAAGAGTGGAGGTGAAGACGGAGGGAAGGCAGCTGAGGCCCCTCAAAAATTAAACAGACAGGGAGTTGACTAGCGACTATTGACCCAACCCTTTCCAATAGATTTTTGGGCCTATTTATACCAGTTTTCAGTTATGCAAAGAATGTTTTTAATTAAACTTCTTAACTCTAATTGAATCTTTAATTTACAGAAATGTTTCCTCTTTTGTTATTGGAGATGCAATCGCAAGATAACTATCCAAAAATAAATTCAAATCAATTTCCAGATTGGAAATAGATTTGATAAAAACGTTAACAGCTAACTTAAAATCAATTAGCTTTGTTTTAAATTTTACTTTAATTTAAAAATTCCTCTTTAATCATGAAACAAAGTAATGTTCCCACCCCTTTAATTATTCTTGGACAGTCAGCGATTGCATCTTCCATCTTGAATGTTTATATAGTTTTATAATGAAAAATAATTACAAAATAAATAAGATATAATCAAAGAAAAAAAATACAAAATTATTTACAATATTTGCGCTTTTATATATATAAAAGCTCAATTAATATACGTATATATCTGAGTCGCATCTAGTGACATTAATATCAAATTAATTAAAGAATTTTTATTTAAAATTTATATTTGTAACTTTTATAGATGCTTCTCAGAAATATGCGTATAGTTTAGATATATATGACAAAAAAAGCAAGACCAAATGTGGGTTAAGTGGTAGAACAGTGAAACTCGATCTTAAACTAAGGTCGACTGTTTCAATACATATAAAAAGTTTAGTCTGTTTTAATAACAGTTAAGAGCAAGCATAAAAATAAAGATCATGTGATGTTTATTGACTTAAAAGTTGTATAATATATGTATTATTTGATTTGTATATTATTATGTTATAGGGTCAATTTTTTGAAGTTATATTGGTCTCAATATGAAGATTTTATTTTACTTTACTGTTTTATTTTGTTATTGTTGGTATATGCAATAATTGGTTAACATTAAAATAGATTATTAACATTTAAAAAGGCACTAAATCATGTGCAAGAAAAAGGCCTTTTATGTATGATTAATATATATTTATAATATCTGTTGTATATGATTTTTATTATTTATTATAAATCTGATATATACGTAAGAGGTATGTATATTAATTTATAGCAAGAGCATCAAGTGATACATATATATATATAATAAAGAATATGGTAATAGCCTCTAAACAAGCCGTTTTATGATAAATGCTACAAGAGAAAGCATTCAAATCATTATCTAGGATTGTCCCCATTCCCAAACCAGTTTCAAGCTATGATCTGGGATAGAGACAATCCTAGATAGAGATGATTTGAATACTTCCTCTTTATTTAGAGCTATTGTCATGATCTTTTTTTACATATTTGTAAATGCAAGCTACATAAGTCATGTGACATATTACTTGATTTTATTAATATATATATATATATATATATATAAATATATATATATATATATATATATATATATATATATATATATAAACTAAAGGTGTCAAAACCTGACATTTAGAGTTTATATATATATATTGTGCCATTACAATTTAGTCATTAGCTAAATTTGTAGTAATGTGCATGAAAGAAAATGTGGAACGAAAATCATCATCACATTTTTATATAGTAAAGGAAGCTGTAGGGCACCCAAGTTTAAACCCTACAAGATCAAGTTCTGAAAAGCTTAAGACAGAAAGAGAGTGGGGCAACAGTAATGTTCCTTATTTGTTTGTGTGTTGATAAAAAACTCAAAAAGAGTAGTACACACAGTTAATTATTCAATATTTAATTTTTTTGTTAAAAAGTAAAGTAATAACACACATATAGGCAGTGTGGGTGTAAGCTATTTAATTATCATTGCATATTTCAAATATTATACTCTCTTCAAAGCTAACCTACATTTGCTAAATTCTAATATTTTATTCTATTTCTATTTTTGTTTTTCTATGATTATAATTTGGGATTTAAAAGTTGTAGTTTGGGGTTTGAAAGTTAAGAATTTAATTTTAGATATTAAAATCATAATTTCTAAAAAACATTCAGATTGCTTTAATGGTCCAGCTTTATAATTGATTTGAATAAGTGTGTGTGTACATTACATACATAAATCTACATCTTATTATATATTTTAAAAAAAAGAGAAGAAATTCTGTTAAACTATTTTTTTTTCTTACTCAGAGGTTTTGGTTGTAAATACCTTTTGTTTTGATAAAGCTCTGACAGCTTAAAATCTTCCCATCAGATAGATCAATGAGAAGAGGTGGAATATTATAGGAGTGCGATTTTTGTTGGCAGAGTGAGAAGAGAAGCGTTTAAGATAATTTTACTTGAAAAACAAGTTAAGCTTTCCAAAAATCATGTAAGTGCAAGTTTCTTATATTGTTTGTTACTGATCACTTTAGCTGAAAAATAAGTATAAAAATCTGTCTGGGAAAAATAAGAAAAGAGATTTTAAAATATTGAAACTAAGGAAGACAAGCTGCCAGACACCCTTTTTTAAATCATATTTTTTTTAATATAAAGTTTTTTGAACATGGAAAATATAAGGATGGTGGGCTAAGAAAAATATAAATCTCATCTGGGGAAAATCCCTAACTCATCCCAGAGCTAGCATATCATATAGAAAAAAAATGTCTTGTCTGAAATTAAATATTAGTACATCTTAATGACTCTAGTACAATTATTCACCTGCATTTGAAAGCTGAAGGAAAATACTAGTACAAATTAAATCATCTAGTACAATTATTCCAGTGACTGAATTTAAACCCAGTAAAAAAAATTGCAAATGAGAGAACAACTGATATACTCTATTGAAAGAATTATGCTTAACAAGGAAGGGAAGAAAAAGTTCCAGTGGCAAATAATATCACCAACACCATACAAGCCTCAGGAAAAAGAAACCGTGATTGCTGCAAAAGTATGAACATTAAACAAGCTAAGTTTTAACCCTTGGGACTGGTAATATGAATTTTTGTTATCTATTTTCTTTTTATGATCTCAAAGACTATTCGTAACATTTTAGAGATGAAGTTTTCTATTTTTTTCTTAGAACTTTAAAACAACCATAATTGATTGAAAATAAAATTTTCTCCAATAAGAATAGTTATAACCTAGAGTAAAAATTTTATGTATGTTAGACCTATTATACCCAGCTTATTAATGAAGTTTATTTTCTAAAGGGTATTATTGTATACCAATCTAAAATTATGAACTATTTGTTGATATGTAAAATATTTTTTGTACTATTATTTTGTTTTAAATAAGGTTTAGTTATAAGGGATAAACACACACATACACAGTAATATATTAAATTGTTACATGTATACAATTGCATGTGAATGGAAGAATAATAGACATATATAGCGTTAAAAATATTAGATTATTTTTGTTTTGATTTAAAGAATAGCGATCTCCAATCTGGAAATCTTTTTCTTTTCAATTTAACTAACACTTTTTCTACTTCATCATACTATTTTATATGTTAAGTTTAGATGTATAAAGATTCAAAGTATGTGTGCCAAAGAGTGAATATTTTTTTTAAATGAAATATTTTCTTGTGAAGAGAAAACTTTAGCAAACTTAGTATCCAATTTAATATACATTATATATATTTGATGGGAAAGGGGGAAGAACTCAAAATTAATCTTATGATTGCAAAATAATCAATTATTGTTATTATCATTATTGTTCATATAAATTCTTAGTTTTATTTTTAAATTGTTTGTATGTGTTAGTAATGCATTAATAAATGTTAATTTGTTTTATTAAATGAGGCATATATATTTCATTGAGAGTATTCTTTATTAGTTGTGATCATTCATCAACAATGGTTAATATTAATTATTTAAGATTTAATTAGATATATTAAGATTAAACAATAGTTTTGAATTTCTTTAAAAATTAAGTTTTATGATTAGGCTTAGTCCTAAAGCTGTGGATCGAACTATTATCATTATCATCATCATCATCACATTTTGATTAATGAGCTAGATAAATGTTTAAAGGCTATAAATAAATAGTGATTTCATGGTATTTAGTTGACATTCGTGAATAATTATAATAACCACCATTCTATCATCTATATCATGCAAGGATGAGTGAATTGCCATCCTAAATTAATAGTATAATCTGAGCTAGTAAAACTTATAAAGATATTGAAACACATTTATTATGTTAAGATCTAGGAAATGATTTATGTCTGATGAATTTTTTAATACTCAACTTTAGTTTAAGGATGTTTTATGTTCACCTAAATGTTAGTGCATCCAGTGATATGGGTCTAAAAGCAAAATCCTCTATTTTTGTTAGAAATAAAGTACCAAAAAAGGATTCAAACCCGGTACATGTGAAAAGGTTATAAGATATAACTCTGTCTAGGTTCAGATAATCTAGTGGCACCCTGCTAGACCATATTCACTTGTTATTTGTTTAAATATGCACTTGACATCAAACCAAGAGATGAAAGTGGATAAAATCTACTGTCTGTATACCCGAGAAGATATTTTATTGAGTTACCAGTGTGCTCACCCACTCGATGTTATTTCCTGAGGTATAATAGTTTGTTCTTAATAATTTTTTTATAGTTTCTACTTGTTTATCAATGATACAATGCCTGCCTAACTAGGGTTTGAAATAGGCCAGACACCTTAAATGACTAGTCTCCAGGCATTATTGTTTCTAATTATTGATATTGTGATATCTTTAGAAATCTTAAGTAGAAATGGATGAATTTAGGCCACCAATATTTTATTGATAATTAATATTTACTTGAGTATTGAAAGTAATAAATTTTGATGACTATTTACAACTTATGAGTCCCCTTAATATGATTGATAACTCATCAGTCTGATCATTTGTGAAATAGCTTATACTCAGCAAGTCGCATATTGTAATTTTTTTTGATCTTTTATATATTTTTGGCTGCACTCAGGTATAAAAATTCTTTTGATCTAGTTAATTTAAGTTACAATATATATATATATATATATATATATATATATATTGTAACTTAAATGACCTATTTATTACTTACAATATATATATATATATATATATATATATATATTGTAAGTAATAAATAGGTCATTTAAAATTGAATTTATATAGGATAGATTGCTTAACAAAAAGAGAATTGCAAAATATTTGAACACTAAAAAATAAAAAATAATAGAGTTATTGAACACGAGATGGTGTTATATATGCAATAATTGGTTAATGTTAAAATAGATTATTAACAGTTAAAAAGTGCAGAAAAAGACTTTGTATGTATAATTAATATATATTTATATTAGCTGTTGTATATGATTTTTATTATTTGTTATAAATCTAATATATACATAAGAGGTAAGCATATTAATTTATTGCAGAAGCATCAATATATATATATATATAAACTAAAAGTGTCAAATCAATTTAAAATACTTTACTTTAAATTGATATGCCACAGAGTTTATATATATACACGACATAAGTAATAAATAGGTAATTTAAAATAGAATTTTTATAGAAATAGATTGCTTAACAAAAAATGAATTGCAAAATATCTGAATATTAAAAAATAAAAAATAATAAAAATAAAACAATATATTATAGTAAATGCTTTAATTTGTTATGCACTAAAAATAAAAATTGTATAATTGGTTTTTTAACCACAATTGTAGGTTTTAGATAGAACATGAAATAAAGAATGGGAAAGTCCAGAAATTAATTAATTCCTTTTCTATATGCACCTCACTTTCATGCTTTTATTTCAAGTTCAATCTAAAAATCCAATTGTGATTGAAGAAACAATTTTTTTCTTTTGGTTTTTAATGCATAAAAAATAAAAACATATACTATTTTTTATCTCTGTTATTATAAGAGTGATCTTTGAAATAATGAATAATTGATTTTATAAAAAAGGAGCCTAGGATAAAGATTTTAATTTGAATAAATTAAAACAAGAACATAAACATCATTTTCTTGGATTCCAGATTTACAGTATGCTAATAGTTATTTTATTCTTTCCAATTCAAAGAATACTCTAAAGAATTTTCTTAATGTAAAAAAACCTTGATTTAGTAATTAATATTCTGACCAACTTAGGTGCTTTATGAACCAGTGATGCAAAAAAATCTTTAGTACTTTTCAATACTAGTGTCAGCTTTCTTTAATGGATCCACCTGATTTGTGGTAGCTTCAGCCAGAAAAACTGCAAAATTAAAAGTGCTTGGATCTATTAATACCCCGGTCTTTATGCTGTAATCTTTCATCTGACAGTTAAAACATTTTCCAAGGTTTTATTTAGAAAATATTTGAAATTTTAGTCAATGATAGCTTCTTAAGTTATGTGGCAAAATCTTTAGCTTTTTTCTCCTGACCCTAAACCTAGAAGTTAAAATTATGCCTCTGTAATATAGTTAGGATTTAGAAAATAAATTTCTTGTCAATTTAATACAAATACATTGAAAATTTTCACTTAAAAACGCTCCATAATATTTTGAAAATATGATGCAAAATCATAAGATCTTATAATATTAAATCTATTATTATGAGGTCACATTATTATTGAAATGAAGATGCGAAGTAAATAAATAATAATAAATTTTTAGAAAAACGTTTTTATGGCAAACCTCAATATAACTTTTATAGGAAAAGTAGATTCCATTTACATCATAAAGATTATTTGGTGTTGATATAGTGTTTGAACCTACCCTGGCACCTCTCAGAGGAGTGCCAAAGCATGAAATCATGGTCAGGGGTTTGGGGGGGTTTCTGACAGAGATATTTTAAATGCTGGCTCTGGCTAAGCATTTATCACAAAGGTTGGCTTTGGATTGGTATTTTAAGATCTAGTGTCTGAACTACCCTGTCACCTCTCTGAGGAGTGCCAAAGCATGGACCCATGATCAGGGGTTTGGGGGGGGGTTCTTGACAGATATTTTAAATGCTGGCTGTGGCTAAGCATTTTATCACAAAGCTTGTTGAGGAATTGAAAATCTTCATTGTTTATAACTTACAAGCTTAAGAGAATAGGGTCATGTGATCTATGACTCTTATTTTGACTATTTATAGACTCTGCCTTAAGTCCTATGTGATGTTATATTGCTAAGACTACTAATGTATGGTATGGCTGAAGATCTATCAGCCCCATATAGCTATTTGAGTTGGATAGCTGAATTTGAAGACATGTAGGTGTCTGAAAATTTCAGATTTTTCACTCAATAGATAACTTTTAGATAAGTCCTCGGCTTTGGATTGGTATTTTTAGATCTACTGTCTAAACCTACTCTGACACCTCTCTGAGGAGCGCCAAAGCACAAAACCATGGTCAGGGGTTTGGGGGGCAGATGTTCCTGACATATTTTAAATGCTGGCTCTGGCTAACCATTTATCACAAAGCTTGTTGAGGAATTGGCAATCCTTATTGTTTATAACTTACAAGCTTAAGAGAATAGTGTCATGTGATCTATGATGTATTTTGACTATTTGTAGTCTCTGCCTTAAGTCTTATGCAATGTTATATTGCTAAGACTACTAATATATGGTATAGCTGAAGATCTATCAACCCCATATAGCTATTTGAGTTAGATAGCTGGGTTTGAAGAAATGTAGGCATCTGAAAATTTCAGATTTTCCACTCAATAGATAACTTTTAGACAAGTGCTTGGCTTTGGGTTGGTATTTTTAGATCTGGTGTCTGAACCTACCCTGGCACCTCTCTGAGGAGTGCCAAAGCATGAAACCATGGTTAGGGATTTGGGGTGGGTGGGTTCCTGACAGAGATATTTTAAATGCTGGCTCTGCCTAAGCATTTATCACAAAGCTTGTTGAAGAATTGGCAATCCTCATTGCTTATAACTTACAAGCTTAAGAGAATAGGGTCATTTGATCTATGACTCTTATTTTGACTATATATATTGTAACGATCGGAAAACAAGTGAAGATCGAATCTAACCGTGATCTGCACAACAGGGGTGCCATCTAGTCATTTGAATCTAAAAAAATTTATAAAGTAAGCAGATATGCGCTGTTAAGATCACTAGCTCAGGGAGTAGCAGAGATAATAAAATATAACTTTATATTTTAAATATAAAAAAAATAAAAGCCACTGCCAGAAATTAACACATAAAAATATTAATTTACGCACATATAAAATCATTTTAATTTGAGGAATAAGTTTAACATTTTAGATTTTTATAGTAATCTTTAATTTTACATTTAAATAGATTGCAATAATGAGTTTAATATTTATATAGGGAGTTGACTATGAATAGACTATATAGATTGTATTTGAAAAGAAAAATGTTCTATCCCTTATTTCACCTTAGGCCAAAAAGTTTACAGTCAAACCGGCGCCAATCCATCTGATACATTTATGTATTCAATGTAGCATGAAAATATGACAACACAAAATACTATACTGTCAGGAATGTACATATGAACAGTAAGTAGAGTTAGAGAAGATATTGTCTCTCCACCAACAGGAATGCTACATCTGTTGATGAGTAGAACAATAAAAAAACCACCATAGGAATGGACTGTGGTCCTTTGCTGGCTTACAAACCCATCCATAGGCAAACAAGGTGTGTGGCGTATATATGCAATCCTGCCTGTAGCAGATCTCATACTACATCTACTAATTATACAAATATATCCAATCCATTGAGCTAATTCAACTATGAAATAAATAACCTAAGATTACCCTCCCTTAAACTATATATAACTTTACAAATCTATACAGCCATTCACCCCCGACTTAAATTTAATATTTATTATGTTCGCACAGATGAAATTTTATAAAATTTGTTTTAAAATGTTGAGTATAGATCGGCTGCACAGATTCCACGGTCAAAAACATTCCAAAATAAACATAACTGATCAAAATACAAAGTTATCGATAATGTCAATTGCATAGGGAATACAAAAAACCCAATAGCATTCATTGTAAGATGCCACAGTGACATTGGTGACTTATATATTCCAATTGACTATGAAACAGCAACACAATTAACCGCCAACAAATTTATGCAACATCTATACCGGGGACTTTAAATTTCATGCATTTAAATAATTTACACGATAAGTATTAATACAAATAAAAAGCAATAAAATGGAAATGATTTTTTTTCAAAGCAAAACATATAAAATTAAACATTATCAATTGATTTTAAACTTAAAAGTCAGATAGAAGTTCATAAGCTTGAACGAAAGTTCTTAATTATTTTTAAATTTTAGAGTTCATGTCAATAGCTTACAGTAGAAGAATCACTGCTCTTGATGTAAATTTCCACGGAGTCTATTTGAAAACCTGGTCAGATGTTTCGGAGGTAGCATTAGCTGGTTCATTTTAGTATCACAGTCAGATCATTTTTAAAATAGAGAGAGTGTGATATGTGCGTCCTATCACGACCCTCAAAAACAAGCCGGAAAACTGACTGGAACTCAATATTTTTCTTTTTATAGTCCTCCTATGGATTTCATGAACAAAAATGTCACTGTTCCATTTTTTCGTTATGGTCCGAGCCTTTATTTGCTTCCATTGGTCAAGCTAAAATCTCTTTCTTCTCTTATCAATTTTTCATCTGACTTTTTAATTACACAGCTTTTGGATAATTAATAAACAATCATTTCCATTTACAGATGACAGGAATTAATTAATACCTGTTTTTACTTTTACTTACGTTATTTCTTTTTTAAACTATTTTTATATTTAAATCTTTTTTTATAAAAAAAAGTACGTTCAAATACCTTTTTTTTTTAATAAAAAAAAATATTTTTAAAGATTAGCATCTGTGCGAATATATACGTTTAACAAACATTTTAATTTTAGCATTTAGTTTTTTTTTAATACATTTATTTTTATTTGCAAACTTAAAAGTTTTTATTTCAATTTAATGTAATGGCATATTTATATATCATTGCATATCAGTAAACTTCCTCAAAAAAAATAAAAACATTTAAAAAAAAAAAAAAAGAATTTACTTAGTGTTAGTAATTACGTTACATAAATTGATTATATATGAAAATTTCAAAAGGACAAAACTTTTTTTTAAAAGACAAAACAGTAATTACACACAAATATAATGATAAAAAAAATGTTGACTGATTTCCTTACTACCAGCTAAATTTCTGCCCCCTTCCTTCCAAATTTCTTTTCTTCTACTTTTAACTATTACTTACGCAAGTTGAACGATTAGATTTTAATTTAAACAAGACTTTTTTTTAAAAAAAATATGATTTATATTTATTATTAAATTTTATTATTTAGATTTTAATATTAACGTTTTATTCCTCGCATTTATTTCTACATATGCGCAATTTTTCTTACTGGCAGTACTTTTAAACAAAATTTCAAACTGTAACTCCAAGTCAATACAACAAATATATTTATACTAATTTCAGAAAAAATATTACGGGCATGATTCACTTTTAAAATTCTCAGGGCACTCGTGTTTATTAAAGATCGGCCCAAGTTGGATAGCCAGTTGTAATGATCGGAAAGCAAGTGAAGATGGAATCTAACCACAATCTGCACTACCAGGGCGCCATCTAGTGTAACAGTCAGAAAATGTGTGACTCATAAACATAGTGCAGAATTCGACCACCACACAGAACAGCAGCACCATCGAGGTAGCGAAGCCACCCGTGTTACTGAGTTCGAACATAGTTTATCGGTTCCACAATACAATCCATGAAACAACGCATCTGATGCGACATTAGTAAATATTTCCTTAGGCACAGTGGTCAGGGATATGCAAGAGATTCATGATTTTATTCTCGAGTTAGCCAATAATCAAACTAATATTAATTAAAAATTTATATTTACATAATCGAGGAAATATTATATAGAATGGGTATCGAATAAATGAAACGTAACTGCAGACGTATAGTTTAAAATTATTTATTCACACATTTTAATAAAACAATCATTTACTAATAATATTTTATGGATTCAAAGCTTCAGTAGCAGGATTTGCAACATGATTATATTTTAAAGAATACATTTATTTGTTTAGACATTATTTTATCTTGAGGACTCAGTAGTGGTATTTCTGATACTGTAATGTTTACAAGAGGAATTCACTTATTTGAAGGTGTAATCTAGCTACCTAAAATTCTCAAGTCAGTATTTCTAATGCATGGCTGGAGGGATTTATACCTTTGCAATGCAAGAGTCTAAAGTAAGATTTAAGAGTAGCGACGGACATATATTTATTTAATTAAAATATTTATTTTATGACTAAGGGCAAACATTTATTTGAAAGTGAATTATGAAGATAATGCAGAGGCGGAGTGATATATAGAATAATAAAACTAAGTAAAGGAACACGTGGTACGCTTTAGAAAGGCGATATGAAATGGCAGTATATCGAAACTGCAATGCCGTGAATGAGTTTATAAGACTGTCAGGCTGGTCTCTGCCTCAGCCTGACGAAGTAAGGTGTCACATAAGCATAACCAGGGACAAGCAGTATGTGTCGCAATTTGCTGGCTGGCTGCATGACATTGTCAAATCCTACGGGAGCACCCATTATGCCCGCTTGTGTAGGATGACGGGTTAATTTCAACCCTGAAGAATCCGGAAATTTCACCACAGAATGGGTCATTGCATCTCTAAAATGTAACACATGTATTCTGTATAAATGATTATGATGAGATTTAAATAGATTTCTGACTCGGCCCTACATTATCAACATTTACTAAAGAACTCTGGCGACTCTCAAAGAAATGTAATTTTCTAGAATTATTCATGATGATTTAATAAATACAAAACATATATAAATTGGGAATTATTATAACTAATACGTCAGCCAGTTGTAAAGTAGTAGACCCCTGCATTACAATAAATGATGCATTGAATGCGTATCGATTTATATGAAAGTTAAGTTAGTTATGAAAGCAAATATTAATGAAAATTTGACACGCATTCATTGTTCCAAGCGATCATAGATTTAAACTTTGAAAATTGAGACAATTATGAGCATGCAATAATTAAATAATAACTATAGATAGAATGTAGATTTGAGAAATACGCACCCAAGAAAGATAGAGTGAGGTAAGCTAGATTATTAGAGAAATTTACATATTAAATTAATTATTCAATTTTAGTTATACAAATGATAGTTTTTACATTTTATAATTTAGATAAGTAATATGAAGAATAGCTATAGCATGTTATTAGAGTACTCTAGAGTTTGAACACAGACAGGTACCTGTTTTATAAGAAGTTTTCTGATTCCATTAGTTTAGCAGCAAAAAGTTCACGAGTGGCAATTCTTTCTTGTATTTAGATATTTCATTTACTTTCACAGCAGCAGCAGCAGCTTTCCCATTCATTTCAGGAAGCAGATCTTCATGGTGAATTTATGATGGGCAATGGAAAGTTCGGCATCCGATAGGCCATCTCCCGATGGAGAATAATCTAGGTGCTTTACTCGGTCATACCTTGGCAGGAACAAATTATTTTTATATTTTTGGAGACTCTCAGTGATCGAGAGCAAAGCTAAAGTTTTAAGTGAATATCTCCAGCAAGTCTAAGATGGCCTCTTTTTTTATCTTGATCTTTCACATTTTTGTTAAGATATTTTTCGGTTCTACTTAATCTGCCCTGAGGATAATCAATGCATTTTGTTGGTTTTTAATTAAAGAAAGCTGCCATTCTATTGTTTACATTTTACATTTACTAATTACATTTTGGGGAATTTTTCTTTAATTAATCTATTATCTATCACTGACCGATGCTTTTAAATTTCAAAGACAAAAAGGAAACATAAGATTATTTTAACTTTTAATTAAATATTACATCAGATTTTTTTAGAATTATTATTAAACAAAATTTAAACAAAGCAATAAATACGAACTTTATAATCCAAAATAAATGATTAAAATTATACAAAATTATGTAATTAAAAGAAATCTAAATTATATTATTTCATCCCTATTTATTGCCTTTAATTTGAGATCGAAATGTGTGGGTGTTTATGCTGAATTCTACATATATTTATACATTTTTAATATTGCTACACACACAATTCGATACCAAAAAGTTTAAATTTGGGCGGGATAGATCGGTCAGTGAGAGACGACAGAAAAAGGTGAAACTTAAGATTCGAATACGAATCTTACTGTTTCATTTCCCCGTACTTCCCATGAACAATTAAGGAAGGACAAAGGAGGCAAGAAAGAAAAAAAATTTTACATTACATAATTTAAATACGAAAAAATTATTATTATTTTTTTTTACAGATATATTGAAATATAGAAAGCAGAGATTACATGAAGCAATGAACAATTTATATACCCGGATCTAGAATTTATAGTTTAATTAAAATGGCCTAATTTGGCCGTGTCTGGTTAAAATCATAGTAATAATTAGTTAAACTGAATGTATATATATATAAAAAAATTCTTAGAATAGGATTAGTTAGTATAATATAAAAAAAATTTAAGAGTAATAGTAATTAAAACAATAATATATATATATAATAAAATTTCTATCTAAAACCCTATTTGACTAAAGTACAATCCACTCAACCAAGTTCATAATGTCAAGTTCATTTTAATATTTTCATATACGTTTAATAACCGTCCTAATAGTCTAATATTTTTACAACCCTGGGTCAGGTGGATAATACCTACATGGTTTGAGATTACGGGCAATATATGTCCCTTTTATGGTATCTCCATTTTTTAATAGATATACATTTGGGCCACATGTGCGATCAATTATAAAGGGTCCCCAGTACAAAGGAAAGAACTTTTTATATACTCTTTTATCTCGGTTACTTTGTTGAGAGTTCCGTACCCAAACATAGTTCTCAACATGGAAATATTGGCTTCTCCGATCTGCTTGTAATTTCCGTTCTGCCCTTTCTGTAAGGCAGCAGTGTGCCTTGCATCTGTCAGTTTCAATATTGATTTCACGTTCATCCATTGGTAATGGTGTCTTGATCAGTAATGAGTCCACTTTACCAAAATGCAAACGTGTTGGTGTCATGCCAGTGTCCATCTTCATCTCTTTTTTACTGCTTTCACTCAACGGTTCTTGTGGGCCTTCATCTATTGGAATAAGGTATATTTGCTCATCTACTATCATAGGTTTGTCAAGTATTTCTAATTCCCTATCCTTTTCCATATCTTTAATTTCTTCTTCCTTTTTACTAACTGGGGATATTCCATAATGTTCTTTGATCATTTCAAGATATATCAACATATCCCTATCCATTTTCTGACGCTCCCTAACTCTTATCTCCTCTTCTTCCTGACTCGTTTTTGGTTCTTCATATCTTCTTCTCACTTCCTCACATATTTTCCTCCATTCTTCTTTACTCTGTCTAAATATTTCAAGTAACCTTAGACTGAAGTTTATTGGTGCTATACTGTCATTTTCTGCTTCCATTTTTCTTAATATTATTTATTTATTTTATACTACTAGCATTTGACTACTCCCCACCGGTATCTTGGCCCTATAACACTCTTTTGCTGCCCTCATTTACTCTACATTGCCCTATCTCTATATTGCTGCGTTTAACATATTTAACATATATATTATAGCGAACTACTGGTAACGCGTATAATAAGCCACTGCTGTCTATGATATATATATATTTGTACTTTAATAAAATATTTACTATTAACATATATAACAAGCTTCTGCTGTGTATGCTATATATATAATGGTGTTTTAATAAATTATTCAATGCTACCTGCTTTCCCATTTAGCGACTGATTACTTTTTTTTTTTTGACATATATATACAAAAAATATTTCATTAGATCCGAGTATTTTCGTTCCTTCTTAACTTACACACACATCCCTGCTTTCCTTAAATTTGTTATTACGCCTGCTGTCCTTTCATTTACTCGACCCACATTATTTCACTCGATTTTTTTTTTCATTATTTTTATCAAAACAAAATCATATATATATATAGAATAATTAGCTAACTCGAGTAATGAATGCTAAAAGAAATTTATATGCGTTATATTTTGCTCAGGGTATATATGGGTTTTTTGTATCGAAAGCTCCACGTTGGAAAGCGCCAAACGCACAAAAAAAATTTAACTATGTAACAGTCAGAAAACGTGTGACTCGTAAACATAGTGCAGAATTCAACCACCATACAGAACAGCAGCACCATCGAGGTAGCGAAGCCCCCGTGTTACTGAGTTCGAACATAGTTTATCGGTTCCACAATACAATCCATGAAACAACGCATCTGATGCGACATTAGTAAATATTTCCTTAGGCACGGTGGTCAGGGATATGCAAGAGATTCATGATTTTATTCTCGAGTTAGCCAATAATCAAACTAATATTAATTAAACATTCATATTTACATAATCGAGGAAATATTATATAGAATGGGTATCAAATAAATGAAACGTAACTGCAGACGTATAGTTTAAAATTATTTATTCACACATTTTAATAAAACAATCATTTACTGATAATATTTTATGGATTCAAAGCTTCAGTAGCGGGATTTGCAACATGATTATATTTTAAAGAATACATTTATTTATTTAGACATTATTTTATATTGAGGACTTCAGTAGCGGTATATCCGATACTATTGTTTACAAAAGGAATACATTTATTTGTTTAGACATTATTTTATCTTGAGGACTCAGTAGCGGTATTTCCGATACTGTAATGTTTACAAAAGGAATTCACTTATTTGAAGGCGTAATCTAGCTACCTAAAATTCTCGAGTCAGTATTTCTAATGCATGCCTGGAGGGATTTATACCTTTGCAATGCAAGAGTCTAAAGTAAGATTTAAAAGTAGCGGCGGACATATATTTATTTAATTAAAATATTTATTTTATGACTAAGGGCAAACATTTATTTGAGAGTGAATTATGAAGATAATGCAGAGGCGGAGTGATATATAGAATAATAAAACTAAGTAAAGGAACACGTGGTACGCTTTAGAAAGGCGATATGGAATGGCAGTATATCGAAACTGCAATGCTGTGAATGAGTTTATAAGACTGTCGGGCTGGTCTCTGCCTCAGCCCAACAAAGTAAGGTGTCACATAAGCATAACCAGGGACAAGCGGTACGTGTCGCAATTTGCCGGCTGGCTGCATGACATTGTCAAATCCTACGGGAGCACCCATTATGCCCGCTTATGTAGGACGACTGGGGTTAATTTCAACCCTGAAGAATCCGAAAATTTCACCACGGAATGGGTCATCGCATCTCTAAAACGTAACACATGTATACTGTATAAACGATTATGATGAGATTTAAATAGATTTCTGACTCGGCCCTATCTTATCAACATTTACTAAAGAACTCTGGCGACTCTCAAAGAAATGTAATTTGCTAGAATTATTCATGATGATTTAATAAATACAAAACATATATAAATTGGGAATGATTATAACTAATATGTCAGCCATCTGCGAAGTAGTAGACCCTGCATTACAATAAATGATGCATTGAATGCGTGTCGATTTATATGAAAGTTAAGCAAGTTATGAAAGCAAATATTAATGAAAATTTGACACGCATTCATTGTTCCAAGCGATCATAGATTTAAACTTTGAAAATTGAGACAATTATGAGCATGCAATAATTAAATAATAACTATAGATGGAATGTAGATTTGAGAAATATGCACCCAAGAAAGATAGAGTGAGGTAAGCTAGATTATTAGAGAAATTTACATATTAAATTAATTATTCAATTTTAGTTATACAAATGATAGTTTTTACATTTTATAATTTAGATAAGTAATATGAAGAATAGCTATAGCATGTTATTAGAGTACTCTAGAGTTTGAACACAGACAGGTACCTGTTTTATAAGAAGTTTTCTGATTCCATTAGTTTAGCAGCAAAAAGTTCACGAGTGGCAATTCTTTCTTGTATTTAGATATTTCATTTACTTTCACAACAGCAGCAGCTTTCTCATTCATTTCAGGCAGCAGATCTTCATGGTGAATTTATGATGGGCAATGGAAAGTTCGGCATCCGATAGGCCATCTCCCGATGGAGAATAATCTAGGTGCTTTACTCAGTCATACCTTGGCAGGAACAAATTATTTTTATATTTTTGGAGACTCTCAGTGATTGAGAGCAAAGCTAAAGTTTTAAGTGAATGTCTCCAGCAAGTCTAAGATGGCCTCTTTTTTATCTTGATCTTTCACATTTTTGTTAAGATATTTTTAGGTTCTACTTAATCTGCCCTGAGGATAATCAATGCATTTTGTTGGTTTTTAATTAAAGAAAGCTGCCATTCTATTGTTTACATTTTACATTTACTAATTACATTTTGGGGAATTTTTCTTTAATTAATCTATTATCTATCACTGACCGATGCTTTTAAATTTCAAAGACAAAAAGGAAACATAAGATTATTTTAACTTTTAATTAAATATTACATCAGATTTTTTTAGAATTATTATTAAACGAAATTTAAACAAAGCAATAAATACGAACTTTATAATCCAAAATAAATGATTAAAATTATACAAAATTATATAACTAAAAGAAATCTAAATTATATTATTTTATCCCTATTTATTGCCTTTAATTTGTGCGTGTTTTGTTGTTGAATTCTACATATATTTATACATTTTTAATATTGCTACACACACAATTCGATACCAAAAAGTTTAAATTTGGGCAGGATAGATCGGTCAGTGAGAGGCAACAGAAAAAGGTGAAACTTAAGATTCGAATACGAATCTTACTGTTTCACTAGGCATTTGCAGTTAGATTCGATTTTTCACTTGCTTTCCGATCATGACAACTGGCTACCCAACTTGGGCCGATCTTTAATAAACACGAGTGCTCTGAGAATTTTAAAAGTGAATCATGCCCGTAATATTTTTTCTGAAATTAGTATAAATATATTTGTTGTATTGACGTGGAGTTACAGTTTGAAATTTTGTCTTAAAGGTACTGCCAGAAAGAAAAATTGCGCATATGTAGAAATTAATGCGAGGAATAAAACGTTCATATTAAAATCTAAATAATAAAACGTAATAATAAATATAAATCATAATTTTTTTTAAAAAAAAGTCTTGTTTAAATTAAAATCTAATCGTTCAACTTGCGTAAGTAATAGTTAAAAGTAGAAGAAAAGAAATTTGGAAGGGAGGGGGCAGAAATTTAGCTGGTAGTAAGGAATCAACAGTCAACATTTTTTTATCATTATATTTGTGTGTAATTACTGTTTTGTCTTTTAAAAAAAAAGTTTTGTCCTTTTGAAATTTTCATATATAATCAATTTGTGTAACGTAATTACTAACTCTTAAGTAAATTCTTTTTTTTTTTTATGTTTTTATTTTTTTGAGGAAGTTTACTGATATGTAACGATATATAAATATGCCGTTACATTAACTTGAAATAAAAACTTTTAAGTTCGCAAGTAAAAATAAATGTATTAAAAAAAACTAAACGCTAAAATTAAAATGTTTGTTAAACATATATATTCGCACAGATCCTAAACTTTAAAAATATTTTTTTTTTATAGAAAAAAAAAGGTATTTGAACGTACTTTTTTTTTTTATAAAAAAAGACTTAAATATAAAAATAGTTTAAAAAGAAATAATGTAATTAAAAATAAAAACAGGTATTAATTAATTCCTGTCATCTGTAAATGGAAATGATTGTTTATTAATTATCCAAAAGCTGTGTAATTAAAAAGTCAGATGAAAAATAGATAAGAGAAGAAAGAGATTTTAGCTTGATCAATGGAAGCAAATAAAGGCTCGGACCATAACGAAAAAATGGAACAGTGACGTTTTTGTTCATGGAATCCATAGGAGAACTATAAAAAGAAAAATATTGAGTTCCAGTCAGTTTTCCAGCTTGTTTTTGAGGGTCGTGATAGGATGCACATATCACACTCTCTCTCTCTATTTTAAAAATGAACTGACTGTGATACCAAAATGAACCAGCTAATGCTACCTCCGAAACATCTGACCGGGTTTTCAAGTAAAGACTCCGTGGAAATTTACATCAAGAGCAGTGATTCTTCTACTGTAAGTTATTGACATGAACTCTAAAATTTAAAAATAATTAAGAACTTTCCTTCAAGCTTATGAACTTCTATTTGACTTTTAAGTTTAAAATCAATTGATAATGTTTAATTTTATATGTTTTGCTTTGAAAAAAAAATCATTTCCATTTTATTGCTTTTTATTTATATTAATACTTATCGTATAAATTATTCATTACTTTGGCTCCAGAGATTTTCTATCATCTAGCAACTTAGAGATAAATTTATGGACTAGACCGCTGCTGACATTTTCTAAGAAATCCATTATATAGTTCTTTTAAGAAGTCTTGATTTCTTAAGAATTTAATAAACTAGTCAAGATAGAAAATGAACGTTTGATAAAATTTATTATCGTATACAAACAGAGGAAAATATGAAGCAATGATTTCTTAAGAATTTAATAAACTAGTCAAGATAGAAAATGAACATTTGATAAAAATTATTATCATATACAAACAGAGGAAAATATGAAGCAATCTACCAGTGAGTCCAGTAAAATGACCATGGGGTAGACAACCAGCCAGCGCACCGCCCTTTCTCTGTCCCAAGCCACCAAGGTGTGACCACGCCAGTTTCAGCCACCCACGATGATGACAAATGCCGCCTTGCTAAATAGATGAAATCCTTACTACACAGCCAGTTGACTTGAAGCCCACTCAGAGCCCACAGGAGAAGAATGAAGATGCAGACATAAGTTTATTTTAAGATGGTTTATTAATATTGAAATAATTAACTTTGATATTTTCGATTAAATATATTATTATTATTTTTTATTATTATTATTATTAATCTTTTAAAAAAGACAGAGTTATCTCTCGCATATGTATATTGAATTACGGTTATTACGGGCATAAATGTTAAAGCTTTTACTTAAATCTTTTGAGTCAATTTTTCTGTCAAATTCTAGTATTTTCAACAAAGGTTGCAATGAGATTTTTGTTGTTGTTGTTGCTATTCGTTTTTCTCTTTGTTACTCCTGAAATTCGTCATATACAAATATACATGCGTATATACACTTATAATATTCGGTAAATACGATATCTCATGTTGAATATCTAAAAAATGTATTTAACCGTATATCTTTTTTTAAGTTATTTTTTTGTCACTGCGACACCTCATGATGCGTGTAAGAAGGGATCTATTATAGATTCCCTGTAAGCAAGTCCTTTAATAACTTTATATTTAAATAGTAGGTGTTTAATTGTGCTGCACGTATATACATGTATAGGAGTTTATCTATGGCAAAAGGGAAATCAATACAGTACCTTATGGTGAGTACGATATAGTATCTGAGCCAATGCAACCTTGTTGACTGTTGAAAATATGAAATTAGTGAAATATCTCAAATTGCAAATATACATATGCATAGTTTATTATTATTATTATTATTTTTGCTATCAATAAAAAGGTTTTAAAGTAATCAGTAAAAGCGTATGCCTGTATGACCAAAAATCTCATATATATAAATATATCAAATCACACAAAGTATAACTTATTCCTACAGGGTAAAAAGCTCAGACCATTTCCATTACTTATAAACATTGTAAATAACTTTAAGGATTTATTATTTTTCTTATTTAAAATTGTATCTATCTATTTCAACGCCGCGAATATATATATATATATGGGTTTGTGATAATTAATTATTTAGTATTTTTGTTATTATATCATCATTAGTGTGAAACGGTGGTGGGTATTTGGGATTAAATAAATATTTAATCATACTATTAAACTTATTTCGTTTTCGTATTATTTATATTGATAAAAATATATTCTTTCCTTATCAACCACGTACCTGTAATAATCATTTAACTTACCCATTTGAAGACCCTAGATGTAGAGTGACTGAGCTAGCCACAAAGGGATATCACTCTACCGGGGTGTTAAATCTTATTCTTATGCTTTGCTGAACGTATGGTATTGCACATCCTTCTAGGAGGGAAGGAAGAAGGAAAAAGATTATTTTTTTGTTGTTGTTGTTTTGTTTTCTAGAAGTGGCGCGCAAAGGTCTATTTTGTAAATAGATTTTTCAAAGGTGTGTACTTACCATTGTTCTAAATGTTCAGGCATTCGAATAAGATATCAACTAAAGGGTGTTTTTGACTGGAAGAGTCGGTCAATGCACTCTTCCTATCAGTTTAGCTGGAAGTACCAATATATATATATAAGTACAGACAATCGGTTCTAAATTGATATCCATTCTTTTTCCTGTTAAATCTTGTTCACTTCATGCTCAGTGCAAGATTAGGATTAGGAAATCCGCAGGGGAATTTGGTCCAGTACAATATATATATATATATGTGTGTGTGTTGCATGCACAGATAATGAAGCTAGTAAATATATATAATTAAAGTAATTTAATATTTTGCATTTAATTATATATATTTACTAGCTTCATTATCTGTGCATACAGCACATATATATAGTAGTTTATAATAAATATGATGTAGTAAGAATTGTATGAAAGGGAGTGGCAGTAGCAGGGTTAACCTAAAGGTAATGATGTATTAACCTAAAGGTAATGATGTATTATGTGTTAGAAAAGGGGTGTTAGATTACTTAGGAAAAGTACAAAGAGAAATAGAAAGATATGCAGTAGAAGCAGATGTGTGGGGCAAAGGAGGCAATTTAAGGAGCAATGGGATGGTCAAGTTTTTATAAGAGGTGCAAAAAGTAAAATAAACATGTTTGGTAGATTGCAATTTATGGATAGTTAAGAGATTAGCTAAAATAGTATTTAGCTGGTTTACAAATAAAAGGCAGGCAACAAGATGGATGAGAAATATATGGTATGCAGAAAATTTGGATAAAGACTTTTTGTCAATATACTTTTACAAAAGGTGGGATGATTGCATTAAGAGGATTGTTGAGTATTATAGTGGCAAAGACTGGGGTAGAAGAATAGATGTATTAATAAAAAATAGGGAGTTAGATGAGATCAAGAACTAGTGTGGGAAATAAAAACAGCTTAAATATATATAGAAGTAAACAGAATATTGAATGTGAGTTAATTTATAATAGCAGGGAAAACAGTTCACTATTTAAGACTCAAACATGATTACTAGCAGCAAGGGAATATATATACACATAAATTGAGAAATGTGGATGATTTTGTCTGCAGGTTATGTAAGGAAAGCATGGAAAATATTAGGCATTTGCTAATAGAATGTAAATGCTTACAAGCAGAAAGGATACAAATAACAAAGTTATGAGAGAATAAATATAAACCAAGTGATGGTACAGTAAGTGAATTATTGGTCTTTATGCTGAGATTGAAAAGAAATAATGCAGATCTAGATACAAAGGCCATGGAGTGGATAAAGATGATGTTATGGAAATGGTCTAGAGCAGGACAGAGAAAAATATGGGAAAAACTTAGGTTGGAGAATGGAAAAGGAAGGGAAGGTGGCTATTAGGTTTTTCTTGGACACATTGGCTGACTTCAATAAAGGAATAGCCATCACATCACATTTGGGAATACTTTCTGTTGATCTTATTTCAGTATTTTTTGCTGATGTATTATTAATATTGATAGTTTTCTCCATAGCTAACATAAACCAAACCTTGTTCTCTTGTAATTCATATGTCCATAACTCAAAGCCCAAGATGTAAAAAAAAAGGCTGATTAAAGTCAATATAATTAGTATCTTAAAAGAAATATTATTAGAACTCCATTCTTTCTATGATATATTTATCAAATTTATAACAACAATTGCTGATGATTTAATTCTTCAATGATATTGAAAATAATATATTCCAAATTAGAACAAAATTAGAATGGTGTTATTTGTAATCAATATTTATCTTCTAATGATTGAATAATTTGTTAACAAATTTACAAAAGCACTTAAAACGTTAGAAAGTAAAAATTAAAGAAGATCATGAAAAAATAAAACAAGATCCAGTAGAAAATTCTCACCCTTCTATGAAGATATTGTAAGTTATGTTTCAGTATTGAATATAAAAGCAATTTTAAAAGAACTATCACTGCAATGAGATTGCAAATATTATATCTATTAAACTTTTAAGAGACAGAGTTACAAAACTAGAAATAGCATTATAAGTCTCTTTTTCCCAATACTTGACCAAGGCTCTAGAAGCACATTTCATATTTCAAGAGGTTTTGAAAAGAATTAAGACCTAAGAGAGGTTTTCACCAAAAAATTTAACAATATTATTCATTCAGAATCTATTTAAAAATTTGACATTTAAAAAATTTGATTAGTCTTAAAACCTAGTAAAGTTATCAATAATCAAAAAATTATCACTTAATATAATTATTATATGTTCTTTAAAATCATTTTGAAAGAATGATTGCAATCAAGTCTTAAAAACTTTTTTCTTTTGGCCAAGGCTGGAAATAGATCAGGACAAAGCTGTGTAAAAAATCTTATGGTTTTTATTGGAAAACAGTTATTTTGTAAAAGCCTTTGAAAATTCTTAAATGCAGAAAAACTATTAAATTACTTGACAAAATGTTTTCTAAAAAAATAAATAAATGATTTTAAATTATACTATAACTGTTCGATACCAGTACCACATGTTCTGAACATTTAGGTCTATATTACAATTACCCATAAAAGAGAAAAAAAACTTTGATAGTTATAATAATAGTAAATATAATGTTTTATAGAAAATGACTTCATCCTAAATGTAGTTCTCTTACCTATATTATTTAACATTCCAATGCAGGACATTTATCCATATAAATAACAATGTTTTGATCTCAAAAAATGTATTCTTCTCATAAACAGAATTTTTTTTAAAATAAATTTATGAAAATTTGGAAATATTTTTCAAAAACTGATATTTTGTTCCTCATTTCACCAACACTCTGTTTAACTTTCCATATAAACTTCAGCAAAACATCTTGTAAACTGAATGAAAATATTTGCAATCTAAAACAAAAATTGGCAGATCCTGCTTGTGATTGATGCAAATACTTGAATAACAGCTTTATTATCACTACTACTAAATACTTTATACTCTTTAGAAAAAAGTAGTCACTGTAAACTGATGTATATGAAATTAATTATTAGTGGCATACTAAAATCCATTCCTTTTTTGTGACTTCCCATTTTTTTACATTTTCTTTTACCAGATATCAAAAAAAAAACGGTCAAATTCAGAAAAATGTATGGAAAGCTACATAAATAGATCAGATTTATTACTAACTTAATGCATAATTTCACCATATAAAACTGTTTAGTCTCGAGAGTATAAATTTAATGCCAGTCATGCTGCATTGATAATTTTTAAATAAATCTAAGCACAACTTTATTGCAACAAAATGAATTTATTTAATAACAAAATAGGAAAAAATAATAAATAGAAAACAATTAAGAGATTTTATTAGAAATCTCTCCAGTCTGTTACCAAGCTTCTATGTATATGTCAATTTTTACTCATGCTCAGTAGCAAAATATAATCTACTGAGGTGCATCTTAATTCAAGAAAATCCTTTACGCATCCATTGGAGAATAACAACAACAACAATATATATATATTGTAATGGAAAATATTTTAAAATATGAAAACAATGCTAGTGGAGCAACTTGTCTCATAAATAGCAATATTTCTCTCTTGGATGAGCCAAAAATGTAATAGATAATTAATAAAATAATGGATGAAAAGCTGCCTGATCTACAAATGCCCACATATTTGAGCAAACTAGAAAATATAATGGATAAATGTTATACTTAGGCAACTAAAATGACTACTAAATATATGAATTAATCCATAAATATTGGATCTACAATAGTTTGAATTTACATCTACAATAAGGCACCAATGGTTCTCTAATAAGTACATCTGTTTAACAAATAAGATAAAGTTCAATAAATATTTTACTTACTAATGAGATATCATATGGGATATACACTTAAATATTTTAATTGTAAATAAACTGTGTAATAAAATAGTTTTACAATGATTTATGCAATAGGCAAAACAAAGTACTTAGGTTAGTCATAATAATAACAATAACAGCAACAACAACAACAATAATAATTATTTATTGAAGTAAACATTAACTTATTGAGGTGGCTAAGATCAAAAACATAGTTCTAATTTTTCCAAATGCAACCTAATATCAGATATCTTTATAATTTACTGCTGCTAGATTACACTTAATAAAAACAGTCTATGATTAAAATTATTAATGCTTACTGTCAATAAGAGTTAATTACAAATTCTTTCTCACAAAAAAAAAAAATAATACAAAAACAATTGATTTAAGTCTTAATTATATGAATCTATTATTTAAGCTTATATCAAATGATAAGATAAAACTGCCTTATAATTAACATTATTAATACAAGAGAAGACTTTGATAAATATTTTATCATTAAGCTACTATAATACTTTTAACCATTATGAATAAATGAAATTTATTTCATATAGATAATGTAAAAGAAATTTTTCTTTGTCTGTTACCAATTTGAGCTTATATATAATTCCAGCTTAGATTCCACTATCCCATCTTCCTTGGCACATCAATAATAACAAAGCACAAATATAGGTTTCCATAAACATTTTTATCCTTAAATAATATTCAACCACTCCTTTTGTTGATATTATAATCCATGGAAAATTTGATAATTTTATAGATTCATGGCAGTTAAGCATAGCATTTGTTATTAATCACTTCATTTGAATCATAAAGATATCAAATGAAGGGGAAGCTCATTCTCCTTCTTTTTAAGTTGTTTTACCCGCAGTGCATATTTCTTTGTTATAAGACCTGAATCTATGTATAAAAGTAAAGTAAAATAAACATAAATTTTTAAGCAAAGAAATTATATATGTGTTCTTCTTGCTGAAATCATTTCTCTAACAATAGTAGCATAAAAATATTGCAGTCTTTCCTCCCTTTTTTAAACACTGGCTTGTGAACATGTGATTCTCTTCTAATCCTAATAAGGCATTGTTATCATTTGATAATAAATAAAATATTTCAATTTAAAATTTGATAAATAAATGGTTCACTTATTCCAGATTTATTCAAAATAATAAACATGATTGTTTTTTTATTTAGTTATTTATACACTAAAGAAGGGAACTATAGATGGAAACATGTGTACATCACAATATGGATTCTTCTTTCAAATGCAATAAAACTGTCAATGTTCCATAAGCTACTAGCTTGGGACAGTTTGTTCTAGATTAAATGCTTTCTAATTAAGTACTTATAAATGAATAATACCACTCATTAAAGATTTCCATCTAAATCATCCATTAAAATTTTATATTATATATAGCCTTATATTTTGGTACAAAATATATAATATGGTGGAACTGATTTAAAATTTCTCTATCTTCTTTTAGATGACTTAATTATCATAATTAGCATTTTGTGAATACTTGATACTTGTATTCAAGTTGACTCAATAATGAGATTATGTAATTTCTTGGTTACTATTTTTTTTCCTATATTGGTTTTGTCCTTTTCCAATCACAGATTTGGACAAGCTGTTTTTAACCTGCAAAACCAACAGCATATTATATCAAATTTAGTAAATAATAATAATAATAATAATCATCATCATCATCATCATCATTATTTGTTTCTCTTTAACTAATCCTAAAGATTAACTTTAATTAATTAAAATGGTTTATTTAATTTATCTTGAATTAGACAATAGAATACATTAGATACATTTTTTTCTTTCTTCTTTCATTTTTAACAGAAATATGTAAATAAGGAGAAATGTAATTGGATAAAAGGAAAAGAGAATGTTCAGAGTTTTTTTTTTATTATCAACTGGGATAAAGGCGATAAATATGTAAAAAAGTTTCTACTGTTAAAAATGTAACAAATGTGAAAGCTATTTCTTAAAGTTAGGGAAAAAGAAAAAAATTAAATTAAGATTTTTCTTATATAATTCAATGTGCGATGTTATTATGTGTTAGTAACAATATGAATAGCTAACTTAAACAAGTCTATGCAAGCCTGCTAACCAGGAATCTAACTGCTGATTATCTTCCAAAATGTCTATAATTGAAATATATTGATATTACTAACTGTGACAACAGGAATAAGTCTTTAAAGGTCAGTCTACCTGGAAATATTTTTGTTGCTTACAGACTATACTCAGGCCCTATGGCAAAATATCAAACTTTAGATATCAACTGATTAAGGGCATAGATCTTCCAGTTTATTTGAATACTGCCTTCTTTGATCTTTCCCTGAATAGGGAATCAAACCCCAATGACATTTCCACTCTCTATTATGCGGACACTTCCCCTCTTGTCATTATATTCCATGGCATTCCTCCACAGTGTTTCTTCTGTTACTAGAGAGGCCACTTAGTGAGGGAATTCCCAGCCAGAATTTGCCACAATTGCAAAAGAACTAAAGGCAAAACTCACCTCTGTAACTTTAGTCCAGTAATGCAGACTGTGGAAAGCTCCACTTGTCCTCTAACATCTCCGGTGGTCCTTTCAGCATCTGAAACAATAGAAAACTCCACATGTTCTTTATCGTCTCCTGTTGATAAGGTTGGCCCTGACTCTTTGCCTTCACCCACACTCTCCATATGTGCATTGGATGAGTCTTTTGAGACAGCATGTTTGGTCATGGAGGAGACTTCCCCTTTGCCTCTGCCCAACAAAAGGAAGGCAAATGAACAAAATATGGATTCCAAATCTTCAGTGAACAAATTATACTCGAAAAAATAAATAATAAAAGCATGGACTCCTCAGACTCCGAATATCTTATCCCCCAGCACCTGGGAAAAAACACAAGCCTGTTCCTAAGGCAGATAGTCAAGCAAGAAGTTGTGAATTACCCAATAAAGATACAAGCAAACCTTGCCAAACCCCTGTTCCAGGTAAGGACATTAAATTAAAGCTACCTAAAGCCTCCAGGACATTGAACATTGAACCAGACTCTGTTGAAGGCCTGCATTACAAAGAGTCTGGGAAGGGGCCTCTGGCCAGATAGTGGATCCACAAGAAGCTAGTACTGGAGTTTCTTACATGGATGGCTTGTGATCCAGAACATCAAAAGCAAAATCTGGTATATGTCCGCTTGGCAGGACCAATAGTTGCTGAGTGCATGATCACACATTCAAAACTCATTTAATCATTTCCATAATTATCACCAATTGCCCAATAAATACACAATATTTATCTGTTAAAATAATGCCTCATGAGGCTCAATATAGTGGGACTTAATATAAGGGGGCTGAATTCCCTGAATAGAGTCCGACACATTGGCCAAATGGTTTAAGAAATATTCACCACATATTGTATGTCTCTCTGAGACCAAATTGCATCAATTTTCAATCCCCAAAATCCTGAGCCTCCTTGGCAATCTGGGATATTTTCATCATTCAGTTTCTTCTTCATCTGCTGCTGGAGTGGCAATATCAACAAGATACTATTCCGGACTCGTTCCTCGCTGATATGCTTCATATTAGTTCCTTTAGCTGGTGTCAAACAAGATATCAATATTGAGCTTTCATCCCCCTGATTATCATGTAATATATTCTATGTTTAACTATTATCATATATTGTAACCAAATTTCTGAATAAAATTCTATATTTTATATTAAAAAAAATCTTGGATATAATATTTTACTTTTATGATTTTAAATTATATAATTACACCATATATGGGTGGAGCTGAATGCTATAACAATTTTAAAATGTCAGAACAATGATTTAGCTATAACCCATTTGAACTTATATTACAGATAACATTCTCACTCTGTGAGTTATCATCTTATTGTTAAAATAATAATATTTAGCAGCTGAAAGAAAATAACAGTTAACCCAAAAATTATTTTATAACTGTCATGACAATTATGGGATAACCGTTTGCTTGCACATTCATTCCTAATCTTCGAAACTCGCTAAATTAAAAGTAAAATGTTAGTCAACATTAAATGTAATATGAAAACAATGGTCAAGTTATTATGAGACTGATGTTTGACATTAAATTATATCATTATTTCAGTAAAACAATTATCATAAATACACGGTAACTATGATAATTAAATACATATAGTAAGGATATTTATTCACTTCAAAATATTAATAATGCTATCACTACATGTATATATATATTTAGAAATCATTAATATATAAATATACTTATATATAAATAAGAGAGAGAAATTAACATTAATTTATTTTAAAAACTTCTCATTATCTTATAAATTTTATGTAATTAAAATGCAAATACAGCAGTGAATTGTATGCTTCAAGCTTTTTATCATTGGTCTCATATTAAAAGAAAATATCCCTACATCATGAGAAAGATAAAAATCATACTTATATACATATCAATAAATGGCTTACTAATATGTAGTAATTAATTTATAAACAAACTTTCCCCCCTCTCCCTCCCTCCCTCCCTCTCTCTCTACATATATAATAGAATAGCTCCAGTGTTTTAATATATATAATATTCGAGATTGAGATACATATCACTGTACAATAAATATTTTTAAAATACTCTCTAATCTAGCATATGACAATAATTAACAAAAATAGAGCCGCCGTATAAGTCTTAATATCGATTTTTACATAAATAAACATTAAAAGCCTAAAGCTAAACTAGTCAACAAAATAATTAAAATTATTCCAAATTCAAAACTAAATTCAGACTAGCCCAAATAAAATAAACTCTATAACACAACCATTGGTTCCTCTACTAAAAGCAGACTTCTCAACTGCGAAAGACTAAAACATATCAACAAATATGTACTAAACTATTACCCACAATTTTCAATTACATCACACACAACCTTAATATTAAAAGAACTCTTAAGCAAGCTGAATCAATTAGCATCTTTAAGAGTTCCTTTAATATTAAGGGTATTTGAGATATAATAGAGAATTGTGGGTAATAGTATATATTTGTTATGTTTTAGTCCTTTACACTTGGAATGTCTGAATTTAGCAGTGAAACTAAAGGATTGTGTTATAGAGTTGTTGTTTTTTTGACTAGACTGTTTTAGTTTTGAATTTGAGATAATTTTAATTATATAAATATATGTAATTATTAAACCTACACTTAGATATATATCAATACATGCTTAAATATAGGTAATATAATTAGTTAATCACACTGTATATAAGTATGTAAATAAATCATAGCTAATCATTCATATCACTGCAAAAGAAGAAACAACAACTATCTTGTTACTATATGTATTTCATTCAGTAGCTTTTTCAAGTGACTTTTAGATAATATTAGTTCTTCCATTCATTAACATCATCATGTTGATGTATAGCAGTCTGATGTTAGCTCTCCAAAAACACTTAAAAGAGGTTTCAGTTTCAGGATAAAATACTTATGGTAAAGAAGTATTTATTGGTTTTTCTCTATAGATTGCTATGGATGACTAGCTATTAATTTATATATATTTCATATACAATCACTGTAATAAAATGGAAAAAAGGGTTAATGTTTGAAAATGAAAATTATAAATTAGGAAGGAACAGAATTTTTCCTTCATTCATATTAGTTAGGAATGTTAAATTCAACAAATAACATATAAGACTATAATAAAATTTAAAGTGTTTAAAATCAGTAGAAAAGATTATCCAAAATCGTAATAAATTGTATTATTAATAATGTAAAAATAAATAAATAAAGTACTAATATAAATTATTAAGACTTCAAATTAACATTAAGACTATCTAGCAGGATTTGTTGTTTTGGGAAAAAACTACAACCTTAATTCTCACTTCTACTAGGATATAGCTGAATTAAAAATATCTTAAAACTAATCTACAATTCATTATTTGCAATTTAAAATATATAATACACTTTTTTTTATGACTGTAATTTATCAATATTTGAGCTTATATGCTATACTCATAAAGAGGATAAATTTAATCAGTATTAGTAAAGATGATGATGATGATGATGATGATGATAATAATGATGATAATAATAATAATAATAATAATAATAATAATAATAATAATAATAATAGAGTTAATGCTGCATATAGAATTTCACAGCATGAGGACATCCACAATAAGATATAAATTTTAACAAAACCTTCTCATAAAACACTAAACATCACATGATCACTATCTCATACTAGCACATAATTGTTATTAAACAATTCAAAACAAAGCAAAACTCTTTGTTTTGAATTGTTTTAAAACCTTCTCATAATATTTAGCATAGATATTCCAATTTTATTTTTTAAATTTTGGGCTTATTTTTAATATCAGATATTCACTTGTCTATTTTATTTTATATTTGACATTATACATCTCTCCTCTAATCTAGAACATCTCTGCAATTGTATAAATCTCATAGTATTAATTTCCAAATAATACAAATTAATACTATAAGATTTATCTAAATAATAAAAATGTCATTATTTTTACAATTTTCTAAACAAAAAAATGAATAAATTGGAAAATTAATGAGAAAATGCCAATTTATATTATGAAAATTAGTGGAATTCTATTAGTCCTAAATTAGTCATAAATCTGATCTTTAGGAAATAACAAAGAATCACAAAGAAACAAAGAACCAATAAACTATATCAGAAAGGTTAAGAACTTATATAAACTAGTGATATCACCTAGTTAATAACACATTAGTTAGAAATTAGTTAAACTTTTATAATCATCCTAACAAAATAACACACATCCACAAACAACAAAACTAAATACAAAGTAAAATTTTAAAATGAAAAAAAAAGTTTTTTCAAATATATTTTCAAGATTCCTTTGGATTATTTAAATAGTTACTCAAATTATAAAAATATAAAATAAAGAAAGTTTGCAGAAAACAGTAATTTTTATTAGCCATTCATTAGACTATTAAACTAGAGATTATCCAATAACGAATATTTCTGTAACGTAATTTTCACTATACCACTCTAAAGGTAGTGTCTGGATTCTAGTGACTAGTTAAGTGAAGTTTGAATAAGAATGTTTAATTTTAGAAATCCTTTGATAAACTTTCAGTTTCTTAAATTATCCCATTGAGATTTATTCTATGTAATTCTCTTTTATATTTAATCTTCTAACTATGATGAAGACAATTATTCTTTTTTCCTATATATATATATATTTTGATTTAGAAATTATATATTCTGTTCTTCTTTTCTTACATAGAGTATCATTATCTTATTTAAAATGGGCAATATCAAAATCTAGAAATATTATCACATTTTAATCTGCATACAAAAATATATCCACAAAACATTCATTTGAACTTCTCAAGACAACATTGTAGAAAACCACCTTACATTTTCAAAATTAAATTTCTTTCCCTAGCCTAATTTATTGAATAAATTCATATTAACTATATCAAAAGCTCAAGTTCAAACACGTCATGCTAGACAAAACTATAACTGTTAAATAATAAATGAATGCTTAATTATATTTTTTTAGGTAAAATAATAATTACTGATGAAAACTTTAAAAATATTATAAATTTCACACACATACACATCTTTTTATATTTTGTGTTTTTAAAAAGTGATTATTAAATGAAACAATACTTTTCTCGCATATTGTAGAACATGAATATGGGCATTTTCATGGTCAAATTAATGACTTATGGAATAAATTTTTTTTACTAATCTTTAGCAACATAAGTTAAATAAAATTTTGATTATGTAAAATACTTTTTTGTATATTAATCTATTTTTATATACTTTACGAAATTTTGTGCTCGATCTTTAAAATATTCAAATCTATTTTTTAATTCTACAATAGAGTATACCAGATTATTTAACACACTCTGTGCATTGAAATTGTTACCTTTGATATTTGAACCACTAATGATGCATTCTCATTATTAATCTTAATAATGCATTTTTTTTTAAAGATTCTTTTAAGCTTTTTAATTTTCTCTTTAATTAAGATTTTTTTAAAGTTTGTATTTCAAAGATGCAAAAACAATTTTCAGCACTTGATCTTAAAATTCTGTGGATTCCTTTTGAAATATCTTTTTTAAGATTTTTTAAACTCTTCTGTGACTCATTCAATTGTTTTACAAATTCTTTAAATTTTTGTAAGTAAAAGAGACAATAGGCAATAATAAAATTAGATTTTTCTATTGCTGCTACATTTATTATTACTATAACATATTTTTATATAAAATTTAAAATAATAAAAGAATCAAGATATTTTATAATTATTTAGTAATAAAGAAAACCATATTTATTTATGCAGAACATTTTTTTATTTTTAATAAATCTTTTTTTTTTAGAGTTTTAAGAAAAGTTTTCCATTTCACAATATAAAAACAGGCAAAACTCACTATATGTATCGCCACACACAGCAAGCTAGAGTAATCAATGGATGCCAGAAGGCTTGTGCATAAAATCCCCATCTAATGCCTACTCATCCAATATCCGCAGACTAATTTCTGGCTTGTGGCCTTTATCAGTGAGGAGCCATGGATCTGAGAGCACTGCACCTAGATCTTAGGATCTAATGCAACCCTCTAGCAGCCACCTTATATCTCCATGTAACTACAAATCTATGAGTCTTAAACTGAAAACACCTTAATGTTTTCAATCCAAGCCTGTTAGCCTATATAGTCATATGGGTCTGATCTCAGTTCAGCATCCTTACATTTTGGTATCTTTGGTTCTTTAACAACTATAGCCACCACTATCCTATGATGCAGAATTGGTTTTAAGCCAATAAACATCACATGACCACCACTTCTTATGCTTGTGTATAACTGTTGTTAAAACAGGTAAAACTCACTATACGTATTGCCACACACAGCAAGCTAGAGTAATCAATGGATGCCAGAAGGCTTGTACATAAAATCCCCATCTAGTTCCTACTCATCCAATATCCCCAGACTAGTTTCTGGCTTGTGGCCTTCATCAGTGAGGAGCATCTGAGAGCACTGCACCTAGATCTTTGGATCTAATGCAACCCTCTAGCAGCCACCTTTTATCTCCACTTAACAACTACAAATCTTAAACTGAAAACACCTTAATGTTTTCAATCCAAGCCCATTAGCTTATATAGTCATATGGGTCTGAACTCAGTTCAGCACCCATACATTTTGTTGTCTTTGGTTCTTTAACAACCATAGCCACCACTATCCTATGAGGTAGGATTAATTTTAAGCCAATAAACATCACATGACCACCACTTCTTATGCTTGTGTATAACTTGTTAAAACAGGAAAAACTCACTCTACATATTGGCACACACAGCAAGCTAGAGTAACAATGGATTCCAGAAGGCATGAGTAGGCACTAGTTGAGGATTTTATGCACAAACCTTCTGGCATCCATTGATTACTCTAGCTTGCTGTGTGTCGAATACGTATAGTGAGTTTTGCCTGTTTTAACAACAATTATACACAAGCATAAGAAGAGGTGGTCATGTGATGTTTATTGGCATTTCACAATATCTGACCTTTTAAATATCTTTATTTCCTTCACATATATATCCAATTTTTTCTATTAATTAAGATTTCTGGCTTTTACATGTAAAGAAAACAATAGTGAATGTCATAAAGAAATTTAAATCTGCCATACAATTGTATTTCTGCAAATTAAACAGAACTATCTCATTACAAGTTATAACATTTTAAATTTTAGGTTTTAAATTGTTAATTCCTACTGTGATATAATGATATGGATTAACTTTTAAATAGAAATCTCTTTTAAGCAGTCATGTCATTTAATGACTTCAGTCTATTCTCAATAAAATGAATACTGTATTGTCAGCAAAAAAAAAATTTTTAACAGAACAAGTGGGTAAGAAAAGAAATAAGAATTAAAAAAGGCATAAGTGTTTAAGCATTCAAATTATTCGTGCTTGATAAATTCATTGATGTTTATCTGTATTTGACAACATTATGAGATTTAAGTTATTTAAAATCAGTAAAAGACTACCGAAAATTTTAATAAATGATGCTTAATAAAAATACAATTAATATTTAAAAAACAAAATAAATATAAGGGTATCGTCCAAGGATTTGTTATTTTAGAGAAAAAAGTTACAACCAAAATTTTCAAATTTTATATATCAGCTAAATTTAATATACTGTATTCTAAAATTAATTTATGTTTACTATCTATTTTTTATAATTTAATAACTCAATTAGTGTTAAAAAATAAGTCTAATATATGACAACTTTTATTTATATTTAAATTCATTAATAATAATGACTATCATAAAGAATTAATGATAATTGTAGAATGGTACAAAATATAGGCAGCAATAAAAAAACAAAAAACAAATAATAAATTCAAACATATTTTTTCCCCTAAATTTAGTAGGAAATATTCAATTTGTTTTCTCTTTCTATTTTGTACTCATTTTTAATATTGGTACTCATTAATACATTCTATTCTAAAGTCCTCTTATATTCAATATTACATATCATTTTACCAACTTAGAATATCTCTGTAATTGTAGAAATCTTACCTATGAACTTTCAAATAATATTATATTACTATTCTTATATACAGATGTTATACCACTACCAGCCTTGAATATAAACCTGGACATCATACATGGATTTTGAACCTAGTATACGGATACCCAAGCTTAAAACATTGGTAGCAAATTGTACCACAACCACATACTGACATTTAGTAACATATTTATGATATTATGATCAGGCCACCGTTGATCATGACTATAACTGACTTATTGGCATAATCATTAGCTATGATGAGCATACTGAGGTACATTATTAGCTTACAGTCTATTGCTGATAATGTTAACTCCACATAGTAATATTTTCTTACCATCATATGGGTATAAATTCACACTATATAAGTATACTAAAATACTTATTAGTTCTGGTGTTACATATTATTAATGCTCAGAATGATGTCACCAGCAACCTAGATTTAAACCCTATACCCTTTAAAAAGATCATGTGAGCTCCAGATGATAGCTCTTGGGATTTTTAAAACTCAATGGTAATATTGCACTACTTCATTTGGTGAAATGCACCAATGTAATGTGAACAAAGGCAAAACATTTATAAATATAATAATAAGTTTACTCCATAGCAATGTTCAAGAGGATTTACATCCCCTCAAACCATTAAAAAACAAATAAATAATGCACCCACATCAAACTAAACAGTAAATACATATACAATATACAGAAATACCTTAGTATGGTTGATAGTTAACATTTTAAAGATAAAAAATATATATACTCATTTAAAAATAATGTGATTGATAAAAATAATGTGATTGATAATAGTACTTATTATAATATTTATCCTTCTGCTGCAATATGTTCCAGGAGTTTTTCAAATATAAAATTGTATAAAGAAAATGAGCCATTATGTTTAATGGTTGATTTGGAGTGGGGATTATTATGAAGAGTGATGTCTAATTGAGAAAATCCAAGAAATTCTTGGTTGTGATAAATATACAATATGTTTTTCATTTGATTTTGTTAATAAAATTTGTAATGTTAAGATTGATGTTAATGATGTAATATGTACTCTAGATGTAAGTGAAATGTATGGATCAATTGATCCATTAGCATCTATTGAAATTATTTTCAATGCATTAAGTTTAAAAAAATGTTAATGCAAAAATAATAAAATTTATATCTAAAACATTAAGCTTTATCGATAAAAATATTTATGCAGTTTTTAAGAAAAATTTTTATGAAATGGGCAATGAATGGCTGGCCAATGGGTTTACCTACTGTTGCTCAAATATGTAATTTTGTAATTTCTACATATGAAGAAAATATTTTGAAAAATAAATTTTATCAAAAATGTATTACTGTATATTATGGATATGTTGATGATGTTTTTGTATGTGGCAAACCAAATACAATTAATGAGTTATTTAAAGAAGATAAAAACAAATGAAAATTTAATGTGCGTTCAGTTTCTTGATCTTAAAATAACTAGAAATCAATGTATGTTGGATTACTGTATGACCATTAAACCAACAGTAAAAAGAGTTATATTCCATATAAAAGAGTGCCAATGTCACACAAAATGGCTTTGCAAATATTCATTGGATAAAGGCAAACATATTGAAATATATTCAAATGAATTGTTAAAATGTTGGCTACAATAATAATCATATATATAATGTTATTAGAGATTTTAATACAAAATATAAGAATAAAAATTTTAATAATAATATTGATTCTCCTGCTAGTAAAAAAATATGGATATCAATACCATATATTTCGAATGATCAAGTAAATTTTATAAGGAATGTTAATAAAGGTATATGTGATATTGCATTTTACACCCCTCCTACATTAAACAAATTAATAAATAACTCTAAAGATAAAACCTCATTTATAAATAAAAACTGTCATTTATAAGTGGATATGTAGGTGTGGTAGTGGATATATAGATGAATTGAAATGTACATTGGAAAAAAAAACTAAAGAGTACTTGCTGTTATTAAAAAGGGTTCAGAAATTGAAATAAAATTGTAAAGTAGATAATAATATTTCAGCATCTGTTTTTTATGACCATAATAATTCATGTATTTATGGTTTTGACTTCAATTTTAATAATGTAAAAATATTGCAAATTGAAAAAAATAACAATAAAAGGAAAACAAAGGAAGCTATGCTAATATACAAATACAAACATGACTTAATTAACAGGCAGGCAGCAAATGTTAAGATCACAGAATTGTGTGATGGTTAGCCTTTCAAAGTGTTAGTTGACAAAGATTACTAGAATAATCGAAAGCGCTCCTAAGTGGATAAAATTTTTAATTATCTAATTACTGTATTTATAAATATTCAATTATATAATTATATATATACATATAGTGAAATACTAAATAGTTTATCTTACTTTAGTTTTTGTATTTAGTCTTTGGTATTTGAATCTGGTTTTTTGTCAAAAAAAAACCCATAGTTATTCATATAAGACAATTAACATTTGATCTGTTTATAATATTCCATGTGATGACTTTTATTTTGTTTCCCTTCATGGAGTATTGACATATATTTCTCATGTGATTAGTTTAAAAATTAGTTCTTCATTCACTATTTATTCCTATGTAGATTATACTCACTCAAATTTATCCATGTGGTTTTTCTCTTCTTTTAAAAGAAATGTGAATTATGTAAAGTCTAATAAACTGGATATGGTATTTACAATGATCAGTTCATGATTAGCTGATCATTCTCTGTCAAATATTTTATTTTTCCTAGGTGAGGTATGATTAACTATTTACATATGATAGAGCTATGATGAGAGTAATTAAGTTTCTTTTTCCATGCTGGGTTATTCATCTTCTTCTTCCATGGAGCTCTGTACAGCTGAAGGATGAACCACTTATGTTTCTAGTAAGACATTGGTTTAATATTAATTGTATGTATGTACAAAACCATTGCATAGTTGATTTAAATTACGCACTTTTTACTTTTCAGTTTCTAGAGCATACATATGAGACCATGCTCGTATTCCCTCCAAACTGTAGACTGGGCTGACTGCTGAGCTTATGATGTTTTTTTTTATATGTTACAGACTTAATTATTTTCATCCAACCTCTTTAATGTATTTATCAATAATTAGATTAATTTTTAAAAAAATCTCATTTGGAACTATTATCAAAGACCGTTTTTTGGATAAACAGGAAAAAAATTAAGATGATTCATCATGATTGGAAATAGAGAAAGAGAAAAGAAAAGAAAAATATTTTTATTTTTTTAGTACTACAAATTTATTCATTTTGAAATACTGCATTTTTTAAACTCTGAAAGTTAGTTAAAACTTCTATCATGGATAACTTTTAATGAAACTTTTCTCCTTCCTCTCCCATTCCAAACTAATTTTATAATCAGTAAACAATTTTTTTTCTTTATTTTTGTATAGAACATCTGTTTGAGAGACAATGTAAATAACTCACAGCACAGCACTGGAATAAACACTTTATGTACTGATGTTTTAAAATTAAATCACTATTAATTAGCATTATATCATTTAACCCTAAGAGCTATTTCCAGCAATACAACAAAATTCATAGACCTTAACTCGTTTGCAAATGATAAAGAAACAAATAACACTAAATATGTCACTTTCAGCAAGCTAAATGAATACTGGTAAAAAATATTTGCAAACAATCTTTCTTCTTCCACTTCAATTATTAGTATAATAAAAAACTATGACCCAGCAGACAATTAACCAATATTATTTCATCCTTCTCTATCTGATTACCTAGAGAAACTGCAAAAACATAACATGATCAAAAACATAAAATCAACAGTCACCTTCCCAGCCAAATCTTTTATATGCTTAGAATATTTCTCAAAACAACAATGTGAACAAGCAGGGAAATCTGTAACACATTTAAAATTTAAAAAACATATGACCCTAACCCAATAGCTAGCTTATGGTCGCATCATGCATGCACATTCAGACTTTACAATTGTGCTACAAAGAAACATCTCAGAGATTGCACAGATAATAAACATCTCAAGAGAACTCACACCTAATATAAAATTTGAAATTCCAACAAACTGCTGGAAAATTACACTAAAAATGAAACACGATCATAAGCCAGATGAACTCCCACACAGAATTTTTATGAGATCCATCCTCATCACAACTAGTATCAAATATCATCAATCTCTATGTTTCAAATGCTCCAGAATAGAACATATAGCTTCACAATGCAACATTGGTAACTGTGAAAGTTGTGGCAAAATCGATAGACTTGGTCACCTTTGCAGTAAAGCTAAGGAAATGATATCATGGGCCAGTGTGGCATCAAAAAACTACATGCACACATCTGATACAGCTGTAATACAACTCTCTAATCTTCCCAATCAAGAATCAACCATAACTCTCCCTAACAGAACATTTAGTACAAATAACAGTTTACCTGACATACATTCCTAACACAGTCACCAATCACAGAACTCAATTTCCATTGATGAACCACAAGAACCATTAACGGATTTGAATAACAGTTTCACACAAAGTTCATCTTTCAGACATAGCCAAGACACCTTATACAGTTAAAACTACCCTGAGATAATAGTAAAGCAAAATAGCGTAATAGCAAATACAGATATCCATCTTGCAAATGACAATAGTAAAAGAATTAAAATATCTAACTATGATACAAAGCACACAAGCAAAATGCTTAAGTCAAACTCATCAAACACTGAACATGTCTCACATTAAAATAGCCACAATAAATGTATAAGGCAACAAAAAATACAATGTACTAAAAAAAATAACAAAGAATGGCATAACATATATTTATATGCTCAAAAATATATACCCAGTAATGTCACAAGAAAAATATGGCAAAGCAATATATTCCTTAGCTGCTCATTAATGCAATAACAAAAATTATCTCATTCCAATTCATTGTTTTCAAAAAAGCTCCTAAGCAATGTAAAATAAATAAAAAAAATGTAAAAAGCTCTTAATGTAAATATATTAATTCTTGTAAATATTTTATTATTAATAAAGTCTACTTATATATATAAAAAAGAGCTTTAGTAATTAACACGCTATTAATTATTAACTTTGTGCTTAATATTCACCTTTAATATATGATGTGGATCCACATAGCTACAATACAAACATGCATATATGTATATATTTTTAAAAAATATTAAGTTAGTAATAAGTAGACGACTTTCTTTCAAAAAACATCATCCATCCTATATGATATGAAGCCTTTCTTAATATGCTTAACAAACTGGAGAGATGTTGAAAATGCATAATGTATGTATATAAATAGTGAAATTGAAATTTTTCAAGTAGATAAAATTCTCAGCTATAATGGAATTGGCAACCACCTAATATAACAGATAATCAAGCTGAGCTATATGATTTATAAATTAGAAAAATATTTTTCTGATACATTAAGATAACAGATAGACAGTTTCTAATTCAAGCTTACCATAAATCAGACAAATGTTATTATTAATTACTAGATCATATTCTACTTGATTATCTGTTTTAATTGGAGGTTATCTAATTACATCATAACTAAAGATTTTATATAGTTTAATATACACAAAAAATCCTATTATAATTTCAATGTTTATATCTTAAGTGAATAAAAATTATTAATTTAATATATACAAAGTGTGTTTCAATAAAAAGGTGACTGATGTGAAATTATTTTTATTATTGATTTTTCAAAATAACTTTCTTGTGATTCAATCTACTGCTGAAAATGATTGTAAGAGTATTTGAAGCAATCCCTGAAATCCAATGCTGGAATCATTCACAGAAACTTTTTTGCAAATTTTTGGATATCCTGAATACAACTATAATATGTTCTTTGAATAGCCAACTTTAATTTTAGAAATATATTAAAATCAGTGGGAGCTAAATCAAGAGAATGGCAGATGCTCAAGCACTAAATGCTTTTGCAGCCCAAAAACCCCACACAATCTTGTCATTGTGAGCCAGAAAGATATTGTGCAACAGTAATCAAATGCACTGCTCATGGCATTTAGATTTCTTGCACAAAATTTTGACTTAAAAATGATTCAAAACAACCAAATAGTAGTTAGTATTTAGTATCTGATTTTTTGGAATATATTTGTAGTAAATAATGCCTTTAGAATCAAATAACAAACAATGAACAATGATATGATTCAGGTTTTTGCATTCACATTTGTTTTAGCTTCATATATCTAGTGATCTTCATTCTGCACTCTAACATTTTTTTGATGATTCATATTGAAAAACCCACATCTCAACACCAATTATAATGTTTGAAAAGAATTGCAGATCTGTAGTTGTGGTTCTTTGTATATCTCTGCAGTGCTCCAGTCTGGAATCTTTTTGGTTGACTGTCAAAAAATGAGACCCATAGCATATGCATACGCTTTTTCAAATCTTGCATTAAAATGTGATGTACAGTGATTGTGTAAATGCTTATGAGTCTCACAATGAGTCCAACAGGCACACACTTCAAAGAATTTTGGAAACAGAATCTAAGTTTTTTTAATTTCCATTTGTTTTCAATGCACATGATCAAAAATTGTCTTCTGTGCTCTTCCTGCTATTACAAAATCTTGCAAAACATTTAAAAATGATTTTCTGATTCATGGCTTCACTTTCCTATGCAGTTTAAATCATTTTAAATATTCTAGTAGTAGATTTCATAATGTAAACCAAAGGTAACACATTTAATTATTGGTTTTCTACAAAGATTTAAAATACAATGTCAAATTTTATATTGTGTCTTCTGATACAAACATGTGAGTATCTCAACATTTTAGTGATGGACAGCTAAATTATGTTGATATTGATTCAGAGGTGATACTGCATACAGCTTAAAGAGAGAACCAGTCAGTCATCTTTTTCTTGGTACATAATGAGTGTAATTCATAGTGAAAGTTCTTTGTTTGCAGGTGATGATTTAGAAAAATGTATTATCTTACACATAAAAAATTATTCAGTCTGATGTAATTCTCATATATCAGCATGAGAATTGAGTTAGAAGTTGTCAATATTTTAGATTGATATATATCAAACAAATGCTATTGTTAATTACTAGATATGTGATTCATCTTGACTATCTTAATTGTTGACTAACTAGTTGCAACATAGCTGAAGATTTTGTTTACTTTAATCCACAGAAAAATTGCTATTATAATTTCAATTTTTACAATTTTATGTCATTCAATAAATTTCCATGTTTCCTGCTGAAGAATCAATTAATGTTTCAACTTGAAATTATGTGTAATAAAAAAAGAATAGATAATAGTTTTTTCCATAAAAGAATTTTCAAAGATAATAGGAATAATGTGAAAGCAAGTAGGTAGTAAGTCAATTAAGTACTTTCTACAAGCAGTATATTTATTTTGTAGAAATCATCTGACAGGCTTTGTCTTTTTAAAATTATGTCATGAGGAATTTATTCCACATATTTTTTCTCTTACATTAATTTTTCTACCTATGGCATACTTCACATTGATCTTTATGTATTTTGAAATAAAAAATGACTCTAAATTCCACTATATTTCTGAATCAGATAGTTTCATCTTGCCTTAAGTTGTAATAATTATATTTATAAAGTGCATACTCATTACTTTAAAATAATATATATTAAGGCTACAACCTTAAAACTATGTGCCTGAAAAAACGACAGTAGGGACCTCTGCAAATCTTTAACATATGCCTTAAGATATATATATTATCAAATGTTTAAAAATCTACAACACTATTATTCTGGGGGGGGGGGGGGTTAAATCTATGAAAATTAATTTGTTGGAATTAAACAAATATGATATGACACTGACAAAATTATTTTTCTTCTAAGATTTTTCAATTCCAGTAATCAAAAGTAACTTATGTTAGCAAATTAATTTAGTACATATTCAGTTTAAACAAATGTCTTTTTTTCCCACCCAATTTTAATATAAAAAAACTAAAATAGCTGCTTGAACTTTTCAGGAGAAGCCTTACATTGTTTACATCTGCCGAATCTATTAATTAAATTTGTATTAATGATCAAGGCCAACTTAGAACAAAACAATTTTATATTGGAATTATTAGTAGTAATATTTTTTCACTAATAATGTTTATTAATTGAACATTTATTATGGCAACAGAGAGTAACTTGACTCTCAAAACTTAGTATATTAACAATAGCATTTCTCCTCTTTGTATTCTTGTACTGTATATTATAACCTTGATTTAAGGTTAATTAGATGGTGTGCAATTTAATTTCCATCCCAGACTGTTTTCTGAATTTTATCTTTATTAATGAGAAATTGAGATTCAAAACTTGTCCCATGCAGTTATACATCTGGCAGCCATCTTCAATTCTTTTATTACTATCAAGTTTTTAACTTAAAATTTAAAAAAAGTAAAGTTTTGAAGAAATCAATCTGCTTGTATAATAAAATTTTGATAGTAAAAAAGAAATTAAAGATAATGGTCAGATGTATAACTATCTAGTAATGACTGAAGCTTGTAAATGATAGCACTAAAAACAGACAAGTTTTTATTAATATAATAAATTTTGAAAATTAAATAATTCCTTATAAAGCAAAAAATTTATTACAGTTAAAATAGAACTGAGACTAATAAAGTATATTCTTAAAAGTTTGTGATGATATTTTAACTGTATTTATATATTGAATGGCTCACTTAATTAGATCATTACTTTAAAATTCAATATTCAAGAATCTAATGATTTAGGTTCAATTCCCATGCTAGTATTGTCATTGATCAGGCCAACAACTCCTGATGAAGAGAGTAGAATAATACCTCTCAAAATGTTGTGCATATACTAATATTGCAGTACCATCTAACAAACAATAGAGATAAAATAATATTACTACTGATAATATATATATATATATTATACTATTGTTAAAATATATAATAAAAATAATTCAATATATAAGCCAAAATTATATGCAATTATATATAATATAATGTATGTTTTACAATTATTTATGTATATATTTCTCATAACTTGAGGCCACTACAAGATCTTTTGCCATTTCAAACAATGTATTTTAATAAATTTAAAAAAATCTATTTAAATTTTATATTTATTATTCTGTTTGTTTTTTTTTTATAAGAAGATATACTTTTTTAATAATCAATTTTAAATTTTGAAGTGAAAATGTGTTGATATCATTCAAGAAAAATTAGTTGTACGCTATTAAAATAAATAAATTTCAATGAAGTTTAAAATTTTAATGCTCTAAAGCTATATATTCATGAAAAAAGAAAAATATAAATCATAATATATAAAAATTATCATAAAAATAATTTTAAAAATTTATTCAGAAAAAAGAGATATGACAAAAATATTTCTGCTAAAAGTAAACAAAAACAGATTATTAAATTTATTATTGAATTATTATTAAGATTTTAATATATTTTCTTCTTCTTATCTCTGGTTAAGTTCTTTGCCTACTTCATTTTTGATGGACTGACAAATATACTTTTTGATATTATGCTCCTAAATAACTGAAGACATTTAAATGCATGTAGGTCATCCCTTCTCCATTTTAGTTGTATAGTATGAAACTTACTTATATCTCATTAGCTTACTGGATTTTCAAATTTTATTACCCTATTTTACTATTACTGCATTGCTGTCCTCTAGTCTAAGCATTGCTTATTTTGCTAATGGATGAACTTGTTTTGCATGGCATTATATAGTTGTGGAAATTGGACAATTAAAGATTTAAAATCCCGGCTGATGCTATGACACATGAGAAAAAAGAAAAAAAGAAAATAAATACTCATAAATCTGAATTAATGTCATAATGTCAAGAACAATAAAAAATGAATCAGTGATAAAATCTCAAAGTTTTTTTTCTCATGTGTCATAGCATCAGCCAGGAAGCGAACCTGCTAACCCAGGACAACTACTTGTAAAGCAGCTATCGCTGATCTCTCGACCACCAATGCTTGACTAAAATCTCAACATTCAAATTTCCATTTGATAAATGACTAACCAGTATGAAGTTGTATTGTAAAATAATTCATTTTATTAGTAAAACCTAAAATTTCAGAAAAATTAAAATCAAAACAAAGACAAAGAAGATCAGTAATAATGTCAAAACATTTAATTTTTATAACAATAAATTGTATTGAGAAACTTGAATAACTGAAAGGAGCCAAAACATTGAGGGAAATGGTACCATGTGTTTACTAAAATTCAACATTAAATAAAAACTGGTTATATTAAAAGATTTTTAAAAAAATGTTCTCTGATATTTTAAGAACTTTGTCTATGAGGGTTAAACTTAAAAATTCAGGAATACTTACCTATATATTTAATTTTTTTTTTTTTTAAATTCGGACACCTTTAAAAATCTCTCTCTCTCTCTCTTTTTTTTTTTTCAAAATCATAACTGTATAAACATGGAGGGAGTTTTCTTAAAAATAAGCAATCAGAAATTTTTACATTTCAGAAATAATAAAAAATACATATAAATAATATATTACAAAAAATATAGATTTTCTTATCAGGCAATAAAAACAATAACTAAAACAGTGAAAATTAAATATAACACTTTTTTTAGCTTTTATAAACTTTTACTTATTATTCTAGGTTAAATGCTTTACTTCATTTTTTGCTTCTGATATTTTGACTATAACATACAATCATTATCATGGATAATTAAAAATAGGAAAACATCACATTTCAAATCGATTAAATTTAAAATAAAAATTTTTAACAAAAATTAAAAGTATGAAAAATAATAAAAGATTATTTTTATTCAATTATCCCAGTAATCTGTTTTTTTAATGAAATTTTAATAATTTTCTAAATTAAATAATTATGTCAGGTTATCTTGATATACGAACATCACTCAACATTTAGAGCAAACGATCATATGAATTTATTTCTTCTATTATTTTACTTGTTGTATTTTTTGTTTTATATCAACATATTATGGTAGATAAATTATCAATAACAACAAAAAGGTAATGTTCTCATGTTAAATTGGATCGCACCTCACATCATTCGCCTTAAGACTTAAATAATAAGCATCCTGACAGTTGAGTGACTTTTAAGGATTATTTCATAAGGATCCATCTCCAAATAATTGTTAATGTTAAATAAATAGAAAATAGTTTCATATTAGAATTTATAAACTCCAGCAATTAGACAAATCATTTACAATAGAATAAGAAGTATTTAGAATAAAATGATTGGCAATTCAAACATTTAATTTATATAATATATTGTATATAAGGAGTAATTTTTCACATAAATCTATCAAATATTGAGAAGATTGAAAATAAAGAAGCATAACTGAAATTAAAAGTTTGGTAACAGAATAATAAAAAAATAAATGAAAATACATGCTGTATATTAGCGAAAAGGAGACCGATTCTCTTCCAAGCTGCCTGCAGCAAGATCTCTAATTCAAGGAATGTATTTATGAGCTAACATAATTTTGCTACTAATCACAAAAATTTTTAAAGCCTAAAACATATCTGAATCATGAATTGCAACATAAAAACGTGATAATGTGTTTTGTACTTTTATAAATAATCTTCAATGCTTCCATGTCATCATAAAATCTTGAAAGCTGTTTTAAAACATTATTGTGATCTCATAGCTTTACTGCTGTTGTGTTAAGTCATGATTATACATATAAAACCAAAGAAGTGTGCATACATTATTTTTATAATAATATAGATACAAACATATGTTCAATTTACAATTTCTTTATAAATAGTTACATTCTTTCTACTGCTGCCTATGGGGTATAGTTCCCAGTTTTGTGAATAGGTATAACAACTAGTCTGGCTGTAATGACAGCTTGCCTTGAAGTTTTGGTTCTGGAAGTTTCCATCCATAAACATGGATTTGCCTCAATGCATAATAATTAGCTTAAATAGCTAGTCTAGAGAGTGATCATTGCTGTTAGTTCAGATTAGCAGGAGTTTCCTTTGACCGAATAGGGAGAACCAGGATACTGTTATTCAGGTTTATTAGTAGTTTTCTGGCCTTACCTAAAAAAAACTGATTATTTATTGCCAGATCACCAACCTTGATGGAAACATTTAGATTCAGTGAGCATCATTGCCTATTGGCCTGTTCTTACCATTGACTATATGTTATCTCTCTTTATATGCATTGGTTAGTGGCAATATTCTCAATCCGGTAGTGATGAGAAAGAAATCTGAACTAGTTCATTACTTGAAGATAAGGTGAAATATGACATTCCCTCCTCCTGGCTAAAATTATCTCTGAAGAACACAGTCATAGAGGTGTATTGGGAGATGTCTTTTTCACTATGTTGCTGTTTCTGGCTTGATGAGGTTCTCAGCAGGTCCACAGTTATCATTGTTTTGTTTTGGAACTGAAGATTTATTACAGCTGGCTGGTAACACATCACTGGTAGATTGCAACTGTTTAATCTGATGAGGTTTTGATGATGGCTGGTCTTGAAACTGTAGGTTCAGACAGCTGGTTCATGACACATCACTGTTGGTTGGCCATTTTTGTCAACCAATTAGGTTTTGCTGATGGCTGTTTGCAGAACTGTAGGTTTATTGCAGCTGGATGATGATGTGTAAATTAACCTAACTTTGTTTCTGTCATGATGATGTTGTTGTCGATCAGCATCTTCAACACCCACTGTTTGTGATCTTTTGATCGCAACTGCTGGAGCCTATTTGACATTTTAGTATGTTTTTTTCAATTTAAAATTTAATTAGCTAATTGTTTCATTATGAGATAAGATAGAAAACACACATTTCCTAACTCATGATCCAGATTTTCTAATGTATTAAACTTTTTGTGAAGAATATCTAAACTATGTTGGTACATAACACATGCATTGATTCAGAGATGGTGCTGCAGACATCTTGCAGAAAGAACTAGTCACCAAAATCTTCACATTGGTGCACATTAAATATAAATATTACAGTGATAGATATAAAATTAGTATGCTAAAAAAAACACACACACACACACATATATATATATATTGTAACGATATATAAATATGCCATTTTTAATTTAAAATAAAAACTTAAAAGTTCGCAAATAAAAATAAATTTATTAAAAATCTGAAAGCTAAAAAAAAAATTAAAGAGTTGTTAAACGTATATATATTCGCACAAATGCAAGACTTTAAAAAAAAATTTTTTTTAATAAATAAAAATATTTGAACGTACTTTGTTATAAAAAAGTACAAGATTTAAAGATAAAATATTTTTGTAAATGGAAATGATTGTTTTATAAAGTAATTGAAAAGCAAACTAGCCCTCAAAGCTCTTATATACTGTAATTAAAAAGTCAGAGGATAAGATAGATAAGAGAATAAAAAGAATTAGCTTGACCAATGGAAACACCAAGCCTCAGCTCGGACCCTAATGAAAATGATGGATTAGTGATGTTTTGTTGGTTGAATCTGTGTGGATACTATAAAAAAAGAAATACAGTTTTCCTGACAGTGCCAGCTTTTTTGTGTTTGAGATGTGTGATAGGACGCACATATCACACTCTCTTTTTAAAAAAAAATGAAATGACTGTAATTCCAAAATGAAACCAGCTAAGGTCACCTCCAGAACATCAGATCGCTCTTCCAATAGAGACACCACAGGAATTAAAAACAGGAACCTGGACTCTTCTACCATGAGCTATGAACTGAATAATTTTAAAATCTAAAGTAATTAAGAACTTTCGTCATTGTTTTTTTAAAAGATTCAGCTAATCTAAATTTTAAAATGAACTCTTATTTGATTTTCAAATTAATAATTGATTGTTTAAATTTATAGTTAAGTTTGCTAAAATCATTTCCATTTTTTATTATTTTTATTTGTATTAATATTTATTGTTTAAATTTTAAATGATGAAATTTAAGTTGGGTATGGACATTGCATGGATTCGTTAGCGGTTGATTATGTTGTGGTTTTCACATTCGATTGGAATATATAGGTCATCGATGTCAATGCGGCATCTTATGATGAATGCCATTGGGTTTCTTGTATTCCCTCTGCAATTGACATTATTGATGACTTTGTATTTTGATCAGTTGTGTTTATTTTGAAATGTTTTTAACCGTGAAATCTATGCAGCCAATCTATACTCAACATTATAAACAAATTTTATAAAGTTCATCTGTGCAAATGTATCTAAATGTTAAATTTAAGTCGGGCATGAATGGCTATATAGTTTTGTAAAGTTATATTAAGGGAGGGTAATCTTAGGTTATTCGTTTCATAGTTGAATTAGGTCAATGGATTGGATATATTTGTGTAATTAGTAGATGTAGTATGAGTTTCGCTACATGCAGAATTGCTACCAAAAAGGACCGTGGTCCCTTCCTATGGAGTTTTTATTTTATTGTTCTTCCTGCCATACAGATGTAACATTCCTGTATTGGACAAGAGTCAATGTCTTCTCTAACTATACTGTTCAGATGTCCATTCCTGACAGTATAGTATATAGTGCTGTTGTATTTTCACGCTACATTGAATACATAAATGTATCAGATGGATTGACACCGGTTTGACTGCAAACTTTTTGCCTAAAGTTAAATAAGGGATAGAATATATTATTTTCAAATGCAGATCTATGTAGTCTATTCATACTCGACGATCTTAATAAAAATATTAAATTCATTCATACTCAACAATCTTAAAATAATAATTTAAATTAAAAATGAATATTAAAATCTAAAACAATAAATTTATTCCTCAAATTTAAAATGATTATATATGTGTGTAAATAAATATTTTTATGTGTTAATTTCTGGAAGTGGCTTTTATTTTTTTATATTTAAGATATAAATTAAAGATATAGATTATTATCTCTGTGTCTCCACTAAGCTAGTGACAATGGGCTAACGGTCTAAATATTTAAATAAAGTGGAATCTTAACAGCGTGTATCTGCCTACTTTATAATATTTTCTAGGTTCAAATGCCTAGATGGCACCCTTGTAGAGCAGATTGACTGCTTCTCCACTTTCATTTGGAACATTATAATTGGTCTCCCAACTGGGGCTGATCTTTAATAAACCACCAGTACCCTGAGAATTTTAAAGATAAATCATGCCCGTAATATTTTTTTCTGAAATAAGTATATTTTTGTATTAACGTAAACTATAGCAAGATGTTTAATAAAATATGAGTACTTTTAAAAATAAATCACACCCATAATATTTTTTCTGAAATGTGTATGTATTTTTTTTTGTATTAACGAAAAGTTATACTTTGAATTTTGTCTTAAAGGTACTGCCAGTAAAAAAAATTGTGCATATGTAAAAATAAATGCGAGGAATAAAATGTAATAATTAATATAAATCATAATTTTTTTTTAAAAAAAGTCTTGTTTAAAATCTAATGATTCAACTTGCATAAGTAATAGTTAAAAGTAGAAGAAAAGAAATTTGGAAGGGAGGGGGCAGAAATTTGGCTGGTAATAAGGAATCAACAGTCAACATTTTTTTTATCATTATATTTGTGTGTAATTACTGTTTTGTCTTTTAAAAAAAAAGTTTTGTCCTTTTGAAATTTTTATATAATCAATTTGTGTAACGTAATTACTAACACTAAGTAAATTCCTTTTTTTTTTTTTAATGTTTTTGTTTTTTGAGGAAGTTTACTGATATGTAACGATATGTAAATATGCCGTTACATTAATTTAAAATAAAAACTTAAAAGTTCGCAAATAAAAATAAATTTATTAAAAATCTAAAAACTAAAAAAAAAAAATTAAAGAGTTGTTAAACGTATATATATTCGTACAGATGCAAAACTTTAAAAATATTTTTTTTTTAATAAATAAAAATATTTGAACGTACTTTGTTATAAAAAAGTACAAGATTTAAAGATAAGATATTTTTGTAAATGGAAATGATTGTTTTATAAAGTAATTGAAAAGCAAACTAGCCCTCAAGGCTCTTATATACTGTAATTAAAAAGTCAGAGGATAAGATAGATAAGAGAATAAAAAGAATTAGCTTGACCAATGGAAGCACCGAGCCTCAGCCCGGATCCTAATGAAAATGATGGATTAGTGATGTCTTGTTGGTTGAATCTGTGTGGATATTATAAAAAGAGAAATACTGTTTTCCTGACAGTGCCAGCTTTTTTGTCTTTGAGACGTGTGATACGATGCACATATCACACTCTCTTTTTAAAAAAAAATGAAATGACTGTAATTCCGAAATGAAACCAGCTAAGGTCACCTCCAGAACATCAGACCGGTCTTCCAATGGAGATGCCATGGGAATTAAAAACAGGAACCTGGACTCTTCTACCATGAGACATGAACTGAACAATTTTAAAATCTAAAGTAATTAAGAACTTTTGTCATTGTTTTTTTAAAAGATTCAGCTAATCTAAATTTTAAAATGAACTCTTATTTGATTTTCAAATTAATAATTGATTGTTTAAATTTATATAGTTAAGTTTGCTAAAATCATTTCCATTTTATTATTTTTATTTGTATTAATATTTATTGTTTAAATTTTAAATGATGAAATTTAAGTTGGGTATGGATGTTGCATGGATTCATTAGCGGTTGATTATGTTGTGGTTTTCACATTCGCTCTGCAATTGACGTTATCGATGACTTTGTATTTTGATCAGTTGTGTTTATTTTGAAATGTTTTTAACTGTGGAATCTATGCAGCCGATCTATACTCAACGTTATAAAACAAATTTTATAAAATTCATCTGTGCGAACATATCTAAATGTTAAATTTAAGTTGGGCGTGAATGGCTATATAGTTTTGTAAAGTTATATTAAGGGAGGGTAATCTTATGTTATTCGTTTCGTAGTAGGTCAATGGATTGGATATATTTGTGTAATTAGTAGATGTAGTATGAGTTTCACTATGTGCAGAATCGCTACCAAAAAGAACCGCGGTCCCTTCCTATGGAGTTTTTATTTTATTGTTCTTTCTGCCATACAGATGTAACATTCCTGTATTGGACAAGAGTCAATGTCTTACTGTTCAGATGTCCATTCCTGACAGTATAGTATATAGTGCTGTTGTATTTTCATGCTACATTGAATACATAAATGTATCAGATGGATTGCCCCCGGTTTGACTGCGAACTTTTGGCCTAAGGTTAAATAAGGAATAGAATATTTTATTTTCAAATGCAGATCTATGTAGTCTATTCATACTCGACGATCTTAATAAAAATATTAAATTCATTCATACTCAACAATCTTAAAATAATAATTTAAATTAAAAATGAATATTAAAATCTAAAACAATAAATTTATTCCTCAAATTTAAAATGATTATATATGTGCATAAATAAATATTTTTATGTGTTAATTTCTGGCAGTGGCTTTTATTTTTTTATATTTAAGGTATAAATTAAAGATATAGATTATTATCTCTGCGTCTCCACTAAGCTAGTGACAATGGTCTAACGGTTTAAATATTTAAATAAAGTGGAATCTTAACAGCGTGTACCTGCCTACTTTATAAATTTTTCTAGGTTCAAATGCCTAGATGGCACCCTTGTAGAGCAGATTACGATTGACTGCTTCTGCACTTTCATTTGGAATGTTATAATATATATAATACATTTACATTAGAATTTAATTACTGACAAAAATTCATTCAAAGCATAAAGTTCAAAAAGATAATAATAATGAAAATACTTAGTCTCTTTCTGTACACTGATGTCAGAAATGACTTTGAAAAAATGAAGATACTATGCACACCTATAAGAATTTTAGTTACTCCAGCTTCATGATTTTACCTTAAAATAATATTGATAAATTTCATGAGAATAAATTATGCTGAGTGATAATGATTTCTTATATGAATATAAGCAAGGTTGGCTATTATGTGCATAAATTTTTGGACACTTGCATAGTGAAAATCATGTTAAATTAAACTTATGGCAAAACCAATGTTATCAGTCATTTCTAAAACTGTCATGGCAATTTAGAAAAAAAAATGTTTGGTTCATTTTTTCATTTATTACTCATTTCACTTTAGTTACAATTATTTAAAACATGGCATTGATATCTCATTATCACAGGAAAACTTCAAAAATACTTTAATTGCTTGTAGTAATTGATTCTTTGATTTAATAATCTTAAATTCTGAACTAAAATAAAAACATTTTTCTTTGATATATTTTGGGGCTTTCAATCTCTCTTTTTAGTAAAATATCTGATTAAACATTATAAGGGTAGCTTACAATCCTATCAAAACCAGCCTATATTTATCCCACTACCAAACCAAACCCATTCAAAACTTAAGCTTAATAATAAGTGATTGAATATGCACTATCCTTTCTTTTAAGCATATATATATATATATACATATATGTGTGTGTGTTTGTGATGAATGTTTGCATTTGTTAAATATCAAGTTAAACAAATGTCACAATGACACTGATTTCTCTCTTATTTAATGAAAAAAGCCCAGTTAAAGAAATCCTTTAAATATATATATATATCAATAATAAATTAATTATCAATGTGTTGTATGTAATGAATTTAAATATATATATATATTATAACGATCGAAATGAAAGTGAAGATCGAATCTAACCGCAAACTACATATCTGCTCTACGGGGCGCCATCTAGGCATTTAAACCTAGAAAAATTTATAGAGTAAGCAGATATGCGCTGTTAAGATTCCACTTTATTTAAATATTCCAATCGTTAGCCCAAGTCACTAGCTCAGCGGAGACGCAGAGATAAAAATCTATATCTTAATTTATATCTTAAATATCAATAAATAAAAGCCACTGCCAGAAATTAACACATAAAAATATTTATTTACGCACATATAAAATAACATTTAAATTCGAGGAATAAATTCAACATTTTAGATTTTTCTATTAATCTTTTAATTTTACATTTAACTAAGTTTCAATGAGTTTAATATTTTATTTAGATAGTCAAGTATGAATAGACTACATAGATCTGCATTTGAAAAGAAAATATTCTTCCCTGATTTAACCTTAGGCAACAAATTTCGCAATCAACTGATGCCAATCCATCTGATACATTCATGTATTCAATGTAGCATGATACGACAACACAAAATACTATACTGTCAGGAATGGACATCTGAACAGTAAGTGGAATTAGAGAAGACATTGACTCTCCACCAACAGGAATGTTACATCTGTTGGCAAGTAGAACAATAAACAAAAAACTCCATAGGAATGGACTGCGGTCTTCTGCCGACTTACAAACCCATCCATAGGCAAACAGAAGGTGTGTGGTGTATATATGCAATCCTGCCCATAGCGGACCTCATACTACATCTACTAATTACACAAATATATCCAATACATTGAGCCAATTCAACCATGAAATGAATAACCTAAGATTACCCTCCCTTAATATAACTTTACAAAACTATATAGCCATTCACGCCCGACTTAAATTTAACATTTAGATACGTTCGCACAAATGCATTTTATAAAATTTGTTTTAAAATGTTGAGTACAGATCAGCTGCACAGATTCCACGGTCAAAAACATTCCAAATTAAACACAACCGATCAAAATACAAAGTCATCGATAAACATCACTTGCATAGGGAATATACAAATCCCATTAGCATTCATAGTAAGATGCTTGCAGTGATATCGTTGACATATATTCTAATCGAATGTGAAAACCACAACATTATCAACCGCTAACGAATCTATGCAACGTCTATACCCAAACCTTAAATTCCCTCATTTAAAATTTAAACAACAAATAATTTATACAATAAGAGAAAAAAAAATGGAAATGATTTTTAGCAATCGGAAAACATATAAAATTAAACATTATTAATTGATTTTAAACTTAAAAGTCAGATAGAAGTTCATAAGCTTGAACGAAAGTTCTTAATTATTTTTCAATTTAGAGTTCATGTCAATATAGCTTATGGTAGAAGAGTCCAGGTTTCTGCTTTTAATTCCCGTGACGCCTCCATTGGAAGATAATGTTCTGGAGATGGCAATAGCTGGTTCAAGGTATCACAGTCTTTTCCTTTTTCTTTAAAATAGAGAGTGTGGTATGTGCATCCTACCACAACTCTCAAACACACAACGCTGGAACTGTCGAAAAAACTGTATTTCCCTTTTTATATTAATCCACACGGATTCAATCAACAAAACATCACTAATCCATCACTTTCGTTAGGGTCCGAGCCAAGGCTTAGTGCTTCCATTGGTCAAGCTAATTTCTCTTTTCTTCCTATCTATCTTTCATCAGATCATTTTAATTATACAAGAGCCTAAGGCTAGCTTGCTTTTCAAATAATTTATAAACAATCATTTCCATTTACAGATTACAAGAATTAATTAATACCTGTTTTTATTTTTAAATCTTGTACTTTTTTTTTATAAAAAAGTACGTTCAAATACTTATTTATTTGTTTTTTAAAAAAAAAAATTTTTAAAGTTTGGCATCTGTGCGAATATATACGTTTAACAAACATTTTAATTTTAGCGTTTAGTTTTTTACTTTTATTTGCGAACTTTTAAGTTTTTATTTTAAATTAATGTAACGACATATTTATATATCATTACAATATATACCAACAATAAATTAATTATCAATGTGTTGTATGTAATGAATTAAGACATAGACTTAGTAAACATAGTGAGTAACATAATGATGACCCAATGTCATGCCAATCACTAGGCACCAAGTGTGGAAATAAAACTAGAATTGTGTTATGTAATTTTAGTTTTTAACTACAACCAATATAATATGCACAACAATAGGCAGCTATGACAATGTCAAAGGAAATGGAAAAGCTAGTATACCAAACATTGGAAACTAAGCATGTTATAAAAGCAAACCAGTTCATTTCTGTCGTCTTTTGTTATTTCTCAAATAATGCATTAACTATATAAAGCCAACACCCTAAGACCAAATGTTCGAATGCAAAGGAAGATGGATGACTTGTTTGAATGTTTCAAATTATCCATATAATTTTTGTAGCACAAAACCATAAGGAATTACAACCAACGCTTAAATAGAGAAAAGTTTGATAAGTTTGTATGATTTAATAAAATAACTTAATTGATTTTAAATTGTTATTCGAGAAACTGCACTAACTGATTTTAAATTGTTATTCGAGAAACTGCACTATTATTTGAACATGGATAAAGAAGAAATAGAACATCTCCTGCATTTAAGCAAAATGATGAAGTAATTTTTTTTTATATAAGCCATTAAATGCCAAATAGAAAATTAAGAAAAATCAAATCTATTATAAACTGCAATGCAATGTATTCTGGTTAAATTAACAGTGCCAAAGAACTGTGTACTATGGTCCTGACTCCGGAAGCACAATGTCTTAATCTATTTACCTGTATAATGCCTAAAGGACCATCAAATGTTCCTACACCAAATGTCTACAAAGATTAAGGAGAGCAACTGCAGAAAATGAATATATTATTATTTTATGCATGTTTCCAAGGAATTCCAATGAGTGATGAATAATTTACTGAAGAATAATGGTCTGAAGATAGACTGTGTCCATAAAAGATAATTACTGCCAAACTCATGAATTTTAACCAAGATGACCTAATAAAGGTCTTGATTCTATTCTATATATATATATATATATATATATATATATATATATATATATATATGTTTGGAAAATTCTTATTTTATTTTATTTCCACACTTGGAAGCTTAAGTATCTATAATTTGGAAGTGTTTATTATAAGACAAAGCAGTAAAATGAGGGAGTGGAAATTATTATTAGATATTAAAAAAAATTATATTATATAAAATTTAGATCACATTTCCTTTCATAGAAACTTGACAATGATCATCATCATGACATGGAATAAGATAAGACCTTTAAGATTATTCCATATTAAGCACATACACTTATCATGGGACAGAGTTCATGTTATTTGTTCATTGTTAACTAAGCATTTATATTTTTTGTGGCATAAATAACCAATCTTGTACGGATGTTCTTTTCTATCAACCATAGGAAAACATACATAGCTAGGGGTTCCCAAAGAAATGGAACATTGCTAATTTGAATTGGATGAGGATACTACTAATATACCTGTATAATATTGTAAATTAGCCAGTTAGCTTCGTGGTCGATTTAATAATTTTTTTTTATATCTTTGTAAATAATTAATGCCATGTTAAAAGTTTGGAATAGTGAACACATTTAATTGTTGATATGGTAGAAATCCATTCTTGACACACAATTATACTACTTTATCTCATTAAAGAGTTTCAAATACTTTCATTAACTTGATTTACATTAAGCTAGTCTCTAGTTTATCAAAATCATTTATGCATTAATTCATCTACTGGTAACTGAGGATATACATACCCACATATTTCATTCTTATGTAATAACACAGTAATATGCATGAATCGATCTTTAAATCAATTGAAACCTATATAGAGGTGCGACAGTTGCTATAATGTAAGTTCATCCCTTAAGAAAGCTGAAAGCAGATTTTTCCCTGAGTTCAAATATTGAGGCATAATAGAACCCAAAGGAGAGATGAAGTATGGATGAACTTGCCCAAAAAGTACCTCAATTTAATGTGTAAACACAGAGCTAGGCCATTGAAGGCATATATGACCATAGGTTAGGTACTTCATTGCATCATTGACAGCATCCTACTAGAAGACCCTAGACCTGACTGTAGTGAGATATATTCCCCCTCTCTTGTGGTAAAACCCTGGCCCACTATATCTGGTGTCCATACTTTAGAGGCATGAAACTGGCAGTTTCTAGGAAGGTCCAGCCATTGGACTGGTAAATCAAAAAAAAAAGTTTTTTTTCTTTGAATTTATTCTTTACCAAATTTCTGAAAGATCCAGCCATTGGATTGGTAAATGAAAAAAAAGTTTTTTTTCTTTTAATTTATTCTTTGCCAAATTTCTGATAGTATACAACCTGGATGAATTTACCCAAATAACAACCAATTGATACACCCTTAAAAGAGTGAACCTCTTGAACTTAAATCATTTCCAGGTAAACATGTCAAAAAAAACAAAAAACAAACCTTATGTGAAACATTGAATGCATGTTAACTGATGAAAATGAAATGATAAGCTGAGACCAATAAATAAATAAATAATAAACCAAATTAAAATAGATGAATTAGGCAAATAAAAGAACAGGCTAAAATATATGCATTAAAAAACAACATAATACAAAAAATAGAGATAAGTTAAACATAAGCGCGAGGAGTAGCAGAAGACCCTATAGCATATATCTATTTATATCTCTAAAGAAAGAAAGAACTTTATACTGAGCTATTGAAAGGAAGTTTGATGCTAACCAGAAGTGGAAAACATATTGAAGTGTTTTGAGAAATCACAAAGTAATAGTAATAGTGATATGGAAAATGCAATGAGGAAGAATCTTCATAGATTCAAATGCCTGGGAGGTCTATGACCAAGGTTAATCACCCTCTGCAGGAACATGTCACAGGTTGAGATATACCCCAAATTCAAAGAGCACTCGATATATGAGGAACATGTCACAGGTTGAGATATACCCCAAATTCAAAGAGCACTCGATGATGAGGTGACTCAAGTATACAAAATCAAAACACTGGCTACAAAAAATAAGATGACCCTAGAACAAATGCTCTAAATAATCATGAACAGTATAAAAGAAAAAATGAGCAGCATGAAGGATGAAATGTGCATAACATAAACAGCCTAAGAGATAACATGAAAAGTATGAAAGGAGAAATGAGCAGTGTGAAAAGTGAATGAACCAAAACATGAGCATCATGGAGGAGAATTTGAAAGCAAAAATGAATCATGTTAACACAGATTTAATAATAGAAATAAAGGATATAGAAACGAGACTGTCCACTGACATGGAACAGTTGTCAATAAATCTAAGCAGTGCCCAAAGGAACAACACTGAAATGAAGCATGCACTAGATGAGATGAGAAAGTAAATAGATGAGAAGGATGTGAAATGGCAACAGTGATTTGAGGAGTTCAGATCTAGCATTGTTAGTCAGCTAAACATTAAATGCAATAAGGTGTACAGAAGCCAGGAGACTTTCAGGAATGGTAATCACAGATGAGAAGCTCCAGGTCAAGGTCTAGAGGGCCAGGACATCCACTCAAATATGGATCAACTCTGCATGACAAAACATCAAGACAGAGATGTGCAACAAGACATTAAAAATCCTGGACCATAATATCAAATGTCTCAAGGACAAGATGGTCTCAGTGGAAACTGAAATGATTTTGGACAAGGTAATTCTGGAGAAAGTGGTAGAGAATGTGACTGAGACACATGGTCAGATCAGTCAGAGGAATGATGCCATCAACCAGAGATTTATAGTAAACGAATCCCAGCTATACCAAAAGACACCAGCCATTGGAGTACAGCAGACTGAGATGAACCCAAGGACCAGAATAGTAAGCAGAGATGGAATGGCATGGGAAACAACCTGGAGATTTCCCTCAAGGATCTTCAGAGGATAAGTACTCCTATGTGGAATATACTCTCCAGCATCAGAAAATGTCCGAGATGGAAGATTATCCTCTCAATTTTAATTTAGAAAAGGTAATTCCAAGTACCTATCAAGTCAACTTTGATAACCAAATGTTGACCCCACAAACAGACACCATAAAGATGAGCAAGGTGCATAGTCATACAACACAGATCACTGCAATCAACCAATTTGTAAAACTCAAAATATTTAAGGGATCTACCGATGAAGCCTATATAGAACACCCTAGGAATCTTAACCTTTCTCTGTAAACTGCAATTTGTCAGAAGGTGAAAAGATTATGATCACATAGTCACCTTCAAGGGCAGGGGCGGACTAAGGCCTAGGCAACCTATGCACATGCCTAGGGCCTGTAATATTTGGGGCCCGAAAATTAGGTTTTTAATTTTTAAATTTTTATAATTAATTTTTATTTAACAGAAAAACATGATATTCATAATTATTGCTGAAACATATCCAAATTATGCCGAATCGTTGATTGATAAAGTCGAAAAGTGTGGGTGAGCGTTCCCGTGCTTTTGCATCCACACCCGCGAGTGTTGATGTGTGTAAATACGATCGAGCCTTGCGCCTATCGAGTCTTTACTATTCACATGTTTAAAAAGTCAAACATAACTATTTAAAATCAGTGTCTCCTGAACATATTGCATCTTATGTGAGTTGTGATTGAAAATTGTGCAATTAAGACTTAAGTACTTAGACTTGATTGCAAATAGATTGTTTTGGATTCATATTTCATAGTTAATATTTTCTGGAATTCCTAAAATAAAAATGTAAGTTTTTATAAAAGTATTACATTATTTAATTAAAATAATATATAATATAAAATACCACAAATTGTGATTTTCTTTGTGATTGTGATATTGAGTAAAAATAAATTTAATTAAAGATTATTTTCTTTTTTTTTTAGTACTTGGTCTTTAAAATGAGTTCCTATAAACATTTAAGTGGAAATGAAAAAAGAAAATGAAAAGCAGATTGAGATGTGGCAAAACAAATGAAAAGATCATTGGACAAATTTTTAACTGTAGATGGAGAACAATTACAACAATCATCATTATTTTCACAAATTTCACCTGCTCAAACTCTAAAAACATCATTTGTGTCCGAAACTATTCTGCAAAAAGCCCAGCAGGAAAAACCAAGCAATTCCATTTATGAAAATGAAACAAAAGGAGAAAATAAAAATTTAAAATCATTTCAAAGTAATGAAGAAACTAAGAGTTTTGTAAACGATATTGCATTATGGCCAGAATACTTAACAGACGCCATGCGAGAGAATTATATAAAAAATCCACCAAAATCAATAAATGGATCTTTGGAATCATCTTCTATTTGATGCAATGAAGGGTCAAAACAAATCACAAAAAAATTAACTATTGCCTCTTCTTCAGAACAATTAATAGTGGGGAAAAAGTTAAAAAAGATTGGTTGGCTTATACTGAAACCAACAACTTATTGTACTCTTACTTTGTAAATTATTTTCCAAGCAAACAACACTAATTACAAAAGAGATGAATGATTGGGAAAATGTACATAAAAATTGTCAGAGCATGAAAATTCCAGTGACCATATTAACTCCATTTTAATTTTTATAACAAGATTTAAAATTACTGGACGCATTGACATTGAACTGGAAAAACAAATTATATATGAAAAAAAATATTGGAGAGGAGTACTTAAACATGTGGTAGCAACAATCAAATTTATTTCTTCATACTCTTTAGTGTTTCATGGTAAAAATGAAGTATTTTTTGTTGAAAATAATGGTAATTATATAGGGGCTTTGGAATATTTATCCGAGTTCGATCCATTTTTGCGGGAACACATGAAAAAATATGCAAACTGCGGCACTGGTACTATGAACTATTTGTCATCTACAATATGTGATGAATTTATTTCTATTATATCGAAAGATTTACAACTCACAATAGTGAACAAAATAAAGGAAGCCAAATTTATTATCTAATTATTGATTCAACATCTGATATATCTCACGTAGATCAGCTGACCATCATTATTCGCTATGTTCTTCCAAGTGGTATAAAAGAAAGATTTTTGGGATTTCTACCTATATTTTCTCATACTGGTGAAAACTTGGAGAAAGTTATTTTAGAATTTTTAAATAATATAGATTTAGACATCACTAACTGTCAAGGACAGAGTTATGATAATGCATTTAATATGTCGGGTAAATATAAGGAACTCCAATCCAGAATAAAACAACATATTTTTTCTGCCATTTTATACCATGCACAAATCATTCATTAAATTTAATTGGAAATGCTGCTTCCAAAAGTTGCATGGAAATGACCACTTTTTTCAATATCGTTCAGGAATTGTACGTATTTTTTTCAAGTTCTACACATAGGTGGAATGCATTACAAAAATTTTGTAAGAGCAAACAATTGAGTATTAAACCTATTTGTGACACCAGGTGGTCTGCTCATTCTGATGCTGTGAAATCCTTAAAGGAAAATTTTGAAAAAATTAAACATTGTTTACGTCATTTTTCCTGAAACAAAGATGAAAAACCATTAACAAGATCCGAAACTGCCGATTTACATAAAAAAACTTGATACATTTGAGTATGTACTGTTACTTATTATATGGGAAAAGATTTTAGAGAGAACAGATGCTTCAAACAAGACTCTTCAACAAAAAGACGAATCCCTAAATACAACAGTTTTAATATATGGTTCATTGATAGATTTCATACAAACTGTTAGAGATGATTTTGATAATTTAGAAAAAGAAGCAGAAAAAGTTAAAGATATTGCATATACTAATGATAAAAAATGGAAGAAAATATGAAAACTATTTCATGATGAAATTCCAAAACATGAAATAAGATTCAGTGGCAAAGAACATTTTAAAGTTCATATTTTTTTTTGTTGTATGCGATTCTTTAATTAGCAACATTAAAAAAAGATCTGAGGGATATAAAACTATTAACAATAAATTCAAAACAATTTTTCATGATAGTGATGTTGGTGATTCTTCAATAAAGGAATTAAAATGTTATGAACAAGATTTAAACCTAGCAGAACTGAAAAATGAAGTATTACAATTTAAAACTTTTATAAGTAAAGAAAATATTTTTTTGCCTGTATCCATGTGGTCATTTATTCAGGAAAATAATATTATTGCAACATTTCCTAATTTAAACATAATTCTGAGAATTTATTTAACCCTTCCAATAAGCAATGCAAGCGGTGAAAGATCATTCTCAGTAATGGCCAGAATAAAAAAAATTTTAAGATCCACATTAGGTCAACAAAAATTAAATAGTTTATCATTACTTTATATAGAAAAAGAGTTATTAAATAATTCTATTAATTATGACAAACTAACTGACGAGTTTGTAGAATTAAAAATGAGAAAAAAAGGCAATATAACTAATCAATCTGGGTATATTTGTTTAAGTATTATTGTTTGTTTTAATAAATTATGTTTATGTTTGTTTGTTTTGATAAATTCTGTTTATTTAATTTTTGTACATGGATATAATTTTTTCCTTTTTTTTCTTGGAATCCGATAATTAAATAGAATTACATAGTAATGCTTTAAAACCAAAATACTAAACGCAAAGTATGTATCATGACTGAAAAATAGGCCTGGAATTACAATGTTGCCTAGGGCCTGCTTTAGCCTTAGTCCACCACTGTTCAAGGGGATGCGTTGATGTGGTCAAAATCATTGTTCCAGGTCACCTCAATTTTTGATGACTATCAAACATTATTGATATAAAATTTCTGGAATGGAAACAGGCATGAAACCCTGCTCAACCAGTTGTTTCAAGAAAAATACTGGCTGATGTCAGAAAAAACACCAACCAAATTCTTTCACCATCAGGTCACTAAATTAAGGACATTGAACATGTACTGCCTAAGTGAAAGCAAAATCATTAGGATCATTAAATGGAATTTACTTTTTACAATTTAACTGTCACTTTTGCATATGAGTGCTAAAAGCATTGGGAAGGTGGTTGAATTATTAAATAGCATAGACATTAATAATACTTATATTTCTACTAGAGCACCTGAAAAGGGAAAGAAAGAGGGGACTTCAATGCCATAATTTTATAAAAGGAGAAAAAACAATAACAATACCAGCTATTGGCAACCCAAACCAACAATGATAAAACTGGGACAAGAAATCCCCCTCATAGTCCAGGGAAATCCCTGAGACCAAGGTGCAGCGACCACACATCCAAAGTTCAACAGAAACCAAACTAGAGAAGCACTTGAGAGGCCATGTTCCTCATCTCAAGAGACAAAAATGACAAAGAGGAACATGAACCAAACACCAGATTGAGAAATCACTAATCTGATGTGTTTGTGGAAAGGTAAAATGCCTCATTTCACTTTACAAAGTTGCCCCATGATAGAGGTTTTGTTTGAGGGTTTACTGGTTCAAGCCTTTTTAGATTCTGGTAGCCAGATTTCAGTTGTGTCAGATAGGTTCTATTATGAAATTTTCACTAAAAATCCCCAACATTAAAACCCTACCACTGAAATCAATTCAAGTTACCATGGCTAACAGTAGGAAAGATAATCTAACATAGAAGCAAATATGGGTTCAAATAAAAATAGGCCAAACAATACTCTATCATGTGTTCTCATACTGAATGGCTAATACATGAGGTCATTCTAGGGGCAAACTTTCTACATTTGAATGCTTGCATTGTTGATTTCCCTGATAAGGTGGTTAGAATAAATGATGAGGTCTTGGAGATGACATTGCTTCTGAGATATAATCTATCTGAAGTTGATTGTATAATATCTACCATCCCAGAGGCACTCATAAAAACAAAATGGGAGAATACAATCTTTTTGAAAGCAAAGATATACTAAAATTTGCAATCAATTGTTGATGAATTTAGCCCAATTTTCTCAGAGATACCAGGAATAATAGGTTTCCAACTAAGAATTATATTAGTCCATGACCAAACATCTCAATCCAAAAAATACCCTATTCTATAATAAAATGCTGAATTGATGGATCATTTCCAAATGTTCTTCACCTTAAAGTAACCCAGTTGTAACTGTGAAGAAGACAGGTCAATGAGATTTTGCTTGGATTCTAGGCAACTAAACAAAATTACTATTCCTGACAGGAACATCCAACAACCCATACATAATTTATTCATGAATTTGGAAATAAGTTGTCTTCCACTTTTGATCTAACCTCCAGCTATTGACAGATTGTGAACCCCATCCAGAAGATTGCCAATAACTGCCTTCCAATATGAGGGTTTTACTTATAAGTTTAATAAGATGCTTTTTGGATTGATCAATAATGGTGACAATCTATCTTTGGATAATACCATGCTTCCTGAGGTCAAACAGATTGCAACCATTTATGTGAATAATGTAATAAATTACATCTGTCATGATTGAAAAATGTCTTCAATACCTAACTCTTATTTTTTGAGGAGTGCTACAAAAAAGGGATCAAGGTCAACTTCAAGAAGAGTACATTAGTTAGCAACCAGGTAATCTTCTTAGGTCACATCATTGGTTGAAATGGGATAAGCCCTCATCCAGACAAGATTGGTGCTATTCAAAACTTTCCAAAACTACCAATTGAAAGCAAATTTGATCATTTTTAAGTCTATGCAATTTCTATAATCATTTCTACCAGATGTTCTATCATATGGAATCATTGCTTAAGACTTATTAGGAAAGTTGAGCAATGGATATGGACCAAGGAACAGGAACAAGGATATAGTTAAAGTATCAGAAAATAAGATGAGTAGGCTTTGAAACCCTTCTTTAAAAAAACAGACAATCCAATGCTAAATGAACACATACACTACTTAAGTGTTAAAAATTTTGATTACAGCTTGAAATTTTAGCCCTGATGGATAGGGGAGTTCTAAGGTTAGTTTAATATCCTATCAAAACCAGCCTATAATTATCACACCGTCAAACCAAATGCATTCAAAACATAAGCTTAACTAATAGGTGATTGAATATGCACTATCCTTTTTTTAAGCAAACATATCAAGTTAAACAAATGTCACAATGAATATATTGAATATGCACTATCCTTTTTTTAAGCAAACATATATCAAGTTAAACAAATGTCACAATGAACTGAAATCTCTTATTTAATGAAAGTCCAGTTAAAGAAAGCATTTGAATGTGTGTGGGTATATATTGTAACGAGCACGGATGTTCGTTACATTGTTTTTTTTTTATATATTTATTAAACATGAAAAAATAATAAAGTTCGCATTTAAAAATTTTCTTTAAGAATTAAAAATTGAAATTAAATATCATCTTAAACTCGTATATATTAAATCGCACAGATAATGAAAAATTATTAAAATAAAACTTTATTAAAGAAAAAGTATTTTAAAACTAAATTTTAAAAAGATTTGGAGATAAAATTATATCTTTAAATTTATCTTTAAATATATTTTTGATTTGGAAAACAGGTTAATTAATCAGAAATGGAAATGATTGTTAATTAGTTAAATGTAAACCACCCTTGGGCATTTAAATGTAAAAACATCGGTCAGATAGGAAAACAATAGAAACTGTTAGCAAATAAGAAGAAATCCCTATGGAATCGGACCGCAGCGAAAGGACCATTGCATCGGTGACGTAATGTAAATTCAATCCTTCACATTAATATAAAAAGGACAAGTTTGGAAATTATTAGTGAGTTATTATGATTATTACGATGTGACAGATAGATGTTAGTGCGGAGGTGCAGGAGAAGAGATTGAAGGACGCACATTCAATCCCTTCAGTTGTTATAAAATGGAAAAATGAAACATCGCTTTTCTTATATTCAGAGGACCACAGGATCATCGGGAAATTTAATGCTGGATTTCAAATGGCAAGTAACTGTAAAAGATGAACATTTCTAAAACCGTAAGAACTTTCTAAGATATAACGAACAATATTAATTTGAAAACACTAAGAACTTTAAATTTTAAACTTTCCTAGTATTTAATTGTTACAAATAGAATCCTATCTGACCAAACTAAATTCTTTATTAATAGTGTTATTTGATGTATTTTTTTTCTTATTTATGTAAAATCATTTCCATTTTTTTATTTTTTATTCTTTAAGTTTTTATCATGATTTTTTTTGTTTTTCGTTAAATTAATTATATAAATGTTAAACTTAAGTTGGGCGTGAATGGCTGTATAGATTTGTAAAGTTATATTAGGGGAGGGTAATCTTAGGTTATTTGTGTCATTGTTAGATTGGATCAATGGATTGGATATATTGATGTAGTTAGTAGATGTAGTCGGAGATTCGCTACTGGCAGAATCGCTTCATACGCCGCACTCTCCCGTTTTGCCTATGGAAGGAATTATAAGACACAGAGCGCAGTTCCTTTCTATGGAGTTTTTTTTTTATTGTTCTTTTTGTTAGATAGAAGTAATATTCCTGTCTAATGAGAGTCAATATCTTCTCTTAACCTTTTTGGTGCTGCCGTATTCCGTATTACATTGAATACATCGATGTATCAGATGGATTGATGCCAGTTTGACTGCGAATTTTAGCCTAAGGTTAAATAGGGACAGAATATTTTATTTTCAAATGCAAATCTATGTGGTCTATTCATACTTGACCCTAAATAAAAATGCATTAAATTTAAGTTGTTTATAGATGCTTGCATGGATTGGTTATTGGTTAAGTATGTTTTGGGTTTTCATATTTGATCAAAATATATAGACATTCGATAAATAATGATACCTTACGGTGGGTATCTAAAATGTATTTATTCGGATGTCTTTTAAGTTATTGGTGACAATGCAAGTATCTTATGGTGAATACTATTGGGTTACGTATAAATTTCCCTCCGCTATTGTCAGTAATCAATAATTTTGTATTTTGATCGTTTATGTTTACTTTGAAATGTTTTTGACCATGAAATCTATGTAACCGATCTATATTCAACATTATAAACAAGCTTTCATAAATTTATCTGTGCGAACTTAATTAAAATGTAAAATTAGAATATAATAGTAATTAAATGTAAATTAAAGTCAAAAATCAAAGTTAAAAATAATGTTAAATGTTGAAATGTAAAACTAATACTAAAATAATTTTAAATCTTATATATATGTGGATAAATAAATGTTTGTATGCTAATTACTGGCAGTGGCTTATTTTATTTATTTTTTAATGTTGAAATCTAATTAGATAAGATATGATATTATTAAATCTCTGCTACTCCCTGAGCTAGTGACATGGGCTAATGACTGGAACCAAAATATTTAAAAAAAAAAATTATTTTTTTTTGACTTACGTATCTGCCTACTTTATAAATTTTTCTAGGTTCAAATGTCTAGATGGCGCCCCATAGTGCAGATTATGGTAAGTCGCTTTCTCTGGATCGTTACAATATATATATTGTAACGGTTATGGTTTATTTAGTGGTATTATTATTATTTATTTTACATTTTACTACATTTATTCTTCCTTTCATTTACTTATTTATTATCAATTTAGCTATCATCGAAATATTCCAGCTTCGTCTCCAACTGAAAAGGATATTGTTTTATAGTTTAGTTTTAATACAAATTTATCAATCATTAATTAATTAATTAACCAATGCCATTACAATACAAGCAGAGAGAAAATATTTTTCCCGATCAAGAACGCTCGGTTGCTGAACAAAGCAAACTATTTCCAAGAAATTTAACAAATGTCCAGCACTTGCTATTTATATTTCTTTATAATTGGGAGATTCTTACAAACAAGCAGCACATGAATGCTTTAAAAATCAGCCTTGCCCTTTAATCAATAAATTACAGTTTTCCCCCCTGTCGTAGCTTGGTGATAGTAGAATAGTGCAAGTTTAAACCCTTTAAAATAATGAATAATGGCATTCACACTCATATAAATACATAACAATAATGAACACACACATATATAAAAAATACATAATAACAATAAAATATACACACTTATATAAAAATAATACAAAATAACAATTCGTGTCAATTGTTAATACAGAGTTTAATATAAATAATAAATAATAACAAATACTTCCAAGCACTTTCAACTCTTATGACTACTTATCAAGGCAATGTAAAAAATTCTATTTTCTCCTAGGTGATGAATTTAACATTTCATTATATTGGCCAGGAACAACTAATCAGAAAGCTGGTTAATTTCGAATTCATAGCACAAGATGAATTTTGTATAAGATATGATTCTTTAATCTTGCGTTTTTTATCATGTGTTTCATGCATTAATATTGTAAAATCCTTTGGACTACATATATGGCCTGTATTATTTTAGTGAACATAAAAAGCTGAATAAACTTTATCATCTTCTCTTGCTCTATTATAAGTATATTTATGTTGTTGAAGACGATATTTAATATTTGTTTTGGTTTCTCCAACATATATTGCACTACAATTTATTTGTGGGCATCTAATAGAGTATACAACACTGCTTTTATCCTCCTTATTTATTATTTCCTTAGAATTATTTATTAACCTATTAAGGTTAAGTGGAGTTCTCCATGCTAATCGAAAATCTTGACTTAAAACTTTTATTATATTTTTATTAATATTGGAAATAAAAGCTAATGACATCCATGGTTTATTATTCATATTTATATGATCACTATTATGATATTGTTTATAATGCTTAAATACAGTAGATAACAGCATTTGTTTATTATAACCCACTTGGATTAAATCTAGCATATAACATTTTATATTATCTTTCATAAACATTTCATTTGAACACAAATTAGCTGGTTTTAGAGCTTTTTTAACACGTAATCAATGACTGTGTTCAAATGAAATGTTTATGAAAGATAATATAAAATGTTATATGCAAGATTTAAACCAAGTGGGTTATAATAAACAAATGCTGTTATCTACTGTATTTAAGCATTATAAACAATGTCATAATAGTGACCATATAAATATGAATAATAAACCATGGATGTCATTAGCTTTTATTTTCAATATTAATAAAAATATAATAAAAGTTTTAAGTCAAGATTTTCGATTAGCACGGAGAACTCCACCTAACCTTAATAGGTTAATAAATAATTCTAAGGAAATAATAAATAAGGAGGATAAAAGCGGTATTGTATACTCTATTAGATGCCCACAAATAAATTGTAGTGCAATATATGTTGGAGAAACCAAAACAAATATTAAATATCATCTTCAACAACATAAATATACTTATAATAGAGCAAGAGAAGATGATAAAGTTTATTCAGCTTTTTATGTTCACCAAAATAATACAGGCCTTATATGTAGTCCAAAGGATTTTACAATATTAATGCATGAAACACATGATAAAAAACGCAAGATTAAAGAATCATATCTTATACAAAATTCATCTTGTGCTATGAATTCGAAATTAACCAGCTTTCTGATTAGTTGTTCCTGGCCAATATAATGAAATGTTAAATTCATCACCTAGGAGAAAGTAGAATTTTTTACATTGCCTTGATAAGGACTCATAAGAGTTGAAAGCGCTTGGAAGTATTTGTAATTATTTATTATTTATATTAAACTCTGTATTAACAATTGACACGAATTGTTATTTTGTATTATTTTAATATTATATGCAGAAGTATTATTTATTTATTTATTTACACTTATATAAAATACATAGCGATAATAAAATAGAGTAAAACACATTGAATATTAAAGGTATGTATTAAGTTCTCCTGAAGTCCTATTGGGCAGAGTTCTAAATCTATCAAGATTATTCCTTCCTAATTAGATTTTATTGTCTAGTTCTTTTCTTTTTTTATTTATTTATGAATATTAAAAAAAAACAGAAAGTGCATGCATGCTTTGATTACCTAGGTTTTCTTTGTAATTGTTCCCATGGGCAGTCTTTCCGAGTGCTCATTACTGTAACAGTCAGAAAACGTGTGACTCGTAAACATAGTGCAGAATTCGACCACCACACAGAACAGCAGCACCACCAAGGTAGCGAAGCCACCCATGTTACTGAGTTCGAACATAGTTTATCGGTTCCACAATACAATCCACGAAACAATGCATCTGATGCGACATTAGTAAATATTTCCTTAGGCACGGTGGTCAGGGATATGCAAGAGATTCATGATTTTATTCTCAAGTTAGCCAATAATCAAACTAATATTAATTAAACATTCATATTTACATAATCGAGGAAATATTATATAGAATGGGTATCGAATAAATGAAACGTAACTGCAGACGTATAGTTTAAAATTATTTATTCACACATTTTAATAAGAAAATCATTTACTAATAATATTTTATGGATTCAAAGCCTCATTAGCGGGATTTGCAATACTATTATATTTTAAAGAATACATTTATTTATTTAGACATTATTTTATATTGAGGACTTCAGTAGGGGTATTTCTGATACTGTAATGTTTACAAAAGGAATACATTTATTTGTTTAGACATTATTTTATCTTGAGGACTCAGTAGCGGTATTTCCGATACTGTAATGTTTACAAAAGGAATTCACTTATTTGAAGGTGTAATCTAGCTACCTAAAATTCTCGAGTAAGTATTTCTAATGCATGGCTAGAGGAATTTATACCTTTGCAATGCAAGAGTCTAAAGTAAGATTTAAGAGTAGCGGTGGACATATATTTATTTAATTAAAATATTTATTTTATGACTAAGAGCAAACATTTATTTGAGAGTGAATTATGAAGATAATGCAGAGGCGGAGTGATATATAGAATAATAAAACTAAGTAAAGGAACACGTGGTACACTTTAGAAAGTCGATATGGAATGGCAGTATATCGAAACTGCAATGCCGCAAATGGGTTTATAAGAATGTCGGGCTGGTCTCTGCCATCGGCCTGACAAAGTAAGGTGTCACATAAGCATAACCAGAGACAAGCGGTCTGTGTCGCAGTTTGCCGGCTGGCTGCCTGACTTCGTCAAGTCCTACGGGAGCACCCATTATGCCCGCTTGTGTAGGACGACTGGGGTTAATTTCAACCCTGAAGAATCCGGATATTTCACGGCGGAATGGATCATCGCATCTCTAAAATGTAACACATGTATAATGTATAAACGATTATGATAAGATTTAAATAGATTTCTAACTCGGCCCTACATTATCAACATTTACTAAAGAATGTTGGCGACTCTCAAAAAAATGTAATTTGATGGAATTATTCATTAAGATTTAATAAATACAAAACATATCTAAACTGGGCATGATTACAACTAATATGCCAGCCATTTACGAAGTAGTAGACCCTGCATTACAATAATGATGCACTGAATGAGTGTCGATTTATATGAAAGTAAAGTTATTTAGGAAAGTAAATATTAATGAAAATTTGACACACATTCAATGTTTCAAGCAATCATGGATTTAAACTTTGGAAATTGAGGCAATTATGAGCATGCAATAATTAAATAACAAATATAGATTTTAGAAATACGCATCCAAGAAAGATAGACTGAGGTAAGCTAGATTATTAGAAACATTTACACATTACATTAATTATTCAATTTTAGTTATACAAATGATAGTTTTTACATTTTATAATTTAGATAAGTAATATGAAGAAGAGCTATAGCATGTTATTAGAGTACTCTAGAGTTTGAACACAGACAGGTACCTGTTTTATAAGAAGTTTTCTGATTCCATTAGTTTAGCAGCAAAAAGTTCACGAGTGGCAATTCTTTCTTGTATTTAGATATTGCATTTACTTTCACAGCAGCAGCAGCTTTCTCGTTTATTTCAGGCAGCAGATCTTCATGGTGAATTTATGATGGGCAATGGAAAGTTCAGCATCCGATAGGCCATCTCCCGATGGAGAATAATCTAGGTGCTTTTACTCGGTCATACCTTGGCAGGAACAAATTATTTTTATATTTTGGAGACTCTCAGTGATTGAGAGCAAAGCTGAAGTTTAAGTGAATGTCTCCAGCAAGTCTAAGATGGCCTCTTTCTTTGTCTTGATCTTTCACATTTTTGTTAAGGTATTTTTAGGTTCTACTTAATCTGCCCTGAGGATAATCAATGCATTTTGTTGGTTTTTAATTAAAGAAAGCAGCCGTTCTATTGTTTACATTTTACATTTACTAATTACATTTTGGGAAATTTTTCTTTAATCTATTATCTATCACTGACTGATGCTTTTAAATTTCAAAGACAAAAAGGAAACATAAGATAATTTTAACTTTTAATTAAATATTACATCAGATTTTTTTAGAATTATTATTAAACAAAATTTAAACAAAGCAATAAACATGAACTTTATAATCCAAAATAAATGATTAAAATTATACAAAATTATATAACTAAAAGAAATCTAAATTATATTATTTTATCCCCATTTATTGCCTTTAATTTGAGATCGAAATGTGTGCGTGTTTATGCTGAATTTTACATATATTTATACATTTTTAATATTGCTACACACACACAACTCGATACCAAAAAGTTTAAATTTGGGTGGGATAGACCGGTCAGTGAGAGACGACAGAAAAAGGTGAAACTTATGATTCGAATACGAATCTTACTGTTTCATTCCGTCCAGTGGGAGATCATCCCTTTTTTTGTAGAGACGGTATGTCCTTCACACTGTCGGCTGGATTGATTTCTCTTTAAATTTGATTTTGTTACTTTCTTGTTCCAGTTTTTAATTCTTCTTGATTCTTTAAGTAGATTTTGGTCATTTATTTATAGAAGCAGTGATCTCTCTAGTAGGTCAGGCATAGCTCTTATTCATCATTAGTCAGTAGTCAGATGGATCAAGTACAAACCCACATTCCCTTAATGCCACTAGCTGTGCACTTCTTTCATTTCTTTTTTTTTTTGCTGCTGCTTCTTCAAAATCTCTGCTCGTAATGATCCAGATAAGTGTAATTCTGTTTTACTGTCCTTTCTTCATTGTTTTCTGTAAATTTTTATTTAATTCTTACTAATTTCCAACAAATTCTTTCCTCTTTGTCTGTGGAATTCAATTAGTCCAACAGACTTTCACACCTCTAATTTTTATGGCCATATTGTTTTATATTATATATTTCATTTAATTTTTACTTAAAGTTTATAATTCATTTTTTTAAGTTTATGTTTATAATTTATTTTAACTTGTCACAATAGTTTATGCGGAGAAAAATATGCATTTCTTTATGTATCCCCTTCCCCTCTCCCACAATAAACAGAAATAACTTTCAAGCATTCAACTAGCTCGTAGTTTTAAAAGGGGGAAAGAGATGCATTTCTTTATGCACCCCCTTCCCCTTCTCTTACTATTTAAAAAAAATCAAAAGTAATTTCGACATTTCTAAATCTCAACCTTTTTTATTTATTTTAACTTTCTAGTAGCTAATTTATATACCTTTATTAATAAATATATATGTGTGGCGATGACTTTATGTGGTCATCACATTACACTCCACCCGCTTTTGAGAATTAAAATTGGGTCGAATCTTAGTCTGAGATGAGAAATTATTTTAATTCTTCGCTTTCAACCCTTACTTCTGCTTCTATTACATAATTTTCCACTATCATGATGAGTGATGATGATGATGATGAGGATGACTGCAGAGAGACAACTAGGTAAAACTACTCAATTCATTCTGATCAATTTTGGCTGATCAACCCAATTTAATCTACACATACAAGACCATGGCATAACTTAACTCTCTTCCAAACGGCTTAAAAAAGGTTCAAAGCATGTGAACAGCAGGATATTTCTACTGCCTGTTTATCTTGCACCAACAACTAATTCTTATTTCTTTATTTATTTATTTATTTATTTTATTTATTTCAAGACAATAATTATTATTATATTTTACATGGCTAGGAATTTCATCCTGCAGGGATAATGAGCCCAGGATTCTTACTGGTGCTTCATTTAAAAAGTTTTACCACCGGAAGCCATATGAATCTACAGTTAGTGAAGAGATGGCTAATCAATCTCAAAATATGACACAAACATAATGCATCCCCCCACACATATATGCCTCAATCTGCAACCTCATAACCTATCAGTGATATCTATCATTTACATATTATCACTATTATTCATTTATTTTATTTTATTGATTATTAATTGCCTCATTAATGAGCCTGAACAATTATTATTTCTACCTTTATTTTTATTTATTTGCTGATTATATCCACATTTACAACTGACAGATCATTGCACGAATGATTTACGTGGGTGTCACAATATATATATATATATATATATATATACCAACAATAAATTAATTATCAATGTGTTGTACATTGCAAATTGAGGCATAGATTTAGTAAACAGTCATGACCCAATGTTAATTCAATCACTAGGCAACCAAGTGTGGAAAATAAAATTAGAATTCTGTTATGCAATTTTAGTTTCTAACTACAACCAATATAATATATGCAACAATAGGCTGTTTCAAAGGAAATGGAAAAGCTAGTACACCAAACACCAGAAACTAAGCATGGTATAAAAGCAAACCAGTTCATTTCCATTGTTTTTGTTATTTTTCGAATAATGCATTAACTATATAAAGAAGCCAATATCCTAAAACTGAATGTTCAAATGCAAAGGAAGATGGATGACTTGTTTGAATATTCTGAATTATTCATATAATTTTCATAGCACAAAACCATAAGGAATTATAACTGATGCTTAAATAGAAAAAAGTTTGACAAGTTCATATGGTTTAATAAAATAACTGAACTGATTTTAAATTGATATTCAAAAAACTGCAATAGTTTTTGAACCCAGATAAGGAAGAAATAGAACACCACCAACATTTAAACAAAATGATGAAGTAATTTTTTTATATAAGCCATTAAATGTCAAATAGCAAATCAAAAAAAAAATTAAATGTTATAAACAATGTGCAATGTATTCTGGCTAAATTCACAGTGTCATAGGACTGTGTGTTACAGTCCCCACTCTGGAAGTGCAATGGCTTAATCAACTTACCTGTATAACACCTAACGGAGGACCAAAGATCCTACACCAAATGTCTTTATGGATTGAGGAGGGCAACTTCAGAATATGAATATATTATTTCAAGCATGTTGCTGAGGAATTCCAGTGAATGATAAATAATTTCCTAAAGGAGAGGGATCTGAAGAGAGATAGACTGTGTCCATAAAACATATTATTGCTAAACTCACGAACTTTAACCAAGATGACCTAATGAAGGTCTTGATTTTATTATATATATATATATTCCAAATTCTTATTTTATTTTATTTCCACACTTGGAAGCTTAAGTGTCTATAATTTGGAAGTTCATTATAAGCCAAAGCAGTGAAATGAGAGGGGGGGATTATTAAATTAGATAAAAAAAATGTATGTTAAATAAAATTAAGATCAGCTTTCCCTCCATACTGGCTTGACATTTATCATCATCATGATATGGGATAAGGTAAGATCTTTAAGATTATTCCATATTAAGCACATACACTTATTACAGGACAGAGTTCATATTATTTGTTCATTATTAACTAACAATTGCTTACATTTTTCTTTTCAGTATAAATGATACTCTTCTAGTATGGATGTTCTTTTCTATCAACCATAGGGAATCATACATAGATAGAGAGGTCACTAAAGAAGATGGAACATTGCTAATTTGAATTAGGATGATGCTATTACACATATACTTGTATAATTTTGTAAATTAGCTAGTTAGCTTCACAATCGATTTAATAATAAGGGTCTAAAATGGAGCTTGGCTGGACATATTTCTAAAAAAGATGATAGTAGATGGACAGTTGATGTCTTAAACTAAATCCCAAGAGATTGCAAAAGACCTAGAAGGTTGAATATGATGATGAACCACTCAGATAATGTGATTATATATATTTTCAAAGTTTCTGAATTATGTTCTACATTTATGATAAGTTTGAATATAATGTTTGATCTAAAGGAGCTTACACATCACATTTAATTCTTTTTCAAGTCAAAATTAAATAAATCTTAATGTTTGAACTCTCTTGTATAATCATATAGATTTGACATTAGGATTGTAATTATATATTTTATATAACTGCTTCATGTTAAAATTTAGGCACCTTTCATCATTTGAAAATCAAAAAAATATGATATTCTTTGCTTACATTTAACATATATTATTAGAAGCAATTCTTTCACAGTATTCTACAAACACCTATTATAAATTTGAATAATCAATGAGCATAAATGGTACTGGTGCTAATATAATCATATATACAGACTAATTTCTGAAACTGATTTTATAAGTCAGGCATTTAAAATTATGCTGGACTTAAATAAATAGTTATTGGCCTAGTGCAAAAAAACAAATTTTGGGAATGTGGATATATCCATAGATTACTGTACTGACGATGCAAATATTTTAAATTATGTGTAATTTTAATTAAATCATGTACATTGTACCGAGAGTATTGTTATTTTCCCCCCAAAATAATTACTCTAGTAAAACGTATTGTATAAAGAAATTTTAAATTAAATTATGTAAATTACTGTATCTAATAAAAAGAGTCTGACATTTTCAGCTTGCAGCAGTCGAAAGCACTCGGTCACAGTCAAGAGGAAAAAACGGCTGCCAAAAGTAAAACAATGCATCTCAAAAGGTAGAAGATAATAATCAACGAAGTTAATTTTAGTAAATTACTTACTATTAAAGTTCAAATAAAAAGAAGTTTGTAGAGACGTTAATTAGACAAATAAACAACCATTGGAGATAAATGAACTGTATAATTATCGGGTATGTTTAAAATAAGATATTTTTACACACTAAATATATTTCATACCAATTCCCAAAAGTAAACGGGATAAATTATTGTCAGTAGTATAATTTTATTGTGCTTGTTATATCGTTAAATAAATGCATAAGCAATCAGAAATAAACTTGCTGATGTATCTATTTTAAGTTGTGTGTGTACTATTCATTTTCGCCTATACGGCTGAGATTGTCTCTCCGTGGATACTGTAGATGGCGCAGATAACAGTTTTTAAGAAGAACTTGCATAGAAAATTAAAATACTTAAAGAATAATTTAATAACTGAAACATAGGCTTATTTATACCTGTGTCTATATATATGTAATATTAGGTATGAGCACAGACTTTCACACGACCCACCACTCTCCACTCCATCTAATAACACTGATACACTCAAGCACATATATGCTGAAAAGATAAATAATCACCAATATACGTAGAATAATTGTACATTTGTGCGAAAAAAGGGAAGAAGAAAAATGGCAGTTCACACTCATAACTTGCGTGAATTTGATGTCAATAATCCCTCAGTATGGAATATATATGTGGAGCACACAGATCTTTGTATGAGGATCAATAAAATTGAAAATGATAAACTTAAAATTTCAACACTGTTGTTTTTTTTGCTTGCAGCTAGCTGTGTTCTGTAAATTCCTAAGCAAATATGTGATTCCAAGATTAGAAAATCTTACTGCATATTTTCAGCCAGTAGTAATGAAGACAACACCTCAGTTGTATTTTTAAATAAGGATACAACTACCTTGAGAGAGTTATGAAGATTAAAATCTGGCATTGTGTATATTGGTTAGACATTGTGGATTTATGATGAATTTAGAGGACATACTCCTGGAGCAACTTCTATATGGAATGTTGGACCATAATCTTAGGAAAACTTTACTAAGTGAAGTGGATATAACATGCAGAATGGCTATCACAAAATGTATAGCTCATGAGCTAATAATAGATAATGCATCCTGTAGTGTTTTGTAAAATGGCAGACATGTTTGTGCACTCCAGAAAAAACTAGAATTTATTCGTAAGGCTGTTTTTAGATCGTGCTCTGATAGCTGAGGAAATTAATTAGTGCATTGATGTAATGGTGATCGACAATTTCTAGAAATATTTGCTAATTACAAATGTTTCTAGATAAGAGACGTTACCTTATTGGTCAGTGCATTGATTGATCGTTGCAGTTGTTAGAGAGTGATAAGAAGACTGGGTAACATTTAGCAGTGTAACATAGAGAGCAGTAGAGAGCAGCCAAGCAGTATTGAGTAAGCAGTATTTAAGTAGATATATCTCGTGTCAGTGCTGGTGGTTAATGATCAGCGCCCAGTGGAAATGTAGTTCACAGGTGTAGCTGAAAGAGACCGCAGCGGAGATATTGAGAGCATTCGTTGGAGAGCTTCGTTGCAGACCAATTCGTTGGAGAGCTTCGTTGCAGACCAATTCATTTGGAGAGCTTCATGGCAGACCAATTTGTTGGAGAGCATTCATTGCAGACCAATTCAGCAGAGAGATTGCAGACCAATTCATTGGAGAGCTTCATTGCAGACCAATTCGTTGGAGAGCATTCATTGCAGACCAATTCGTTGGAGAGCTTCATTGGAGAGCTTCGTTGGAGAGCACTCATTGGAAACGAACAGCGTGGGAATTGTATAACATTATTGGCTGACCGCACAATATGACTTGCAGATATAACATCGGCACAGTCATAAGTGTGGACATAACATTTGGCATCGTGAAATGTGACTGCGCCAATGTTAAATCTGCACTTACGACTGTGCCAATGTTATATCTGCAAGTTATACTGTGCAGTCAGCCAATAACGTTATACAATTCCCACGCTGTTTGTTTCCAACGAGTGCTCTCCAACGAATCGGTCTGCAACGAAGCTCTCCAACAAATTGGTCTGCAATGAATGCTCTCCAATGAATTGGTCTGCAATGAAACTCACCAATGAATTGGTCTGCAATCTCTCTGCTGAATTGGTCTGCAATGAATGCTCTCCAACGAATTGGTCTGTCACGAATCTCTCCAAACGAATTGGTCTGCAATGAAGCTCTCCAACAAATGCTTTCAATATCTCTGCTGCGGTCTCTTTCAGCTACACCTGTGAACTACATTTCCACTGGGCACTGATCATTAACCACCAGCACTGATGCGAAATATCTCTACTTAAATACTGCTTACTCAATACTGCTTGACTGCTCTCTATGTTATACTGCTAGATGTTACCCAGTCTTCTTATCACTCTCTAACAACTGCAATGATCAATCAATGCACTGACCAATAAGGTAATGTCTCTTATCTAGAAACATTTGTAATTAGCAAAAATTTCTAGGAATTGTCAATCGCCATTATGTCAATGCACTAATTAAATTCCTCAGCTATCAGAGCACGATCTAAAAACAGCCTTACGAATAAAGTGTAGTTTTTTCTGGAGTGCACAAACATGTCTGCCATTTTACAAAACACTACACATTCATATATTAAACAGTGCAAATGAATTTAAAAATACCACAAGCATATACAGAGCTAAGATGAATAAATCTAAAAAATTCATAAGAAATAAATTAATGTGCTATTGCTGTGCAATTGTAGAGAGCACAAAAAGGGTGTGCAAATTCAAATCAGAAAAATACTGTATTTAAGGCATTAACAGAAACTTAGCTTAGACACTTAGCCTGCATTTGCAGAAAAAATTAAAAAGACAAGCCACACCAAGACTTTAAACCAGGAGGAGATGGAACTTATAGAAAGTTAGAGATAACATCATTAATTGACAAAAATGGTCAAATTACTTTGGATTTAACCATTTGTAAAATTAAAATCAATGTGGAGATTGACAGTGGTGCTGGATTATCGATTCTATCTCTGAAGGAGTGGAATAAAATTAATGTTAAATCCAAGCAGAGAGTGAAATTGGATGAGGCAAATGTAGTGCCCATCAATGTAAATGGAAACAGAATACAAATATATGGAAAAGTTTTTATTCTAGTCAAAATAAATCAAAAATTAAAAGTTTTAGCACTATTTATTGTAAAGAGGAACATTACTCTGATGTTCAGTCATAACTGGTTCTGTCCATTAGGACTCTGTATTAAAATTATTAAGACTAAACTAGAAACAGAAGTTAAATCAAAGTTTTCTCAGATGTTTACACAGAAAATAACTGAATTAAGAATAAGACCAGTAGATGTAGAATTAGCTAAAGGTATATAAGATGCAGTATGTAAACTGTGGAGAGTTTTATATGATCTGAAGTCAAAGGTTAAAGAGACAATCATGGCCTACTCCTGTGATTGTGATTGTTAAACCAGCTGAGACTACTTATCTCTGTAGAGATTACAAGTTACTGTAAATAAATATATAAATAAGAGTGCTTATCCTGTGCCAAATGTACATAAAGTATTAGCATCTTTACAGAAATTTTCTTTCACAAAGATAGATTTCAAGTCTGTGTTTCACTGAAAAAACACAGAATTGTTAATGTTATATACCCATGCCAGTCTGTTAAATGCAATAAATTGTCTTGTGGGTTAACAATGGCCCCAAATATATTTCAAGCAAAGATGGACATGTTAGTGGAAATTATTCCCTATTTAGATGATATACTTATTACTGCCCAATTGGAAAAAGAGCTGGAAAAACAAGTAATTGAAGGGTGCTCAAAGCTAAATAAAGTGAGATCTAGATAAAATGTTGCTATTTCAGAAATAAAATTTCAAGAACTAGTGATAAATAGAGATGGAACATATCCCAACCCTGAGAAAGTGACAGCTGTAAAGCAAGCTGGCACTTCTAAGAATGTAAAAGATTTACAAGATTTTCTGGAACTGTTAAATTTCTTGGAGAGTTTTTTTGCAGGGTAAATCCCATGTATTAACACCATTGTATGATTTATTAAGTAAGAGAAAATACTGGAAATGGAATTAAGAGTACAAAATTGCATTATAGAAATCCAAGGATTTATTAATGTCAGAAAAACTCTTGGTGCATTATAAAAGTAATCTGGGAATGACAATTACTGCAGATGCTTCAGATTTTGGATTTGGAGCTGTCATCTCACATGGGTATGGTGAAGATGAACATCCAATTTTTTTTGCTTTTGGAATATTATCATTGGCTGAAAAAAATTATAGTCAATTAGATAAGGAAACAATGGCTATAATTTTTATAATAAATTCCATCAATACATATATGGATGTAGTTTTACAATATGTATAGATCATTGCCCTTTACTTGGAATTTTTGGAAAGGATAAAAAAATACCTGAATATGCAAGTCAGAGACTTTTAAAGTGGATTAGTATATTATCTATGAATTAGTTTACAAACCAGAAAAAGAGATTATGCATGCAGATGCATTATCATGATTACCTGTGAAATGATAGAGTTCAGTAGAAGTTTACAGAAGGAAACACATAAAATCCAATAAATATTATAGAGAATCTAAATAGTTCTAAAATGCCTGAATGGATAAATAAAGACACTGGATATAGTATGCTAAAGAATTGGATCTGAAAAAGATGGCCAAAAAGTTGATCAAGTTTCATTGCTATGGCAGTTGGAAATGATCTTCAGAGTTTGTCAATCTGTAATGATTGTATCCTGATAATTGATTGAGTACTTATACTAGTGGAATGATAGAAACAAATCATTTACTTAATCTACTTCTCTAATCCTAATAAAATGGATAATCATTTAAAATGAATTTATCACAATTAGTATGTTAGTAATATTAAAAATGGGTTGTAAATGAAATTTAAACAAGTTATAATGTTGTATTATTTGGAATTGTTTTTATTTCTTATTTCAAACTAACTAATCCTTTGAGATTGCCTGATTTCAGTTTTATTGGTCAAAGAATTTTGTACTGATTTATATACTTTTGATTTTTGTAAATAAGCATAATTTGTCAAAATTAACATTTTTTTGACAGTATCCTTTGTTAACTTTAAATGACTTAAATTTTATCACTCTCTGAAATATGAAATTAATAATTGTAAATAATTTGGAAAAAATTGTAGTGTTTCATTATCAGGAATCATTTTCTCTTTTCTGTTATAATATGCACACAATATGAGAGGACATGACAGACATTGTAATTGCTCAAATAGCTGAGGCATTATAATTTAAATTAGACATCATAGATTTAAAAAGGTGTGATAAACATAAAAAGGTATTTTTATGGATTAAAAACAAATGAGAATTTTGTTAGTCTATAAAAATAGAAGAAATTTAATTTAAAGATTTATGTTTAAATACTAATAATGTAACATGAAACTGAGACAGTTTACTGACATAAATAAAATTGGATATTAATAAACTTGAAAATTTGATTAAATTTATTATTTTTGTGCATTAGGGACAAATGAAAGAGGCAGATAAATATGATAGATGGTAGTATGTTGAGACAAATGTGTACATATTGTTATGGTATAAATGGCATGAATAAGAGTGTAATGCCCAAGAGACAGAGACTCTGCTAAAACCAAATTAAAGTCAGATTTATAAAGGAAATTGATAAGACTTTATATGCTTTCACCTTAACTCCCTAATTGGTACCAACCCATCTTTAAAATAGATTGAATAATAAAGAATGCTACCCTTATGGATGTAATGTAAATTCAAAATAATGATTTAAATATTAATTAGCCAAAATGGATATGAAATAATAATGTTAATTCATATGCTAGTTGATGTTCATTTGTCTATATCCCTTTGAATACAATTGTTGTGTTTAACGATAAAATAAATATAACTGTGTAAATATTACTCCAGAAGTAGATATATATATATATGTTAAACTTTATGTAAATAAAATATTTGAAATTTCAAACGTTAATATATAGAATAGAAATAATTAGACAAAAGGAACTGATAAGAAATCAGGCAGGACTATATAAACTGTGTAGGAGAGGATCATGGGTCTTTTTGCTGTTTTGCCTGATTGAGATCAGAGCTAATAATTGTATTTTGCTGATCAGAACTTACAAGGGAGCAAAACCCAGATTATCAGATCTAAAGGTTCAAAAATCCGACTAGGGGTAAATATAACAGATCCTCCTGATCTTTTATTATTTTGTACGCCTTCAGGGCTCTATGTAGGTTAAGTTAAACTAATGTAAACGTTTGATACATTTAATTAAATAAATCTTAGTAATTAGTAATTCTCGTGCTGTTGTTTTATTTGTGAACTAATTAAAATCATTTTAGTAATTTATTATATGTTGTTTGTCCCTGTCATTTCTCTAACTGGGGTGGATACATTACAAAGTTGGCACACTTGACAGATGCATGTGAACTACATGCGGAGTGAGAAGAGATATATAGAGAGTTTTCACAAATTCAGCCGAGAATACTAAAGTTGTAAAATGTCGTTAGGGCAAAGCAGTATTACGGAGTTTGGGATAGAAAACCTGCAGGAATGGCCTTTATACGTCATGCAATTAGAATATTTTTTTAAGCTAAACAGCATAACGGAAAATGACAAAAAAGTGGCAGCTCTATTGTGTTTAGCTGGATGAAAAGTTATTGAAATTGTGAATAAATTGGGTGACAGGCCAGTAACGGACGGAGTATGTTTTGAACAATTAATTAAAAAATTAAGGACTATTTTAGTCTGAGGCCCTCTAAACACATTGCCAGTTTAGCTCTCAGAAATCGTAGGCAGGCCAAAGAAGAAAAGATAAAGGAAAGCACCCTCTGAACCTTTTCAGGCAGTAAAAAATGCAGTTAGACCTAAAAATGTAAAACAGTTGCAAGCGTTTCTAGGTCTCGTAAATTTTTTCGAACCTTTCCTGAAAAATAAGGCAATGGTAGCAACTCCGTTATATGAATTATTATGTAAAGGGCAAATGTGGAGCTGGACTGAAACACATGAAAAAGTTTTTGAAAAAACAAAAGATCTATTAGTATCGGTAAATTGTTAGTGCATTTTGATAGCGATCAAGATGTTAGATGATCCAGAACTTTGTCGAAGGCAGAAAGAAATTACAGCCAGATAGATAAAGAGGTGCTGGCAATTATATTTGCAGTGAAGAAATTCCACCAATTTATTATTGGCCGAAAATTCGAGATAATAACTGATCATAAGCCATTGCTGGGTATTTTCGGCAATGACCGGGCAACTCCGGAACATTTAAGTCTGAGTATGTTAAGATGGCATAATATATTGAGTTCATACGATTTTATATTGAAATACAAGAAAGGAAAGGAAATTTCCCATGCCGATGCTTTATCGAGGTTACCAGATGACAAGAAGCCAATAGAAAGTGAAATAGAGGTGAATTATATTGATAATATGAACTCCGAGGTTTTAAATAGTGAAACTGTTAAGCGGTGGACTAACGAAGATAAAGGGTATCGTTTGTTGACAACCTGGATTAAAAAAGGTTGGCTCAAATGTAAACCAAATAATTTAGCTACGGGGTTTTGGGTTAACAGAGAAAATTTATCTATATGTATGTATAGTGATGGGGGACAGAGTTGTAATACCTCCAGTAGGTAGAGATAAGGTATTAAGTTTACTTCACCAAGGTCACCCGGGCATAGTGCATGCAAAAGCTTTAGTGCGTAGTTATGTCTGGTGCCTCAAATAAATAATGATATCAAGAAATTCATTAAAAAATGTTCACCATGTCAGTCAGAAAGCTCATTGCCAGCTAAACAGTATTTATCTTAGCCGAAAGCAGTTAAACCATGGGAACGTCTACATATAAACCACGCAGAACCGATTGATGGAAAAATAATGCTACTTGTGACGGATGCATACTCGAAGTGGATAGAGTGTCACCTAGTAAAGAATACATGTGCACAGGAAATTATATACTGCTTAAAGACAATATTCTATATACATGGATTTCCGGAAGTGATAATATCGGACAATGCTGCAGGATTTGTAAGCAAAGAGCTGAATAAATTTTTTGATAGTTATGGAATCAACCATGTGTATGCACCATCATATCACCCTGAGTCAAACGGATTAGCGGAGAATGCCATAGGACAAATAAAAAAATGTTTAAAGAAGAATAAAAATGAGAATATACAACAAATTTTATGGGAGTTTATGCTGAACAAGCATTCAACACCATCAACAGTGACTGGGAAATCACCAGAAGAACTACTATGTGGGTTAAAGTTAAGAATTAAGCTAGATATCTTACGTCCCACTGCTCAAAAATTCGTATGCAAAGAAATAGCTCGAAAATTGTTTGCAATAGGTGATCCAGTATGGATAAGAGACATTATTCGTAAAGTGTGGATAAAAGGAACAATTGAGAAAGTAATATCACAGCAAATATATGAAATAACATGACATAATGGATTAAAATATAAACGACATGTGAATCACATATGTAAAGCAGAACCAAAAGAGATGCAGATGGATATATTTGAGCAACTACAACCACAGGAAATGAGCAATAACACAGAGCAGGAATTACCAGAAGTCATGCTAGGGGGAGATGAAAAAGAAGAAAGCGATGTTCAACATAAAGCGGAAAAAGGAAATTTGCCTAGACCCATACGCATTAAAAGAATGCCTCTCCATTTAAACGATTATGTTTGTGGGAAAAACAATATACTTCTGGAGTGAGGGGAGGAAGTATTGTGTTTAATGATAAAATAAATATAACTGTGTAAATATTACTCCAGAAGTAGATATATATATTGTAATGGTCTCTGCCTGCTTCTCTACATGCATTAAACATGACATGCATTTTCTAACATCGAGCAGCAATTAAGAAATATTCAATGCCATCCAAAATATACATTACTATAATCATACCTTTGAAAGGTTCGTTTACTGCAACCTTTGCATGCCACCTTAAGAAAGAGATTGCTACCCTCCCCAAGGGATATGATCATGTAATCAATAATGAGTTATAATCTCTTTTATATTTTCTTTTTTATATATAGAAAATCAACAGAAAAGTGAATGCCTAACGAATGATTCCCGATCCTGGTAAGTTTAATCCCTGACTAGCTCAATCAACTCATGATCTCGGGATGGTGGTTTGTTGCTTCGTTAACAGAAAAGGTCACACAATAATATCATTATCAAATACACAGCACAATTCCATACTTTAAAATTAGATGTTAAATTTATTAAGCCCTCTATGATTATATAAATATTTACAGAATAAAGAAGAGAATACAGACACACATAAACAATATTAAATAAAATTCAAGCATATAAATAAATTTTAAATAGTTTCATAAATGGGAAAGGAATGGTCTGAAATTCTCCCTTGCTTACACTTTAAACCCAAAACTTAGAATAAATTTCTTATATGAAAACAATGTGTATTGGCCATGGTATGCATGTGTTTCATAATAAAAAAAAATGATCCTCACCCTTCCACTTGTGGTGATCTATAACTTTGTTTAAGTTAAAATAATGATTTAGCCATGAGTTAATGATATTTGAATCTTAAACATTCCATAATATGAGTCTTGCACATGGTGGACAATAATAATTATTTGGAACATTTTCTAACACACTTTTATTCCTTATGGAAACAATGCTGCACATAGCGGATGGAATAAATTTACTAGGGGAACAAACTCATGCTAAACCACAATTTGAATCTTAAAAGTTCCATAATAGAAGTCCTGCCCGTAGCGGACAATAATAATTATTTGGAACACTTTCTAACACACTTTTATTCCTTATGGAAACAATCCTGCATGTAGCAGATGGAATAAATTTACTATTATTACAAGGCGAAACACATACATCCAATGACCAAACCACCCAATTATTTCTATTTAACTATTTTGAAATATTTCCGATACTCCAATGAATTGCGTGTACCTTTATGTTAAAATTACAAAAGAAATATTTATAACTGAATTACGCAATTCATTGGTTCATTTAATAATAGCAATATTAGTAAAATAATGAATTACTAGTAATAAGACACAAAAATAGATATAAAAACATAAATAATACTTCCCGAAGTCTTCGTTCTTCTCTGGGCTAAGATTTTGAGGGCGATATATATCTGCTGTGCAGGTGATTACTTAACAGGGCTTCAATGAAGGTTGGCAAATTGTCCATAGCAGCTACACTTTTAAAAAATAGAAAGTCACATCATTGGATGGCTATGTAGGTCTCCGAGCGGTGTGAATGTACCAAACATGGTCTTCTACTCCATGTCCATTGCTGTATCATGAATAAATCTTGATTCCATTCCCTTAGCAATATAAAACATTAGCTTAAATTCCACTTTCTTTTGTTTAATTGGGCAGTATTCTTTCTCTCTTCAGTAAATACTTATTAGGAAATGTATCTGATAATAATAATTTCAATTGTATTTTTCTTTCTTAGTCCATAAGTCTCATATTTCTTGGTCAGCACCTTTTAAAATACGTCCAGCTATTAATGACTCTTCTACTTGTTCAGAATTCTGAAAAAATAGTTTTTACACTCATAATTCTGCTTTTCCATCAGTACACTCCGAAAACTATACTGCTAACTCAAAGAGAACGAGTAAGAGTGCCCGTGAGTATCAACAAATATAACCCAGCTATCTAATCCAATTTCACCTGACCAGCCTTTATATATCCCCCCCCCCCATTACAGGGTGTATTCTCTCATCCCCTCCACAAGTTATTGCTTTTACATTTCTGTTTTTAATTAAATTATTAATCTCTGTTTTTAATTATTTAAGTCCAAACAATGGATTTAATTTTAGCTATCTCCTTGGAAAAAAAAATTGTCTTACGATAACTTTATCTTTTAATTAATTTCAGAATTTCACAGACCATTTAAATTCCAATCCCTTGATTTCTTTAAACAATAAAATAAAATCACATTTATTTAATTAAATAATTTTGAGTAGGTGTCAAGCTGAATGACCACTGATACAATTTCTACATTTTTTTTCCCAAAAACATTATACAATAAAAGAAAGAGATCATTGGCTTTGCCTGCGGTCATGAACATTAAGTTCTAAAAATATATATATATATATAAAACTGTATACTTGTTGTCACATAAAAATTGTTTTTAAGTTTTCCAAAAAGAATATTCAACAAGCAACAGAAAAAAAAATACAACATTTGAGAATCTGAAATAAAATCAAAATAAAACATGTTTACTGATAGGTTACTTGTGAATACATTTCAGTTTCCCACAATCATTTCTTTAATCCCCTGCCATATTTATTCACATCATAAATAAATATATATAGCATTTATTAACAGCAAAATACATATTTACATGTGGTGTCCGCATTTGTTTATTTATAAGCGTATTATCACCATTCATCCTATTTATTTACAATGTATTGTGTGTGTAAGCAACAGAGAAAATATACCTGCACAGACCACTCCTTTTATTATAATATGTACATTTGTTTGGGCTGCAACTATGCTTGCAGCCATCTTTGTGGCAATCATTTAAGACTGACTGTCACAATATGTTAAACTTTGTGTAAATAAAATATTTAGAATTTCAAACGTTAATATACAGAATAGAAATAATTAAACAAAAGGAACTGATAAGAAATCAGGTGGGACTATATAAACTGTGTAGGAGAGGATCATGGGTCTTTTTGCTGTTTTGCCTGATTGAGATCAGAGCTAATAATTGTATTTTGCTGATCAGAACTTACGAGGGAGCAAAACCCAGATTATCGGATCTGAAGGTTCAAAAATCCGACTAGGGGTAAATATAACAGATCCTCCCGATCTTTTATTATTTTGTATGCCTTCAGGTTTCTATGTAGGGTTAAGTTAAACTAATGTAAATGTTTGATACATTTAATTAAATAAATCTTAGTAATTAGTAATTCTCGTGCTGTTGTTTTATTTGTGAACTAATTTAAATCATTTTAGTAATTTATTGCATGTTGTTTGTCCCTGTCGTTTCTCTCACTGGGGCGGATACATTACAACAATTTATAGTTATTTCCCCTTAATTAGTTAAAGTAAGCAAACTCAGGACTTCTGTTTTAGTAAATAATAAATTATTTACACCAAGTAATAATAAATAATAAATGAAATTAATGACATACTAAAGAAATAAAACTCAATGTGCAATAATTGTATAAATGTTTATACCTAGGGTGATGCTAAACAACAGACTTATTTTCAAAACCAGAGGAAAATGTACATCTTCTAATTGTATTAAAGGAATACAAAATTTATAAAAAATCTTTAACTTATTATTATTTATTATTAAGGTGATACTAAAATCTAAATAAGTTATCAAAATGATATTTCATTAATAGTTATTTATAATTTTGACTAATTGTTATTATTTTCCTTTAATTATGTATATGTTTAGTCATTTATATCCTGGCAAGCAAACATATATATTAAATACCCTTTCAAACACACATAATAAAATTTTATAGGTGGCATTGAACAATCTATAAGGATGATGATATCCATAATCCAGTGGCACCTTAAGAATTCATAATTCATTAAAATAACCAATGTCTGTGTAGCAGCAATGATCCAAAAGTAATATTAAAACTCATCCCAATTAGAAAACTAATATAATTTTACTAGAAAAGTATTTGTGTGGGTTAATCCATTTAGCTAGTTATCACATAATACAATATTCTGCAGTACAAGACCCATTAGCGATATGAACATAAAACACCAAATTCTACTAAATATTAATTTTTATAAGACTGATCCAATTTTTCTTTGTCATAATTTTTTTTCAAAATAGTTGTTATTCTATCAATCATATAATATAATCCTTAGTTGATATGAATTTGATAAAACTTTTGTCAAGATGCATGAAATAAAATGATCCCAATAGGTAATGTGAGGTTGTAAGAACAAGAATGTAGAAAATTAAGTTTTTGATATTTCTTAATAAATAACTCTCCAGTTTTAAACATTAATATTATACTTTAATATCTTTAGCAATATTAGTGATTTTATCCACAGGTATTTGTATGGTTTCCAGGCACATTGTATTTGAATTTTAATAAGAATTTTTTGAAATCTCTGATGTAAATAAAGAATAATTTTCTTGAAAGCAATGGTAACTGTGCCTCAGTTGGTATTAAGCTTCGATCTACATTTTCATTTGTTTTAATGAGAAGACATTGACTTTTATTTTCTAGCAAGTCATATTGTATAATTTCTTAATACAAATCTGCATGAATACATCCATTGTGGTTAGTAATGAAAGAAATGTTTTTTAAAAGTGAACTTTCATTTGAAATAAATTATACATATATATTGTAGCCCTTGGGTTTGCCCAAGACTCCATTTTTTGAGTTAACTATGCAAGATAAGGTTTAATAAAAAAATTTCTTCATGGTTTGTATATATTTTTTTCTTTAATAAACAAAATTTTTAGCCAAGACTAGGTTTGAACCCATATTCATAGGGATTGTGTATGTTTTACTTGGTAGGCAATCTGAACAGTTGTCAGTAAAAGATTTCTAACCAAAAGATTGTTTTATTTAACATTAATTTATGGGTCAATTTGGTATTAAAGATATATATTTTAGAAAAGCAAGATTTATACATCATTTGATAGTTGAATGAAAAGAAGGAGGGAATGTGTGACTCATAAAACTATGTTAGATAGTGATAATGGATGATCATAATTTTATACTGATAAGTTATAAATAAATAGTTCATGAGATTAAATTATAAAACAAAAAAAAATAGTAATAATAAAGGATTAAAATATTGAACAATCAGTTTAATTAAAGAATTGTATATGTGTGACAGTGTGTGTGTATTTAATTTAATTGTGGATTTTAATTATGAGATTCCTGGTTAAATAATAATTATTCCTTGTCATTTCGTGAGAAAATCTTTTAAAAAAAGAAATTAAGTCATTTTTAATAGTTTATTATTCGCAGCCAAAATTTAGTTCAAAATTCTGGGTTTGAAATTGAGCTGCTATATTTTTTATTATTAAAGAAAAGTAAAGGGGTGAAAGAAAAGAACTTTCTGTTATTTATTCATTGGTGTGGTTACCACATGTCGTATTACCCAAGTAAATTATCAGAGTAATTTAAGTGATATATATATGACAAAGGAATTTAAGTGTAAAATTAATTGGTGATTATCTGTTAGAATGCAGATATGAATTTGGTATGGTTCTTTCAAATGGGCAAAAGGTTAAAATAACCAGAATGAAAAAAAACAAGAGTCAATTAATTAAGAAAACAGACTGACCAAATCTCAAGGGTCAATAAAATTTCATGATGGGGGGAAGCAGGAGAGAAAAAAATGCAGACTCTATAAAAGCTTTGTTGTGTTGTAAAGTAGGGACTGTTCTATCTGAATTTCTTTTGCAAGTTATCTCTCATCAATTAATAGAGAAACTTTGCTATAAAGTTTAAAAGAAACATTTCTTTTAAGAAAAAAAATTGTTTATTGTAAATTATTCGTTTGTCTCTTGAAACAACTTTGCCAAATTTAACATTATAAGAAGAAAAAAATGTCTCTCAAATAAGTTTTTATGTGGGTACACATTTAATCTCCTGAAGTTAATCAATGGTCATGATTGTCTTGCACTAATTGATGACAAATTGGCAAATGGTAAAATTTAAACCACAGAAAATAAACTCTAAATTTGATTTCATATATAAAGCGTTCAATTGAATACTAAATGAATTTAGAAAAAAAGGACAAGAAGAAGTGAACTTATATCTTTAGAAATTTATACAAATTCTGTTCAGCTGTAATCCACATGAAATCAAAATGAGGAAATATTTTCAGCAGCATAAAAATTGTATATCTGATGGCATAGGAATCAAACTCTATCACAAGAACTTTTTTCTACATAAACTCATGTGCTCATACAAACAAATCAAGGAAGAAAAGGAAAAATGGAAATCAGAAACTTGAAGGACACTTCCAAAGAACTCTTTAAGTATATATTTTTTATTTTATTATTCACTATTCATGTAGAACATTTAATCTAGAAAAAAAAAAAGAAAAGGAAAAATAATTTCTTTCTTTATGTTTTATCATATATATCCATTTAAAATTAATTCATGTCAGAATTATAATTATTTTGGGGGTAGAGATATTGATATCAGATTATTTTATATGTGTTTATTTTTTACTATCATTTTGGGGGTAGGTGAAATTAATATCATGTCATTCTGTATGTGCCTTATTTTAAATGCTTTACAAACATTTTTTTTTTAAAAAAAAGAGAGATATTATTATTAAGGGAAATGTTTTGAATGAATCAATCAGAAGTTATTGTTAAATGCTTAGACTTATTGCTATGTTTATAAAGATTGTGTGGCTGTTGAGCTAAAACATCATCATCTTATAAAAGTGCAGGCAAATAGTTTTTAAAATTTAATATACATTTCTTATTATTTCTTATTATTATTATCATAAAGTTAAGGCCAGAGACAAGCTGATTAATGCATGGAAAAATTGTTGGCTCATATTTCAGTGCAGTAATGCAAGAATATTGTAGATATGAAAGTTTTACTTGTAGAAGTTGATGTTTCAACCTATATAATGTGGATGGACAAAGAGTTTTCACCAAGCCAGTAAAGTTGTAGCTCACTAAGATATTTATGCTATATTTATAAAGTATTTAAACACAGTGGAAGAGTTTTTCCCACTTGATTATTCTCTACACAATAAGATTTCTTTATTGATGGCCAGAGGTAATAGGTACACCTAAATCTTTGTATGACTAGCGATAAAAATCCTAGCATATCTCAACCTTAGTGAAAAGGTTTTCTCCTATTTGGGTCACTGCCTGCCTCATGTTAATGTTTGATATTCCTTGCGGGTGTATGAAAGGTAGCTATTATAAGCATTACTTATAAATGTCGGATACAAGGTCGCAAACTCAATTTGATGTCAGGATGAATGTAGATAATGTATGTGCGATTGGTGTAATTGAATATTGTTTTGTTGATCTAGTTTAATTTATCAAGTAGAGCCAAAAGTAATAAAGTTAATAAATATTAAATTTAAAGGTTAAATAAAACCTACGAATGTTGTAGGTGTAAGCAATGCGTATATGAAATTATCTAATGAATATTTCCACAGCCAGCTAAGATCTTCGCTGGAAAGGTAATATTATTAAAATAGTATTATGTCATAAGAACATGAGTATAGAGTAGATGCATGTATAATGATGATTCTCTAGATACCGATTTGTTTGCATTAACTTAGTCCCATCATGCATGAAGTATCTCTATTGTAAAGATTAGGGCAAAAGAATGTTAGATCAAAATGATGAAATAAAATTAGTAAATTTGCAAAAGAAGGTTAAATTAAAATAGTTAAATAAAATTATTAAATTTTATTATGGGAAGAATTAGCTCTTAAAACAGATCAGTAATTTAAGAGCATTAAACACATGAAGAAATTTAGTATTCGCTGTATCTAGGATAAAAATGAAAATATAATATATGTGAAGGTACATATTTTTTTTTTTTCCTATTTGATATCAATATTTCTCCATGGTAATCATGATTCCCTGATAATTAGGAAATGAATATTGATATTTTAAACCTCTTGATATTATCCATTGATTTAGGGATATTTATTTGTTTATTTTTATTTTTATCATAATATTGTTGTAAAACAGGGGAAAGCCATGCAAGTCATCAAGCGAGTGTATATATGCTGTATTGAATTGTAGTATGTCAATAAAATTTATTTGTTTTAAATAAAATTTGCGTATGTCTCAATGTTTTTGTGGGTTATTATTATCTAGACATCTCAGATCCAATCATGCATCAATATATTATTATTAATATTTGAATCATCATTTTCGTAAATATGCGGTAAAATTATTTAAAATGGTTAATTTCCGATACTTAGAATTACCAAGTAATTTAATATAGTTGAAATATAAATTATGAATAGGGATGGTTATTGAGTGATAAAGAATGCAGGGGGTGGGCATAAAATCCTTTCCCCTACGTTGTATTCAAACACCTCTCTAGACGCACTTCTTTATAATTTTGTTATAATTGTGAATATGTTTATAATGTATTTCTAAAAGATTTAATAAGCTTAAATTATTCCAAGCTTTAATGTAAAGAAATATTAAACTGCATTAAAGACAGCCCAAGATCACCTTGGAGGTAATCATGACAGGAGTGTTTATCACCAATAATCTATCGCAGTTTATTCGATTTTCACACCTAATTGTTCTAAAAAACCCTGAGAAGAGATTATAATGGGAGAAATGAGCTAGCAGAATGTAAAATTTAATAGTAAAATAGATAATAGTGTAATAGACCTATGGATGTGAAGTTGATGGAGGGTGGATCAGGAAGGTGGAGATGGATATAGAACTTTGTAATTGGAACAAAATTTTAATTGTAGCTTTAATGATGGTGAATGGGTAGTGTGCTGAGAATAACCAAGAATTTCCAAAGATATTAGTATTATCGATTTTAATGCATTCTCAATGTTCTCTTAATCGATTAATTATTTATTAACCCATTCATTAAATATTATTACTGAAAGTTATCGAAGTGAGATTTAACCTTTATATTTTATTAAAGTTACAATTTGGCACCCTGGTAATTAAGATTATAGATGTTCTGTACCATCATCATCATCCCAGTAGGCTTTAGAAATAGTGTCATCTGGGAATGATGAAGCATCCATCAATCCATTCTTAAAATGTTACAATTGGCATGCAACTGAGCTGCCAGTGTTTAAATGCCACATAGATTTGAATAAAGTTATAATTAGCTTAAACTGTCCGATAATATATGTTATGTTTATAAACTCTCCCAATCATTTTAGTTATATTTGAAATACAATGTGGATGACCAATCGAAAGATTACAAAATACGTTTTATATCAATTTGATAAGTTTTTATAAAATTAACAAAGTAAAGCATAACTTTTCATTTGTTAGAATTGGCTTACAACGTGGTCTCACAAAGGAAATGGTACTTAGATATCTTTAATTATACTTAGGAAAATCCATTTTACTTACAATTGGCCCACAACGTGGACGCCCTATTAAACATCTCAAATTTTCTTTTGTTAAAATTAGCTATAACGTGGAGGCTATAAAATAAGTTATAGCTGGGACATCTCAAACTTAATTAGTTAGAATATATATATATATATATATATGAAATGAATACACATTGAAAGAAAAAGAATAAAAGTGCAGTGTTTTTGTTTGATAATGTGGGCTTCCAAATAATTTATTTGAATGACATAATATCTATCACTGTTGTTATTTAATATGCTCAAGCCATTTGTCTTGTAAAATTCATAGAGCGATTATTATTATAAATAAATACATTTTAAAATATCAATTATACACACACATATAAATGGATTCATACATATGAAAATGTATCCTATTAATTTGTTAGTTCCCTACTGAAATATACATATATAAAACAAGCAATCTTATTTTAGGCAAAATGTTTTTAAAATTGAAATGTTGTATTACTTTAAAAGATAAAGGAAATAAATTGCAAACTGTTTTATATTCTAAAATATTGGTGATAATTCTATTTTAAAATAGACAAAACATCATTTTGACTCTTATCAAAGATAATGCAATTACAGAGTGAAATTTAAAAAGGCATCTAAATTGGCAATTCAATAATCAATGCTTCTCATATGATGATCTAAAATACAAAAAAAAAAAAATTAAGTAATAGATATGTAGATAACGTGAGTTCAGGGTGTAACAATATGGCAGAGTATATAAAGTTACATATTAAAAAAAATATGCACAAAAGTTTTAGAGGGAGGAAAAACACTTTAATTTTTTAAATTATTTCTGATGTATAAATAGATATGACTTATTTTATAAAGGATTTTACTTTAAATCTCACTATTGTATTATAATAAATATAATAATCATACAAACTAGAATAATGACTGAAATAGTAGTTAATGATAGGGTAATTGCAACATTGTTTCTTAATAATCTTGCAGACACTAAAATGGGGACTCAAAAAACTCAAAAGAAACTCATTAAATGTCAACATAAAATAGAGAAACAGCAGGACAAAAACTAATTATTCAAAACATTAAAGACAAAATAAAAGAGATGAAAATATTAGAAATAAAGAGTAAAATATAAGGGAGATATTAGAGAAATTTCAAAAAAATCTATTTGAATATTAGTACTGAAGCATAAGATTTTGCATGATACAAATTTATGGAAGAATATATAGCTATTTTAAAAAATAATACAAAAAATTATTCATAAAAAATCATCAGTATAAAATTAATTTCCAGATAAAATAAAGTGCAAAAAAGAAAGAATTACAATGATCTTTTGATAAGGAGAATACTTTTTTTTTATCAAAAAAAACAACGTTATGAATCCAGAAAAAAAAAAAAAGAAAAAAGAAATAAATACATAGTATTGTATGATAAAATCAATTGGCAAATTAAAGTGCAATAGGCAAATTCTGCAAAATGTTAACTATTAAATAAAAAAGGTAGAATAAAAGTTCAATTATATATATATTTCTTTTCTAAAGAAAGGTAGCTTGTGATGATATTCGATTGTCTCTTTCTTTTATCGTTCTTATTTTTCTAATTAGAATCTTCAGAGGATCTATACAATTGGAATTGAAGAGAATATCACATCGAGTTAGCCATAAACTATATATTAAAATATGAAAAGAAATTAGAAATTATTCAACAGTGTTATGAATGACTTAAAATATTCTACAGAAAAATTAAAAAATAATTCAAATATAATAAAGAAAGTAGAAGATATACATAAAAATATGAAAGAGAATATATGAAATGTACTAAAATATAAAGAAATAATATGTATATAAGCAAGACAATTGAAAATGATATAGCAATAACAAAATTGGAAATCAGATTTCCTGAGAATTTATTGTAAAGCAAACTATGGAATTGATGTATCTATTAATAAAGATAGGAGAAAAAGCTTAATTAATTATATCAACTGAAGAAATGAAAAAAGTTGCAATATTGACACTGTTTATAGAAATTCTTATTAAAAATGAAATAAATGTGTAGTTCAATGTTGAGAAAAGATTTATAAACATTTTTAAAATGTTTATGAATGAAATTAGTGAAGATCCAATGAAACGATTGCAATCTTTATAATAAAAAATTTCAGGATCAGCATATAGAGTAAAAAAAGGTTTAACAATAGTCATAAACCATCTATTTTCATCAAGTGTTTAATATTGCATACTGAAAAAGACAACATTTTGTTTCATAAACAAATCAGTTAAAGAATGAAGTATGACTCTAACAAAAGGAACAAATGAAAAAGAAAGAAGATTTTATCAATATATAGAAAGGATTTGTATGAATCAGTATTTTTCAGTGTTAAAAGAGAGAGGAAGCAATTCAATTTTTCATTGTAAATTAAAATGCAAACCAAACTTAATATTTTAACTGAAAGCAATTCTAATGGATGGTTTAATAATATTTGATCTTTCTTTTCAGTTTTAAATAACGCACTCAAATTATTACAACTAGCTAATATTGAAATTTCAAGTACAGATGTTAATTTTCACATTTTAAATTTTATATTTAAATTTAAGATTTTCAATTTTGGTCTATCTGAATTTATTGTTTCTTTAACAATAAAACTCCCAGAGATTCAAATAATCTTGTCAATAAAGAATCAATTATGCAAGATTTATCAATAAATTTGTTCATTTAACAATTGCAATGATACTTAAAAAAATTATAGTAAAAGTATATGTAATGTGAAACCAAGAGCAGATTAAAATATTATCATCATCTTACTCATATAGGATAATAGCAAATAAGTTATTCAGAATATAGAAAATATGTTATAAAAGTGCTAATGTGTGCATAAATTTATACAATATTAATTTCTGGATGCAACTTAATTGTTTCTATAAGAGAGAAAAAAGCATAAGCCATTATGAATATCTTTGAACTACTATCACCCTGTGAATGCAATCGATGGCATAACTTCTTATTACTGTATGGATTTGATTCAATTAGTTGCTTTCATGAGACAAAGACATGATAGTGTTCAAAAATGTTATTAAAGTACAGCATTTTGGAAACAGCAAAAAAAAAAATAGAATAAAAAAATTTGTGATTTTGTTATTTTTTTATAAAAAAAAGTTTATATAAAACAGATATAATTATTAAATGAAAAAATGCTACCCTTGCATGCATGGACTGAAAGTTTAATGGTAGAAATCATTATTCTATCATATTCTAACTGTAATAAATTATTTTCTGATCAAATTAATAACTCATAAATGGAAATAGATGCAGTACTTTTCTAGCACAACAATCACATCCAACTAAAGATATTATACATTATTTTAAGAGTATTAAAAAGATGAGAATTTGATTATTCTATGATGGAAAAGAAAAACTTGGCAATAAATTAAACTTTAAAAAACATTTTATGATTCTTTATTAGTTGTTGTAATCATTAATTCCTTTAATTTTTATTTAAAAGTTATTTATTCAATAATTATTTAATTTGTTGCAATTTATTCCTCTATGAATTTAAATAAGTGAATGATCTATTTGAAAGATATTTTGAATAGGAGTTCCATTTCATCTACAAAGTGCTCATTTTATAGTAGAAGAAATCTATATAGCCATTACTAAGTAACAAGTCAATAGATTTTGCTTTTGCATGAATAATTATCAGAAAATTATGTACTTCATCAAACTATCTATAAAAAATATGATCAATAAAAATGTCTCCAAGCAAAAAGGAGGAATAGCATATCATAATTCATACACAAATATTAACTTTAGGAAGATTTTGGAGTTAAAAAATTCTTTATAAAAAATGTAAACTAAGAACATGTTACATTTATTTAAAAACAAAGTTTCCAATTGAAACCTACATATGCTATTATATCTCAAGAATTGATTAATATGAACTTATTTTTTACCATTGTTATTATCATAAGACTATAAATATTTAATAGTTATAATGAATGTATTTTCAAAATAAGTAACTGTATTTCCCCTTAAAAACAGTGCAACCTGGATACCCAGAATAGTAATTTCTATTAAAAGTAAAAATCTAAAATGGTTTTGGCAAATAATAAAATTCCATTTTTATTCATAAAATCTTTTACAAATAGTTATAATACTTTTGACAAAATTAGGAATCACACATGTATCATTCTTTATTTGCAATCCACAATCAATTTCTTTGAAAAAAAAGTATGAGTTTAAATTTTCAATTTATATTAATAAGTTATAGATAATCTATTAAGTGATTTTATATATAAATTAAACCTGGAAAAATAGATAGGAATGATACCAATCCAATTATATTTTAGATGCACTGTTTTATATTTAATTAAAACCATTTTATCTATTATTCCTGAAATTATTGATGCAGAATATCAAAAAAATAATTTAATAATTTGATAATCTCTAATTGTTTCTTTGTGAAAATTTTTATGAATCACATTCAAGGTCATATATAAAATATTAAATAAAATGAAACTAAATGCATTTATAAAAAAAAAAAGGTAAAGAAATTTATAATCAAAAAAACTTTTATTCATATTGTGTAGAATATAGTTTTTTTAAAAAAAAAAATAATAAAATGTTTAACGGAGTAATGAAAACAAACATGTGAATTAAAATTTTTTTGATTATTGTTATTATTTTCTATTATTATCTTTTATTAAAAAATAATATAATCATAGAAGATCTTTTTTTAATTCAATTTTTGATTTATAGTTTTTCATCTAATTAAAAAAAAACTTATTCAATAAATTCAGCAAAAAAAATTGAAAAGTAAATTGCGCCATTTTACTTATAGTATTTGATCAAATAAACCTTGAACTTTGCTATCTAAGAAATATTAATTTATTTATGGGAACTGACAATTGAAAGTGAAAAGATTTATAACTTTCTCAACATTGTACCTAAATTGGTCTTTTTAAATTATTGTATCATGAAATAGCTGCTGCTTATAGTGTTAAAAATTTTAATATAGCATAGATCTTCAAACATAAGAGTGAAAATTGCTTTATAAGAGAGAAATCAAATTTATTGTAATTTTCAAAAATTCATGAGAACAAAAATAAAAGAATTATGTGAATATGTCACACCATAATTTGAAAAAAGAAAAAACTAATACATTACTGCTAAAAAAATAATATATTGTTTGTTAGGTTCAATTAAATTTATGGTCTGCTTGCCTTATCATTGTGTTTGAAAGCTTCACATAAAAGGAAAGTTATTAAAAGATTTTTTTTTGTCTGATCTCTGAAGTTAAAAAATAATTTGAGAGCCTTCAAAAAGAAAGGATATGATCATCAACATTTTTAACCATTATCAATTCACTGCAGGATAAAGATCTCTTCATGTTTAATCCAGCTCATCAAAAAACTTAATTTTATTTATCCAGTTCATATATAGTCTGTCTCTAAGTCTTTTACAATCTTTTCAAATCCAGTTTAAGACTTTAATTGCCCATTTATTATCCATACTTTTAACAACCCGTCAAGTACAGTTCCAGTTCCATCTCTAAATTCTTACTAATGATGTCAGTAATACTTATTTGTTCTTCCATTATGAAATTTAATTTTGATCATTCTTTGTTATCCTAACATATATATTTCCATACTTCATTGAGTAGTCTAAAATCTCTATATTGTTCTTAAGTATTAAGATCTGAGATACATGTGTAAAAACTGGTAAAAGCACATTTAAAATCTATCCTTTTTAGACACGTAGGCATATTTCTTTTTAATATTAAATTATTTCTGTTAAAATAATTCCATCCAAGATTAATTCTATAAATACTTTCATTCACTATATTTTCATTTGTATTAATAATCTGATCATGGCATTTGTAGCCATTGGTTTTTGTTGATTCATGAATCTACTGAACATTATTTGGGTCTTTTCAGTATTTTTCTTAGTTCTACCTTCTTATATTCAAATCTTTGCGAGATTTCCTCAAGCTCTCAATCATTTGCAATAATAACCACATTATCTGCAAAATCTAGATAACATAAATAAAAATTCATGTATTTTTATTACCTCAGCTTTTCTAGTCAAAACTCAATAAATAGAAAATAAATTTTTATTGTTGGTGGGCATCTGAAAGCTATGGTATCAATAAAATATTTCTTTTAAAAATTGATTAAAAATTTTTGGGAGATAGTATCCCCCTATTATGCACCTTGTTAATGTTGCTTTAATTAGTATCATATGCATTCCGATTGGAGCTATTGCATTTTAATAAATATTTTTCAGAATATGACCATATCCAGATTTAGATATTGATTTTCTAAAGTTTTAATCACTGTTAAAATGCTTATAAAATCAAATATTTTTTCATAGACCACAAATTTAAAGCATGTAAATGGCAACTCATATTAATTAATCTTTTCTTCTCTCAATACTTGAATGTAATCAACTGTGCTAAAACTATTTTCATATTCAGTTTGTTGTTGGTTTGAATCCAAAGATGGTTATAGAGAGTTATAATATATTTGTAAAAACTTCAACATTTGGAATACAACTTTGCCAACATTTTTTTTATTACTTCACCTACTTTAGTTAAAAAACAATAATATTTTCAACATTTTTTTGGAATTTTCCCCTTCTTTAAAGATTTATCATCTTGTGTCACCACTTCATTTAAAATACTTGATGGCAATTTAAAAGATGTAATAATTGAAAAGGATATTGATTTTTTTATTATTATTATAATTCTTCATAGATCTCTAACATATTTCATGATGTTATTTCTCTTTTTAATAATAATTTTACCTTTTTTTACTGTGAAACCACTTTCCTTCCAATACCAAAATACTGTTTTACACTTTTGAGATTTTTTTAAATAGCTTTCATTGCCAATTCACAGTTATATTTTCTTATAATCATTATTAGCTCATTTTTACATTATTTTATAGAACTCCAGATAGTCAATCCTTTTTAATGGATCATTTTTGAATATTTTTATATTCCTTACTTTCTTTTTTTGTCTGTTGTTTTGTGCAGTTGAAAATTTACTTATAAATTGTTGCTTTATTCGAAATGCAATCATTCCGAATACCAACAAACAAAATAGTACATAATAAGAATAGCAAACAGTCTGATACACTTGCAACACAAATATATCTATAGTTCCCTATGGTTCATTTCCCCTGACACATTTTAAGATTGGCTGCTTTCAAGATGGTTCCCATTGGTCCAGTTCAGCTGCATGGGAACACATATGGCTTCATTATAGAGCACTGTGACTCACTATGAGCTTCTTTTAGCTGCAATTGCTTCCATCTCTTGGCAACAATCCTCTAGTAACTTCACTGGAAATCCACTGGAAAATCAACTCTTCACATCTAGCTGCTATCCAGATGGTTTTCTCTAACACCGGTTTCCCAAACTCTTTGGGCCTATTCAGCTGCTGCCTGTGAATATATTTCACTGAGAGCACTACACATTAACTGAAGCTACTGCCACTTACATCCCTCTACAAAATGAACTGGAAAATAAACAAGCATTTTGTTGCTTACTTTATTTATAGTTTTTAATTACTCTCACAATTACTTTCTTCCATATATGGTAATGTTTTAGGTCTATAACTAATTAATTGGTGCCTTAGGAATTTCTTTCCATATAAGGTAATTTAGTCTCTTATCAAGAAATATTTGTAATCAGCAAATATTTCTTGGAATTTATCGATCACAATTAACGTAAATTATTTAATTAAATTTACCACTTATCATTTCACAATCTAAATATATTTTTCTAATATTTTCTACTTTTTCTGGAATGCACCAACTTATACTAATGTAAATATATTTCTACAAAATAGAACACTATCTTTCTTACAGTTTTTATTAGAGTATTAGTTATCTTTTTATTGATCTCTGTCAAATCTGAACGATGTCAATATTTTAAATTAATAATTTTTATAAAGCTTCCGAATATCAACTGCTAATACTGCCTTTTTAAAATAGTTTTTTTGTCTCTAATTTCACATTAACACACACCTGTATCCCACTAATTAATGATCATTTTCTACATGAATCTAATAAGAACATTCTAATCTTAAAATATATATTTTCTGTTGGTCAAAATATAACTCAATTCTGTTATATCTTCATTTGAATACTTATTCATTTCCATTTTACTCAAATAAATAATTTATATATTACATAATTTTTTTTTCTGCAAATTCCACAAATGTATGTTCTCTTTTATTTCTGTTACCATAATCAAATTTATCCATAATACTTTTCATCTTTCAATCATTTTCAGATTCTAAAATTAAAATCTTTCATAACAATTTTGAAATGCATATTTAAATTTATATAAAAATCCTCCAATTCTTTGAGACAGTGAGATCTTGTTAAGGTGTAAACCTAATCTCAATTATCTACATTTGATATCCTATTTTAAGTTGAATAACAAATCTTGCTACTCTAAATGATATGCCATCAATCTCCATATTATTTTTCCACTTTTTAATTATAATAAATCCCACTCCACTTGTGCTTTTAGCATTTGTACTTTTGTATTTAAATATATGCCCATTTTTCATATCATTGCTTCCTACTAATTTAATAAAACTTCGCAATGTCCCATTTAATATTAGACAGTTCTTATTTCATTTTATGTCATCTTCCTTCAGTTAAAATTGATCTGCAGTTGTAAATATTTAAATAAAAACTCATCATTAAATAGCAGATCAACTCTTGCCTTTAGCCAAAAGAATGTTAATCAGTTAAATTAACAAAACAAGTTTGTTCATTTTTAATTCAAAGAATTTAATTCAAGTTTGTTCATTTTAAAAATTCAAATACTTATTTAATTAGACATTCATTTTTATACATATTAATTTTTTGTTGAAAATTGTAATAGATTTCATTTATTAAAAATTGAAGATGCGCAACATTTTTTAAAAAAGATTCTTATATCAAATATTAACTTGTAAATTTATTATTTTTTCCTTTTTTTAAAAAAAAATATTATGTAATCAAAAATGGTAATAGTAAATTTAAAATAAAGAAAATATGAAATAAAATGAGAGAATGAATTCCTGATATGCTTGGTGTAATTTAAGACCGTTTCTTATGATTGATTATGTTTAGTCTACACTGATTTCTCCCATTAGTTTTAATTCAATTTTTCTTTTTCTCATTCCTGAATTAATAAATATACATTATTAATAGAAGACCAATCCCCGCACTCAAAATTGTCTTTATTTAGAAATTATTTGAGCAATTATTGAAATAAATGCTTAGGAAGGAAAATTTGCTCTGATTTAAGAGAAATATTCAACGTAATAAACTTTGATTAGATATTACATTTGAAATTCAATTATATTATTTCCATTATTTTTAATTGATTTTGTTTAATTTTAGACTAATTTGTCAATCTTTATTTTTATTTTGTAAAAGATTAATCAAAATTAGTTTTTTCGGTTTAATACCGAACATGAAGTCAAAACTTCTGCTACAATTTTTATCGAAAAATTTACAATAATTTTAGCATTAAAATAATTACAATATTTCTTTGTCTCAAATTATTGCTTATTGTTATTATTAATATTTAAAACAAGAATTATTAATTTTATTTTCATTTGAATTCAAGGATCATATTTTTGGTTTTGATGTGATAAACAAACAAATATTTTCCCATAAAAAGTCTTATTCCCATTCACTTTAATTATTTATTTAAAATTATAAAGTTATTCAACAAAGATGATCTTTAATTAACAATTATATATTGGTATAATTTTTACTTATTCAAATTTTTTAAAAGTAAATTGAGGAAATAAACAATATACAGTAGTCTTTCAGTGTCCACGATATTTGGTTCCAAGTCTCAAAGCAGATATCAAAATTGGTATAGGAATTATCAACACACACATGGAAAAACAATGGACACCAGTGTATATGATACAATTTTACTAGCAATTAATTAGCATGCACGCATATTTAAAAGTAAAAATAATGAAAAAGAAACAAGCTCTGTCAATATCTGTACATCTATAAATTAATATGCCCAATTGCAGTGTAGCTGTCCATTTTATACTTTTTTCTACTTTAATTTAATAGCTCTGTTTAATCCATGATTGATGTTATAAGTAAACTTTAACTTTGGTCCATGAAAATTAATAGCATGATCATTTCAGTTTCTAGTTTGTAATTTTTGCTACATTTTTACATTTAATGAGTGTTTTCATTATTGTTTCTCAGTGGCAGATGTAATTAGGGAAAAGTACATGTCTGAAGTTGCAAGTGCCAAAGATTGTATTTTGGCAACAAATTTTTTTTATATTAAGTTGGTAAAAACAGAAATGTAAATTTTTTCTTTATTTTATGTTTTTCTTTAGAACTATAAAAATTAAATTTTTATAAGTGTGATTTTTATGCATAAGTACATTTTATTTTTATAAATATATTGTATTTTATACATCAAAAAACATGAAAATATTTTATATCATAATATTAAAAATGATTTTTTTTTAGTATTAAAGATTTATTTGCCTCTAACATATTTATATTATTTCTAAATAATATTTTTAATAATAAATATGCAAAAATTATTTTTTGCCACAAACATTATTCAAATTGAAGGCCATATATATAATTGAATATTTTAGGCTTCAATTTAATTATACTTAATTTGCTTCAAACAGGTTAAAATATTATATCCAATAGCTAAATGGAGGGAATATATAAATCTCTGGGGGTAAAAAGAATGTTTTTTTTCAAGGCTTGTAGATTTTTAAAAAAGATTACATTCAACTGCTAAATGAGGTAAGAATCATAAAAGAAAAAAACAAGTTTGTAAAAATATTCTAGATTTTTACAAAAGATTATATTTAACTGCTAAGAAGAAGGAAGAAATTCTGAAGAATAAAGTTTTTTACCAGTCTTAAATTTTTTTTTAACTATTTACATTAAATTATTAAATGGAAAGAAGAAAGAAATAACTGAATAAATTTTAAAACAAAGCAATAAAAATAGTTAATAAGTAAAATCATTATTTTTATACATTTTAATTTCTGTTGTACAAAAATCAGCATATTTTAAAGATTTATATGGTTATCAATAAAATATATTTATACAGAATATAGAAAGTACTTACATATATACAAAACTATAGATATAATTTTAAGGCAGTATGTCATTACTTATACTGAATGTTTCCTATATGTGTAACTAGAGGGATTTGAAATCAGAATTTTTCAATCTATTCCTCCTCCACTCTATCTCAAATAACCGATACACATGCAAAAAAAGAAATATCACTTCTAAATTTATAATATACATATAGTAAAATTATTTATTTAAATTTTCTGCATAGTTTGTGTGCTTTAAAAAGCAGAGTGTTTATAGTGAAAGAGTAAAAGGTTTACTATAGAAATATTCAAAATTCACAAATACAACAATTTAAAAAGTTTAAAACTAATATTTTCAATGATCTTTCTACTTGAGTTACAAAATTTCCACTTTACACATGTAACATTTTGAAATAGCAGTTCCAACAATAGCACTATGAGTTAGAAAATTATATAGGTAATCAAGTATTTACCTTGCTATGACGTTATTAGCCTGAAGGCATACCACTCTAACCATCCGATTTTTAAGATAACATCACCTAGTGATTTGCGGACAAATGTCTTCATTGCCATGACAACGTTCATGTGTTCTTCCAATGATGCAAAGATCGGATAATTAGAGTTGTATGCCTTCAGCCTAATGACATCATAGCAAGGTAAATACTTGATTACCAATTATAATATAGAAAGTAAATTTTTTTACTTTTAAATTTTTTATTTCCTATTTTATTTTTTTTAAAACACAAATAAGTGAAACTGTCAAATATTGAAATCAAGGGCATGAGGAAGTAACTATGTATATATAAATGGCTGCAGGAAAGAGTTTGCTGATAAATAAAATGAGATCTTTTAATTACTCTTCAGATCTTAAAGGAACCAATCAAGATAAAATGTTCTCATTTTAATTCCAATTATGTTTTTGCCATTGGAGTTTTATTACTATACAATTATTCATATAATATATGAACATGGAATGGGCAGCTCATGAAAGCACACCAATCAGTGAAATGAATTTATTGCCTTTTTATCTATGATTTTACGGTCAAAAAACACCATGGACAGTCTTCTCAGCTGCTAGTTGTTAACTAAAATATCAATTGAGCTTTATTGAAAACAGAATGAATGTGTGTGTGAAAGAATTTTTTTAAAATAGATATTTACAATCATGATAAACAAAATTAAATTATGGCCCTCATTTCCAGGAGGTTGTAAAACTGCCTGACAAAGTAGCAATTGCAATCAAAGATACAGGTTGCTAATAATATCATGATTGCAGATCCTAGCTGCTGTTTAACGATGAAATTTTATTTGAGTATTTACAACTGCAGATCACTTTCAAGTAAAGAAAGATGGCATGAATTGGAAGAAAACTGTCTAATATTAAATGGGACATTATTGGACTTTATGAAGTTAGAAGAAAAGATTAAGAGACAATTTATTTAAAAAGTGGGCATGTACTATATTACAAAGGCACAGATAGAGTGGGATTCATTACAAATAACAAATGAAAGAAATTGATTACACATCAGACAGAATGGCAAGATTAATTATTTAATGTATCAAATGTAGATAATTTAGATTTGTCCCAACAAATTCTCGTCATGAAAAAACAAATATTTTTTTTAGATGGATGTACAAAAAAGACTTTTAATCTGACCAAATAACATTTTCAAATTGTCATGTGATACTTAATACTAGAATTGGTAAATCAGTGAAAGATGAAAGTGCTGTGAGTAAATTTGGTTATTTGATAGAAATGAGAAAGGACATAGATTTGTAGGTTCACAGAAAAAAATAAACTTTGTGTTATAAATTCTTTCAGAAAAATACTAAATGAAATGGATATAGAAACATTCAAATGAAGATACAACAGAACTGGGTTATATTTTGACTCAGAGAAAATATTTATTTCAAGAAGCAATGTTCTTAACAAATTTAACCCTGGAAGTCATTATTGATTAGTGAAATGCAAGATACATATTAATGCAAAACTAGATAGATAAAAATTATTAGGAAAAATAATACTTACAATTGATATTTATAATCTTCAGAGTCATTGCAATGAATTGAAATTAGAACTTACAAATTGTTTTGAAGTATTAACAGATTTTGAAGATAGTTCAGATTTAAATGAAATCAATAGCAAGCTAACTGATATCCTGTTAAGAACTTCAAAAAAGGTAGTTGGTATAAAAAGCAGCAACTGACCAGTAAATTTTCTACTGAGTGACGTCAATGTATGAAAAAAGGAATATATAAAAATAATCCATTGAAAAATGAATATCTAGAATTCTGAAAAATGAAATAAAAAAAAATTAAGAAAATTATAAACGAAAATAAAGAGAGAGATGACATAATGAAATGTGTAAAAAAATTCCATAAAGAATTATATAATAATAAAGAACGAGAAAAGAAAGTATTCTCTACAATTATCATATTTGCTGGTGCATAAGACATACCTCTCCCTTCAAAATATGCCTAAAATACAGAATGTATCTTATGTGCTGGTAATTAAAATTATGAGTTGAAATTGCAATCAATCTAAAACTTCTAGTTTATATATATATATATATAAGTATATCTATTCCAGTTTATATATATATATATATAAGTATTCTATTCCATTTTGTCCTTTTGTGAAACAAAAAAATATATACAAATATATATGTATATAAACATGCATGTAAGTTATATATAGCTGCAATTGCAAGGAAATCAAGTCATACATCATGGACTGGGAATAAGGATATTCAGAAAAGCCTGTTAAGAGTTATTTACAATCATTATATAACATTTGTAGTACAAATTTATTAAATTAAATCATGTGATGTATGACTTGATTTTCTTGCAATTATAATTTTGCTCTTGAGACTTTGATGATGTATATGGTGTATCTGAACTAACCTATATAACTATTTAAGTTAGATATCTGGATTTGAAGACATATAGATGTCTGAAAATTTCAGATTTTCTACTTAACAGTTAACTATTAGATAAATGCAAACCTTGACCCAGTATTTTTAGATCTAATGTCTGAATATCCTAGTACCTCACTGATAACAACCAACAGCTAGAAACTGGTCTGGGGATAAGGATATTTAGAAAAGCTTGTTAAGAGCTATTCATGTTTATTATATAACTACATATAGCTATACAACATAGTCATATTAATATATATACTCTCATAATCACATCAATATCAGAGCAAAACATTCACTATTCTCATAATTCTTAAAAAATTATTTAAAATCAAATGTTTAAAATATATAAAAAAAAATTCTCTCAAAAATATAAATTTATCAACAAGGTAAATAACATATGCTTAAGAAAGAAATAATCTTTAAATTTTTTAGCTCTGGAAATGAATTTCTAGGTTTTGATGATGAAATTAATAAGAATCTAACTACAGTGTTCCCTGGATACATTTTTTGTAGACCTAAATAACTATGAAATTGGTACAGTAAATCATTGTAAAATGGAAAAAAATGTAGAAAATTTTTTTGTTTTTTTTAAAAATGTGTATAAAAAGGGAAATACATCTTATATGTTGCTGGGTTCTATACATCAATAAATACGGTATTACATCTTCATAAATGCCCAACATTTTAAATGAAGTGAAACATACAATTAAATATATGGAGAATAAAACTCCAGGTAATGATAGAATTATAATTAATATTTTAAAAGAAGCAAATAAAAAATAGAAAAAAAATTGTGGAAAGTTATATACCAAATGTCTAAATGACAACAATGTACTAGGTCAGGGGTGGCAAATCTTTTTATGTGTATGTGCCAAAAATTTCCAAAAAATATTTATTGAATGATTGGTGTACCATACAGTTATTAAATCAAAATATAAACAATTTAATTTTTACAGTTTTTTAAAAGTTTATAAAACAAAATAATAACAATAATAATTAAACAAAAATTCTAAATAAGCTAAATAAAAATGAACAATATTTATTTTGAAGAGCACATGCTGAATAAAATGTAATAGTAAAACAGGAATAGCATACCAGGCAGTCAGTAGTTCCTTTTCAGCATTCTTTTTTCATATGCCTAATATTCAATCATTTCCCATTGTTTCTAACTCATTCATCAAATCAACAAATTTCTGTTTCCATACAGAACTGGATTGAAAATCAACTGATTGCATTTCCATATTTTCTTAATTAAGCCATTCAAAATTTTCTAACTTGAGATTCCATTGATATTGTATCTGGGTATAAAATATATTTTAATGTTTTTAAAAATTATCTGAACTGTGAATCTTAAAGAAAATTAATCAATTATCAATTGAATTACAGCACAAAAGTCTTGCATCAACTTTTCATGATCTGGCTTCTTGTGAGATTCTAAATCACTCAAGAACTTTTTGTAGATTTGGAAAATATTTGAAGGTGTAAGAAATAACATCATGGTTGAATATTTGAATTTAACTTCTAATGCTTTGATCAAATCAAATATGACAATAATTATCTTATTATAACCTTGCACTTTCACTTTTAATTCATTTAGATGTGAACACATATCAATAAAAACAATTTCAAAAGTCATTCAACATCCATTAATTCATTATATATTTTCAATGATTTTCTCTTCTTAAAAACACTCTAATTTCATCTAAACACTCAAAGAATTTTTGAACAACTTTTCTTCATCTTAACCATCAGACATTGCAGTACATAAGTAAACCATTGTATGCTGAGTTGACCTCACTCAATAAATTTATAAAATAAATTGACTAAGTTAGTCAAAACAGTTCATAACATCATCCAGTGGCTTAAAACTGATCTTGTGCATAAAACCTGCTGATGTATAATGCAATAAAAATCCAAAGTTGAATATCCAATATGGTTAGATAAATAAACTGAGAAAACCATTTTCTTTTCCAGTCATACTTCAAGCATCATCTGTAGTTACTGATATAATGTTGGCAACATCTATTTCTTTTTCAGCGAGTACATTTGAAACTTCATTGCAAATATCTATTCCTTTTATTGTTGTTACTAATGAGCTTAAACAGATCAATTCTTTGATATTATTTCCAATGCAATAGTGAATAAAAATAGCCAGCAGGCTGATCCATTTATGTCTATACTTTCACCAATGCAGAGAGAAATTAAACTAGATTTTATATCTAGTTTTTGTTGGTAAGTTATTTTATTAGCCATTTGCAGGACTCTTTCTTTAACTATATTTCTAGGCCAATGATAAGCCTTTTACGCTCTGAATAATTTTTGCTTTGTTTTCAAAATCTTCAAAAAGAACTGGTGCACATTTCATCCAAGCTTCTTTCATATATTATCCATCATTAAAAGGTTTCCCATATTTGGAAATTACATTTGAAATAAAAAAAAACTAGCAGCAGTTATATTTGAATGATTTTTGATAAATCTGATTAAGATGTTGATTGAATATTTATATTTTTAAATGTTTGGGCAACATATTCTTTTTGTTCATCTTTACTTTTTTCACAAAGCGATTTATGATTGGTCTCGTAATGCCATTTTACTGATGGTGTTCTCAATACAATTTCTGAAACATAAAACACACATTGCCTTGGTGCCTTTATTAATCATTCCATACTCATCAGTCCACCAATTTTGACATTTTCTACTTTTTGATAATTTTTGTTTTTTTATTTTCCCTAATCATATTAATATAATGGTAACAAATTATTTAAAAGTAAATTTAAATGAGCTTTAATAATTTTATAAATCATAGATTTATTATCTTTACATTACACTTTTACAACAAAACTACAAGCAAAAAAAAAATAACGTAGTTTGATAGTATTGATTATGCATTTCGTTCCTTTGTTCATAATGTTGATTATGTTAAAAATGAATGGTGTCAACATATCTAGATAAAAAACGATTGGGACAGAAAATAATTTTATTACTTTTACTTTACTTTGAAAAAAAAAAAAATTCAAAGAGTTATATTAGACAGGTTGATTTAAAATATCATTCCCACTTATACATGTATAATTTTTTTTCCAAATTTTGTAATTTATTGCTTCTAATCAGAATTGAATTGTAAATTTAATTCTAAAACAGGCAAAAACTCACTATACATATTGCTACACTGCAAGCTAGAATAATCAATGGATGCCATAATGCTTGTTCATAAAATCCCCATCTAGTGCCTATTCATCCAATATCCTCAGACTAATTCTGGCTTGTGGCCTTCATCAGTAAGGAGCATTGTATCTGAGAGCACTGCACCTAGACATTAAAATCTAATGCAACCCTCCAGCAGCCACCTTTTATCTCTACATAACTACAAAACTATGAGTCTTAAATTTAAAACACCTTAATATTTTCAATCCAAGCCATCAGCTTATATAGTCATATAGGTCTGAACTAAGTTCAGTACCCATACATTTAGGTGTCTTTGGTTCTTTAATAATCATAGCCACCAATATCCTATTAGGCAGGATTTGTTTTAAGCCAATAAACATCATATGATCACCATTTCTTATGCTTTCTTATAACCTATTAAAACAAGCAAAAACTCACTATACGTATTGACAATGGTGGTGATGAATTGTAAATATACATAAAACAAATATAAAATATGGAGCATAAAAAGAGAAATTAAAATCATTTAGCTCAGCTTTATCCAGACTAACAAATATTTTTAATTCTTGAGCATCATGTAAGTCAGGGTATCTAACTAATTTGCACTATGCTAGACCCTTCCTTCCACCCAATTATTCCATTAGCAGAATTAATATTCATAATGTACTATAAAATACTCGACCTTAATAATAATTATTTATGTGATATAAACTATAAATTAAGATATGTAATTATGTGAATACATGATTTGAAATGTATGAATTGTAATGTATAAATTGAAATTGAGAAACCAGTAATAGAGAAAACAATGAACTTATTTATGTAAATAAAATTAATATAATATAGAAACATTAAATAGCAATAATAAATAAATACATTGATAAAATATTTGGTATATGCATAATTTAGCTAATGCATGGTTTCTATTAGTCTCATCAAAAATTAATAAATAATTGTTTGCGTTATTTATAAAGTTGGGCAGAGATTATTGTTATAAGCTTTAAAATATCCATTTCTCAAAAAAAAAAAATTAAAAATCATTTACATTGCAAATTAAAATGTCTTTATATGTATGTAATAAATGCAAATAAATTATAAAGATCAAATATGTAAACAATTATCTTAAATATATTAAATTTCATAAAATAATTGTTTATTAATTGATATTATCTTTATATCATGGTATCAGTTCGTAAACTTTTAAAAATTTTGATAACAGAAATAAGTCTACCTCATTTTTAACATCATGTGTATTTTATTTTATTTAAAAATAAAATTAATATTCAGTAATTCTGTAATATAATTAAAATGTACATTAATGAAATTAAAATGTAATACATTAATGAAATTTTATATTTGTATTATTCTTTTTACTATTGTTATTTTGAAATCAACTATTTAATTCATTTATAAATCTTTAAAACAAAATATTTATTAATTCTTTTAAAATACTAGCACTTGCAAATAAATGAAATAGTTAAAATATTTTTACCCTTAGTCTTAAGTTCTTTTATTATGCACATTTTTTATCTAATGATTTTCTTCATTCTTCAGACCCAATTATCTGTAAACGAGTATCCAAATTACCATTTAAGTAGAATTCATATCCAATTTTTCAATTGTTCTTTGCTTATACTGAGGTTAGACATTTGTAATCTAGCTGAATAAAAGACATCTGTGAACAGTTTTAATTATCCCTAGTTCCTTATAAATGCAGACAATAAAGGAAAAGAGGGATTCATTCTCATATCCCATAGCTATTATAACCCATAATAAAGTTGATGAATACTAAATACATGTTTTAAATCTCTTATCTTACACATAAGCAAGTTGTATGCCATTTTTTTAAAATCAATTGTTTAGCCCACTAGAAAATATTTATTCAGTTTTTTTTTAAATATTAAATTTTGAAATAATAATTATGATTATTATTGTTATTAATCTTTTTTTTATTTCATTAATTAATCATATATTTTATTACTATAAATATATAAAATTGCTGTTATAAATAAATCTATAAAATTATCGATAAATATTACCAAAATCACATTTTTCTTTATTCTGCTGTAATATCCTATAAATACATCTAGTGATGCTTTTGATACAGCTGTTTGATATTTAGACTGATTTTATTATTATTTTTCTTAAGAATAGTAGTGTGTGAAGGAAGAATTGTGTGTTCTAATTTGAAAGGTAAGACTTAAATCTTTTAGTCTGTTGAGAAGCAAATGAGTAAAATTCAGAGTTATTCTGAAGAAAATTCAAATGAAAAAGTTAAACATGATTCCTTAGTAATGGATGACAAAAATGTTTCTATGCAAAATGAGTTTAAAACATCAAAAACAATGTCAACAAAAAATATAAAAAAGAAATCTATTAAAATTTCCTGTGAAACTTCTTTTGAAAATGAAACAAATAATTCAAGTAATTCAAAAATAATATTGAAAGAAAGCATTGTTAAACCTAATTCTAAATTAGAACGTTATGATAATTCAGATAACAATGGAAATGGAAATTTAGAACAAAAAAATTTTATTGTAGCAAATGCTTCAATTCATTCTATTAAAAGTTCAAATCAGCAAATTACAAAAAAGTCAAAAAAAGTACTACTACATAAAGATTTTTCTAACACTAATATCATTTCTAAACAAATATCAAATTTTAAAACTTCTGAAGTTCAAAAGATAAATAATGAAAATGGTATTGAATTGCCAACAAATGTTGATAAATTTGACTTAAGCCCTGCTTCAGAAAATGTAAAAGAAAATAATCCAAAATTGAAAAATCAAAACTTACACGATTATGTGGGTATTTATAATCAAGAGTCTATTGGAAATGAAAATAACACTCTAATTTCATCTCCTAATATTTTGAATAATAAAAAGTTTAGTTTTGAGTTATATAATAAAACTAACAATTCAAACTTTAAAAAAAATTGCATAGAAGATAGTGATGATTCTTCAAATGAAATTAGCAATTTGATTGATACCAGGGTTAATGATAAAGAACGTAAGACTGTGGATAAAGCTAAACAAAATAAAACTGTTGAAGTTTGCAAGAATATAAATAAAGACAATAGTTATCATTACTCAGTATTACATGAAAATGATAATAAAGGAATTAATGAAAACAAAATGAGCTATGCTCAGAAAGTTAAAACTAAAATACCAACAAACAATTGTACTATCTCACATCATTCTTCACAAAACTCACTTCTCTCTCTAGACCTTGAAGGATGATGAAGAACCAGAGCAAACTCATTTTGATTACACAAAAGTATCAATTATTAATGCAAAAAATGCAGATAATTCTTTTACTCCCTCATAAAAAATTTAATTTATCTATTCCTCAAGCACTTTTAGACTCTTTCAAAGTATATCAAAAGGAGAACACATTAATTATCTCAGCAACTAACAATGACATTAAACCTTTACTCTTCCCTATAGATTTATTATATAACACTCTTAGCTTAAATAAACATTGGAAATATATAAATAAAGTGTATCATCATCAAAACAAAAGATATCTTATTTTAGAATTTGCTTCTATTACATACAAAACAGCTTTTATAAATACTTACAGAATGCTTGGAGATTTATGGTTATGTAAAGTTGATTTAAATATAAAAAGATCCCTAAAAGGTATTATAAGAAATTGCTACCCAGGATTTGATTCACATGATCTTCAAAAAATACTAAACATTTATGGCATAACTTCAGAGTTTTTTTTTTTTAAATGAGAAAGGGAGCTCCTTCCCATGTGCTTTCGAACATAGTCTCATTTAATTTAACCCTTAAAGAAAATATCACTGCTCTAGACATCCATTTCATACGGTTGCAAAGACTAACTTAATAATAAGTTTTCAAGGAGTTCCATCACAGTGCTATATATGCAAATCAAGAGACCATCTAATTAAAGACTGTCCGAAAAGTTTTTGCCAAAGATGTAATATTAAATCATCTAAGTTTCACCGTTGCCCAGTTTTGGATTATCAAAACAAACAACGGGAAGATTCCTGTTTTGCATCAAACATTAATCATCATAGAAATTCCTTTTCTCATAATTCTTCTTCAATTATTAATATTCAAAATAGGAAAAGCAGCCAATTAGAAAGAAATCAACAACTCAAATCACAAGAGATTACAGGGATTCTTCATGAAGAAATAGAAAAAAATAAAAAATAAATAGAAGATCAATGTTTTCTTAATACTTCTAAACAATTAATTAATTCTCATTTAAATAAGAGTTTACCAAGATTACATAAACGAAAAAAGAAAGAAATTTAATTACAAATTTAGATAAAACTACTGAAATAATAACAAATGATTCTTCTAATAGTTCAAGCACACTTTGTGGCTCTGATAATGACTTAAATTCTATTACTAAACATCCTAACAAAAAGAAAAGAAAATTAAAAAAAAAAATCAAGAATATGAAAATGAATTAGATAATCTAATGCAAATAGAGAAGTCTAATACATCATTAAGTACAACAAATAATGTGATTGTTTATGTCACTCCTACAAATTCAGGGTCACATCTTAATTTATTAACACCTGAAGTGGTAGAAGACAAAGAGAGTGATTTCCAATTCTCACCCTTAGTTGGATTTGATGTATTGGAATGATTCTTTCATTTTTTCCATTGATGTAATCAAATTTAATTTATATTTTAAAATTCTAGTTTTTATCAATACTCAATGAAAATTAAAATAATAGGTATAAATGTAAGAAGATTAAACTCTTTACAATGTGTCTATGCTATAAAAGATTTTTTCTTAAAAGAAACACCAGATATTATTTTCTTTGCAGAAACTAAATTACATATAAACAGCAACTGCAAAATATCAGAAATTTTATCTTCACTAGGTCTATTTAAATTCTCCATAGCAAATTCTCCATCAGGAGGAGTTGCATTCATAGTAAATCGCATCTCTAAATTTACAACCTTTAATATTATCCATTTAGATTCAAATGTTATAATAGTTAATTTTGTATTTGGTCAGACAAATCTAAATGTAATATATCTCTATCTACAAAATAATAGTAATACGATTTATAAAGTAATAAATATAATTAACTTGGCTCTTTATCATAGTTCAGCATCAACTATTCTATTGGGCGATTTTAATCTTCCTTATCACACATTTGACAGAAAATATTTACATTTAATTAATTATGGTCTCATGTCAGCTCAAGGTTTCTTTAATAATAATGCTTATTCTTTCTACACAAAACAGTATTCTTCACTTATAGATTTGATTTATTACTCTCCTGACATACATTTCAAGATTGAAACATCTCTAAAACATGTTTTTTTCTCTGATCACCTAGCTTTAAAAATTTTGTTTTGCATAAATGGGCCAATTAATATTATTGATGGTCTTCCAAGAACATCAAGACTAATTAATAAATTTACAACTCCCGAGGCTGTCTTTTCTGAGGCCTACATTTATTTTCACAAGGCAAATATCCTATCTCGGCCACCGATTGATGCCTGGTTTACTTTTACTGAAATTCTAAGAGCCATAACCAATTATTTTTGTAGAAAACAAAATGGACCATGTAAAATGCTAAAAGAAATGGATTCTCTGTCTGCCATAATGAATTCAATGCCCTCTACGACACTTAATATTAATAAAATACTTCAAATTAAAATTAAATATAAATAATTACAAAGGGCACTAGCTGAAAATATTTCTATTAAGAGATCTAAAGTTTTTCTAGCCAGTAGATATGCCTGGACTAAAAGTTATATTCGTTGGGCATTAGGATCAAAACCAAAACTTATTACACCTTTATCCATTTTAGACAATGGAGACAACTATGCTGGTTCTTCAATGCTAATGATTATTAGGAATTTCTTCTTCAATAAACTTTGTACAACATCCGGCAATCAAATTAGAACCATATTCAACAATAGCCAAAAAAATGATCATGAAATAACTGAGCAATTAATTTTAAACAAATTAAATTCACTTCCTGAAAAAACACATCCTGGATCTCATGGCCTCCCAAAATTTGTACTATCACATTTGGCTCACTTTACTGTTCCAATTATAAAAGGTGTCATTGACGTCATAGCCTCAAGTTGTCAAGACATACCTGGCCTCTACCCTATTTCATTGGTGCCTTTTTTAAAAAAGAAAGGTCTTCCCTCTATTACATCAAATATAAGATCTATTTCTATGACTCCTCTTCTTATTAAAATCATAGAAGGGCTGATTAAAGACAAGATTCAACAAAACATTTTAGATAATATTTCTTCTATTCAATATGCAAAGAAAGGTTCATCCACAATGCATGCAATTTGCTTTTTCAAAATTTTAACAGAATACATTAGAATTAAGAGAAAATCAAAGCCAATAATTATAGCAGCATTTGATTCAGTAAGAATTGAAATATTAATGAAAACATTACAACAATATGGAATTCCCTCTGTCTATCTTACTATGATAGAGAATCTTCTATTTAATAGAGAAATTTTCATTACACTCAATGGTAGAATTGCACCTGGCTTTAAATCATCAATTTCTATTCCTCACGGCTCACCCTTGAGTGCACTTTTATTCATTGCTTATATTAACCCCCTTCTCATAGAAATGGAAACAAAACTTCCTGGAGTTTTTGTTCCTTTTCTAAGCAAAAAAATTAAACATCTTGCATATATGGATGATATTGTTGTAATGCTGCCATCAGCTAAACACCTACCAGAACTTGAAAAAATCCTTAAAAAGTTTTCATCGGAATACAAATTAAATTTTAATCTAGAGAAATCTGCAGTTTGAAACTTCATTCAGGAGAAAATGTCCCTGCATGCTTCTCATCAAAACCTCAACCTTTTTTAGGTATACCACTGTACCTTTCACCAAACAAAATGAGAAAAATGTTACAAGACAAACTGATTACATCTACAAAAAAAATAATAGATTCTCTAAAAAGCATTTACTTATCTTTATACGATAAAGTTTTCTTACTAAATTCTCTTGTTTTCAGCAGAATTAATTATTATTTACCGATTTTAAACCCTACTAAAAAATTTACTTCGCAAATTAACTCATTGTGCTCTGGCCTCCTTTGGGAAAAAAAAGTGGTCTGTATCAGTATACATAAAATGCAAAATCCAAAAATACTTAATGGCCTAGGTTTACATTCAATTAATACATTATTAATTAAAAATATAGTTAATTTATTCTACTACATCAAGATTGAATTTAATTACCAAAACATTATTGACACAATCATTCCCACAGATATGCCTCCCCCGAATATTAAAAAAAATTGGCTACAACTACTCATCTCACTTATTGATAAATAAATGGATTTAAATGAAATTCTTTTTAGTAATAAGCACACATATTGGGACACGTTTAAAATGATAAATCCTCAGCTGATATGCCCTCCTAGTTATCTTGAAGTGATTAATATCAATCTTTTTAATAAAATGAGAAAATGGTATTTAATGCCTAAATATATTGATTTTATCATTAAAATAAATCTATTTTCACTTCCTATCAACGATTTCCTTGTTTCAAATAAAGGATTTAAAAGGATTGATTCCTTATGTATTTTGTGTAAAAAAGATAGTGAAACATTTGATCATATTCTTGTTTCTTGCTCGGGACTAAGAGAAGCAAAATATATAATTCAAAATTATTTCAATAATCACAATCCAGAACTCTTTGATATCATTCATAATATTAAAATGGGTAATTTCTGCAATATCAGAAGATGCATATTTATTAACCACGTAATATGGTTACTTAGATGTCATATAGTTATAACCAATTCTCCATTGGACTCACAACTTTTTATTAGAGATACATTTAATTCTATTCGAAAAAAAGATAAGCTTCTTGCACCCAAAGAAATCTACCTATCCACATGGACTGGTTCTTAGTACAAGAAATTCAGGAAGTTATTAGTAAAAATGTAAATTTATACTAGATTTTTTTTGTTGTCTAGAGAAATTCATTTGTAACACTTTATATAAAATAAAGTCTATATTCTTTAAAAAAAAAAAAATACAATTTATCCAAACCACTTCAAACACTTTTTAGCAAAACTCTTTATTTGTACATATACGTACACCTACGTTTCATTATATCATAGCTCTGAAGAAGACTGCAGGTTAGTTGAAACATAGGGTGTATGTATATGTACAAATAAAGAGTTTTGCTAAAAAGTGTTTGATGTGGTTTGGATAAATTGTATTTATAAAATTATTGATGTGTGTGCGTGTATGTATGCACTGATATACTCCCACATATCTTTGAATCTGTTCCACAATCATTCTTATTTGACTATTGAGGAGTGTTATGTCCTTATATTTTATTATTGTATGACTATATTTGCATTGGGTTTTACTAAGCTGCTCTCACTAAAAAGATTAATGAACTAACAGAACGATTTTCTTAGTGATTTTAGTTTTATTTATTTTTTTTAATTATTTTTTTATTTCAGTAATGTATTCTACTAAAGTTGTCTGTCTTAATTTAACTTACTTTAAAAAATAAAGAAAACGAATATGCATTTAAAATTCTTACTCTTTATTATTTTCTCTCAATTTAATTCTAAGAATGCTAATTATATTATTTCACAATTATAAAACAAATAAATGTATATAAAAAAAATTATAAAAAAATTGTTAATTGCAATTATATAACAATATTAATATACACAAAATGTTCTATTCTAACTATTCTGCATTATGTTTTTACAATAGCTCCTATTATCTTTTTAGTTTTGGACTTGTATTGTCTATGTTATAACATCATGTTGTATTTCCTTTGATCCAAAGTCAAATGTTTTCTGTGAACTTTAGGATTTCTTTATTCAACATGTATTACCCTTTTTTGTTTTAATGAACATCATTACTGTTTGGATACTCTGTTATTTTATTTCTTCCAATATACTGATGTCTCTTTATCTTATTGTTTCTATTTTCTATTCTCTTCAAAAGATTTGTCCATATCTTAGTAATTTTACAGGCCATATACTTTCTATTTCTTCACTTTGACTTTCATTTTCTTCCATGTCCTATATTTTTCATTTCAAACTGAAATTCACCAATTATCTCTTCCATTGTATCTTGATAATAACCTGTTAGCAACTGTACCTAGATCATAGGATCTACCGCAACCCTTTAGCAGCCACCTTTTATCTCCACTTGAGTCTTAAATTGAAAACACCTTAATATTTTCAATCCAAGTTCATTAGCTTATATAGTCATATAGTGAGTTTTGCCTGTGTTAATAACAGATAAGCAAGTATAAGAAAAGGTGATCATGTGATGTTTATTGGCTTAAAACCAATCCTGCCTAATAGGATAGTGGTGGCTATGGTTATTAAAGAACCAAAGATACCAAAATGTATAGGTACTGAACTGAGTTCAGACCAATATGACTATATAAGCTGATGAGCTTGGATTGAAAATATTAAGGTGCTTTCAGTTTTGTAGTTAAGTATAGATAAAAGGTAGCTGCTGGAGGATTGCATTAGATTTCAAGATCTAGGTGCAGTGCTCTCAGATCCAAGGCCTCTCACTGATGAAGGCTACAAGCCAGAAATTAGTCTGGGAATATTGGATGAGTAGGCACTAGATGGTGATTTTATGCACAAGCCTTCTGGAATCCATTGATTACTCTAGCTTGCTGGGTGTGACAATACATATAGTGAGTTTTGCCTGTTTTAATAACAGTTATAAGCAAGCATAAGGTAATCATGTAATGTAGAAAACTACATCATGTTTATATATCTCAGGCCAGTTCTGACATCACTTTTATTTTAAAAGTAAAATTAATATTCAGTAATTTTTTAATATAATAAAAAAATATATTAATGGAATTAAATTGTAATATGTTAATGAAATTTTATATTAATATCATCATCATCATTATTATTATTTAATATATAAATAAACAATCTCCTTCTTTTAAAAACTTGCTTTTTATATGACTATAATCATCAATAAAAAATACAATGTTCATTTCAACAAAAATTTTATTAACAATTAATAGTGATTACATACTAATAAAGGATAGATAAATGAATAAATTGTACAATAATATGATTGTATAATGTTCTATTTGTCATCTGGCTACATTTTGTTTATGAGAGTACAATTGTTATACTCTTATGTGGTTAGGTATAGTGATGAGATTCTAAGAAGTTGTTTAATGGAATAAGCATTTTTTATATAAACATGAATATTTTCTTTTAGAATTTCCTATTCTATAATGCTGGGTAGGTGGGAGTTGATAATCAGGAAAAGGAAAGAGCAGTTAAAGACCAGGTGTCATCAAAGACTTTACTGGAGGCCAGGAGCTGGTCACGTTTCTTGATTTTTTTGAGCGTTTGATAAAACAATGGTATGATTTGTGGCGGGGGTAATTCCATGAGAGTTTTGCATCTCACTATCCATATGGAATAAAGGACAAAGGTAGAAAGCCTTATTATTGAAAAAAACCCATTATGAATGGCATTTTCAAGTGAGAAAATCATATCAGGTCTTATGTTGGAATTGATTATAATTATATCTTTCAGTGTTTTAAGTCTTGGGCACTGGTGTATAATATGGTCTATCGTTTGATCTTCATGAGCACACAGACCACATATAGGGTCAATGCTGGTAAAACCTCTTCGGTGATAAAGGAACCAATTCGTGGGAAGCGCATTAAGATTTATTTTAATGATGAAATCAAGGAATTTGGGTTCCAGACTCCATCTTTTGAAGTGTGTAATGAGACTTTGGTTGGTTACTTTTAGGCTGGTTTTAATGGGTTGTTGATTATAGTTGATTATATTGTATGCTTCCCATAAGGTGATTTTTTTGTTAAGGTTAAAGGGCATTATTGGGTTATAAAGTTGTAGGTGGTCTATTAGGGAGGCTATCCATGAACTGGCAGAGGGTGGAGGACGATCTGTCAGTGTAATTTTTTTAATAATGTTGGAGTATCCACAGGAGAGGATCAGATTATGTAGAGTGTTGTGGGTTTTCTGTAAAATGATTGCTTGTATTGAGTGGAATGACAGTCCATTGAACCTGCGTGGTCGTTGGATGCCTCGTAAGCTAATAGCAACTGTCCTTCCTCTCCAGAGAAGTTTGGTACATAATCAGTTGATTTTATTTTGAAACTGTTTAGACATTTTTACGAATGGAAGATAATATGAGATTTTTGGCATTATGATCATGTTGAGAAGGCCAATCTTTCCATATAATGAAAGGTATACTCTAGAGAGTGACATGGTGATGGCTTCAGTTGAATGGAGGATTGCATCTTGAATCTCTCTTGCCATTGCAGTTGGTGTTTTGAAGATTGGGAAACCTAGGTATCTTTGGGGTTTTGCAGAAAAAGGAGAGTTAATTTGTTTACCAGACATAATCTTCCAGATGGAAGATTTGTTAAAGTTTATTTGTAGGCCAAGTTTTGCTGTATTTCTGTTTAAGATGTTCATGAGATGGGGAAGGTATTTAATGGTGGGAAGAACAACCATGATGTCATCTATATATGCAAATACATTGAAGTTTTTATTGAGAGAGGGAAGGAAAATTCCAGGGAGGTTTTTTTCTATATCCATCAGAAGAGGGTTGATGTATGCTGTGAAGAAAAGGGCACTGAGTGGAGATCCTTGAGGGATCGACTTGTATGGCTTGAAGCCTGGTGTGATCTTGCCATTAAGAGAGAGAAAAATCTCTCTGTTGTTGAGCAGATGGCTGATCATCTGAACAATCCCGGCTGGAATGTCGCATTCCAACAGAATATCCAGGAGGATATTTATCTGGACTGAATCAAATGCTGCCGCAACATCCAGCTAGACAGCAATAGGTTTTGATTAACGATGTCCTCTGATGTAATTGAATAGTGCAGTTACATTGGACATAGCATGCGAGGTTGATGATCCCTTTTTTCCGTATTGTTTTGACGAGATATGGCTAAGGATTTCAGTTTGGATTTGATCTTTAATGACTGACTCAATTATTTTGATAAGCAATGGGGTCATGGAAATTGGCCGGATATTGTTAATGTCATTTAGTGGTTTTGCTTTTTTAATAAATCACGAGTGCCACTGGGTAAAGATCTGTTATGTTTCTGTTGCCGGAGGCTAGGTGATCAATCATTTTTTTAATAATTGGCACAGTGAATTGACTGAGGTGTTTGAGAAGGAAATTTGGGATGCCATGAAGGCCAGGATGAAATGCCGTCAGGGAGAGATGTTATCTTCTTTTTGATTTGGATTTCTGTGATGCCATGTTCGCCGGAGTCACCAGCATCCAACCAGCTGTTTATAAGAGGAGCTCCATCTTTTTGCATTAATTGGCAGAATTGTTTGCTGATGTGCTGCATCATTGGAAAGCCAACGAGATTGGTTCCATTAGAATTAATGGATAAGGGAGTGATTTGTTTTCTATTGTACCCCAGTGCCCATCTAAGGTAGTCTCTCATCCAGCAGTGTTGTTGTGCTAAGAAACATTTGGCTCTTCTGATGGATATATATTCTGCAAGGGACTTTTGCTTGATTTTGTAGAGATTTTTAAGGAAGATGATTTTTTCTGTATTTGTGAAATTTTGCTGTAAAGCTTGAAGTTGTATATTAATGTCTGTTAGATCATTTAGAAGGCCATTAGGTCCTTTGATTTTCCTGGCATGGTGATTTAATATGGATTGTAGTATTCCGATGAAGGAAAACCAGCCCTCCTCAGCAGGAAGGGAAAGGATGTTTTTTTTCTGGAAAAGGATGTATGCCTCAGATACTATCGCTTCAGTCATATTTGATTGGGTGATCATGCGCATGGTTTTACCAGGTCCATCAATAGGTGCAGTGATTGAAATAGGTGTAAGTTGTAAGATTAGAGCCATATGATCGGAGAAAGAAACAGGGGCCAAGGCTGCATCAAGGTTGAAATGGAGGTCTGGGGTGTAGTAAACCAAATCAATCAGGGACTTTTTAGTTTTAGTATAGAAAGAGTAGGCTTCGGGAGGGAAGAAGCCCTCTCCACACATTAATCTGTGATTTATTAGATGCAAAAATCTCTTGTTGAAGTCCTTGTATGTGGTGTTAAAGTCTCCCAGAAGAATAGTAGGGGAGGCTCTGTTAGCGTTGATGGCATTTAGGATGTGGATTATTTTTAGATATTGAGAGGTGTCTTTGGATGTATATATATAAGCTATGATGATCGGATAACCCCAATAGTCTATTTCTATGATAATAATATTGGCATCTAGGAATAGAATGCTAAAACTGTTTGGTGGTGTTGACTTGCTGAGAAGAATACCGACTCCACCTGAAGCAGAATGGCCTATGGAAAATCTAGTAAATCCAAGAGTTGAGAGAAGAGATAGTATTTTATGATCGGTCTTATGGTGATATTTAGTTTCACCCATAAGAAGTATATGAGGGGAGCAGAGCGAGAGCCAGTTTTTAATAGCTAGAACTCTATCAATTGAGTTGATGCCGCGAGTGTTAATGCCAGCAATTTTGAATGTAGGAAGTGAGAAAAATTAATGTGTCATTCACAGACTAAATATTCAAATCTACAAAACAGGCACTGGATTTTGGGAATGTGGTGAAGAAACAAAAATCAGCTTTTAAAAAATTTCTTTTAATGGACAACTTTTTTTGTAAAAGCATCATATTTAGTTGCTTTAAGGATTACTATATGCAAAAAGCAGTAAAACTTAAACCATGTTTAATAGATATATGTTCTGAAATCCTAGGTACAGTTGCTGGAGATAAAATGAAAACTTTGCTGCTTTCTAACGATACTATTCAATGCATATTCAATGAATTAGCAACTGACGTTGAAAATCAATTAATTCAAAAAGTAAGCAAATCATTGTTTGCAATCCAAATAGATGAACCTATAGATATTACCAATAAAACCATACTTTTATGTTATATTCATTATGTTGATTATGAAATCAATGATGTAAAAAAAATTTTTTTTCTTGTGCTGAACTTCCTAATCACACAACTAGTTCAAATATATCTAAAGCAATTGATAATTACATCAAAAAGAACTCACTTAATTGAAAAAATTATGTTGGCTTATGTACTGATAGAACAGCAAACATCCAGGAAATAAAAAAAACATTTAAAGTAGCAATTGCTAAAATGATTTTTATTCATTGTATTATACACCACGAACATTTAGTTGCTAAAAAATTGTCTCCTGACTTGAACAATGTTCTTACTCAATCGATAAAAATAATAAACGATATTAAATGCAACATGCTAAATTCAAGACTATTTTCCAGTTTATGCAATGCAATCGGATCTGGATGTGATTACTACTTCATGCCAAGATACAATGGTTGTCAAGAAGGAAAATATTAACAAGATTTTATGAATTAAAAAAAGAAGTTTCTAGAAACAATAAATTCAGAATTGATAAATATTTTCAGTGAGAACAATTAGATTGCTAAACTGGCTTCTTTATTGAACATATTTTCATTAATAAATGAACTAAATTTAAGCCTACTTACGATTTATGGAATAAAATGGAGGCATTCAAAAAAAAGTTAAAATTATTTGTGTTGAAGAAAAAAAACTATGACGTTTCATTCATTTTCAGAATTGATAAATGTTGATATAAATATTGATGAATTGAAAAATATTGTTTATGGACATTTAACAAAACTTTGTTGTGCATTTGATCAATATTATCCACAGGAATAAGATACATGGAAAAGCAATATGTGGATTTTAAATCTGTTTGTTGAACAAGAAAATAACCTGATTTGGAATAGGAAAAATTAATAGACTTAAGTTGAGATGGCACATTAAAGTTATTATTTAATTTGACAAATATAATTCAATTTTGGGTTAAAATTAAATTGAATGTCCAGAATTACATGAAAAAGCATTAAGAGTGTTATTGCCTTTTTTGATCACATACTTATGTGAATTGACATTTTCAGCAATGACATTCCTAAAATCAAAAGAAAGAAATCATTTATTAATAAATTCAGCTAGCTAATTACTGAAAAAATCAGCAGCAATCACAATTAGTTTTATAATTATAATTACCTTTAGCAAATAGTTGTTTAAATATAATTCTTTGTTTTTGTTCAGATTTTGTTTATTATTAGTTTAATATTTTGTTAATTAATTTACTTTTCCATGATTTTTGATCATTCTTTGAAAATATAAAAACACCTGCTCTTTCTTCCATTTTGTTTGTCCAATATTGCATTTGGTCTGCAGTAAAATCATTTATTGGTTCGTAGCATGTAATCAGTTGATAAATGCTGATTTAGAGTGCTAAGCTAAAAGCAAGTCCATTTTTAGTTTAGAAATAAATCAGACAAAAATGCTATTACTATATGATGTGATTTTAGATTGCAATTTCCAGTTTTAATTGGTTATCTAACTTCATCATAACTGAAGTAAACACATGAAATTCTCATTATAGTTTCAATATTTACATTTCTAAAATCTATGAAAACCATCTAATTAATATATATAATTCTTTAAAGAAGAGACTTCTTTGCTTGTGAAAAATATTTAGAAAGTTAAGATCTTCCAGTTTCTATACATATACAGTATGTATATCTGAATTAAAACTCACAATATTTAGAGTACTGAGCTAAAAGTAATTCCACTTTTACTTTACAGGTGAATCATATAAAAATATTATTACAAAATAGCATGACTGTCAATTTTAATTGACTGTTTGTCTGTTTACATGGATAGCTGAAGTTTATCTAAGTAAATGCATGGAAATCCTCATTTTTTTTAAAAAAATTTTAAACGATGTATATCTAAAAAGTCTTGAAAATCTTCTAATTAATATGTATCTCTTTGCAGGAGAAACTTATTTGTGGAAAAAAAATGATTTTCCAGTTTTCACGCATATAAAGTATGTGTTTCAGACTTAAAATTTATAGTATCCAAAATATTAAAATCAAAATGGTTTCACTTTTACTTTAAAAGTATAAATCAAATAAAAATACTATTATTAGATGGTGTGATTTCATTTAGCAATTGCCTAATTATATTCTAGCTGGTTTATCTAGATAAATACATGAAAAATCTCATTATCCCTTCAATATTTATATTTATAAAATCCATGAAAAGTTTCTAACTAATATATATATAATTCTTTATATGAGGGTCTTGTTACTTGTGGTAAATATTTAGGAATTTTTTGATCTTTCAGTTTTCATGTACATAAAATAAAAATATTCAAATTACGACTCTTGTAATATTTAGAATACTAAAGTAAAAATAGTTCCACTTTTAGTGTAAAGATAACTGAAACAAAAATATTATTATTTCAGTTTGCAATTGGTAGTTGTAATTGTTTCTTTATCTAATTATATCATAGCTGAAGTTTATCTAACTAAATACATGGAAAATATATATTGTGAATAAATGCTTGTTATAAAATATGCCTTCATAAAATAAATTTGTCCAATACATATCAATTAATAAAAAAATACAAAAGTATTTGAATAATTATGTAAGGTTTGGACTAAGAGAAACCTAATTGGTTGAAATGACTCTTAAAAAATTATTAGCATGTTCTTCCTGCCCCCAATGTCAGCAATCATGTGTCTGAAAAATAAGAATAAGCAATTAATTATAAATACAGTTGGTGGTATGTGAATGGAAAAAAGTTAAAAAAACAAAAGCAATGAATCTCTTACATAATGATATTAGAAGATATGAGAGCTTAGTCTCACCATAAAGATCTAATCAATAAAAATACATTATCAGAAATTCAGTCTTCAATCATTTTTTTGAAATATAAAAATATGTTGTTAATTATATTGAACCAGTCAAAAGATATTCTCCATTTAACATGAACTGAAACTCATGAACTGGACTTCAAACCCAGTCAAACCAAAGAATTATATCAAAGACAAAACTTAATTCGAACCCCAATTCATGAGCTCAGATCAAAACCTAATGAATAATACATATTGATGGCATATGAGACTATGTGCCATGAACTAGGTCAACAGATATGATGATTAATGAGACCACTTATCTGACTCTAACGCTTGATAAAACGACTATGAATATTCTGAATAAATTAATATATGTATATTTGGGTTGCCAATACAAACAGTGAGCATGAATATTTAAACCTAATTAATAAATAATAAACAGTCAAACCAAGTATGTTACATAAAATATTTAGTAACAAGCAAATATTTGTTCAAATAATCATGATGATTATTATAAATTATCTCTAGGCTTTGGAGCATGAAACTACAATGTACAATAAATAATGGCAGTTGTACTCATATGCCAATAATTAATACATAAGTATTTAAAAAATATATATATTTGTCTATGCTCTGACAAAACAGACCTGTGTAAGTAAAGATATCTATGGTGTTTGTGCCAATGAATTACCTACATTATTCATTATTTGGTATTTTATTTCGAAAAGAAAATATGCTTCAAGTTTTATGTAAGAAGAAGATGAGATTTATTTTCCACACATCCATAACTCAGTTCATGGACAGCATGATAAATACATAAGGTATGACTTCAATACTTAACAAAGAAAATAATTTAAATTATCGATAAATATAAAATGGTTTGATTTTAATGAAATCAATTCATTATGATTTATAAAGCAAAAGAGCGAGCCTTTATTTGAACTAAGAAATGAAACGGTACTAACGCATTATGAGCAGGAAAGGAATATGAAATAAAATGGTCTTGTCAGTGATTTAAGAAGCCCAAGGGCAGCTTGTATTCAACAAATCCTTTCTGCCCTACAAATGATCCGTGGAACATGAGGAAAGCCAGGTAGGGGCTCAGACACAAACCTTTGCTGTTCCAATAAAGCGAGTGAGGAAGTGATTGCTTCCTATTTTTTAAAATATCAAATTAACATCACTAAAATGACAAACTCAAGAAGCAAGAGGGTGGCTCATGTTAGCAATGTTCTGAATGGTAATGATATAATAATCATCATATTTGATTAACAAAGCCCAAATTATATAATAGATACTTAACGTAATGACCTGATCATATCAGATTAAAATCAAACTTACTCAGAATGAATGTGCTTAAATGCAGTTATATAATTATAATAATAATGCCCTTTATATCATGCCCTCCCTGAACATAAATATAAAATATGAGATTTAAATTAGAATATATTTATTTTATTTTCCTTATTAGCTTTCGTAAAACATTAATAAATGTAATCAATATAAATAGATAATTTTGTGTAAATTAAATAAACTAGTCGGGAGCATAGTGATTATAAACTAAGATAATAATACTTATCAGCCATTGGTAAAATAATATCAAACATTAAATAAATCTTTCAACTCGATAATTAATAGAACTGTTATTAATTTAATTCTTGTAGTGTTTGTAAAAATGGTAGACATTTTTGTGCACTCCAGAAAAACTAGAATTTATTCGTAAGGCTGTTTTAGATCGCGCTCTGATAGCTGAGGAATTTAATTAATGCATTGACGTGATGGCAATCGACAATTCCTAGAAATATTTGCTGATTATAAATATTTCTGGATAAGAGACGTTACTCTATTGGTCACTGCATTGATTGATTGTTGCAGTTGTCAGAGAGTGATAGGAACACTGGGTAATAACTAGGCAGTGTAATATAGAGAGTAGTAGAGAGCAGTCATGCAGCAGCAAGTTGCAGACTATGCGTTTGGAGAGCATCCGCTTGCAGACCATTCATTGGAGAGCAGTCGGTGCAGACCATTCATTGGAGAGCATCCGTAGCTGAGCTTCATTGCAGACCAATTCATTGGAGAGCTTCATTGCAGACCAATTCATTTGGATAGCTTCATGGCAGACCAATTCGTTGGAGAGCTTCATTGGAAAAGAACAGCGTGGGAATTGTATAATGTTATTTGCTGACCGCACAGTATGACTTGCAGTTATAACCTTGGCACAGTCATAAGTGTGGATATTACAATGGCGCAGTCGCATTTGGAACCTGGGAGTAGCGAATATGTTGAACTATAAGTTTAGCCATAGATGGAGAAATCGGGCGAAAATGACAATCCCAATTAGTAACGTTAACATCGGTGAAAGTTTGGAAATAAAACGTTTGTGAAACGTAATTGGGAAAAAAAGTTTCAGTAGCTGTTAAATCGCATATTTCTGAGTGAAATAACAGGAAAGTAGCGAGAGAAAAACAACACCAAGGAATAGCAACAAGGGTTTTTCTGGAGTGGAGGGAGGAGTGTAGTGTTTGTAAAAATGGTAGACATTTTTGTGCACTCCAGAAAAACTAGAATTTATTCGTAAGGCTGTTTTAGATTACGCTCTGATAGCTGAGGAATTTAATTAGTGCATTGAGATGATGGCGATCGACAATTCCTAGAAATATTTGCGGATTACAAATATTTCTGGATAAGAGACGTTACTCTATTGGTCACTGCATTGATTGATTGTTGCAGTTGTCAGAGAGTGATAGGAACACTGGGTAATAACTAGGCAGTGTAATATAGAGAGTAGTAGAGAGCAGTCATGCAGCAGCAAGTTGCAGACTATGCGTTTGGAGAGCATCCGCTTGCAGACCATTCATTGGAGAGCAGTCGGTGCAGACCATTCATTGGAGAGCATCCGTGGCTGAGCTTCATTGCAGACCAATTCATTGGAGAGCTTCATTGCAGACCAATTCATTTGGATAGCTTCATGGCAGACCAATTCGTTGGAGAGCTTCATTGGAAAAGAACAGCGTGGGAATTGTATAATGTTATTTGCTGACCGCACAGTATGACTTGCAGTTATAACCTTGGCACAGTCATAAGTGTGGATATTACAATGGCGCAGTCGCATTTGGAACCTGGGAGTAGCGAATATGTTGAACTATAAGTTTAGCCATAGATGGAGAAATCGGGCGAAAATGACAATCCCAATTAGTAACGTTAACATCGGTGAAAGTTTGGAAATAAAACGTTTGTGAAACGTAATTGGGAAAAAAAGTTTCAGTAGCTGTTAAATCGCATATTTCTGAGTGAAATAACAGGAAAGTAGCGAGAGAAAAACAACACCAAGGAATAGCAACAAGGGTTTTTCTGGAGTGGAGGGAGGAGTGTAGTGTTTGTAAAAATGGTAGACATTTTTGTGCACTCCAGAAAAACTAGAATTTATTCGTAAGGCTGTTTTAGATTACGCTCTGATAGCTGAGGAATTTAATTAGTGCATTGAGATGATGGCGATCGACAATTCCTAGAAATATTTGCGGATTACAAATATTTCTGGATAAGAGACGTTACTCTATGGTCAGTGCATTGATTGATTGTTGCAGTTGTTAGAGAGCGATAGGAACACTGGGTAATAACTAGGCAGTGTAATATAGAGAGTAGTAGAGAGCAGTCACGCAGTAGCAAGTTGCAGACCATGCGTTTGGAGAGCATCCGCTTGCAGACCATTCATTGGAGAGCATCCGTGGCTGAGCTTCATTGCAGACCAATTCATTGGAGAGCTTCGTTGCAGACCAATTTGTTTGGAGAGCTTCGTGGCAAACCAATTCGTTGGAGAGCTTCATTGGAAAAGAACAGCATGGGAATTGTATAACGTTATTTGCTGACCGCACAGTATGACTTGCAGTTATAACCTTGGCACAGTCGTAAGTGCGGATATTACAGTTCTAACGCGCAATACTTAGGCTATAAAATGTAATGTAATATTATTTTCTTAGGGTAAGCTTAAACAAAGGATATTATTATCGAGTTGAAAGTATTATTGGCATATTATCACAAATAAATGATATTAATAATCATTAAAATAAATACAATTAAAATTAGTTAAAATGAACCATTATAGTAGGAGAAAGAAATGTAATGAGATATTAGTTTTAAGACTAGAGATATAAGAGAATAGAGAATTACTATAACAAAATTTAATAGATTATAAAGTGAATAGAGAAATTTCAGGCAGTAGTTAATTTAAATCATGATTTGAAATATAGTTCATGATCAGACCAGAAAGTTGCAGTTTATAAAATGAAAGGTTACCAGTCCATCCATGGCTCACTCATTGATTTAGGAATATAGAGTCCAGTTGGATTTAGGAGACAATATAGGTATGCACTTGATTCATATAGAATTCATTTATAGATTAGTTTTCTTTTGGAGTTTAGGCAGCTTACAATTGGTATTGAAATGTTCTATCTTAGCAACAACATTTTGAAGATTTGTTGGAAACTCCAGGATCCAGCAATCAGATTCCTGAAATTAGCCACGGACCATGCTGAAAATACTATTAAAATTAAAAAGGATGTAGTTTCTGGTGGCAACTTCTCTTAAATTAATAGTAATGGCTCCTTTATAGAAACTTTTCTGGGGTATTTATACTCTTTCCTATGGTTTCCTGCCCATTCTGATTTGATGCCTTGGAGCTAAAGCTTTGACATTATTACTAAGAAAAATTTTGTCTAATTGATTTCCGATCTATTACTCCGATAAGACTTTCAAATCCATTAACTTTGAATTCATTTTTTATTTAGAAAATGAATTTGTAAAATCTGAACAAACGATTTTAATTTAGTCTGTCCTGAAAGTTTTAACTTATCATTTTAACTAATTAATAAAAGAATTCTATTGTCTTTGAGAAAGGACGATCTGAAAGCTTATCGAAGGAATGTAACTTTTAATCATGAAAATTTGAACAAAATCGTAAAATATAAAATAAAACATTTCGATGTAATGAAATTTTATAACGAACATATATTTAGCTATTTGCAAATAATATACACCTAATCCAAATAGCCAAAGTATATATATTTTAATGAATATTTTATTATGAGGTAATTAATAATATTCATAGAATTAAACATATGATAATCAGCTTCAATAAAGTTTTAAATAATAGCTTCAGTTTTAATTAAAGTTAATGTATATTGAAGATGGTATAAAGTCTCATTACATTCGGAAATATTCACTGTTAGTGACAGGGTTTGAACTAGGATAAAGGTGGGATCTCATGAAGCTCGGATTGAACTTTGATCCGACCACTTCATTTTTTTCCACTTCAAAAAAAAACAATGAAAAAAAAATTTTCACTTACATTTGGTATATTTCTTTCCTCCTTATTGTCACGACGCATACTAAACAACAATATAATATATACACTGTGATAGTACAAGATGCTATCACATATACACATGTAATTAATCTATATATGTTAACCGTTTTATTACTTTTTTTTAATAATTGTTTTTAGAGCTAAGAATACTAAAGTTTAACAGTATTTAAACTAACAAAGTTTATTAATGAACGACAAAACATTTAGATGATCTTAAATTAGATTCGCAAACCCATCAAATGATTGAAGTATATTGGAGACATTTAAATATAAGAAACTAAAAATGAAACATTTTTAATACGTTAAGATTGTTACAGTTAAGCGTTATAATCGCATAACTTTTTTTGTTTTGAAACATATAGCACTCTACAGGGTGTGGGATTTAACAAATCAAAACCCCAACGATTGGACAGCCAAAATCATAATCACTGTACCGGTCAAAAGATATTCTCCATTTAACATGAACGGAAACCCATGAAAGCAGACTTCAAACCCAGTTGAACCAAAGAATTATATTATCAAAAGACCAAACTGAATTGGAACCCAATTCACAAGCTCAGATCAAAACCTAATGGATAACACATATTGATGGCACACGAGACTATGCACCATGAACTAGCTCAATGGATATGATAATTAATAAGACCACTTATCTAACTTTAACTAACGCATAATAAAATGACTACGGATATTCTGAATAAATTAATATATGGTTATTTGGGTTGCCAATACAAACAGTGAGCATGGATATTTAAAACTAATTAATACATAATAAACAGTCAAACCAAGTATGATATATAAAATATTTAATAACAAGCAAATATTTGTTCAAATAATCACAATGATTATTATAAATTATCTCTAGTCTTTGCAGCATGAAACTACAATGTACAATAAATAATGGCAGTTGTATTCGTATGCCAATAATTAATACATAAGTACTTAAGAAATATATATATATATTTGTCTATGCCCTGACAAAACAGACCTGTGTAAGTAAAGATATCTATGGCATTTGTGCCAATAAATTACCTACATTATTCATTATTTGGTATTTTATTTGGAAAAGAAAATATGCTTCTAATTTTATGTAAGGAAAGGTGAGATTGATTTTCCACACATCCATAACTCAGTTCATGGACAGCATGATAAATACATAGGGTATGACTTCAATACTTAACAAAGAAAATTATTTAAATTATCGATAAATATAAAATGGTTTGATTTTAATAAAATCAATTCATTACAATTTATAAAGCAAAAGAGTGGACCTTTATTTGAACTAAGAAATGAAACGGTACTAATGCATTATGAGCAACAAACAAATATGAAATAAAATGGTTTTGTTGGCGATTTAAGAAACCTAAGGGTGGCTTGTATTCAACAAGTCCTTTCTGCCCTACAAATGATCCATGAAACACAGGGAAAGCCAGGTAGGGACTCAGCCACAAACCTTTGATGTTCCAATAAAGCGACGAGCAAATGAGGAAGCGATTTCTTCCTATATTTTAAAATATCAAATAACATCACCGAAATGACAAACCCAAAAAGCAAGAGGGTGGTTCATGTTAGCAATGTTCTGAATGGTAATGATATAATAATCATCATATTTGATTAATAAAGTCCAAATTATATAATAGATACTTAACGTAATGACCTGATCATATCAGATTAAAATCAAACTTACTCAGAACGAATGTGCTTAAATGCAGTTATATAATTATAATAATAAACCCTTTATATCATGCTCTCCCTGAACATAAATATAAAATATGAGATTTAAATTAGAATATATTTATTTTATTTTCCCTATTAACTTTCGTAAAACACTAATAAACGTAATCAATATGAAAAGATAATTTTTTGTAAATTAAATGAACTAGTTGGGAGCATAGTGGTTATAAACTGAGCTAATAATACTTATCAGCCATTGGTAAAATAATATCAAACATTAAGTAAATATTTCAACTCGATAATTAATAGAACCGTTATTAATTTAGTTCTAATGGGCAATACTTAGGGTATAAAATTTAATGCAATATTACTTTCTTAGAGTAAGTTTAAACAAAGGATATTATTATCGAATTGAAACTATTATTGGCATATTATCGCAAATAAATGATATTAATAATCACTAAAATAAATACAATTAAAATTAGTTAAAATGAACCACCATAGTAGGAGAAAGAAATTTAACAAGATATTAATTTTAAGACTAGAGATATAAGAGAATAGAGAATAACAAAATTTAATGCATTATAAAGTGAATAGAAAAATTTCAGGCAGTAGTTAACTGAAATCGTGATTTGAAATATAGTTCATAAACAGACCAGAAAGTTGTGGTTTATAAAATAAAAGGTTACTAGTTCTTTCATTGATGCAGGAATATAGAGTCCAGTTGGATTTAGGAGACAATGTAGGTGCACACTTGATTCACATAGAATTCATTTATAGATTTGTTTCCAAATGGTCTATCTTAGCAGCAACATTCTGAAGATTGTTGGAGAACTCCAGGATCCAGCAATCAGATTCCTGAAATTAGCCACGGACCATGCTGAAAATACTATTAAAATTAAAAAGGATGTAGTTTCTGGTGGCAACTCCTCTTAAATTAATAGTAATGGCTCCTTTATAGAAACTTTTCCAGGGTATTTATACTCTTTCTTATGGTTTTCCACCCATTCTGATGCCTTGGGGCTAAAACTTTTACATTATTACTAACCAAAACTTTCTCTAATTGATTTCCGATCCATTACTCTGATAACACTTTCAAATCCATTAACTTTGGATTCATTTTCTCTTTAGAAAATGAATTTGTAAAATGTGAACGATTTTAATTTAGAACTGTCCTTAAAGTTGTACTTATCATTTTAACTAATTAATAAAAGAATCTCTATTGTCTTTGGAAAAGGACGATCTGAAAGCTTATTGAAGGAATGTAACTTTTAATCATGAAAATTTGAACAAAATCATAAAATATAAAATAAAACATTCCGATGTAATGAAATTTTATAATGAACATATATTTAGCTATTTGCAAATAATATATGCCTAATCCAAATAGTCAAAGTATATATATTTTAATGAATATTTTATTATGAGGTAATTAATAATCTTCATAGAATTAAACATATGATAATCAGCTTCAATAAAGTTTTAAATAATAGCTTCAGTTTTAATTAAAGTTAATGTATATTGAAGATGGTATTAAGTCTCATTACATTCGGAAATATTCACTGTTAGTGACAGGGTTTGAACTAGGTTAAAGGTGGGATCTCATGAAGCGCCAATCGATCTTAGATCTGACCGCTTCAATATATATATATATAATGTAGGTGTTAGCTTAATTGTCTATGTTTGTACAAATAACAAAACAAAATTAACAAAATTAATTATTATATATAAACTTTTATCTTAAATTGACCTAGTTTAGGTATATTGCAAAATATAGTTTAAGCCCATTGAGAGGATTGACTGCACAAGTTTACCAATTTATTTATTTTAGCAATGTATCAATATTGAAGATGGTATTAAGTCTCATTACATTCGGAAATATTCACTGTTAGTGACAGGGTTTGAACTAGGTTAAAGGTGGGATCTCATGAAGCGCCAATCGATCTTAGATCTGACCGCTTCAATATATATATATAATGTAGGTGTTAGCTTAATTGTCTATGTTTGTACAAATAACAAAACAAAATTAACAAAATTAATTATTATATATAAACTTTTATCTTAAATTGACCTAGTTTAGGTATATTGCAAAATATAGTTTAAGCCCATTGAGAGGATTGACTGCACAAGTTTACCAATTTATTTATTTTAGCAATGTATCAATACTTTTGCTATGCTACAATAAAAGTCTAAGATTACTATCTTTATATATTTTTTTTATTTTGATTTCTTATAAGTGTCTATTTTATTTTTATGTTTATTTACACACTTATGTGAATAAATATGTGTATGCAAAAATTTAATTACATCACAAATACTTAGAATAAAATTTAGACATAAGAAAATAATAATAACAAATTAACAATGCACATGAATTTATCTTATTATATATATATTTTATCTTATTATTCTTAAAATTTATCTTTATTTTCGGCTAACATTTTATTTTTAAAGACAGCAGTATTGCATGAATAGAAAAAGTGAGTATAATGTGTTATTTTAAATGCTTCAAATTTTGTATGCATACAAAATGACGTCTCTAGCAGTGGCAGGACAGAAAATAAGATAGAACCGTTTTATATCAATGTAATGTGAAGTGTGTTAACATACAGGACAACATGCCCAACTGAATGCATGAACCCAAAGAGGTAGTCATGGTGTTGAAATGGATGTGGAGTACTTCCCACGACATTGACCCCTTTCAACTGTATGGATAGGGACTATAAGTCGGCAAGATAGACCGCTCTTCCATCCATATGTAGCAATTTCTCTTTATTTTATATGCATGATTCCTTCACCAGAAAGACATACATTCCTGTATTGGATGAAGGTCATGTTCTTCAAATAATATCATGCTGTCAGATGCACATTCCGGTGAGCGTGGTTTTATGCTAACAGTTCACATTGCATTGGTTGTGGATATATATCAGAAAGCTAGCGTTGCTGTGGCTGCAGACTTTTAGCCTGGAGTCAATTGTTTTGGAAAATCTTTTAAGTGCATTGTCTAGGTGGCCTATCTATGCTCAACATTCTAAGATTAAAAATTAAAGTTAAAAAAATAATAATGAAACATAAAGCATAATTTTTTTATAGTAATTACTTTTCAAGTTTGTGTGTTGTCACCTATATGTATGTGAATAAAATCTTTTGTGTTATTAGTACTGGCAGTGATCTAGTTTATTTTTTTAATCCTTATTAAAAATATATTTTAATAAATGTTTTAAACCTCTGCTACTCCATTAGCTAGTGGCAAGGGCTAATGGTCAATATAAAATAAAGGTTGGATCTTTAACTTGTGTATCTGCCTACTATATGAATTTTTCAGGTTCCAATAGCCTGGTGGCACCCTGTATGGCAGATATGGTGAGACCTCTGATCCACCCTGATCATGATAAATGGGGTTGTATTCTCATCCTTGGTGTTCACCTTAAGATGGCGTTGATGCTAATCAAAAACATATACACATAACAATTCCGGGCCAGACCTAAATGATCGATTTGATCTAAAAAGATCTAATTTCTTAGATTTGTAATAAAATATTCTACTAACTAATACTATTATATGATGTTAGTTTTTTTCATTTTTGTAAATGTTTATTAATCTTATCTTGTTTTTGAGTTTGTGTGTCTTTAAAGTTACAGTGTTTTTCTAATTTTTTTTTTTTTTGACTTTACGTGTGTTTTTTTAAAGTTACGGTCTTTTTTTTTTTTTTTGCAAGAGTAAATCAATAATTTTATTCAAAAGCAAGACATAATAAGTAAATATTTATTAATCTAATCTTGTTTTTGAATTTGTGTGTGTGTCTTTAAAGTTATGGGGCTTTTTCAAATTTTTTTTTTGGAATTTAGGTGTGTCTTTTTAAAGTTACGGTATTTTTTTTGCAAGAGTAAATCAATAATTTGATTCAAAAGCAAGACGTAATAAGTCAATGTTTATTAATCTTAGATTGTTTTTGAGTTTGTGTGTCTTTAAAGTTACGGGGCTTTTTCTCATTTTTTTTGGACTTTATGTGTGTCTTTTTTTAAAGTTACGGAATTTTTGGTCAAGAGTAAATCAATCATTTTATTAAAAAACCTAAGATGTAATTGTAAATCTATCAAAAGTAACGTAATTTATATACTACAATTTAGAATTGATACCCGACTACTATTAGTAAGGACCATCATTAAAAGACTCGATTGAAAAATGATACCCGACTAATTTCCATTTTCTTTTTTTTTTTGGGGGGGGGGGACAGTAATGAATCAGAAAGTGGATTGTTTTTGTTAAGTCTGTCTATATAAAAAAGGTACCGTTATTGAAATACTAAATTTAAAAATGATAGCCGACTAATTTGCGTTTTTTTTGACAGTAATTAATCAGAAAGTGGGTTTCTTTTTTTTTTTTTTGGTAAATCTTGTGTACATATAAAAACAAACAAACCGTAATTCAAAGACTCCATTGGAAAAAATCAAACCCCGTTGAGTTTGCTTTTTTTTAAAAGACAGTAATTAATCAGGAACTGGGTTGTTTTTGTTAGTGTGTAGATATAAAAACTAATCTTATTTTGAAATAATAAATGTAACAAAACAAAAAAAATAATACCCGACTAATTTTATTTTTCGGACAAGTAATTCCTAATAATTAGACAGTGGGGTGTTTTTGTTTGTGCGCATATATATAGCAAAAGTAACTGGTCATGGACGAATTCTCACGAAAACGGTACTTTTCGCGTGATCCTTTAATGTTTTTCTCTTTCGCACCCTTAAAAGCAATTTTTGAGGGTTACCCCTTCGTAATGGAATCTTCAGGATATTATTACTAAACTTACAACAGTAAAGTAAGTTACAACACATTAAAAAAATAGATGTCTTATCAAATTTTAAAAAACTACGACTGCTTCAAAGACACACACTCTCATACGAAACTACAGAGAAAATAGATATTCTACTATTATGAGAAAATGATGAACAAAATCGACTTCTACGGCAGCCGATCAAGGCATTTCTTTCTCTTTGCTTTTCGCGTAGAAAAAAGCCATAACCAGCAGCCGTCAGGAATTCTTTCTGTGTTTTATCATAGAAAGAAGTCTCTTTGTGTTGGCTTCTGTCGCCGCCTCCTCCATCCAACATAACGTGAGGACTTTTCTGCATTTATAACATAGAAAAATTCCTCTTTGGTTGGGTGAAGGCCGGTGAAATGGTATATTTCTAGGAATTTACCTAGAAGTAGCGACATCTTAAGGCGAACACCAAGGATGAGAAAACAACCATAAATGGTGCCCAATGTGGGCATAATATTCATTAACCATGAATACCCTGATCCAAATAAAATAGTTTAGGAAATAGTGTGAATAGCACTCTGAACATCAAAATAGTTATAGTAAGAATAAGTTATGATAAAAAGTGACTGTCAGGTATAAATATGGTCGTTAAGTAACTTTAATATTTAAAAAAAGGAAAGAGTTTAAAATTTTGAAGTGATTTAGTAACTTAAAAATATGGCCACACAAAAAAAAAACTTTAATGCATTATTATTATCAATTAGTATTAACCCTAACTAAAGTCATTTTTTTATCATTTTTTAAAATAAATTCGGTGATATGTAACAGGATATATATGCGTTATGTTTAAATTTTAGTACTTACATATTTTTTTTGTAAATATCTAATAATGAATTAAAAGCACAGACATTCAAAATGCACAAATAATGAGTTATTAATTTATTAGTAAGTTTCATTTAAATATTGAAATAAAATAAGCTTAAAAAGTTATAGAATCGAAGCAAAGATTCTAATCTTTTAATAAATACAATAAAAACCTTTTAATTTTAAAAATAACAAAGAGAGTTTTTAACAAAAATAAAATTACAAACAGAACCTTAGGCCAAAATGACCATTAAAAAAATTATTATGAAATAGATGAATCGAGAAATAAAAACAAAAGACTTGCTTTTCCTGCTCAAGATATATACACAGACCAGAGAAAAATCTACTTAATAGGTCAGATGGATCTGCACATTCCTAGATAAGATGCTTCAGGACTATAAAAGGAAATATTCAAAAGAAATAATTAATTAGAAGATTAGAATTTTGAATTCGTTTGTCGTTGCTGAAAAATAAAAAAAAGTTATTGTCACTGTTACCAAAAATGTAATCTGTTTAATCATGGTTCCCTCAGACCAGCCAGCTGAAGGCAGCTTTCATCTTCATGGATCTCATGATCAAACCACTGGTAACGTCTTCAGAAATCATTGTAAAGCTTCACAAATTTGTCATCATCTGCAAGAAATGGCCCTTGCATAAACTCAGATTTTCATCATGAAGAAACAAGCCCAGAGAAAGGAAAGTATAAATTATAAGTGATAATAATGAAATATAACCTCTTTAATTTAAAATATTTGAACTTATTTTTCGTTAAATATGAACTATAGACTTTCTCTCCTGATCAAACCTGAACTTTATTTTTTATAAACTTGGCAATTTTAAAAGTCTTATCTAAAGTTAAAATGTAATCTTTTAAAAAAATGTACTATATATTTTTATTTATGCTTAGTATAAGGTCTGTTTGTAATAGGGCAGGAGTTTGCGATTGCAAACGAATTTAAGATAAAATCAAACATGTATCATTATTTGTGTATTATTGGATTCTAAAAATAGGTCAAATAGATTATTTGATGTAAAAATAAGTTGAATACAATGTGTAATTTTAAAATAAATTAAATCCCTAAACTAAATATTTTTTTAATGAAGTAAATTATTAAATAGACTGAAATTTAAGTTGAGTGTAGATGGCTGCTTAGACTCGTTTGAGTATATGTTAGTTTAAAGGGGTTTTGATTTCGGACTATTTGTTTTGTAGTTGGGTCAATGCTGGTGGAGAGATATATGGATGTTTATATCAATGTAATGTGAAGTGTGTTAGCATACAAGGCAATATGCCCAACTGAATGCATGACCCCAAAGAGGTAGTCATGGCATTGAAATGGATGTGGAGTACTTCCCACGACATTGACCCCTTTCAGCTCTTATGGATAGGGACTATAAGTTGGCAAGATAGACCATTCTCCCATCCATACGTAGCGATTTCTCTTTATTATTTATATGTATGATTCCTTCACCAGACAGAAGTGCATTCCTGTATTGGACAAAGGTCATGTTCTTCAAATAATATCATGGTCAGATGCACATCCCTGTCAGCATGGTTTTATGCTAACATGTTCACATTGCATTAGTTGCGGATATATATCAGAAAGCGAGCGTTGGTGTGGCTGCGGACTTTTAGCCTGGAGTCAAATGTTTTGAAAATCTTTTAAGTGCATTGTCTAGGTCAGGGATGCTCAACCCGTAGCTCATGAGTCACATGTGGCTCACATTGCACTCTTCAAGAAAAAATGATAAAATATTTTATGTTCCTTGACACCACATGCACACACTAAAAAATAAACATTTTTACAATGCAAACTATAACGATATGCATTGTCAGGTTTCACATTAAATAAAATAATTGAAATATACTTTTCCTATAATTGTAATTTATATGTATGTTACCAAATTTTTAATAAATAAAATGTATTTACATTTTTTTTCTTTTTAACATATTACATCAGTTTTTTTTTTAGTTTGTGAATTATGTTTATAAATGTAATATGAAAAATGCAATATATAATTGTGGCTCCCCAAATTTTTTTAAATTCTCAACTGGCTCGCATCAAGTTAAAGGTTGGGCATCCCTGGTCTAGATGATCTATCTATGCTCAATACTCTAAGATTAAAAATTAAAGTTTAATAATAATTCAATTCAATTCATTTATTTACCGTACAAAACTACAGCATAAAGCCAATTACAGTATTGCACCATAACAAATATATAAATACATAAATGAGTTTAAATGACAAATTATTAATATAATTATGTGCCATATAAATAATAATAATAATAATAATAATAATAATAATAATAATAATAATAATAATAATAATAATAATAATAATAATAATAATAATAATAATAATAATAATAATAATAATAATAATAATAATAATAATAATAATAATAATAATAATAATAATAATAATAATAATATATGCAGCAACATGGTCATTGTTAAAACAACCATCAATGCTGTGAATGCTACAAAGAAAAACTATCATACAACTAACATTCAAAGTGACATGCGGACAAAACTAAATAAGCTCCTCAAACGTTAGAACTCTGATTATTTTTGCTTTTTTAATTTTTATATTGTTATAGTCCATTAACCACAAAGTGTAACCACTAAATTCATTTATATGTGTTTACCCTAATATTATTCATTGTATGTTAAATTTCAAATTTTTCTAGATGTAAACTTATGTAAACCATTGAGATCAATAAAGCCTTTATTGAAACGTAATAATAATAATAATAATAATAATAATAATAATAATAATAATAATAATAATAATAATAATAATAATAATAATAATAAAAACAAAAAATACTTAATTGTAATTATTAATTAGAGAAAATATAACTTACTATTAAAAATTTATCGGCTGAACGTTTTTGAGGAACCATGCCTCATACTCATAGCCTTCATGAAAAGTGTGAAGGCTATGAGTATGAGGCATGGTTCCTCGAAAACGTTCAGCCGATAAATTTTTTAATAGTAAGTTATATTTTCTCTAATTAATAATTACAATTAAGTATTTTTTGTTTTTACATATAAGGAGAAATTAAAACCATATTTATTAAATAATAATAATAATAATAATAATAATAATAATAATAGTAATAATAATAATAATAATAATAATAATAATAATAATAATAATAATATAGACCCCATGTGCGGGCTATGTCATAGAGAAGAAGAGACACAAGATCATTTTCTTCATTCCTGCAGTGCCCTAGAAACAATACATCACACAATGTTTACCACATACAGAAAGGCTATCATTTCTATTGATGAAATAATAAATACGTTTAAAAAAAGCAACAACCCTGCTATTCGTGCAGCAACATACAGCCTTTATGCCTACTGGTGCACCAGATGCACTTTTGCACTTGCCAATAACCCTCGACGCCCCTCAGCAACATATTCAATAAAACTAGAACTGTTAAGAAAAAGAGACAGCATCCTAGCTCAACCAGATATATTTGCAGCCACATGGTCACACTTGAAACAAAGATCCAGTCTATGAAGTATAAAGGCCAATAAGATAGATGATGACATTTTCAACATCAGCATTTTTTCCAACTTTAAAAAAATGCAAGCATAAACTGAACTAAATAGAAGGCCAAATTTAAAAACAAGAAGAAAAAAAAAGTATGCAGAAAAGATAAAGACTTATATACTGAAAGTTGTAATTTGTTTTTCATTTGTAAAAAATCAATATATTACTAGATGTGACTCTGTAACTTTTTAGACTCAATAAAGTTTTGCTTTGAAACATCATCATCATCATCATCATAATAATAATAATAATAATAATAATAATAATAATAATAATAATAATAATAATAATAATAATAATAATAATAATAATAATAATAATAAATATAGCTTTACTTCTCACTATATGTAAAATATATAATTGTTAATTAGAGAAGATATTAATTAGTATTAAAGTTTATCGGCTTAACATTTTCGAGGATCCATGCCTCATATTCATAGCCTTCATAAAATGTATAATAAAATATGCAAATACAAATATTCAAATAAGCTAGTATTATGTAGCCCATTTCTTCGAGATCTCGAAGCAAGTATCCTTTCTATTAATGGGTCAACATATTTACACATTTAACAGAGCTCAGAAAAACAGCAACACGTTCTCTGTATTCTTGGAGCATGCTAAACAATCTGGACACAACTTCACACCCGCCAATCCCATAATATTGTGCTCAGAATCAAATGATCACAAAAGAAAAATAAAGGAGGCATTTTACATCAATGGAAACATCCATGCCATTAATAGAAAGAATACTTGCTTCGAGATCTTGAAGAAATGGGCTACGTAATACTAGCTTATTTGAATATTTGTATTTGCATATTTTATTATACATTTTATGAAGGCTATGAATATGAGGCATGGATCCTCGAAAACGTTAAGCCGATAAACTTTAATACTAATTAATATCTTCTCTAATTAATAATAATAATAATTCAATTCAATTCAATATCCATTTATTATGTGCATTTCAACATTTACACTTTAACAGAAATACACAATAATAATAATAATAATAATAATAATAATAATAATAATAATAATAATAATAATAATAATAATAATAATAATAATAATAATAATAATAATAATAATAATAATAATAATTAAAATTAAAAAAAAAATACAATTATAATCAAATACAAGCTAAATACATAAAATTATATATACATATATGTTCATAATTATACATTTAGTTGTTTTTTAACATTCATCACAAATTGATCGCAAAAAATATCATTATTAAAAGTTAGATTATATACCATTTGCAATCTATTAATAACTGATTTACCAAAGAAAGTATTTTTACATATACTAATCTTGAACGTTTGCATTTCTCTTAATAAACGACAAGGTACTTTCAATTCTATTTTTGATATACAGTTACTGACATCAATTTTCCCATCAATCAACTTTTTCAGTACTATCATATCCTTCAACATTCTCCTTTCTTTCAATACTGTTTTAACAATTTGACATTCACCCATTATTAATTTATTAAATCTTTTTTCAATATTAGATATTTTAGACTGAATATTAATCAGATTAGAAGTTCCATATACAAGAATTATATTCTAAAACTGTAACAACAAGAGAAAAAAATAACCTATATTTTATGGAAATAGATAAATCTCTCCCATATCTCAAAATACAGCCCATCTTTCTGTATGCTTTATTAATAATACATTTAATATGCGCATTAAAAGTAAAATTGTTACAAAATATAATTCCTAAATCAGATACAGTCTCTTTATATTTAATAACACCATTCTCAATTTTATATTGATAAACAGATTTTTCAGTTTTATAAGTATAGGAAACAATGCATGTTTTATTAATATTAATCTCCATATTGTTATACCGACACCATATAATAAAACTATCTATATCCTTTTGAACCTCAATATGATCACTATAAGTAATAATTCTTTTAAATAACTTACAATCATCAGCATAAGTAAGTATCATACTATTTTTTATGCTATGATCAAGATCACACATATAAACATTAAAAAGCAATGGTGCTAATATTCCACCCTGAGGAACACCTATCATATTATCAAAAAAAAGAGAATTAGTTTTATCCATATGTTCATAAGATTTACGACCCCTCAAATAATTGGAAAACCACTCAACTAAATGATGATGATGATGATGATGATAATAATAATAATAATAATGAATGCTGCAAAGAAAACTCATACAACTAACATTCAAAGTGACATGTGGACAAAACTAAATAAGCTCCTCAAACTTTAGAACTGATTATTTTTGCTTTTTTATTTTTTATATTGTTATAGTCCATTAACCACAAAGTGTAACCTCTAAATTCATTTATATGTGTTTACCCTAATATCATTCATTGTATGTTAAATTTGAAATTTTCTAAATGTAAACTTATGTAAACCATTGAGATCAATAAAGCCTTTATTGAAACATCATCAACATAATAATGATGATGATGAAACATAAAGCATAATTTTTTATAGTAATTATTTTTCAAGTTTGTGTGTTACTGGCAGTGATCTAGGTTTTTTTTTAATCTTTATTAAAAATATATTTTAATAAATATGTTTTAAACCTTTGCTACTCCATGAGCGTGGCAAGAGCTAATGGTCAATATAAAATAAAGGTTGGATCTTTAACTTGCGTATCTGCCTACTATATACATTTTCAGGTTCCAATAGCCTGGTGACACCCTGTATGGCAGATACAGTGAGACCTCTGATCCACCCCGACCGTTATAATATATATATGTATATCACGTGTAAATTCTTTACTATGACTAGTAAATAGAAAATGCTAAAATAAAAAATGAAGGTAAATACTTTTCTTATTAAAATTTTACTACATAATACAAGAGTAATATTAATCTGGCATCCTTGTTTTTTTTTCTTTTCTAAATTAACAATTTTGCTAGATTAAAAAAATATAAAGCAATAAGACATCAGGATATTTACTTATCTTCTTCATTATAAACTAAGCATCTAGAAACAGCTGGGAATGTAAAGAAATAGTCTACATATTCTAGTAGAATAAACTCTTTCCTACAAGATATTCAGTATGTTGTATTAAAATACAGTTTAATATTTTCACAGCAACTTAATTTGAGAGTAGTCCTCCCATCTTAACAGAAATTTACTTTAAAAGTAGTCATTAAATTTTAATTTTTTATAAAAAAAAATGGAGTAAAATGATTGTTTCCCGTGTTCCTTGCACACGTCATTTTTTAAATATTAAATATTCATTAATCAAGATCTTCAATTCAAATTTGCATGAAATCTATTCAGTTATGTAATCAAATATATCATTCAATTTATGATTAAATTTTCTTTTCAAAACTGGCTACCATTTTGAAATGCATTACCAAATTAAGCTCTTACAATAATTTTACTTTATTTGCTTAGTTTCAGTATTTTATCTTTTAAAAATAAAAAAAGTATTTATAATTTTGAAAAGAATTTAAAAATCTTTTTTAAATTTTATTATATTTATAAAACTTAATGATAATATATTATTAAATTTTTAGAATTATCTTAAATCATTATTAATATATATATATATTCCACACATTATCACCCATAGTTTCCTTGTAGTGTATAAATAGCTAAATAAAGAAAACAATTAAAGGTCACCTGTTTAATAATAAAAAAAATATTGTTTTGAATAAATCTGGAATAAATGACCCATTTATTTATTAAATTTTAAAATTTAAATATGTTTAATTATTGAATGATAACAATGCCTTATTAGAATTAGAAGAAAGAGTCACATGAACACAAACCAGTGTTTAAAAAAAGGAAAAGACTGTGTTTTGTGTTGCCATAGCTATAGAAATGATTTTAGCAAGACACAAACAGTCTTTTGTTTAAAAATTTGTTTATTTTACCTTACCATTTATAAATATATTCAGGACATATAGCAAAGAAATGTGCACTGTGAATAAGACAATTTAACTAGTGGGCATAAGCTCTCCTTTCATTGGGTATCTCTATGATTAAAATGTAGTGATTCAAATTGCTTTGAATCATTAGATGACATCTTATTATTCCTGTTGATATCACAATTCAGGTGAATTCAATTATCTTAGCTCTATGGCATTCAGCATAGCATTTGTGATATCCATTTCATTTTAATCATAAAGATACCAGAGTGCATATGCCACATTACCTATATGGACGATGTGGTGGTGTTTCTCTCCTCTGGCAGGGAGCTTGCAAGACTTGGAGAGCTTCTAGACCAGTTTGCTCATGTATTTGGTCTTGAGGTCAATGAACGCAAATCAGCAATGTGGTCCATCCTGACGGGGAAGCAAATCCAAGGCAGATTCAAAGCAGCCCCCAGAGCTTCCTAGGATTCCAACTTGCTTCCCCCCCCTCAGTCATGAGGAGAGACATGGAGAGGAAGCTATTCACCAAAATCGAGAAAACAGTTAACTCACTAGTTGGTTGCAGACGGGTGTGGGTTCGCATCCCGGCAGATGCTATGACATATGAAATATATATATATATACCTTTCTTTTGGGCAAGGTCGCCTTGCTGAATTTGGTAGTACTTCCCAAAATCACATACTACCTGGCCGGCTTTTCACCTACCAACAACTTCATTAAAAGGATGGAGACGCTTTGTAGGAAACTATGCTGGGGGAAGGAGGCCCCGGTCATCAGCTTAAACATTTTACAGAAGCCTAAACCCCTGAATGGACTGGCCTTACATGCCATTAAAGTCCTCCAAATTCAAAGGACATACAATATTCTGGTTAGGCTATTGAATTCTCATTCTGACATTGATTGCCCAGTTTCCATAGAAAGGATCGAACCTACCGATAGACCCCCACCCAGATTGAGGAGACTTTGGATCCAATAGCAGGTGACAGATGTCCTATCATGGATCAAGACCTCCAGCTCCCTATTCCAGTCAAAACTTACTTACTGGGACACATACCGACTAATGTTCGAGGAGAAAACATGTACCCCCATCTTGCTCTCAATTTCTATCTCCAGACTTTCCAAATGGACACAATTCCATCAGACTTGAGCCCAAGTATGTAGACTTCCTGCTCAAGGTCAACCTTAAAGCCCTTCCCACAAGCTCCTTTTTATTCCATCATAGAGGCTATAACATCGATACCTTATGTTCAATGTGCGGGAAGCAGGAAGAGACCATGCACCACATTCTGTTCCATTGTGATTTGTGGTCTTGTCTCCGAGGCATGATTCTGAGAAAAATGTCTGCACCTGACCTGACTTATGTAATGATTCCTCTGGCCTTTGAAAAGGGGCTTTTTGCCAGAATTTGGCTGGCTTCATTTGTCAACTTCGGGATTTGGACTATACGTTGCAAACTATTGTTTGAAAGTGGGATTGACCATAGTCCCAAGGACCTCCTTATAAATTTCATATGGAAGGCTAGGGAGATTGACAAGAGGACTTGCCCAGAACAGTTTGTGATTCAGACCTGGGATCAACTAAAAATTTAAGTTTCAAGACGTTCTGTTTCATTCTATGGACGATGCCTCTGACCTTGTCAGGACAGATTCTCCCCCTATTGCTGTGATGACAGGGATGGTATGACCTACCTCCTAATCATCCTATTTGAACTGTATTCCTGTAAACCCATTGCAAACAATGCTTGTTAACAGCAGCTCTAAGTATTACCTGTATACACAATTATGTACCTTACTCTATAATTGAGTAAAATATATTTTTTGAAAGTAAAGATATCAAATGACAGGGGAGCTCCTGCCCCTTCTCTAAATTGTCTTATTCACAGTGTATATTTCTTTGTTATATGTCCTGAGGTAAGGTAAAATAAATACAAATTTTAAAGAAAGTCTGTGTCATCTTCCTAAAATTCTGTAGCTATAGCAACACAAAAAGCAATATTTTCCTTTTTTAAAACACTGGCTTATGATAATGTGAGATTCTTTCTTCTAATTCTAATAAGGCATTGTTATCATTCCATAATAATTTAAACAAAATATTTCATTTTTAAAATTTAATAAATAAATGGCTTACTTATTCCAGGTTCATTCAAAACAATAAATATTTTTTGATTAAACAGATGCTCTTTAATTGTTTTCTTTATTTAGCTATATATACTCTACAAGAAAACTATAGATGGCAACAACAATACAAAGCAATTAACATAAGATCATCATGACCAATTGAACATCCTATGAATAAATCAGGGTTAATTAAAATTGAACCACCAAAACAATTATATTCATTAGCATCCTTACATTTCATTCTAACAGGATATTTGAAAATTATTATATAGTATTATACAAATTGCATAAATTATGCCAAATAAAATCAATCCTTTTATTTCTGATATTTATTCTCTATAGCAGATAAAATTATGAATATAGTTATCATAAATTGGATATTTACTATTACATCTATAACAATTGATGCACTTGGTCGAGGTCTCAAAATAGACTATAATTTCTAAATTACTAATCTTAGAAATTCAACACGTATTACTGGCCTTACATGATAATCAAAAAAAATTCTTATGTTCCCAGTCAGTGAACCTATATTTGTGACTGTGTTCTTCATGATAAAAACATTTAGATTTTAAATTTTTTACCTCTGATGACAAAATCTTACACCTATTGCCACTATTTAAGTATGTGGTGAGATTACCCTTTAAATAAACCTGGCCATTTATATTGGATAGCATCAGATCTACACTAATATCATAATACAAATGACCCTGTTTTATCAGTTCCTAAAACAATTATTTCCTCTTGTTCCTATTTAACCTGTAACTTTTCTATCTCTCTATTATTAGTCTGTTGATATTCATTTAATTTAGATTTTAAAACTTTATTTTGGCAATTGAACCTGTACTTTTCAATTTGTTTCCATGTTGCAGATCCAACTTTGTCTCCCTTCTATACTATCATTTAACTTATTGATTTTTTATTTGTATTTGACCTTGAGTTTCTTCCATCTTACTCTCTAATTCATTAAACTTAACTTTCAAACTATGTATTTGCTCAAGTCCCATTTTTATTTCATGATTTTTGTATGCAAATGGTTGATCTCTTGTTTCAATGTATTCTCTAACTCATATTGACCCTCTTCTATCTTCATTATTAACATTTCCTGGCCTTGTTTAAATTCTTGTTTAAGTAACAGGATATTTGAAAATTATTATATAGTATTATACAAATTGCATAAATTATGCCAAATAAAATCAATCCTTTTATTTCTGATATTTATTCTCTATAGCAGATAAAATTATGAATATAGTTATCATAAATTGGATATTTACTATTACATCTATAACAATTGATGCACTTGGTCGAGGTCTCAAAATAGACTATAATTTCTAAATTACTAATCTTAGAAATTCAACACGTATTACTGGCCTTACATGATAATCAAAAAAAATTCTTATGTTCCCAGTCAGTGAACCTATATTTGTGACTGTGTTCTTCATGATAAAAACATTTAGATTTTAAATTTTTTACCTCTGATGACAAAATCTTACACCTATTGCCACTATTTAAGTATGTGGTGAGATTACCCTTTAAATAAACCTGGCCATTTATATTGGATAGCATCAGATCTACACTAATATCATAATACAAATGACCCTGTTTTATCAGTTCCTAAAACAATTATTTCCTCTTGTTCATATTTAACCTGTAACTTTTCTATCTCTCTATTATTAGTCTGTTGATATTCATTTAATTTAGATTTTAAAACTTTATTTTGGCAATTGAACCTGTACTTTTCAATTTGTTTCCATGTTGCAGATCCAACTTTGTCTCCCTTCTATACTATCATTTAACTTATTGATTTTTTATTTGTATTTGACCTTGAGTTTCTTCCATCTTACTCTCTAATTCATTAAACTTAACTTTCAAACTATGTATTTGCTCAAGTCCCATTTTTATTTCATGATTTTTGTATGCAAATGGTTGATCTCTTGTTTCAACGTATTCTCTAACTCATATTGACCCTCTTCTATCTTCATTATTAACATTTCCTGGCCTTGTTTAAATTCTTGTTTAAGTATTTCTTGATTCTTGTCACATTTTTCTTGTTTTTGTTTCATGTCTAATTTAAAGGTTTCCTGACCTCATTTCATTTCTACCATCAAGTTCTGCAACATTGCTATTATAAATTCATTTTGATCAATTTTTGATGTGACAGACTTTAGTAGCTTCTTTTCCCTGTCCTAACATATCTAACTCTTTTCATTTTCCATAATTTAATCATATGAATTTATTTTAGAAAAGAAAGAATATAATTTTCCTACTCCTCAATTCAGTATCTCAGACCAAACAAACGGAATAATTTGTTTTCTCTACTATATATGCTGAACCCTACGAATCAATTAAATACTTACTTACACACATTTCAACTCATGTAATATACCTTTTTAATATAAAATCCCACAATAACTGCAGTATTCAAAGTCAAGAAAGGTATATACATATGTAATGTTAATGAATATGTAAAATAATAATAATAATTGTATAATAATAAGAGTATGTAAAATAAGAATAATAATTGTATAAGAATAAGAGTACAATAATGTAGAATAAAACTAATAACTGTAATGAATAATGAATATATAAAATAAGAAGTAATAATTGTATAATAAAAAGAGTATGTAAAATAAGAATAATAATTGTATAATAATAAGAGTACAATAATAAATGTAGAATAAAAGTAATAACTGTAATATATAATGAATATGTAAAATAAGAATAACTGTATAGCAATTATGTATAACGATTGTGTAAAATTGCAATGTTGTTAAATCATAGAAAGCTCAGCTGACCGTGTAGGGTCAGAAAACTGTGTAAAATACCATATATGGTGAGAAATGTAAAAATACTGCGTGTATGTGAAAACGTATGTGAAAACACCATATATGGTTAGGAATGTAAAAGACTCCAGAAGTCTTGAGGGGTATATAAACCCCCTTCAGAACCTGATCTAATTGTTCTGAGTATTAATTATGTCAGAAGACTCCTGCCTCTGTAAGTCCAAAAGCAGGACTAGGGTTATTATATGCAGGTCACCACGACTTTTTATTATTTTATTACGCCTTATAATAGGCAATGTATATAGTTAAAATTATTCGTATTAAACTATAATCTTACCATCTCAATTCTGCCTTTGTCCATTTATTTACATGCTGGTCATAAGACACAGCAAATTGGCGCAGTCAACACAGGAATCGAATCTGAAAGAAAGTGCAGTCAATACACGAACGGAACTACATTAAAAATTGGCTCAGTCATCATAGGATCGAATCTGGAAATAATTGCCTAAACAGCAAGATGAGACAAATCGTAAGTGGATTTGAATCAACCGAGAAATGGCGAGCATATCGCAAGTTTCTATTTGCGAATTTAATGTAGAAAATCCAAGTGATTGGCCACTGTATGTTCAGAGGATCAAAAACTACTTTATTCTAAATAGTATTACCGAGAATACTGTAAAGGTAGCCTTATTACTTTGCTTCACAGGCCAGAGGGTAATCGAAATAGCTAACAAACTATGTGGAAATTTGCCGGAGACACAGAAATATGATGAGCTTGTAACACAGCTAAATGAATATTTCAATCCCCAGCCATCCAAGTATATTGCTTGATTGCACTTTAGAGGCAAAAGGCAAAGAAAAAATGAGAAAATAAAAGAATATGACATTGGTTTAAGAAAGATGGCAAAACCATGCCTTTACGGAAAATATTTAGAGGAAGCTCTTCTCGAACAGCTATTATATGGTATAATAGATGACCAGTTTAGGCAGATCTTATTAGCAATAAAAGATCTAACTTACAAGGAAGCTATCAGATGTGGAACAGCTTATGAACTGCTGCTTGCCCAAGTGAGAGAGTTCAGAAGTTTCACAAGACCATAACCACTTCAAGCTACAAATTTTAAAATGTCTGGAGTAAAATCTCAAACAGATAAACACATTGAATGTTTCCGATGTGGAAAAATTGGCCACAAAGCCCGTGATTGCAATTTTCCAGAAATGAAAGTTATCAGAAAATAACTGAGACTACCGAAAGATGGCACCACCATAAAAAGCCCAACAGAGAACTTATGTGTGAAGCGATGGAATGTAGCTACATAAAGAACACTACTGTAGATGAATCTGATCAAATTATGATAAATGTAAAACTAATCAGCAAGCCAATAACTATGGAAATTGATAGCAGAGCAGGGGTATCACTGATAAAGAGTAGAGATTGGGAAAGACTACTTCAGAATCTAAAATTCCCTCCAAGGATAGAGAAAATGCAACTCAAGGCCTGGGATGCTAATAAAAACCCCATAAGAATATTAGGAGTTGCAAAAGTAAAGGTAGTGAAAACTAAAGAAATACTATAAATATATATAGTGAGCGGAAATATTAACCCCATCATAGGCCATGAGTGGTTCATGCCCCTAGGTATAAAAATATGCGTTATAAAAAAAAATCAACATGGAATCGCAAGTCAAAAATAATTACCCCAGCTTGTTCAAAAAGAACCAGGAAAACTAAAAACCTCACCTGTAGATCTAAAGTTAAGAGAACAGAGCAAAACCTATAGTAACAAAACCTCAGAAAGTACCTATAGCTCAGCAAAGAAAGGTTGAGAAAAACTAAATGAACTCACAGAACAAGGAATATTGAGACCAGTCGAGAAAGCAGAGTGGGCCACTCCCATAGTAATAGTGGAAGGAGCAAATGGGAAGATTAGAATTTGTGGTGACTATCATACTACAGTAAAGATATTTAACCAAAAGCCAATGCCCAGTTCCGAATGTAAGAGAAGTCTTAGCATCCATGGAAAAAAATACGCACTTTGCCAAACTGGATTTAAACAGCGCATTTCATCAAGTACCTGTAACCAAGGAAACTGCCCAGATTTTAACGATCACAACTCACAGAGGTTTATTCAACTACAATAGATTACCTTTTGGAATAACAATGGCTCCAAATATATTCCAGGAAAAAATGGACTCGTTACTCCGAAGCATGAATGGAGTCATCCCATATTTTGATGGTAGACTAATAATGACAAACTCTGAAGAAGCATTGAAACTCAGAGTGATGAAAACCTGCAAACTGCTCAATAGATTTGGAACTAGATTAAATCCTGAGAAATGTATTTGGAATACAAAGGAACTCAAATTCCTCAGGCATTTGATCAATAAGCATGGGAAGAAACCTGCACCTGAGAAAGTGAAGGCTATAAAAGAAGCATCACACCCGAAAAATCTTAAGGAACTTCAAGCATTTCTTGGACAATTTAACTATTTTGAAACATTTTTAAAAGGCAAGGCTCACATTTCCCAACCTTTATATAATCTGCTAAGGAAAAATGAAGTGTGGAACTGGGGATGCGATCAAGAGAAAGCATTTGAGCAAGCCAAAGCCTTACTAACATCTGAAGGACTACTGATACATTATGACAAGCAAGAAGTCATGCTAACAATGGATGCATCAAAATATGGATTGGGAGCTGTAATCTGTCATCCATCAAAACATGGTGATTGCCCCATAGCATATACTTCCCGAACTCTAACGGTAGCTGAGAGAAACTACAGTCAGCTGGATAAGGAAGCCCTGGCTATAATATTTGGAATTAAAAAGTTTCACCAATACCTCTACGGACAAAAATTTAAAGCCATTACTGATCACAAACCCCTACTGGGAATATTGGCGAAGGATCGAACAATACCTGATCACGCAAGCCCTCGAATGATTTGATGGCTAGAATTCTTATCAGCATATGACTATGAACTCACATACGAGAAGGGAAAAAACATAGTGGATGCAGATACATTATCCTGATGTCCAAATAAAGCTGAAATGCCTAGGACAGAAACATATGGAAACTATATTGACCAGCTCACTCCAAAGAGTATCAATAGTCGAATTATAGCAGAATGGACTAATGCAGATTCTGGATACAGAGTTCTTAAAAAATTGGATAGGAACCAAATGGCTCACTAGATGTCCTCTCTATCTAGATAAAGGATTGTGGAAAGTATGCGAAAGGCTATCTGTAAACAAAGGCTGTATATTGATGGACGACAAAGTACTTATACCTAGCGATGGTCGCGTAAAAATACTTAGATTACTACATCAAGGTCATTCAGGAATAGTTAGGGCCAAAATCTTGGCACGCAGCTACATATGGTGGCCAAGAATAAATAAAGATCTCAAAATGTACATCAAGAAGTGCGAAGATTGTCAAATCATGGCTGACCAATCACCAAAGAAATATATATCGTGGCCTACGCCAGAGAAGGCTTGGGAAAGAATCCACATTGTCCATGCCAGCCCATGGAAAGGACATTATTACTTGATAGTAGTGGATTCATATAGTCGATGGACTGAATACCAAGTTGTAAATAACATTAGCTCATCAGTAACTATAGAGAAACTTAAAGTAACTATAGAGAAACTTAAAGAAATATTCGCTACACACAGAAACACCAGAGATCCTCATGTCAGATAATGGCACTGCTTTCTGCTTAGACAAATGTGAAAATTTTATTAACGAATGGGGAATAAAACACATAAGATCGCCAACGTATCACCCGAGTCCAATGGAATTGCCCAATGGAATTGCTGAAAAGGCAGTCCAAAGTATGAAAAAAAGCTTAAGCAAAATTAAAAACGAAAACATAAATGAAGCTTTATTTGAAATAGCATTTCACCAACATTGCATGCCATCTACTGCTACTGGGAAAACTCCAGCTGAACTTCTATTTCAAAGGAAAATACGAAACAAATTATCAATCTTGCTGCCTCCCAGACAAAAAAGTAATGAGAGAGTAATGGGAGGAATAGGGTTTGAAATAGGTGATATTGTTTGGTCACTGAACAAAAATAAAAAGACTTGGGAAAAAGCAATCGTGACAAGTAAAATTGCAAATCAATTAGCAGAAATTGAAACTGATGATGATGTAGAACTGCGGAAACAAAAATAAAAAGACTTGGGAAAAAGCAACCGTGACTAAGTAAAATTGCAAATCAATTAGCAGAAATTGAAACTGATGATGGTGTAAAACTGCAGAAACACAAAAATCACTTGAGAAGATGATATCTGCCAGTAGTAAATAGTGGAAATCCAAGGAAGCACCAAATGGCAACAATGTCGAAGCTTCAACCAGTCTGGAGATTGACAATCCCAAAGTTGAAGAATTGCCAACAGATAAAAACTCTTCCGAAGCTGAGATAGCCACATCGAAACCACCATCAACAGACAGCAAAGACCACCAGAAATTCCCTGTCTCATCTCAAAGACTATGTTAGGTGAAAAACCATACTTCTGGAGTAGGGGAGGAGTGCAGTATTCAAGGTCAAGAAAGGTATATACATATGTAATGTATAATGAATATGTAAAATAATAATAATAATTGTATAATAATAAGAGTATGTAAAATAAGAATAATAATTGTATAATAATAAGAGTACAATAATGTAGAATAAAACTAATAACTGTAATGTATAATGAATATGTAAAATAAGAAGTAATAATTGTATAATAAAAAGAGCATGTAAAATAAGAATAATAATTGTATAATAATAAGAGTACAATAATAAATATAGAATAAAAGTAATAACTGTAATATATAATGAATATGTAAAATAAGAATAACTGTATAGCAATTAGGTATAACGATTGTGTAAAATTGCAATGTTGTTAAATCATAAAAAACTCAGCTGACCTTATAGGGTCAGAAAACTGTGTAAAATACCATATATAGTGAGAAATGTAAAAATACTGCATGTATGTGAAAACGTATGTGAAAACACCATATATGATCTAATTGTTCTGAGTATTAATTATCTCAGAGACTCCTGCCTCTATAAATCCAAAAGCAGGACTAGGGTTATTATATGCAGGTCACCACGACCTTTTATTAATTTATTACACCTTATAATAGGCAATGTATATAATTAAAATTATTCGTATTAAACTATAATCTTACCATCTCAATTCTGCCTTTGTCCATTTATTTACTTGCTGGTCATAAGACACAGCAATAACATCCCCTCTCAATAGTGATTGATTTACCTATCTACAATATTATTATCCCAACCTAAGGTGCATAAATTTATTTATTTTAAAATTCAAATTATGTTGTATACAACATAGCATAAATCTCATGACTATGCTCAAAAGACAACAAATTCAAATAGTAAGCACTAATATTTTCCATGTATTTTTCAATAAAACTAAGGCACAATACCTCCAATAAAAAAAGCTAGCTTCAAATACTTTTCATTATTTATTTTACAGTTGTTCATAAGGAGAACTTAATATTTATTAGCAATGAGCTCATATTTCTTTGACATTCTACTAACATATAGCACATATATCTAATGCTTTGAAATCACAGATATAAACTCATATTTTTTTATTATATGGTAATCCAGGCATCATCATCTGGTAACTTGCCTTCACATGACCTTTTTTGGCATATTTATAAAACATTTTAAAATAAAGCATTTTAAACTTTGCTATTTCTCAACTCATGCATTCCTACACCTCTAATTTTCAGAAAACAATTTGACAACCCACTCTAAATTCAAACACTTAACTCAGCACTACAAATTTAAAAATTATGTATTGAGTCATTATTCTGTTTAGTCTAACACTAGTATACATAAAAACAGCTAATATTAATTGTGATCATTAGTCAAATATTTTTAATCTAACTACCTATTATTATACAACCACAAAAAAATACATATTAAAATGGAACAAAAACCAAACACAAAAAATATATATTAATTATGAGACTGAAAATGTCAGTATTACAGAAAAAGATTGTGCTGATAAAAAAAATACATTTTTACCTATACTCACAGGGATTATTTTCTTTCAATTTGACATCATTGTGATATTACACATTTATGGTGAGTGTGAAAAGGCCTCCTCTCTCCCCTACACTATGTCACAGCTCTAATACCAAAGTACCAATTCTAGTTACAATTTTTAAAATTATCATACAATATATGTCAATGAATTTAGTCCTGACATTTTTTTCAACAATATAAAGAACAAAAAGGAAATTGTGCATCCATAAAAGGAAAGTATAATGAAGATTCATAGATCATATATGGAGTATCATATATTTACCCAAAGGCAAGTGTACAGATAAATCAAAATAGATTAGACTAATTTTTATAAATTAAAAAGTATATATATTCCAAGAATATGTTGAGACAAATTATGCATGACAAATTTTTCTTGATTAAATTCTGCCAATATACACAAGTGACACTTGTAAGGAAATGTTTTATTCCTCCCCACCCCCCACCCAGTTCTACGGCACCAATAAAGATATACAAAGCATGGTATAAAATGAGAGAATGGTTATAAAAATAGTTGCTTTTTCTGATCAGATTATTGTCACAGAACATACAAGTGCTGTTAAATGAGATCTTAAGTTTTAGAATCTGTCAAATAACTGGAAAAGAGAATGAAGGATTCTTGATTGAGAAAGATAAGAATGGATACCAAACTCTGAAATTACATTAAAAAAATTGAAAATGGCAAGATTATTATAAACTAGAGTTATGATTTATCGATCAATACTATTCTTCTGAATGCAAAAAAAACAAAACATGAATAATGATAAAAAACACAATAATAGATTGCTTATCTTTCAAATGGATTTTTGGAAACAATCAGTAAAAAGAAATCAATGAGAAAATATAAGGAAGAGTGGATACAGAAAGAATAATAATTAAAAAAAAAAACTGAATGCAGACGAAATTATATTTGAGATGAATGACATAAAGATACCAAAAACAAGATAGAAATGACAAGTTAAGAAAAGAAAAGGAAAATTATTGACTAATTAGTGCCACAATATTACAAATGCAGTAGGAAAAATGTTTTTCTAAAAACAAAGATGCAAATGATAGAGAAATGAATATTATATTAAAAAAAATAGATTGAATATGGTATGGATGCCATTTTTCAATTGAAACCTTACACTTAAAAATACTAATATATTCATAACACACACACACATATGAGCATATATATGTGTCAGATGGTAATTTACAAATGCATGCATCTTTTATTTACAATTAAAATTTTTAGAAATACTTTGATCTGTTTTTACATAAATCTTATTATAAATTAATTCTTATTGTTTAGGAATTATCTATAATCTTGATTTTTTAATTCCAAGGAAAAATAAAAACAAACAAAACAATTATTATACTAAGATTAGAAAAAAAAATTTCTTTCAAGATTAACTTCGTTTCATACAAAAAAAAAATATATACATTTTGAAAAATCATATATTGTTTGAAAAAAAAAAAACCCACAATAAATTGCCAGTTATCTATAATTAAAACTTTTACAAAAATTATCCTACATCTATGATAACATTAAAAAAAATTCAAAATCTATTTTATGCTACAAAATTATTTTTAATTATTTAAAAAGTTCTTTTAAGCACTTTGATCTTTTAAAGCCGACTTCAATTCATACTTGTAAATATTCTTTATTATCTATAAAGTACATAAAGACATAAGGACTGGTACTATAGTTAATAGAAATATTCTCTACCATAACACAAGACAATAATTTTTACAAGAGTTTTAACTTAGAAGTATTACATATATATTAAGCATTGAAAATATATTGTATTACATATTATTGACAATGCTTAAATGGTCAAAACTCTTTATCTCAATTAATAATATCAATCAATTTAAAATATCTTTAAAATAAACTGTGAGATTGGTTTAATATTCATTCTTTCTAGACCAAGTGTTTCAGACTTCTGTCTATATAAGAAAAGTAATGAGAAAAGACAGGATTAATAATTGCTCACAAAAATTGTCTTATGCTGTGGTTAGAAAGCATTTCAAATATCTATTGTACCAGTTATAAGAGTTACCTTGAAGTATTACAGATATATAAAGCACTTGAAGTATTTTATATTACATATTTTAATTATTTGAATTGCTGTTGATAACAGTTAAATTGACAAAACTTTCAGACATCTCAATTAATAATATCAATCAATTTAAAGTATATTTAAAATAAATTGCAAGATTGATTTAATATTCATTCTTTCTAGTCTGTGCTTCAGACACCTTTTATATAAAAAAAATGAGATAATAAGAAAAACAGGAATTGATCTTTCTTAGTAAAAATTATTGTCTTACACTGTAGCTAAAGAATATTTCAATTACCTTGAAACAGTCAGATCTATCTATCAGTCTGTTTCACCTACTATATTCTATAGTAGTGTTTTTTTCCGCTAGCTATATACTCAAGTTCATGTATCTCAGATTAAATTTAAACTTTAATATGGCAATGATAATGTGTGTGCATATATAATAGTATAAGTAGTCAATGCTTATGTATATGTATAATTAATCAGCGTATATGCATATGTATTATTATTTTTTAATAAATGTAAACCTTGCTGAGTGTGTAACACAAACCTACATATATGCTGAAGATAAATAATGCTACGGATTTTAAAAGCATTATAAACTTTGTTTTATTTTAAATTTTATTAGAGTTAATGTAGAAATTATATTACTTTGCATATAAAGGCAAATTTTGGTTAAATGTGTTACACATAGGTAAGATGTTTATGACTTCTAAAATCAGTTTTTAATAATAATAAAAAAACAGATGTGGTTAAAAATAATCTGTTCACTTTGTCTTAACCTAATTAGCAATAAGAAGCAAAATGATTTTAAAATTAGAATCACAGTAATTAACTCTTGCTCAAGATCGAAGGAACCAATTTTAAAAGGGATGAGAAATCAATAAATCAGCAGGAATTCCTTACTTTATTAAAAATATATGGCAAACAGATGGGAGCAGTAAAATTTGGTAAACAAGTTGGTGGTTGAAAGAAGGGGGGAGAAGAATATGTATAAACTCTGTTAAGCCATGTTGGACTTACTTACTTATTTATGGCTAAATTCTAATTCAAGAACTGACTTATTGCTGTAATAGGCACACATGCCGTTATATTATTTATTTTAAAAAATTAGACATTAAAAAGTGGTTCGCAAATAAAAACTTTTTTTTTAAGAAATAAAAATTGAAAGTTAAGTCATCTAAACTTTATACATATAAAATCGCACAGATGAAAAATTATTCAAAGAAAACTTTATTAAAAAAAGAAAAAGTTTTAAAAGTAAATTTTCAACAAAAACTTAAAAAGATTTAAAGATAAAAATATATCTTTAAGAATATACAAATTTAATTAATGCTATTGTGTAAAATGGAAATGATTATTTTAATTAGTTAAAAGTAAACTAGCCCTTGGGCATTTCAAAATGTATAAGTAAAGGTTAGATAGAGGAGAAAAAACAATAGAAACTAATAGTCAATAAAAGAAATCCCTCAGGAAATGGACCTCAATGAAAGGATCATTATCGTTATGACATAATATCCACTGAATCCAAAAGTTTACAATAAAAGAAAAAGTTTGGAAAAAAAAAAGATAATAGAGATGTGAAAGCAGAGGTGTGCTGTATGTGTTTTGAAGGAGAAAGGATTGAAAAGACGCACTCTTCAAATTCTTCAGTTTTGCTAAAAAAGAGAAAGAAATGACCAATTGTTTTCCTATATTGTGGACCATGGAACATCGGGGGAATTAATGCTGGATCCCAAATTGTAAGCAACTGCAAAGGATGAACTTTTTAAAATCGTAAGAACTTTATGAACTATAATGAACATTAATTTGAAAACAATAAGAACTCTAAATTCTAAACTTCTCAATATTTAAATAGAAGTAGAATTTCCTATCTGACTTTTATGTATTTTTTTTTTAAAAATAATTTCCATTAATTTATTTTTTCATTCTTTTAAGTTTTTATTATGATTTTTTTCTGTTAAACTAAACTTAATAAATGTTAAATTTAAGTCGGGCATGAATGGCTGCATAGATTTGTAAAGTTATATAGTTTAATTAAGGGAGGGTTAATCTTAGGTTATTTGTTTCGTAGTTAAATTGGGTTAATTGATTGGATATATTGGTGTAATTAGTAAATTAGTATGAAGGTCCACTACATGCAGGATCACATGATACGCTGCACTGGGAAAAATAAGTCCCATTTCATACTGACCATCAGAAGCAGACATATTCCCTGCTCCTTGGATCACCCCTTTAGCCTATGGAATGGGATAGTAAGATGGTAAAAAGGACTGCAATCCCTTCCTATGGAGTTTTTTTATTGTTCTCGCCAGACAGATGTAATATTCCTGTACTGGATGTGAGACAATTTCTTCTCTATAATCATGCTGTTCAGATGTGCATTCCTGACAGTATGGTATTGTGCTATTGCATTCATGCTGCATTGAATACATCGATATATCAGACAGATTGGCGTTGGTTTGACTGCGAACGTTTGGCCTAAGGTTAAATCAGGGATAGAATATTTTCTTTTCAAATGTAATTATGTAGTCTATTCATACTCGACACTCTAATAAATATTAAATTCATCTGTGTGAACTTCTTAAATAAAAGTTAAAGTGTAAATTAAAATCCAAAGTAAAAGTTATACTAAAATAATTCTAAACTTTAGCTATGTTTAATAAATGTTTGTGTGTGTTATTACTGGCAGTGGCTTCTTTTATTTTTGTAATATTGAAAAATATTTTTAAGTAAAATTATATATTATAAATTATCTCTGCTGTTCCCTGAGCTAGTGGCATGGGCTGACAGTCATAATAAAATATGTATGTAAAAAATTCAGATCTTATCTTACATATCTGCCTACTATATAAATTTTCCAAGTTCGAATGGCCTGATGGCACCCTGTAGTGCAGATATGGTAGGACTCTTTGATCTCCCTGTTATATTGCTAAAATTTTAATTCCACTACTACTTCTGAAGTTTAGTTTTGACAAGTCTACTAAATTTCATAATGTGAATCTGTGAGTAGTTTGGCAAGAGGTTTGCCATCCGAAACCTGGTCTACAAGATGCATAGACATAAAAAGTACTAGTAGCCCAGTTGCTGAAGAAATAGAGACATGAGCCAAGTTCAAGTAACCATACAAGTAGCTTTACAAGTCATAGCGATAACGCTTCCTGCAGATCTTAAAATATTTTAAACTAAACTCATAAAGCTAGCTAACTGAATGTAAGTGGCCACTTTATTAAATTAACTTATTTAAATATCCAAATATCAGGTTATAAAATTAAACTAAATGTAACTTTTATTTTGTTTATCTTTTTAATTTGTAAGTCTTGCCTAATATAACTTAAACTATGAGAAAGTAAAAGCCAAATTCTAAATTTAACCTGCATAAATAAATAATTTATTAGTTATTAATTTTCTCTCTTTTAAATTAAGTCTGTGCCAATATTAGTTAAATTATGTATTTGTTTATGCTATGTTTTCCAGAATGGAGTTTGCTAACATAAAATAATTAGTGAAAAATGATTAGCGGTTCTCATGATTGTTTAATGGCTCATTTATTAACACCTGTACTAAACTCCTTTCTGAAAAGAGTAAATGTAACATTTATTCTATATATATAAGTAAGCCATTACAAATGTTTAAAGATATATTGGTTTTAAATAAACTATTTAGTTAATATTTAGCAGAGATGACAATATACAGCATAGTATTCATATTTAATCTTTTATTTAATGCTGTTATCCTCCTTAACTTTATATAAATGCCTATATAGAGATCTTAAAGACTAGATACCATATATTCCTTTAGTAGCATAATTATAGATGCTATTTTATGAACTGGCTCATGATGGTTTCATAAAATGAAACTAATGTTTTGCATCTGAATTGTAGTTGTTAATGATGTAGTCAGTGGGGCGAATATGGCTTGGGAAGCACATATGTGCCTATACTTCTTGCTGTCTTATTCATAGCAAGAGCGCAGTCCTCGGAAACTGATTACTCAGTTTTCCTGGGTATGATGCCCAGACATGGGTCTTTATTAATTATTTTCACAGCTCTGAACTGAATGCACAGCAAAAAAAGGGGGGGATTATATATGTATAATTTTTTCCAGGTATGGTTTGCACAAAATGCGAAGCTATTTGATTATTTTCCAAGGTAATGAACTGATAATGTGTTGTGGCAATAATAGTAGTATATGTCAAAAAAATTTTCCTGGGTTTCAATGTCCAATTTTTCTTGTTGAGAAAATTTTTTTTCTTCAGCAATATTAATATATGTAAATTTTTCCCAGGGTTGTACGCTCAATCATGGAGCTTGTTAATTAATTGTACCCTGAAGAGATCATTAGCTATATATAAATAATTTTCCATGTGATAGTTATATATGTGTATAAACTTTTTTTTTACTTATGGCTATATAGCAAAACTCAGTTATAAAACCCACGGAGTATGTTGTGACCCATTAGTTCGGATATCAAAAATGTATATCTCACCTACTGGCAGCTGGTGCCCAAGGCAATTGAAATATTAAAATTATCCTCACATAAATGTGCTGTCAGAGGGAGAACAATTAAAGTTACAAATTGTAAATTATCTGGTGTGATTCGGAAATTGGTATGAGCAAGAGGTGAAGTAAAAAAAAGGGTAAGACAATGAGTATATATATGCTATAATGGATGGTGTGATCAAAGAGTCTTACCGTATCTGCGCTACAGGGCGCCAGCAGGTTATTTGAACCTGGAAAATTTCTATAGTAGGCAGATACGTAAGTTAAGACCCCACTTTTTATTTTATTACAACCATTTGCCTTAGTCACTAGCTCGCGGAGCAACAGAGATAATATATATATTATTTATTTAAAATATATCTTCAATATTAAAAAAAAAAGAAGCCACTGCCAGTAATAAACACACAAAACATTTATTAACACACATATAAATGTTTAAAATTGAGGAATAAAATTTATCTTGCTTAGATTTTAATATTAATTTGGTTATTATTATTATTTTTTTAATTTAAATTATTAAGAAAGTCTGCACAGATGGACATTTTATAAAAGTTTGTTTTGTAATGTTGAGTATAGATTGGCTACATAGATTTCTCAGCTAAAAACTTTTCAAAACAATCATTCAATCTCAGACTAAAAGTTCGCAGCCAAACCAATGCCTGCTTCCAGATATATAGTCACAACCAATGCAATATGAAGATGCTAGCATAAAACCACGCTGACAGGAATGTGCATCTGACAGCGTGATATTATTTGAAGGACATGATCCTCATCCAGTACAGGAATGTGCATCTGTCCGGCGAAGGAATCATGTATATAAATTAATTAAAGAGAAGTGCTATGTATGGGGGAGAGCGGTGTATCTGCCGACTTATAATCCCTATCCATAGGGCTAAAAAAAGGGTCAATGGTACAGGAAATAGTCTGTGTCCATTGCAACACAATGACTACATCTTTGGATCATGCATTCAGTTGGGCACATTGCCCTGTATGCTAAACATGCTTCACATTACATTGATATAAACCCCCATATATCCCTCCACCAGCATCGACCTAACTATGAAACAAATAGTCTGAAATAAAAGCCTTTAAAATAAACATAAATGTCCAAAATATAGTTATCGATGGAATTGCAGAGGGAAATTTACAATAAACCCAATGGCATTCATCATAAGATGCTGCATTGACACCAATAACTTAAAAGACATACAAATAAATACATTTGGATATTCAGCATAAGGTGTCATATTTACCGATATCTATATATTTTAAGCAATATGAAAATAATAATAATAATAATTAAACGTTAATGAATCTATGCAGCCATCTACACCCAACCTAAACTTAATACATTTAAATAATTTAGTCAATCAATATTAATAATAAAAAAATGGAAATGATTAAATCAGCAAACTCAAATATTTAAAATTAAACATCAATAATTGATTTTGAAATCTTAAAAGTCAGATTAAAGTTAATTTTAAAAATTAGGTTTAACTTGTCAAATCTTGACGAAAGTTCTTAATTACTTTTTAAAAATTTTTCAGTTCATATCTTACAGTAGAAAAGCTCCTGGTTCCTGCTGCCAATTCCTGCGAAGTCTTTATTGGTCATACTTTCATGGAAGACCGGTCTGTTTTTCCGGAGGTGGCCTTAGCTGGTTCAATCCTGGTACTATTTAATTGCAGTACCCATATGATTCAGGGTCTGCAACAGTACCATTCATAATTCAACAGTCATTTCATTTAAAATAAGTGAGAGAGGGTGACAATTGCGTCTTATCACCCTTCTCAAAAAAATCTAGCTGTAACTGTTCTTAATTTGAATATTTTTCTTTTTTTATACCAATCGTATGGATTCACTGAACATGGTTTCCTGTTCCAAATTTTCATTAAGGTCTGAGCGTTGATTGCTGCTTCTATTGGACATCTAATTTTTTTGTTTTCTTATCTATATCTTTCATCTGACTTTTTTGTATAAGAGCCCCAAGAGCTAGTTTGCTTTCGATAATTAATAACACAGTCATTTCCATTTACTGAGATTACATAGAAATCTTTTTCATTTATGTTACTTTTTACTAAAAATATTTTATATTTAAATTCTTACCTTTTTTTTATAAAAAAGATGTTCAAATACTTTTTTTTTTTATTTAAAAAAAATACCTTTAAAGTTTTGAATCTGTGCGAATATATGTACATTTAACAGCTCTTTAATTTTTTTAGCTTTTAGTTTTTTTCTTTTTAATAAATCAATTTTTATTTACAATCTTTTTATTTTAATTTTAAAATAATGTAACGGCATACTATATACCATTACAATGCGTACTTGGTGTACAAAATTGTAAAGTCACAGAACCATAATAACAATAGTAGTAGTTATAAAACTAGATTCTGCAGACCAGAAGAGAAGCATGGTAAGTCAAATTTTAATTTATTTATTTGTATTTTAATGTTAAATATTGTGTTAGAAAGGCATCTTGGGCTAAAATAAAATGTAGGGCAGAGCGTGAAGATAATTGTAGACAGATCAAAGGAGGAGGATGGCAAATCAACCGTTAAAGCAAAAGTGAAATGTTTTTATCAAGTCAGTCATTATAGAAAATTTAAAATATTTGTAAAGTCAGCCATTATAAAAAAATTTAAATACATTTTGTAAGTCAGCCATTATAGAAAATTTAAAATAAAAAGTCAGCCGTTGCAGAAAATTTGAAATATATTTTATAAAGTCAGCCGTTTAATATAAGTTTTATAAAGGCAGCCATATATAAAGATTAAAGTAAACTTTTATATATTCAGTTAGAACATTCAAGTAATAGATAGCGATATGGAAGAGATCATGAAAGAAGAGAGCAAGTCAAAAGGAGATAAAATAGAGAGAGCAAGATTAAAGGAAAAACATTAAGATCATGAAGAGATAATAGAAGATAGCAGTAGTAATACAGATGAGGTATAGGCAAGCATAAATGAGAGCATAGAGGATGAACCCAAAGAGGAGAGTACAACTGTAAAACAAATGATAGTAGCACTGATAAAACAGATGAAAGAAATGGAAGAAAAAGGAGAAAAGAAAGAAAAGGAAATGAGAAAGTTAAAAGAAAGAAAAAAGGGATAGTGAATAAAGAGAGGAGAAAAAAGGGACAAGGAAGAAAGAAATAAAACAGATGAACGAAAAGGAAAAAAAGAAGAAAAGAAAGAAAAGGAAATGAGAAAGTTAAAAGAAAGAAAAGGGATAGAGAATAAAGAGAGGAGAAAAAAGGGACAAGGAAGAAAGAGAAGAGGAAGACAAAAGAGACAAAAAAATGTTAAGCAATATAAGGCAGATGCTAGATAGGAGATGAGAAAGTAGACCACAAATTTAGGGCCCTTGAAGAAAAAATCAAAAAGCTAACTCTTGAATACAAAGAAAATTATGAAGCACTGTTGGTCATGCACGAAAAGAAAACTGAAGAGAACCTTTGTACAATAAAGGGACATGTAATATTAGTAAGGGACAAAGTGGAAATGCAGGAGGCGTCCTTACAACAGGCCATAGTGCATGTCCAGCAAAAGCTTGAAGAGAAACAGGATCACCTTGAGGAACAAAAAAGGAAAATAAGCCAAATGGATAAGCAGAGCCATAAAATACAAGAAGAGGTATATTAATTAAAGGAGGGTATGGAGTTTATGGATAAAAGGGCTACTGAAGAGAAGGCAGAGATAATGAAAAAGTTACAGGGACTACAGGAGAGGGTAGTCAAGGTAGAAAATGAACAGCAGGAGATCAGGGTATTAGGAAACTCAAGTGAAGAGATAACAGAGAAAGTAAAGTCTATAACAAAAGGCCAAGTACAGTATAGTTAACAAAACAAGTGTAGGAAATCAAGAAAACAAGATAGAAAAGCGGGTGGACAATGTAGCTAATGAATACCAGTTGTCAAATAGGCAAGATTTGAATAGAGGCTCTGAGGAAAAACAGTTAGCTATGGCAAAGTGTAGAAGGGAGGACCTGGATTTCACCAGATCTGGTGGGGCAATGAGTATAAAATAGTAAAGGAATAACTGACAAGAGTGGGCAATGTTTGCATTAGGATTACCACATACCCTCATGTATACATCTCCAAATTTATTCAAGTAAGGATGTTCAAGGTGAAGATTGGTGAAAGCCAAGAATGCACATACAGAGCCTGAAGGAATTATTTCGATTCCAACAAGTAGGATCAGGTCATGCTAGCCATGCACTACATCCATGGGTACACACAATCCTGGTGGAAGATTTATAAGGACAGACCCAAAACATTTGGCTAATATGCGGCAGTCCTCGTCAAGACATTCTGGAGTGAAGAGCTGTAGGACAGGATTTACCATTCAGTTCTGAAAGAACATTATGGCTCCTGAAGGAAACCTATAGTTTTTTGAGATAGGTGGCTCACCTGAGATCCTTAAATGCCTTTCCTTTTAGGAAACATAAATCATATGCATCATACAACAGAACATGCTAGGATATGTGAAGCAGATGATCATATCCACATGATAGAGGAGATGGCAGAGTTCCTGACTGCTGTAGATTATACCCCTCTTCACAAGAAGCCACCTGTCAAACCATGAAGGGTAGAGCAACCTAGATGCCAGGCCATCAAGGTGGAAAGCAATTGGGCACCAAGGCACCCAAGATCAGAGTCTGGCAGAAGAATACATGCTAAAACACCCTTTTATAGTGCTTTACCGTTAAATGCGAGAGGGTAGTAAGGCAATTCCCCTGCTGGACACCCAAAGGTTTGAGAATGACAATCCAGAATTCCAGAAAAGGACATTGATGGTGAGAAAGTGGAGGAGAATGTTTTTATGGACCCCAAGTTTAAACCTGGACCATATTGGGAACCCTCCCAGGTAGCAATTCCTATAATGCAGCTAATAAAAGTAGAGCAGGGAGAAGAACATAATTTATTATTAAGCTGTGAAACACCTTGGGAGGACAGTGAACATACCCATAGTCAAACATTGGCCAGCTCTCACAGGTACAGGAGCTATACCTGAGTCTCAGAGCCTACCAGAAACTGAGACCAACCAGAAGAAGGATCTTTTAAAGATTGTATGGATGGTAAATAATCCCATATATAGGTCAAATTAAATAATACAGGTCCCACTTAAAGGTCAAAGGTATTTGAGGACTTGATTGGTTGTTTATCATATATTTATTTCATTTAGCTGGTCTATTTAAACATATATATATATATATAAACTTTGTATTTATTTATATGACTGCTTCACTCTGTTGTATAAGTATAATGGATAAAGTTGAAGCAGGGAGGATGTTAAGGCAGTAGTATAGGCTATAATAATAGCATAAGGCAAGTCAATAAATAAAGTTCTAAAACTAATTAAAAGGAACATATGCACACCCAAAGTAAAGGCATTTTTCTATAAAAAAACTAATAAATTTCCCATGACTTTATTGATATGAAATAATCAGATCTATCAGTCTGTTTCACCTACTATATTGTATAGTAGTATTTTTTTTGCTAGCTATATACCAAAGTTTGCATATCTCAGATGAAATTTAACTTTAATATGGTAATGATCATGTATGTGTGTATATAATAGCATACAGTAGTCAATGCTTATGTATAGGTATAATTAATCAGCATATATGGATGTATGTATTATTATTTTTTAATAAATGTAAACCTTGCTGAGTGTATAACAGAAACCTACCTATATGCTGAAAATAAAAAAATGATATAGATTTTAAAAGCATTATAAACCTTTTGTTTATTTTAAATTTTATTATAGAGTTAATGTAGAAATTATATTACTTCACATTGTACTGGTCAACCCGCTTGTTCCGTTAATATAGGCATGCGCACAAATCGAACTTGAAATGAAATATGGCGTCATGCCAGAATAAAAAAAAATTTAAATGCTTTACCATAATATTATTATGGACAGAAAAGATACTTATAAAAAGATTGATTCTTACATATCTTTGGTGAATGACTCTAAATCAACCCGTCGCACCACTCCCAGAAGAAAAATTAATTCTTCTCCTTTCCTGAAAGGATATGCAAGTTCAATTATTATTGGGCATACATGAAGATAAATAATTATTCAAACAAAACTAATAAACAAGTATCTTCATGATAAATAAAGATTTAAGATCCGGTAAGATGATGTCCCACTTGCTAGCTCAGCATACTCTATTCTCACTTAAAAGAATGGGGATCGGAAAACTCACATAATTAATTATTTGGTTAGAGAAACTAAATGACAAAACAAAAAAAATATATAGCAGTATTCAAATTAATTATTTGATTAGTGAAAGTAAATGACAAAACAAAAAAAATATACAGCAGTAGTCCCTTTCAGAATAATAAGATAAATCTTTTATTAGCCCATTATCCCATATCATTTATAATATGATAATAATAAAATTAACCCCCCAAGGCTGATTAAATATACAAAATGAATATTACTCACTACATAAATCATTTTAATAAAACAAAAAATTATAATCATAAAAGAAATACTTAACAAAACAAGCATTAGAATAAATAAAGGAAAATTTCTTTCTTAATAAAAAATGGATTGAACAACTAATACGTAAGATAGTGGTCTGTGGATTATAAACTGACACACACATGCATTAAGCAAACACAAAAAAAAATTAATGAGTTACATAAAAGGCGTATTGATGTGCTGTATGTACATGAGATATATATTTATGAAATTATGTGTATTAAATTTACAACAAAATAAACAAACAAAAAAAAATAAAAAATAAAAATAGTGTACCCGATAAAGTCTATAAGCTTCATCCTTCTCTGGGTTTTGAGTGGGCTATACATCTATTGTGGCAAGGACTGGACTCGAATGAGGCACAATTTCATGGAATTCATCATCATCGCATTGTGTTTGGATCTTGGACATTCCTTTTTGGACGGCAGAAAAGAAACTGGACGGATGGGCTGAAGTGGGCTTCTGCCCCATAATCATTCTACAGACAGTATAGAACTTGATTTGCATCTTCAGCTAGGATTTTGGGTTTCCTTTCTGTTGGACAATGGTTATGCACTATAGACAGTATTTTCTTGTCTTACAAACTCCAGGTTAATTACTGGCATCACTGGCATGTTGCAATTTGAATTTCTATCGACATTAACTGAGTAAATGGTGGAATAATCATCTGCTCATCATTTAGCTTTCCAATAGTTAGCTATATAACTGTTTGACATTAACTCTACACCACTTAATTATCCAATGATTAAATCGTTTACTGACTGGTTAACTGGTCAAATGGCTCAGTGGTTACTTGAGTGACTGCAAGAATTAGAATCCATTGGTTCAGAATGATTGAATAAATTGGAATTAGAATAAATCCTACAGATTAGAATGACTCAGAATCAGCATGATTAATCGAACGATTGAAAGATTTCAGATGGTTCCAAACAGCATTAGATTAACATTTTACTTAAATTGGACATTCCTCTCTCCCTTCATTATCACAAGTATTTTGTCCAGTTAAAATTATTTTAGAATGGACAGGAAAGAAAAATGCCTTTAGGCTTTTCTTAAATCTAAGACAATATCCCCCCCCCCCTCTCTTGCTCAAATGTGACTGAAAAGAAAAATAACCATTAAAACTTTGATCTCGAAATCATTTTTAAATGGTAACATTTCGAATTTTCCTTTTTACATTTAATTTGTAAACACTCAAAAATAAATACAAAATTGTAAAAGTAAATAAACGTCTTAGCATTTCTTTAACAAACAAAAAAAAATTTTTAAATTATAAATATATCTTCATTATCACAAGTATTTTGTCCAGTTAAAATTATTTTAGAATGGACAGGAAAGAAAAATGCCTTTAGGCTTTTCTTAAATCTAAGACAATATCCCCCCCCTCTCTTGCTCAAATGTGACTGAAAAGAAAAATAACCATTAAAACTTTGATCTCGAAATCATTTTTAAATGGTAACATTTCGAATTTTCCTTTTTACATTTAATTTGTAAACACTCAAAAATAAATACAAAATTGTAAAAGTAAATAAACGTCTTAGCATTTCTTTAACAAACAAAAAAAATTTTTAAATTATAAATATATCTTGGCATTTCTTTTTTAAAAAAAACAAAAATCAAAATTACAAATACATATTTCTAAGCCTTTAAATATTGGCTCTACTTGTATATGTGTGTGTTTATAATATAGCCACAGTTCTCTCTTAATTTATAATAAGTTTGATTATATAAATTTTATACCCACCCCCCATTTAATGGCTTTTTAGTATTTTAGGCCATTAATTTAACATTATCTTGTGCTTGGCCATATCAATCGTGCCTGGCACAATACCCCCCCTCCGACATGAGACATTTAAATGGAGTTTATCATTTAATGTCTTACTCATTAATCACTTTTTCCAAAAGTTTAAAATTTTATAACATGTATCTTTAGTGAACAATAGGCATGACATCCAGAACCCAGAGGTGTGGAACCCTATCTCCCAAACACTGACACATACAGGTCAAGACTGCATCGATTTCCCCAGGCCAAAGCACTAAGAAACAGAATCACGACATAAAAATCTCAGTCAGATTTAGAACTCTCTGACAGCCTAGCAAAGTAAAATGCGAGGTATTTTAACCAAGAGCCTTACTGAAATATAAATAAATAAATGCACCTCTGCTCATTATCTACGGAGACTTATTGGGTATTTTGCATTATTGAAGAATTCGTCCCAGAGGAATTTTCATCTCTGCCCTTCCACTGCACCCATGCTTGTTCCTTACTGTGATTTACAGGGTCTTTTGCAATGGAATCAATCCCAGAGGAAATTTACATCTCTGCATATTCTGCCACAGCATCACAGAACTTCCAAACCACACAAAGACCTCCAACCGCACCTCTGCATTCTCACCATCTCTAACCCCAAGACACAGAAGCACAGACTGACCTACATACAGATCACTCAGAAAACTGAAGTCCCACATCCGACCCTCAAACGACCCGACCAACCAACTTCACTTATTCTATTTCCAGAAAACATTTCTTTTTTTAAAAAAAATTATTTATTTTACTCATATTCAGATTCATCACCCACATCAAATAATTCTATTCAAGCTCATACTTTATTTACATATCTCTTGTGTTTTCTTATTTTATTTAACAATCCAACCTAGTATATATATATCTTTTTTTTTTTACTTTAATCTCAGTCAGGTGTTCCTTCTTACTTCTACCATTCTCACTCAGACCAGAGAATCTTAACCCATTTTGTCTGGGTTGGTGTTCCGGACGATTATTTTCCAGTTCATGAATATTGCACCTAATTCTTCCCTTTCTTTTAGAGCTATCTGACGATCTCTGCCCATTATTTCTATCCTAGTTATTCTGATCTCTGCTGTACTTTACAATATAATGAACATTTCTACTTCCTTCACTGTCAATGAGCTTAAATCCCTCTTCTTTGGTTCCATATTGAAAAACAGTGCTGTCTAGTACTTCCATAAATTCAACAATCCTCTCTACTACTTTCCTTTCAGCACTTATTTTTACTCTTATACTTTTCTTGATCTTAGAAGTGTTCTTTATGTATACACTAATTTTTTATATTTTCTACTTTCTTGTGAATATTTGTGGTATTTTCAATTACATCAGCGTATGTACTCTCTAACTTTTCTATTCCATGACTTTCTTTAGTCACTTCTATCTTTATCCCATTACTATAACCTTTCACCATTTCTTCAACCCTTTGTCTATTTTTTGACGTATTCCCTCACAGTCCACTTCCATTAATTGCTGCCTTGTCCGGATCTCTTCCAGCCTATCGCTATTAATTTGATGGAGATCTTTGCATTGTTTTTTCATGCTTTGGAATCTTGTTTTGACCCCAATGTCATTTCTTTCTGGAAATCATCGAGCTTTTTAGCTATGACTCATACTATTTCCTTTTTCATATCTTTTATCTACCTTGACATCTGGTTGGTCGAGTCTCACAGTATTGATAAACCTTTCCATCATTGTCACCAGGTTTTTACCCCATGGGTTTTCCTTCACTTTGCAGCTCCATTGCTGTCTCTATTCCACTTTTGGATTTTTTAGGCTGGCTTATTTCCACCCTTTCCCCGTTTATTTCATCGCGCTTCTCACTCATGTCTACCTTTTGCCTTCTGGACTGTGATCTTGTCCACATATATATTATTTTCAATTCTTTATATATTTGCTTTGTTACACAACTTTAACTATCTTTTATTCCATTACTTATTAAGACTATGGTTTAACGCTACTTTTATTCATTTATTCTCTTTTCATAAAATTATTCAGCATGTGCCGCACCGAGCTTCCCTTATCTCTACCATCATTTATTTCTCCCTTCTGTGTTATATTTCCCTTACGCATTTATTGACTATAAATAATAAACTTATTCAGAGATCACTCTTCAAACAACAATAATAAAAAATATAAAAACCAAGCTAACATTAAATTGTACATGTATTGGACAAAACAAAAAAAGAAATTGATCTTGAATAGCATTACAATTCCAACTGTTACGTGCTGTCAAAAACAAAATTTCCTATCATGCAATTTCACAATTGTTTGTCATTCAATAAGACTTACTTTCCCCTTTCTCTTTTTACAAAAAAAAATCTTTATTTCCAAAGTTCACCACCTGTTTTTATACAATATGTAATTTACGCTTATATACCATCATTTATTTATTTCCACAACATTTTATTTATCTAACTTTTTTAATTTATTTTTATTGTAAATATCTATATACAGCAAAAACAATCTAAATCAATAATATTGTAGTGACAAAGGTCGCTTCAAAAACAAAACAAAGTTTACAGTTCTTATTTATTAAGATTCGTAATCGTAAACCCTTTTCTCTTTTTTTCAAATCTTGTCTCTATTAAAAAAAATCTTTCCCAATACTTTTGAGATTTTCTCTTTTCTTTAGTTACATTTAGTGGCCGTGTTTTTCCTATACTGGCCACATTAGATTAGGCGCAACATGTTTGGTGCCAAAATTTCCATCTGTACCGGTCAACCTGCGTGTTCCATTAATATAAGCATGCACACAAATCGAACATGAAAGGAAATATGGCATCATGCCAGAATAATGAAAAATTTAAATGCTTTACCATAATATTATTAGACACAAAAGATACTTATAAAAAGATTAATTCTTACATATCTTTGGGGAATGACTCTAAACCAACCCCTCGCGCCACTCACAGAAAAAAAATTAATTCTCCTCCTGAAAAGATATGCAAGTTCAATTATTATTGGGCATGTAAGAAGATAAATAATTATTCAAACAAAACTAATAAATAAGTATCCTTGTGATAAATAAATATTTAAGATCCGGTAAGATGATGTCCCATTTGCTAGCTCAGCATACTCTATTCTCAGTTAAAAGAATGGGGATCGGAAAATTCGCATAATTAATTAATTATTTGGTTAGAGAAAGTAAATGACAAAACCAAAAAAAAAAAATAGCAGTAGTCACTTTCAGAATTATAAAATAAATCTTTTATTAGCCCATTATCCCATACCATTTATAATATAATAATAAAATTAACATCCCAAGGGTGATTAAATATACAAAACGAATATTATTCACTACATAAATCATTTTAATAAAACAAAAATTTATAATCATAAAAAAAAAAATACTTAACAAAACAAGCATTAGAATAAATAAAAGAAAATTTCTTTCTTAATAAAAAATGGATTGAATAACTAATACGTGAGAGATAGTGGTCTGTGGATTATAACCTCACACACATGTGCATTAAGCAAACAAAAAAAAATTAATGAGTTACATAAAAGGTGTATTTATGTGTGTATGTACATGAGATATATATTTATGAAATTTATGTGTATTAAATTTAAAACAAAACAAATAAACAAACAAACAAAAAAAATAGTGTACCCGATAAAGTCTATAAGCTTCACCCTTTTCTGGGTTTTGAGTGGGCTATACATCTATTCATCCGCTGTGGCAAGGGCTGGACTCGAATGCAGCACAATTTCATGGAATTCATCATCATCGCTTGCTGTTTGGATCTCGGTGTTTACATTCCTTTTGGACAGCAGGAGAAGAGCTGGACAGATGCGCTGAAGTGGGCTTTTACCCCATAATCATTCTACAGACAGTATAGTACTTGGTTTGCATCTTTAGGTAGGATTTTGGGTTTACTTTCTGTTGGACAACAGTTATGCACTATAGACAGTATTCTTGTCTTACAAACTCCAGGTAAATTACTGGTGTGTCGCAATTTGAACTTCTATTGACATTAACTGAGTAAATGGTGGAATAATCATCTGTTCATCATTTAGCTTTCCAATAGTTAGCTATATAACTGTTTGATGTTTACTCTACACCACTTAATTGTCCGATGTTTAAATCATTGACTACTGACTGCTTAACTGGTCAAATGGCTCAATGGTTACTTGAGTGACTGCAAGAATTAGAATCCATTGGTTCAGAATGACTGAATGAATTGGAATTAGAATAAATCCCACAGATTAGAATCACTCAGAATCAGCATGATTAATGAAACAGTTGAAAGACTTCGGATGGTTCCAAAACAGCATTAGATTAACATTAAAATTAGGCTCCCAATGAGATTTGCATCTGAAAAACAAAAATGGAACTCCCTCTTGCAACTTCAGAACAGATATATATATCCACCCAATACACCTTCAATTCAAGTACCCCCTCCAAGAAAGAAATTTAATTAATTAAATCTTTTTTTGTTTTTACTAATTGGTTTAGACGATTCATGAAACATTCCAATGCAATCACCTAAGTGATCTCAAGAATTTTATTTCCAATTAGTTTTCTATCTTCATTCAGACCACAATATCATTAATGAAAATTTTTAATGTATGATAACAGATTTTTCCTTTTCAGTAATTACATTATACACAATAGAAGTTAAAAAAAACCATTTCACTTAAATTGGACATTCCTCTCTCCCCGCATTATCACAAGTTTAAACAAGTTATTTTGTCCAGTTGAAATTATTTTAGAATGGACAGGAAAGAAAAATGCCTTTAGGCTTTTCTTAAATCTAAGACAATATCTCCCTCCCCCTCTTGCTCAAATGCGACTAAAGAGAAAAATAACCATTAAAACTTCGATCTCAAAATTATTTTTAAATGGGAACATTTCGAATTTTCCTTTTTACATTTACTTCGTAAACACTCAAAAAATAAATACAAAATCACAAATTGTAAAAGTAAATAAACATCTTAGCGTTTCTTTAACAAAGAAAAAAAAATTTTAAAATTATAAATACGTCTTGGCGTTTCTTTTTTAAAAACAAAAACAAAATTACAAATACACATTTCTAAACCTTTAAATATTGGCTTTACTCATATATGTGTGTGAGTTTATGATATAGCCACAGTTCTCTCTTAATTTATAATAAGTTCGATTATATAAATCTTATACCCACCCATCCCATTTAATGGCTTTTTATGTATTTTAGGCCATTAATTTATTTCATGTTATCTTGTGCTTGTCCATATCAATCGGGCCTGGCACAGCATATAAAGACAAATTTCAGTTAAATGTTTACACATAGGTAAGATGTTTATGACTTCTAAAATCAATTTTTAATAATAATAAAAAAAAAACAGATGTGGTTAAAAATAATCTGTTCACTCCGTCTTAACCTAATTAGCAGTAAGAAGCAAAATGATTTTAAAATTAGAATCACAGTAATTAACTCTTGCTCAAAATAGAATGAACCAATTTTAAAAGGGATGAGAAATCAATAAATCAGCAGGAATCCCTCGCTTTATTAAAAATATATAGCAAACAGATGGGAGCAGTAAAATTCGGTAAACAAGTTGGGTAGTCAAAAGAATGGGGGAGAATATATATAAACTCTGTTCAGCCATGTTGGATTTACTTAAGGCTAAATTTTAATTCAAGAACTGACTTATTGCTAAATTTTAATTCCACTACTGCTGCTGAAGTTTAGTTTTGACAAGTCTACTAAATTTTATAATGTGAATCTGTGAGTAGTTTGGCAAGAGGTTTGCCATCCGAAACCTGGTCTATAAGATGCGGAGACATAAAAAGAAGCAGTAGCCCAATTGCTGAAGAAATGGAGACGTGAGCCAAGTTTAAGTAACCAAGCAAGTAGCCTTACAAGTCATAGCCGTACCCGATTCTTGCAATCTTAAAATATTTTAAATTAAACCTAAACTCATAAAGCTAGCTAACTGAATGTAAGTGGCCACTTTATTAAATTAATTTATTTAAATCTTCAAATATCAGATTATAAAATTAAACTAAATGTAACTTTTATTTTATCTTTTTAATTTGTAAGTCTTACCAAATATAACTTAAACTATGAGAAAGTAGAAGCCAAATTCTAAATTTAACTTGCGTGAATAAATAATTCATTAGTTATTAATTTTCTTTTTTTAAAATTAAGTCTATGCCGATATTAATTAAATTATGTATTTGTTTATGCTATATTTTCTAGAACGGAGTTTGCTAACATAAAATAATTAGTGAAAAATGATTAGAGGTTCTCATGATTGTTTAACGGCTCATTTATTAACACCCGTACTAAACTCCTTTCTAAAGAGTAAATGTAACATTTATTCTATATATATAATTAAGCCGTTACAAATGCTTAAAGATATAATTAAGCCATTAGAAATGCTTAAAGATAGATTTGCTTTAAATAATTTTGTTAATATTTAGCAGAGGTGATAAAATACAGCAGTATTCACATTTAATTTTTTAGTGTTTCCCAAAATGCTGTAATCCTCCTTAACTTTATATAAATGCCTATATAGGTAGCTTAACAGACTAGATTCCATATATTCCTTTAGTAGCATAATTATAGAACCTATTTTATGAACTGGCTCATGGTGGTTTCATGGAATGAAACTAATGTTTTGCATCTGAATTGTAGTTATGTAATGATGTAATCAGCAGGGCGAATGTGTCTTGGGAAGCACATACTTGCTTATAATTCTTGTATTTATTGTATTAAATGGGCTTGGTTTAAGGTCACCCATTTCATTAGTTCAGACAGCTCTCCTTTTAAAATAGGGTTTGGTATTAAGGGCCACTCCATTGTCTTTATTCAAGACTGGAGCACAAGAATCCAGATATTTTATTAGCTGTTCCAATCACTCAGACTTAATTTCTCTTATTCACAGCAAGATCCTCGGGAACTGATTGCTCGGTAATGAATCCCATGAACAAGCATATTTGAGATGCACAAACTCAGATTAAGTATTTGTATAAATGCCATAGTATCTGAAGTCATACTGCTTGCCACCAGTTCAATCTTCCGTAATTAAGTATTTCAGCTTTGATCTGAACTCGAATCTAGTTTCGTAAATCTATTATCTGTATAGAGAAATGTTTAGCTTATTAAAATATCAGTTATAATTCCTAAAAATCATCTCTGCAAACTAGTTCATCATGGATTAAAAGTGAATAAATGTTCAAAATTGTAATAACAAATATTCACTTGAACAGCTTGTAACTCCTAATATCATCCTCACCTGCGAGATAATTTCATGTATTGTATTTAACATAACCTCATACTCACCTGAGAGTGAGATAATTTCACATATTGACTTTCACATTGTTTTATTTTATTTTCTTAAATTTGGTTTATATTAAGTTTTATTTAAATATAGTTACGCTTAATGTTAGTTTTTGCTCATAAACCAATTATTAATTATTCATTATTATTTAAGAATTACAACCAAATTTCTTAATACCTATTGTGGGTCAGATCTCAATATAGCTATACTTTATGAATGTGTTAGTTAATATAATCAAATGTTAGTCTCATGTTCTACTGTGGCACGGAGATTAAAGAAATACGAGTGTAGCTTCATATATCAACCGTAAGGTTGTAAATCTCTGAAAGTTGGTAAAGTAACCGGGGTGAGATTGGATTCGAGGTCTCAACAACCTCACTTCGATCAGCCTTGGGATAATTTACTAAAACTCTGGATTTTGTTGCGCAAATGTACAGATAAGTCCGTTACAACCTATTGCACCAGATGCGCAAGTCTTAATCTTGAAGTATTGTATATATATTAAGCTATTTTATATTATATAAAGATATATATATAGAAATGCTTAAAATGTATATGATTCAGTATAGTTGCAGAAAAATTTTTAATACATTTCATGTAGATAGTGCCAATATATTATTTTCACATCGTTAAAATGACAAATAAATTGAAGTTCATGAAGTGGAAAAAAAAAATCTTCAAAACAAAATGAAAGTTTATAGAAGAGCTGAATCACTTAATAAATAAGATTATGGAAAATAAATAACTTTATTTCAATTATATCATAATTTAATATTTTCTACAAAAATAATTGGAATTTCATTGCATCTATCTAGCTCCAATCACCAATGTAAAATATTCAATTATATTTAATAAATTTAGTTATAGTGATATGACAAAAAATGGATAAAAGAAAAAATTAATTAAACTAGGTTAAAAAATAAAAAGTCTTGAATAGAGACAAACAAATAAATGCTTATAAACCCTGTAGATGCTAAAAGTTTAGATTATAGCAGAAATAAATTCCTAAGATAAACAAATGTTAGTGTTCAAAAATTAGAAAGAGAATGTCGTTGTACAATAATTATTAATTTACAGGCAGATAACGAAACTCTAATATTAATAATAGTTAAATTGTTTAAGCAGAACTAAAAAATAAAAGGGAAGGGAAGACCCCCCCCCTCTCCAGAAAAAGAAAGGAAAAAAAGAAGACAAGAAAACAAGATGGGTGGTGTATAAAAAGTTAGAGCAAAAGGACTGAGTGTCTTTTTGCTGTTGCCTCCAGCAAGAGTCCACTAGCGTTATCGCAGTGAAGAGTGCCATTGGTGGACAGCATTCCCAGGACCTCGGCTCCTATAGATGAGCAAGCTGATTAGGACTTTAGCAGACGATCCCAGTCTTATTATTTATGAAACACCTCAAGAAGCCTGCTGAGAGTTTTATTTTTCTTTCCTATACAAGCACAGTCTGTATAGTGAAGGCAAAGTACACCATTCGTTTACCTAGTATATGATGATTCTATTTAATCGTTTGTTATTTAACCTGATGAATCATTTATTACTAATACATATGTTGTTGTCTGTTAACTCAATGGTGTACAGGTTTGCTGGACACCCAGTCATGGACCTAACAACCAACAACTTATAATTATAAAGAATATTATTATTTATTATAATTAGATACTCTCAAATTCACATTTCAATTCTTGGTGTTATATTTTTCCAAAATGAACTATTATCTTTTTGACCTCTTCTTTCTCAATTATCAATATTTAAGCCAATAAACATCAGATGATCACCATTTCTTATGCTTGTTTATAACTGTTATTAAAACAAGCAAAACTCTCCATACAGTATTGCCACTCAGCGCAAGCCAGAGTAATCAATGGATGCCAGAAGGCTTGTGCATAAAATCCCCATGTAGTGCCTACTCATCCAATATCCCCAGACTCATTTCGGGCCTGTGATCTTCGTCAGTGAGGAGCCTTTGATCTGAAAGCACTGCACCTAGATCTTAGTGAGTGGTTTATCCTCACGCTTTCATTTCCAGTACTTATTAAGATTTGCCCTTTTATAAGCATTTGGGTTGGAAAGAATAAGTGGATTCATTTTATTCTTTCATAAATACTATATCTCATGTTGGGAATGAAAGTATTCATTTATTATTAATATTCGTAAAAAGCCCATGCACAATAGCTTGAAAGGCTGATCTTTAAATATATCACTTCATAATATAACCAAAAAAAATAAAAAATTTCAATTGGTCATTGTACTTTAAGTGAAAGTTCAAGTGTAATCTACTCCACTATTTATTTGTTTTCTTGCACTATTTTTATATTATATTCATATTTGGTAAATATTGAATAGTAATATCTGATATGTTTTATTAAATTTCTTATGCTTATTATGACTTAAATATATATAATATTAATAAGAATGTATGTTAAAATCTTAACCTGTAGAAAGACATCTTACAACTAGGCAAGAATATCATAACCAAGTGATAACATTTCGAAAATGATAGGTTGCTATTGTTTATCATTCATTTAACATAATTTATTCTAACATCTCAATTCTAGAATTTCATCACGAGCTTTACATCATATACATACACCTAAACACTACCAAATCTGTGTAGTTACTATGAGGCCTGATGGTAGTATTATCAGATTTTCAAGATTGGTTTCTGAATAGCAGGGTAGAAGATAGTCACCAAACAGTTAAATTACAATGAATATTTTTTGCTAGAAGAATGCAAAACAATCAGGAAATAAAATCTAGTTGTACTACTATCAGGAGTTTATTGCTTAATCATGTTTAAAATTTAGATATAGAATAGAAAGAAGAGACTATTACTTTTGTCAAATGCTGATTAAATGTTAGTCAAAGTTCTCTTTTTCATCCTACTCCAGAGTCATCTACTAAAATCTTGAATAAGCAAGTCATTAGATGAAATGCTATTACAAACTCATCCCCATGGTCATTAAGTGTCCATTGATGAGTCTGAAGTAAGATAAACCACAGTATATGTTAAAAATAAACAGAGAATGTCAAAAAATTTTATTGGTATGCTTTATTTTAAATATACTATATCTGAAAATTTTCAGTGTTTTAAACTTTACTATGGTATTAAAATATAGAATTAACAATAAGACTACTCTTTCAGATCTATAAAATATTTGCTATGCTTTTTTTTATGTTATGGAGACTATTTTGAATTTCACTATGACTGGAGAAAGAATACAATGCAATTGTATGGAATGAAAAATTGCTTTTATAGCCAAATATTATGCAAGTCAAGTCAGGTAATGCCTTCTACTAAGTAATGCATAAAAACATCAAAATTGCAATCATTTGACTTGTCTTGTGGCTTTCAATTAACATACTTGAAAACAACAAAAGACATACTTTTGCAGAAACCTAATATTCTTTCATAATCTCACAAATTAATAAACTGGACACTTGACAAAACATTATAAGTAATTCAATCACATTATATGTACATTAGCTTTTTTTTTTTTCAAAATTTAACAATAAATCCATCATTGATCAGAGATAAACTTTCACTTCTTTATTCATCCTAACAATTTTCTCTCTTCTATTAAATAATCACAAACTGAATTTCTTCCAAATTACTATTTTACATATATATATATATAGTCTGTTCTACAAAACTAGCAATATAATAAAAAAATACATAAAAGTTTTTATTTATAAAACTAACTCACTTATTGCCTTAAAATCATTTAACTTTCTCAAAGATTCACAATGTGGTTTATTGTACACAGATACATATTTTTCTGAAAGTTTGTGAAGAATATATTTATTATATTTCCATCATTTAGTTTTAATTATTAAATATTTTTAGAGAAATTCATACTTTATTTAAATTTTTCAAATACATTCAACTGTAAGTAATAACACATAGGTTATTACATAAGACATTTAGAATAGTATTATTTTCCTCCCTTCTTCAATGATACTATTCTAATCAGTGGCAGACTAACATGGTAATCAAAACAATGAATTTTAGATTTGTAATGTTACTTCAACCTATTAGGCTATTCTGTCAAAGACAATAATCAGTAGAAATTTTATATATTTATTTATGAGAATTTTCAGTGATGCTTCACTTGTCTTAAGAGCAAGGTTAATAAGTAATATTTAGACACTATTCACTAAACTTGCTCTTAAAAAAAAAAAGGAGGGAGGCAAAACAGAAATATCATAAACACTTTCAACAGATGAAACTAATGATTACTGGTTCTATTCTCATGCTAGTAGTGCCTCACTGTGAAGCCAGCAACCATTGAAGGAAGAATACCACTTGAAACATGTTATATACTAATCTGCATATTACTGTTAACAGTTGTATATATTTGAAAAGTTTAAATTCTTCTAAAAATATTTAACAATTAAAATTAGTTGATGGAAATAGTCTAACATATAATTACAAGTATACAGATCCAGTTTTCTTAAATTTTGCAAAATGTGCTAATATTATTGTTGTATTGGTTTATAATTTGATACAAATTTAAATTTTACAGATTTTCTTTAATTTCAATTTTTTTATGAATTAATTATATCTTTGGAGCATCTCAAGCAAGAGATCAAGCTTTTGTGTTATCCCATCTTTAATATTTACATTAAAAATAATTCCATATGTAATATCAAGATGACAAAATTATTATTCTTTTTACTCAAATGTCAGTTGTCTTGTCAATTTTCAGAATGATTTCTTCATCAGTTATGCCAAAAGATTATCAGAATAAAATTTCAAAGTCTTTCAATCTCTTCACCATAATTTTCAAATGTACATAGCTATTTTCCTGTTTTAAAATCAATTAAATTCCTTTTCTTCATGTCATTTTTCTCACATCTTCTATAGTCCCTATCAACACATTTTCAATAATTTTTCTGCATCTAAGTGCAAGTCCAAAATAGTTCCATTTTCTCCTCCCAATTTTTTCAAAAAATAAACTTTTCTCATTTATTTTTGTTAACACATCCGCATTTTTGATCTTATCTTTCTAACTTTTCTATTCTTCTCCAAATTCATATTTCTAAAGCCTTTAATTCTTTCTCTTCATTTTTTCTAACTATTGATATCCTGTTTCATACAGATATATTCCAAACAAAACATTTAGCAAACACTTTCCTAAAATTTCAAATATCAACAGAGTAACCGCTACACTTTTTAAAAAATAAGACTACCCATTGCAATTATAACTTTTTCTTCTTTATCAATATTACTAAACTTCCCAAATATTTAAAAAAATGAAAAAGCATACAAAAGCTTATATCGCTGTCGTGTTCAACATCAAAGATTCATTATTACAATGTGCAGATCCATTTTCCTAAAACTTGGCAACACTTGTGCTAACATTATTGTTTTATTGATTAGAGATATAAGTGCAAATTTAAATTTTAAAATATTTTAATACTTTATGATGTTACCATAAACTGTTTTAACTAAATTTAAATTCATTAAAATGTATTTGTTGATTTCAATGTTTTCTAGATATATATGATGAAGCACTAGAAAAATATCTGATCAGTAATCCAAGTTTTTTCCCTTTATCATTTTCTATCAAAATTGTCTATCAGAACAGTGATTAAGCAATCATATCTTATCATTTAATATCAGGATCCTCAAAAATATTAGCAACTTAATAATGTAAAACAAATTATTAAAGTTTATGACAGGACTATAAACATTGAGTTAAGAAAGTGACAATACCATTAATAATGGTCAAGTGTTATTACTTGGTTATAATACATAATGCCTAATTATTCCATCTGCTTTTGCACAGAACTTAAGATATTACAATATCAGGATTATTAATTTTATAATGAATCTTCAATATTTGATACAATAACTTTTAGTAAAGACTGATAAAAGTAATGATTGGGCATGATGTTTATTGCATATATAGTTTGAATAAAGTGGCCTTTGCAAAGACATTTTTAAAACATAAAACATGCTTGTGTGATTAAGTATGCGACAATTTGATTTCTTTTACCTATATATATATCTAATATTCTTTAAATGTCCGCTGACATATAAACTTAACATAAAACCTCAGTGCATTAAAATGTTGGGAAAATATTCGTTTATAAATACTAAGTGTAAAGAACAAATAAGAAAATTTGTTAAACATTTTTTTTCTGCAATCATTTTTATTTTTACATTGATAAAATTTTCACTTAATATTTAATGTATACTATATTTATTTATATCATATCTTATGGTAATTACATGGCGAAAGTAACAAATCTTAGGTAATTCATAATTTAAAAATTCCGGATATTTGTATGAAACAGGCCACACGCTAGCATTAATAGTATTTATTGTAGATACTTATATGCGGTATAACATAATCATAACTTTCAATTGGTACTTGTATAAAAATATCATATACGTATATATTTTCTGAATTAATTTTAGATCAAAATCTTTTACGAAGGATAAAGCTGTATCGTATTCGCTTTATCCATCCAAGGCACTTTACATATATATACATTATCTTATCTAAAATTGTAAAATATTACATAAAATATAATGCAGGAATATGTGGATTGTAGAGATAATAAATACGAATATAATGAAAAAAATAGATATTTACTATTACATAATTCAAACACAAAACTTTATAGGTAGCCATATTGCTTCCCAAATGTCTCTGAAAAAAAAAAGAAACATCATATCTATAATATGCGTCAATTAGAAAAACTAAAATTAAATTGCAAATAGTACTAATATTTAATTAATTTATATTGTTATAATAGCTTTTATAGACTTTTTTTTTTTTTAATGTTTTCAAATAGTTTATATCCGGGTATTTTTTAATTTTTATTGCAAGCATGGCGTCGAATACAAAGAAGAAAAGGCTATCAATTGAAGATGAAGACTCTGTTTTGCTGTTTGACCGCCGTAAAGCTAAAAGTGATTCACCCGAAATTGAATTTACTATTACAGATATTAATTCTTTTGATAAATTTAAAGAAAAAATTCAAGAGGTAAGTTATTTTTTCGTATTGTTTTGAGTGTTGTGTTGCGTTGGCTTAGAGATGTATTGTAACGTTAATACCCTGTCGCATTTGTTAATTGAGCAAGTTCCTGTTGTACACGCGCACGTTCAAGTAATGCACCGAACATTTTTCTTTGAGGTCACTAAATTACTGACTTTAAAAACAATTTTTACAAACTAGTGGAGATAAATTTTGTACATTTCATATTAGCAATTAACTGAGAAGTGAATGTAAGCCGCGCAATATTTTCATCTTCACTTTGATATTGTATTCCGCTATGATTTTTTTTATTTATTCGTTTTTGAAGTGTTTTAAAATTAATGCTTAAATATTTTAATAAGATTTTTAAAAGAATTTGCTTCTAATTTTTATTTTTTAATTAATTATCTTTACATTTTTCATAACGTTTAAATCTTCGTTTATTTACTTTAGGCTCTGTTGTTTTCCCAAAGTCGATAAATTATTTTGTTTTCGTGTGCTATTTATATTTACATTATTGAAAACAATCGTCAGTCAGAATTTTAAAAATGATTAGAATAATTAATGAGAGATTAAAAAAAATCATTGAAGATTTTTGTGAAATATGTATAAAATAAGGATTTTATACTTTTTCCTTAGTACTTAAGTTTAAGGTAATTTTTATTTAGCGTATAGATTTTTTTTTAGACAGCTTGACTATAATAAAATATGAAGGAACCTGCAGAGATTCTAACCAGGAGTTAGAATCACTAATAGTTTTTATCAAGTCCTTCAGTTATGCCGTTGTAACCACAGATTTTACAGTCTTAGTCAATCCACATGTTTTGCAAAAATTCAGTAATAAACTATTTGAATTTTCAGCAGCGATACTATTATTTTCAATAACATTTGCACAAAGTCCATTATTTGTACCAATATATGCATTAAAGCCCCCAAGAAGAAAAATTTGATCCAATGGTATTGTGATAATGCTGTCCACAAGGAGTAAAAGCTTCACTGAATTTTTTAAATCTAAGATTGGAGCATAGGCATTAATGAAATGAGAGCTAGTACAATTGTACGAAATAACTTCCTCTGGGAGTCTAGTTTTAAAAAGAGCAGCTTATAAATCATTACACGTTAAAATTTATATGTATATAACTGAACAAAAGTTAAAGTTATAGCTAATGATGTGTTACCACTGATTATGATCAAGTGTTTTATCATAGAAAATTGCTTCATCATATCTATTAGTTTGTCATTGACTCCATTATCCCATACCGTAAAATTTGATGTTCTATGTATTTTACAACAAAGTATCAAAAAATTGAGACTATATTGTAATGATATTTAATTTCTTAGAGTAGCTAATGTCTTAGTCTATTATATTTAGTCACTGGAATTAAAATTCAAACATGGGATTTTTTCAGCTAGCTGTTTTATATTTAATTGGCTAATATAAAATGAATATATGGGTCCTCATAGCTTGTGCATAAAAGTATTGTGAATAATTTCTGGGTTGACATTGATAATAAAAGAAAAACAATTGTAACTTAATTAATACAAGTCACATCATTGCTGGAAATGTATTATTGTGTTAATCGTTTATTTCTCTTTTTTTTTTTTTTAAAAAAAAAAGTACAAAGAATAAATATATTTATTATAAATTCTTGCTATCAAGTTGTGTGCTTATATTTTCATGTGTTTCTTTTTAATCATTTAAATGTCAAAAAATATTCTAATAAAAGAATAAATTTTGAATAAATGAACAATTATTTTTAACAATCTACATATAGCCATGTTAAGATTATTAATATCAGAAAATTAATTTATTGCTAGAAGTGATAAAGAAGTTATATATTGTAAGACTGTGTGGAGAAGAATATAAAAAGAATAGGGAAGAGGATTCTAAAAAAAATATTCTGGGATTAATAACAAATAATGGAATGGATATTTTATTAAAGCTAAGAAGTTTTATAAGTAACATTTCTTTAACTAATAGATTGTTAGTAGCTAGTTTGAAAACTGTTGTAAAAGGCATAATGATTATTTTAAATGTCATAGCTAATGTTGATCATAGTGATAATGAAATAGAGAATATGTGTAAAGAATGTAAAAAATAATTAAAAATAAATAGCAGAAAAATAATTTTATAATAATATTTGAAGATTTAGAATCTAGTAGTTAGAAAAATAATGATAAAGTTGTGGATTTTAGGTTAGTGTTAAGAAGTAAGAGTCATAAAATTTTTTTAAAATCTTTATAAGAAAAATAGATGGTAATAATGAACACATGGTTTAATAATCATAAGAAGAGAATCTATCTTCTGTATATAAAATGAAAATAATCAAATGAAGCAGTTCTCTAAAAATTCCAGATGTAAATTTCTTCTATCTAGCTACTCTTAGAAAAAAAGAACAGATTGTTAAAAATTTCACACAAGTGGAGTATCTGTAATAAAAAATATAGTATTCTGAAAAAGTATTTATAATTATTTATATTAAACAGTAAATTTGCTCTGGCCCAAGTAAATACTGTATTACTTGGAATATAAGACTCAATAGGATTTTAAGCCCTAAAAATTGGAATAAAAATTAATCCCCCAATTTAAAACGCATCATCATCAACCATTATCAATCCACTGCAGGATGATCTCTCCAAGTTCAATCCATCTCTGATCTTTAGCTTCTCTTCTCCACATCACTCCTGCACACGTTCTTTTTTCAACCATCCATCTCACATGTGGTCTCTTTCTTGGTCTTTTACAATCTCTTGGAATCCATTTTAAGATTTCAATTGTCCATCTATTATCATCTTTTCTAGCAATATGTCCAGCCCAACTACAGTCTTTTAATTTTTTCAATGAGGTCAGTGACACCTGTTTGTTCTCTTACCCATATATTTCATTTTCGATCTCTTTTTGTTACTTCAACATGTATCTCTTCATACTTTGAATGGTCTGAAGTCTCTGTATTGCTCTTCTATTAAGTGTCCAAGTCTCAGATCCATAAGTAAGAACTGATAAAACACATTTATTAAAAACCTTCCTTATCAAACACATAGGCATATTTCCTTTTAGTATCAAGTTATTTCTACCAAAAGCACTCCAACCAAGTTTAATTCTATGATTAATTTCACCCATTATGTTAACATCTGTATTAATAATCTGACCAAGTTATTTGTAACTGTTAACTTGTAACTCATCATAATCAATCTTTATTTTCATTTTTTGAGAAAATCCATTTAACATTACTTTAGTCTTTTTAACATTTATCTTTAGTCCTTCTTTCATCTGATAACTCCAGCAACATTTTCTGCCACTCTAAAGCATTATTTGCAAAAAGAACTACATCATCTGCAAAATTTAAATGATGTAAATAATCTCCATTTACTTTCACTCCTTTAGCTTCCCATTTTAATCCACAAAATACTTCTTGCCACCTCTGCTGTAAAAAGTTTTGGAGATGTGAAGTCACCCTGTCTTACACCCTTCTCAATGTTGACTTTCCCAGTATCATTATGTAATCTAATTGTTGCTGTTGCATTTTTATAAATATTCTTTAAAATATGACAGTATCCTGGATCTATACCTTGATGATCCAATGCTTTAATCACTGAAAAAATGTTTAGAGAATCAAATGCCTTTTTCATAATCTACAAAATCCAAAGCATAATGTCAACTCGTATTCATTTGTCCTTTCTCTAACTTCTCTCAATACCTGGATGTGATCTACTTACTAAAACCACTTTTAAATCTAGCTTGTTCTCTTGGTTGATGGAAATCCATTGTTCTCTGTAGATGAGTTGTAATTATCTTTGTAAACATTTTGTATAAAACTGATAAAAGGCTGATAGGTCTAATTTCTAATATCTTCTTTATCACCTTTTTTAAATATTAATATTAATACTGCATTCTTTTAACCATTTGGTACATCTTTATAATTTAGACATGTGGTATATAACTTTGCTAAAATCTTTTTTATTTTTTCACCTGCTTCTTTTAATATCAAGTTTGTACATTCGCGTAACAGAATTCAGAGTCCAAGCAAAAGAGACCGAAGCTGACCAGACTAGGATTGTGGCATCCTGAGTCCGACCATACTTCAACTCATAAGCCAGTACTCCAAGACTCAAGACCCTATGAATGACCACCTTGAAATTACATGTAGCATACTTCTTTATTCACGGCCGACATAGGTCAGGGAGAAACAATGAGACTCAATTAAAATTACTAATTGATCGCCCCTAATGAATAACTAACTTAAATGGAGACTTTAATAATGCATAGATTCTATAAACATAATATCAATAATGAGAATTGGATTGAATAATGAAACTGAGAGTGGACTAGGTTAATTTACTAAAGTTTTAATTTTTCCAATAACAAGAATTTTATCCAAAATATATATCACAAATTACATACTGTGAAAATGCACGCAGGCATTTAATGGCTGAAGAGTTTTTAGGTATGCTCTTCGGACAGATTATTTTATCAGATTAATAAATAATTATTACATTTAAGCAAGATGAATTCATAATAGCCATAGATTGCTTTGCTGTGTTGCAATTTGAATACAAATATTCATACGAATTTATATAAGCGGGTAAATGCACGCAGGCATTTTCATGTCTATAGTGGAACATATGCCAACTCCTCTTAATGTGTGGCTGAATACCAGTAATTAAACTAAACCTTGGTCAACACTTACTGTAGACGTTTCTCATCTGTTTATATTTATTTATTTAGCCTAAAATGGCCTACAATAACTTAGATTGACTGGGCTATAAAGAGTATCTCAGACAATGGCTGAAAGAAATGAAATAGGGAGGTAGAGTTGGCTGCTCTGGATGTACTAATGCGCTATAGCACCAGCAATACAATAATAAAGTCGCTCTGCGGATGGATGGGTGGATCAAGGGTTTCTGCGACCAACGCTGGTATCCTGAAACCGATGGTTATGCTGCATGAGAAAGGAACAAATAGTTCAAGAAAGGCGGGGGACTTACATGCTGACCTGGCCTTAAACTCGGGCTACACGACTGCTCTACCCTATGGGAGGAAGATAAGCTGGCTTAACCGAGGCTCCATCTTAAAGTCGTAAATATACGTGGCAGCAAAACGAGAAAAATATTTAAGTAAATGAATCACATCCGCCAAGCAAAGAATTTTATAAATTTAATATTCTATAGGCAAGAACAATAGCTTATTAGCTTAATCAAATAGAAGCCAACTCTTAGGTAGCATGATAAAATATATGCTATAGACGGGAATAATTACAGTAATCTTTGCTGTTCCAGCTCAATCTAATTTTGTTATTGATCAAATGACTAGTACTTAAAAGGAGGCAAAGTATATTTGAAGGGGTTTAATAAATAACTTAAATAGCAAATATACTTATAAATATTTATCAAAGTTAGTCTATTTCTTAGTATTTAACTGATTCAGCTTCAAGCCGCCATATTGAACTTTTTAAAATACTGGCCTGACACACAATTTTCACAATAACTTCAGTTTTAATTATGTTAGAGCAAAAACAATTACATTGCTAGAAACTAGAAACATTAAGGAAAACAATAAACATAAAATAAATAGTGATAACTATATAAAAAATAAGGAAAAAAGAAATTTTCACATCTGAAATAATTATTATTTTATTGTTTGTTCATAATTTGAAAAGTAACATTAACTAAAATTGAAAATACTTACTCAGTGATAATTTCTTTATATTCCTCACAAAATTATCTTTCTAAACATGTATAACATGTCTTACCTGAGTTAATCCACAGCTTCACAATCTCCAAAAGAATTAGGATATGACTTCTTCATTTTTATCTTGTACTCCAAATGTTCTAAATGTCAAAGGCATCTATAAAGAAAAAGATTCATCCTAATAAAAGATACTAAAGAAATCATCATAGCAATTGGCTTCTTATCCATCTAAAACTAGAAATTGTAGGCTACTGTCTATATCACTGATAAAATGAGTTTCATCTCTTCATTTTATATTTTTTTGTGTACATCAGATCTTGTACCCCAAATGTTCTAAATGTCAAAGGTGTCTATAAAGAAAAAGATTCATCCTAATAAAAGATACAAAAGAGATCATCATAGCAATTGGTTTCTTATCCATCTAAAACTAGAAATTGTAGGCTACTGTACATATCACTGATAAAATGAGTTTCATCTTTTCATTTTATATTTTTTTGTGTACATCAGTGATGTTTATATTTTTTATGGACACCAGTGATGTTTATATTCTTTATGCACACACAAGTGATGTTTATATTCTTTATGCACAGAAGTGATGCTATCTTATTATATTTATTGTACCACATAGATATAATTTATTTGCATATAGTGTTACAAAATATAAATATTTATTATATTTTGTAATACGGCTATGATTGTGAGGGCTTGAACCTTGAAGCGCTTAGCCATTTAATGAATAGTATATTTTGTAATACGGCTATGATTGTGAGGGCTTGAACCTTGAAAGCGCTTAGCCATTTAATGAATAGATATTAAAATAGTATATATTTGCTTTATTTGTTTTTAGCTTTGTGTGCTTGTGCGTGTTAGCGCATTTTATATATTTTTATAATAGTGTAGGTAGAATATTAGAAAATTACATATAGTGTATTTGTTAGCTATAGATTTGAAAATGTGTATGCAATGTTTGTATACAATAGTGCAGGTAGAACATTAGAAAATTATATATAGTGTATTTGTTAGCTATAGACTTGAAAATGTGTATGAAAATGTTTGTATACATTTGATTATTAGTTTTATAACAAATTACTTATAAACCATATTATATAAAACATAATTAATGATTTTTGCAATAAATTATACTTTTTGAAAAACATTATTTTTATAATAGTGTAGGTAGAACGTTAGAAAATTACATTAGATATGAATTCTATATGAGCATAAATAACTAACACACACTAATTACAAACTAAAATTAATAAAAAAGATAATTTTATGAAAAAAAATATATTTATATAATTTTATGAAAAAAATTAAAAAAAATTTTTTAAAATGTTACTTATGACTATTACGTTCAAGATCTATTGTAGGCCTTCTTTGTGAATAGCACCGGAGAAAATATTATTTGCAGCCTGTAAATTATTTTTGTCTTTTATCGCTTCGTGATAAGTACAAAAATTATCAAAAAAAAAACAAAAAAATTAAATACTGTGGTCGATTAAAAAATTTGTAAAAAATCCAAATTTCAAACGATTTTTTTTAAACATTTTCTGAAAGCCACATGATTAAGCTATAGAATGCTCGTATTTTGTTCTATAGAATGCTCGTATTTTGTTCTACGTCATGGTTATACTTTTTACGTTAGTAAAGAAAGAAAACAAAACGTCAGCAGAGCGCTCGCAGCGCTCACAAAGCTGAAAAAGTTAAAATTAATCTCTCACTAACACAAGCCACATTGCAAAATTTACAATCAAATAATTATCAAAAAATATGAAATAATAACGAGCGAGTCATTACTATTTTCATAAGAGGGTTTCGAAACAGCGCAGAAATAAAATTATAAATAATTACATGAAGAGGTTTTAATTAATCTCTTCTTGAAATATTGAAATTTAGTGTTTGTTGTTTCGAAGCGTCAGCATATCATAAAATAAATATAATATAACAAATATTAAAAACTATGTGATAAATATATAACTAGAGACATGACTGCAGTGATATAGTTTAAAGTAGAAAACATTTAATTAATTTCTTAAAGAAGGAAATTTTAAAAAAAAACAAGTGAGTCATTTACAGATTTTAAAACAATAGAAAAAAAAGGAAGCTTTAACATTAAAATGTATATTTAGTGGTTAATTAGCTAACTTGAGTTTAAAGTGGTATGAAATTAATACGAAATTACACAGAGCTCTGCAGTTTAAAGTGATTTACTGGTATTAGTAGGTGCTTGAGCTGGAGCTTGGTGAGTTTTCTGGGCGGTTTGCGGCAAGCTCTTTTACGGGTGGGCTGTAGATATTATAGCAGCATTCTTCTTTGTCAGTTCGATTGTAGATATTATAGCGGCATTCTTCTTTTTTTCGGTTAGGCTGTAGATATTATAGTGGCATTCTTGGTTATAATGGTATTGGATGGAAGCGAACCCGTCACCTCATTGCGGAATGATGGCCAAGACTGCCACACTAGCCGGACATCTCAGTTCAAAACTAAATTTGATTTTTAAATACAAATGCGATTCAAAATGGAGTCTCTTTTCTGTCTGTCTCTCTGTCTATATCTTTTTCTCTGTATATCCTGCTCAAAATATGGCGTATTTATATCTTCATCTTATCAGCTTAACACCCTTAAGAATTTTCTTTGTCCCATGATTACATTTTTAATTAATTTTGTTAAATATACAATCTGATTTCAAATATGCTGATAAGTTGTGTTATAACTTTTCCTTAATTACGTTTTAATTAAATTCCAAAAACATGTATTTTGATTTGAAATATTAATAAATTATTAAAGTATTTCAGTTATAACTTTTATGGTTATTTGTGAAACTATTTTGCCGCAAACAATTTTAATTAGTTAAGTACAAAATAGCTTTAATTTTTTTATTTGGCATAATTTCAATTAGTCAGATTTTAAAATGACTTTTTTAACTTGACCAAAGGTAGGTGCGGTCGTTAATTACATACTTGTTTACGACAAAATCTGTTTCTAACCAAACTTAATTCTAAGAAAAAAAATAACATTTAATTTTAAAGAAGACTCCTCAGCACATTTAAAAGAAAATCTTTTTAACATTTTTAAATAAACATTTTAAAATATTTTCATCTTTTAACATTTTAAATATATAATACATTTTAATGTTTTAAATCACACCATCCCTATATACATTACAAATATAGGTTGGATTATATATCCACATACGAATTAAAATAATAAATTTATTAATAAATTGAACCCTATCATTATTTAACATAATAAAAGTATTTTATTTAAAATAAACATGATACTAGAAATAATATACTATAATTCTATCAAGCCTATCTAATTATTGCGTTCTTTCATATGTAAATATATAATGCTGTTCAGACAGCCATGACAGCAAATTGTAGCTTTATTTCACATACAGTTTAAATGAGGTTCGAGTCTAACACAGACGAGTGGGGTACTAGATTGATGATGAAACGGCAAGGGATTAGGAGGTTCCCGTTTCAATATATCAATTATAATTCCATCATTACCTGGAGCTTTTTCTTTCTTCATACATTTAATTGTATGTCTCACTTCTTCATTTAAAATTCTGGGCAATTCTGAAAATGTAATAGATATAGGAGGTATTGTTCTTTATTACTGTATAATTCTTTTGATTAAAAAAGATTTAACACCTATTCTACACAGAGACATCAATCATAATACTATGTGCATGAATAGTATAAAGCAAAGAACATCAGAAATAAAATATTAAATTTTTTTTTTTCGAATTTAAAACACACTCCTCTTTTACAGATTCAAAATTTGTGAAAAAATTCTCTCTTATATTTGAAGTAAGATATCTTAAAGAAAAAAGAATAAAGTTACATTTTATGAAATAGTTAATGATGAATTATTTAACATGAGAAAAATAGAACTTAATTTTCTATGTAATTTTATAGTTTTTGTTAAAATATATAAATGGAACTTACAGAGTTTTTATTTGTATTTCTTTAAACTTATTTTTTTTTTTTTTAGAGTATGTAGGTATCAGAAGTGATGATTTTATGTAATGCTTTAGATTATGATTGAAAATTGGGAAAAACTAAGATATTTAAATCTTTTAGCAGTTTTTTTTTTTTTGTTTGTTTTCCAGGAAAAATATATTGAAAGTTTTATTCTTTCAATCTTTTCTTTGGCAATAAATAATCTGCTTTCAAAATAGATTATAAATACACTTCTATCTTAAGAAGTTATAATTATAAATTTATTTAACTCACACTCTTGAGGTTTATTGCCTTAGTAAATATTATTTAAGAAGTTATGCAAAAAGTCATAAATGATGATTTTATTTAACACATTAAATTGTGGAAATTTTAGATCCTTTTAAATGCTACATTTATGTGTTTAGTGTCATTTATTTTTAATTTTATCCAGCTTTAATGTAATACTATTGGGATTTCAGAAATGTCCTATATATAATTTATGGACAGAGGTGTTTAAAATAAATATTTTCCCATAATTTTTGCTGAAAGAGTGTGTGTGAGTGAAGAAAGGTAGGGATTGGATACCAAAGGCAAGGGAGGACATTGTTCCTTAGTAACAGTATGTCTTGTTTGGATTACCTATATATTCAAAGTAGTATTAAAAGTACATGTGTAGATTCTTTAACAAATATAAATTTGATCCAAAACTTAATACTGGCAGAAATTAAAAAAATAAAAGAATTGCATTCAGAAAGGGATATTAAGAAATTAAAATTGATTGGATAAATAAATTATAAAGAATTAAATGATAAAATTAATTCATACCAAAGTTAGGAATTATTCAATGTTAACTTAAAAGAATCTGTACTAGTTATTGCATATTAAAAGAGCATATAGACTTAAATTAGAATGAAATGAAAATGATAAAATTGAAAATAGAAAAATATTAATATCAATGTAGGTCAAAATTATGTATAGGAAGCTAACTATAGATCTGAAGGAGTGACTAATAAAGCTAAATGAGAAGACCATATAAAGATAAATCAATAGATACGGGATAGATTTGATTTAATAGAATAAAGCAGACTATTTAAAGAAAGGAATGATGGATTTTTATAAAGGAATATATTAAAATAATGGGAAAAGTGTGTGATTTATATATGTTCATTAAAAAAAAAGAAAGTATATTACATAATGAAGGAATAAGTTTCAAAAAGTGTAGATATGTTTAGCAAAGATTAGAGATTATTAATTGAATTGTTATAAGAAAAAGATGTGATGAGTATATTTGTAGCGTAGTATGATTCATTAGAGCAGCTGTAAATTTTTTCAAAAGACCTAATGCAATAAAATGTGAGGATTTTAAATTATATGATTCAATATCTTCATTATTTTTTTATTGATTAATACAATAGTATCAGTTTCCATTTTGCACTTTTCAAATATTTTTTTTTTAAAATATCTTATAATGCAATATAATAACAATATTTATAGATTTTTGATAAAGGTTGTGAGTACGGGAAAATACAATAAAATAAAACTATTTGAAAAATGCAATAAAGATGAATAGTTATTGATTTTAGAATTGATGTTTTAATTTCATATGCTGCAAGTTGTTGAGCATCTTGGATATATTTCTATATGTTTTTATCTAAAGAGTAATTTGAATTTTGAAAAGATAGAAGTATGAGATATGGTTGGAGTAGTAAGAAACTATTGAAAGATATGTAGGAAGAGGAAAAGAATTAATATTTTTATTATTTTGAAAAGACTTCAAGGGGCATTTTTGTGTTATTTTATTATTTTAAAAAGGAATATAGATTTAATTTTTTACTTAAATTAGAAGATATTTCAGATCAAATGAATATAGGAAAATATCAGTGACAAAGTGACTTTTTTTTTAATAATGTTTTTATTTTACTTGCCACAACAATTTTCACATATTTAAAAGATCGTGTATAATTTAAAATGCAATTTAGTTTAAATTATAAATAAAACTATTTGAAAAATGCAATAAAGATGAATAGTTATTGATTTTAGAATTGATGTTTTAATTTCATATGCTGCAAGTTGTTGAGCATCTTGAATATATTTCTATATGTTTTTATCTAAAGAGTAATTTGAATTTTGAAAAGATAGAAGTATGAGATATGGTTGGAGTAGTAAGAAACTATTGAAAGATATGTAGGAAGAGGAAAAGAATTAATATTTTTATTATTTTGAAAAGACTTTAAGGGGCATTTTTGTGTTATTTTATTATTTTAAAAAGCAATATAGATTTAATTTTTTACTTAAATTAGAAGATATTTCAGATCAAATGAATATAGGAAAATATCAGTGACAAAGTGACTTTTTTTTTAATAATGTTTTTATTTTACTTGCCACAACAATTTTCACATATTTAAAAGAACGTGTATAATTTAAAATGCAATTTAGTTTAAATTATAAATCAATTTTATACTTTATTTTGCTTAGATCACATATGTATAACTTATTGTTATTTAGTAGTTTCCTATTTTTTAAATTATTTTAAAATAATCTAAAAATTATATCACGCCACATCTGGGTTTAGTATGGCAGGATGATGAAATCAAAATTTTATTAAAGACAATAAATGTTTGTCGAAATATATTTTAAGTTGTAAGCAAAATTTAGCCAACCGTGTCAATTGCTAAAATTTTATGGGAAAGTAAATAGTCAAATGTAAGAAAACATCCTATTTGTGGATTAAAACAAAAGCTAAAAGTTATTTTGATCTCTAAAAATATAAAATTTTAAAGGTGCTAATTGCTAACTTCAGTGGGAAAATTTTGTTTATTAAAAATGTAATTTCATCATGAGCAAGTCTAAATAGGCTCAGTTTTTTGCTACATCTCAGTCAAGTTTTAAAAAGGTCTGCAAGCCGAATCCATGCCTGTATGAATTTTAGGATGGCTGAATGGTTAGGCGGATTGTGCTGTTCCTCACATCCGAAGAATGGCGATCTTCGTCTCCATCCTACTTGCAAAATGGTACAAGCCAACATAGCAATGAATAACCTTTCTGATAGAAACCTACTGCAACAGTACTTTAAGTAGAGAGCTGCTGCCTATTCAGAGAACAAAGCCAAGAGACAAGCTGCTGACCAGGAGTTAGGTAATAACTTTCACGCTTACCGCAAGAGCTCTCAAATGAACTTTAATTATTAATTTTCAAAACTATAGCTATAGTAAATTTAAATAAACGCCCAGTTTATAGTCTAATACACCTGGGTCTCGTTTTACGCGATAGATAGGTTCCTCAGAAATCATGGGCAAACGAAATCACGCAAAAATAGATGTAACTTACATTGAAAAATGGGGGATGCTGTCTGTGATTTTTCAAAATTCGTGTAAAAGCAAAGCACCAATGTAAAATTACTTTAAAATTCGCGCAAAAAAAAAAATAAGGAAATAAAATATGACTAATAAAAAATTTCAAATTTGAAAAAAATTGATACAAGACAAACCTTTTTTAACTATAATATTTAATTTTATTCAAAATAATATATTTTTACGTATAATTTACAGTATAGTAATTTACATTTTTTTATACACGTTTTAATTATTATGATTTTCTGGTGACAACGTAATTAGTAATTAATCTTTGAGACGATGATTTTATTAATTGTTTACGAAGCTCGCAATATCCAAACATACAACCATTTAGCTCTCGTTGGAATTTAAGAGCACGTTAGTGATTAGTGTCATTAATAAGAAAATAATAATTGATTACGTTCTTTTTTAAAAAGCAAAAAAGAATGTGATTTAAAATGCAAAATTAACATGCACAATGTTTGAACAAATTTACATTATAATCTTGTAAAATTTAATGTGTATACATAAAATGTGGAAATCATGATTTTAATTTCATTATTGCATAAAATCTTACTATTATAAAGCACTGAAAATATTGAAATTACTAAGATGAAAGTCGAATTCCAATAATGAGCTATTACTTTCAATATAACGTAAGTGCGCGGAATTTATTATTTAAAGTAATAACGCATTATCGGAAATCGACTTCCGGTGAAACACGAATCGCGTAACTTCAAAATCGTGTTAAATAAGTCCACGTAAAAAGAGACCCAGGTGTAATTCAAATCTTTCTTTTACTTCAACCTGTAAAACCAATAATAAATACTCGCTTGCTTTAATATAAAATATCTCTGTAAAATCTATTATCTCGAACCTGTTAAAGAGATAAACTTAATAATTATTTTATTAATTAAATTCTGTTTTACTCTCGTATTTGCGGTGAAATCTATGCTCTTTTATATATTTAAGTTTTTAATATTTCATTTAGATATATGATGATATGCCAAATATATTTTGAACCAGCGAATGGATATATTTTAATAATTTTATCCTGAAGATAATATTTCTATCTTAAATTTAGTAATTATGATATAACGCTTAATTATATTATATCCAAATCACTGTTTCGACATAAAATTTTATTAATTAATAACTGATCGCCTTGCGATTATTGCAGTAATTTAAATAAACTTTGAATTCAATTTCATATATAATTGTTATGGTTTGCTTTGTTATACTGATAAATTATGATTTTAAGCATAGTTTTAATTAATAATAGAATTCTTGTCAGGAAGATATTAAGGCATATTTAGTTATTTTCATTAATTTCAATCCTCTTAAATATGCTTTCCCTCCCTTTTTATTAAATCTGATTAGAGATGCGTTAGTGATGTTAATTTTTTCATTATATATAAAACGAATTCAACTGTTAATGAAAAAAATTGCGTTAAGAATGAGTTAGTGAAGTTCATTCTTTCGTTATATATAAAACAATTCAACTGTTGGTAAAAAAAAAATTGAAAGTGAATTTTTTAAATTGAATTTTAATTAAAGCTTTTGAAAGTTTTAGTGAATTTTTCTATAGAAGCACTTATTCCATTCAGTACATGGACGCTTCCTCCCTGGAAGATATAGATAATGTCTTGTTTTTTTTAAAAATTTACTTAGTTGAGATGAATATTGTCTTTATAAGAAGTGACTTTTGACCCATGTGACCACCAGAGGAGCTGGTCAGGGTCAACCACAGAAATACTTAGAATAGGGGCCCCAAATGCAGCATTGCACATTCCAGCCGAAAGGTGACGATGTGCACAATGCGTAAGCACAGGAACATTCCACCAGCTGGCTGGCAGCAAAGCTGTCTTCTTGGTGGTGCTGGTCGCAATGCATAAGCCCATTTAGCTTACAGTCTGCTACCAGTGACTACCAAGAACCTAGGTAGCGCTGATTGCTGTAAACACATCTAGCTTGTGTCATTTACCACAAACTACCAAGATTCTAGCCCACTACGTGGCGCTGTTTCTCCACGTTACACATGGAAAAACAATGCACTGATAGAGTTTATGTACATACTACTTTAAAGATGAATGGCGTATAATGTACAGGTGTGATTAATTAAGTAGCTACAACTATTTAAATATTCTTTCAAACTTAATAGTATCATATGCTATTTCAGTTTTATAAATGGATGTATTTTTAAATTTTTTTTTTTTTAAAAATCGATCTTTTTTTTTTTTAATTATTTACTCTATGTCAAAATGTTATGTATAAGTCGAGCGGTGAAATTTGCTATCATGGCCGCTTGAATGGCATCATAGATTTACATACGAAAGTACGCTATAATTAGACAGGTTTGATAAAATTATAGCATAGAAATCCTCATAATTATTCATAAAATTATAGATTAATATTTGTATTATATTCGTATGTGGATGGATAATTTAAACCATGAAATTATGGCATAATGATTTGTACATATAATATTTAAGATTAAATAAAAATAATGTAAAATGTTTTCTTTATAATATATTTATGGTTTTCTGATTTAATGTTTAATAGATATAACTGAAACTAAAGTATTTTTTTATAAGATCTGTCAAATTTGTTTTTTTTTAAAATAAAGAATATAAAGAAAATATGTTAAAAGTTATTTATATCTAGTTAAAATAAAAGTCATCGGTTTATAATTAAAAATGGGAATTTTGTGTAAACAAGAAATCAATTAGTGACCGCACCTGGGATAAAAGTAAAATCTAGTTTACTGATTGAATTTGTTTCAAAAAAGATTTTATCATTAAATCAGAATACCGTTACTATCTGCTAATCCATAACATTTTATAACACCTAAAAAGAAATTTAATTAATGAAATCGGAATCAAAATTATATAATTTATATATTTTAATAATTTTTTTAAGTAAATTAAAAATAACACCTCGGAGACTTTATCAGTAGTAGAAATTAGATTATATGATTTTGTTTAATTAAAAGTCGATTGGTCCTGAGGCAAACGAAATTCCAAAAAGGTGTTAAGGCTTGGTGGAAATATATAAATAGGCTAGCGGAAAAGATTATCTTGCTTTTGAAGAGCTGTTACTACGAGAAGGTGAAAATTTATTAATTTATCTATGGCCTGCTAATCAGGCAAGAATTTGTTGCCTTTCCTGTGATGGAACGTCGGAATTTGATCTATCCAAGGTCAGAGCAACAACCAACATTGCCTTAACAAGCTTATAATAAATAGAAGATGCCATAAGCCGTTAAAAGAACTCACCATTCAAATTCAACTACCCCAATTCCCGCTATAAGAATACCATCTTAAATCATCTCCCAACTAAAGAGAAGATGCCATAAGCCGCCAAAGAACTCACCTCCATTCCAGCTCGAGTATCTCCAGTCCAGCTATAGGAGAACTGTTTTAAAATTATTAAAATCGTAGAGCTCTGTGTAAAATTCAAAATAATCATTGTTGCTTCAAAATCAGGTTAGCTAACTATATTGTAAACTCTTTCTAAATTGTCTTATCAATAATATTTCAATTTTATAAATGACATACTTTTGTTAATTTCCTTTATTAACTTCTTGTTTTGCTATATAACTTAATCACTGCAATTATATTTATTTCTCTCTTGCTTATTTTAGTTATTATTAATTATGCCTATGTCTTGAAACGGCGCACATTTAGTTACGAAATATATACTTTTTGAAGATATTATTTAAAATCTTAGTATTGTATTAATTATAGCGTCATTTAGCGCTCTGTTTCGAAACCCTAATTTATAAATAATGGCGACCCTTTGTGCTCGTTATTATTTTGTCATTTAGTAAATAATTAATGTAAATATAAAATGTGGCTTATAAATTCAAACTTTTAACCTTTAATTATTGGGTTACTAAAGATTAAACTAGCCTGGAGTATAATCATAAGTATATTTTTCTTATTAAAGTATTCGTAAGTCCCTTAAATATACTTTCCCCCTTTGAAAGTTTATTAATTATACATAACTAAGAGATTGAACGGGATATAGTAAAGTTTGTGTATATATATATATTCCCATCAGTAGCATATATTTCTCATACTACAGAAGAGTTGGCTCTTTTAATCAAGCTGATAAACTAGTGTTCATTTAATGTATGGTATTTAATTTATAATATACTTGCTTGGCGGATGTGAAATTTATCAGTATTTTATCGTGCTGTATTTTTTTTTTAATATATATATAAGATGGAACCACGGTAAGTTCAGCTCATCTTCCTTTCTTATGGGTAGTGCAGTAGCTAAGACTGAGCTAAGGGCCAGATTAGTACATAAGTCCCCCGTCTCTTATGAACCAAATAAAGGTTCCCTTTTAGCAGCATGACGATTGGTCATTGGGTAAACCGGTGTTGGTCATGAAAACCCTAAAATCCATTCATTCGCAGAGCCACTTTATTATTATATTTTACTTGTGCGTAGCATATTAGTAAAATCTTTATAGCCAACTCTCGCGTTGAACCGAAGCATTCTTGAAAACCTGTTCAATCTAAAGCTACCCATGAGGCTTTATATGCCCATATTTAATATATAAATTTCTAATCTGATGTATTATTAAGCTTCACTCCAGACTTGGTTTGATTACATGTATAATAGCCACTCGAACTGATGATGAAAGGGCATAACTAATAAGTGGAATGTAGTGATTTATTATATAGCATAAAATTAGCGCAATTAAATAATAGCCACAAATTTATTTTGCTAAATGACCTAGAGTAATGTTTAATAAATAAAATGCCTGCGTGCATTATCCAATGCTAAATAATGGGTTATATCAAGTATATATGAAATTGTCAATAAATATAATTCATTATATATCAGTTTGTCTTATTATTAAATCAATCCAATTCACTAATTGACCATAGCTAAAGCACCTATTAAATAAATATAATAGATTTTATCTTTGGAATATCGCTAGTTTTGAAAGAAGGGGGAAAAAATTAGCTTTTTTTTTTTTAAAAAAAAACAGATTGTCGTAAAAATTACATTTTTTTTAATTTAAAAAAAAAAAACCACTTTTAGAGTAAATAATTAAAAAAAAAAAGATCGATTTTTAAATTTAGAATTGACTTATAGATTAATAAAATATTTTATGAATAATTATGAGAAATTCTACGCTATAATTTTATCGAACCTGTCTAATTATAGCGTACTTTCGTATGTAAATCTATGATGCCATTCAAGCGACCATGATAGCAAATTTCACCGCTCGACTTATACATAACATTTTGACATAGAGTAAATAATTAAAAAAAAAAGATCGATTTTTAAAAAAAAAAAAATTTAAAAAATACATCCATTTATAAAACTGAAATAGCATGTGATACTATTAAGTTTGAAAGAATATTTAAATAGTTGTAGCTTCTTAATTAATCACACCTGTACATTATACGCCATTCATCTTTTAAGTATTATGTACATAAACTCTATCAGTGCGTTTTTCCGTGTGTAACGTGTGGAAACAGCACCACATAGTGGGCTAGAATCTTGGTAGTTTCTGGTAGCAGACGACACATAAGCTAGATGTGTTTATGGCAATCAGCGCCACCTAGGTTCTTGGTAGTCGCTGGTAGCAGACTGTAAGCTAAATGGGCTTATGCATTGCGACCAGCGCCACCAAGCGGACAGCTTTGCTGGCAGCCAGCTGGTGAAATGTTCCTGTGCTTATGCATTGTGAGCAGCGCCACCTTTTGGCTGGAATGTGCAATGCTGCATTTGGGGCCCCTACTCTAAGTATTTCTGTGGTTGACCCTAACCAGCGCCTCTGGTGGCCCCATGGGTCAAAAGTCACAACTACCAAATTCAAATTAAGAAAGAGGTTTTGTTTATGGTTTATTGATGATACAGTAGTACTGCATGTATCGAGGTATAAATCTAATAGGATATTAGGTAGAATAGATAGAATTTGTAATAACCTTGGTATGACGATATAAAACTAAAATAATGAAAATAAAAGGAAGCTATAAAGTTATAGTTAGACATATATTTATATAACAATTAGTGCTTTTAAATATTTTTAAATTGTTGTTGGATATGATGATTAAAAGAGACGCATAATGACTAAATAGGCATTTAAATTGCTAGTTATTCTCTAGCCTTGGAAGATAAAACTAAAAAGATTTTAAATTTTGTTTAAAATATAAACTTAGACAATTAGAAAAAGAAGAAAGATCGGGGACTGTAGAGATATGGATTTGGAGGAAAATGAGAAAGGTAAATTGGAAGAGAGAGATTAAAAACACATGTTGAAAGAAATAAGTGAAAAAACAGATGAGAGAAAATCTGTATTGTGTATATATTAAGAGAGATAGAAAGAAGTTAATAAACATAAAAAGGAGTAACTATGGGCCTTTAAAGAGCAGAGCAACTGTAGTTTAAGGAGAAAAATGACTAATATGCCTGACCTATTTTTATCAAGAATTGAAGACTTAAAAAGCAAATGCATACCCAATTACAATCTATATATATAATTTTAATAAAACAAGTTTGATAGCAGCTTGGATTAGTTACATTACAAAACTACATAAAAAAATGTTTAATAAAAAAAACATATAAATTGAGTAATGAATGTATAAATTATATGTGTCACTTAAGTCCAAAAACAGGCAAAACAATCAATGGATGCATGTGTTCATGGTGATCATGTGACATTTGGTGGTTTTCACTTAAGTCCACTGGATTAAAAAATTAAAAGATTAGTTTATACATTTAATCATATTATTACTATTTTATAACAGAAAGATACTTTGAAAAACAATAAAATGATATGTTGTACTATGTAAAGGAATAATGAAAAAATAGTCAATATGCATGCAAGAATTTTGAATTGCATAGCTTATAAAAATTTAAAGTATTTTATGCCCCTTTCTGATCTGTCTTCTGAATAAATTTTTAATTGAACAATTTTCCAATTCTTATAAGTAAACTAAATGGCAAATCTAAATATGTTATTTAAAATTATAGATTAATAAATTTACCAATCAATTTTTAAAAGTTGGTAATGATTTTTTTTTATTCCTATCACTAACATAGAGATGAAAAACTTTTTTTTTTGTTCACTTAGTTATAAAATAATGAAGTAATTTTAAAATATCTGTAAAATTATTTGTTTCCACAACATATTGTGAAAGAAATGCAGAAAATGTTTATCAAAAAACATGTTGTAAAGAAACAGATGTCAGATCTTTTGATAAACGTATTGTTTGAAAAATATCCAGAGTCCAGTAATAAGTATGAATAACAGCAATAGTCTATTCCAAGCATTAACTTAAGAAGCAATTTTGCAATGATCCCATACAGAAAAAAAAACAATTGCTGGTTAAAACAGTTTTCTACCGTAGTTTGGATTGCTGTAGTTAAAAGTATTTTTCAATATTAAAAAACATATAGTACGGATAGCTAGAAGTCACAACTGCACCAGTCAAAACACCCCAGAGATGCAATTAGATCCAGAGACTAACACTATAAAGTTTGCTAAAACCAGTTATTGCCTACTTTAATTATGCTGTGAGGAAAGAAGTGGACTGTGCCTTAAAACTTACCAGAACTACTGACTTAACATCACCAATCCCACTGAATAACCCATCTAACATCATCAGTGCACCAGAAGGATAATTACCATCTTTGAAGGAACTAAGGAGGATTAATAAATATAAGAAAAAATATATGCAGAAAACCATGGTTTTAATTTTTTTCAACTTTTTGCTTAATAAAATCTTAAATTTAAAATATCTCTTATTATTGTTATCTTATTTTGTATAGCTAGTAGTAGTTATAAGTATATAAGCAGCAACTTTATGTATTTATTGTTAATAAATTATTTTTTTATTAATCCATTGAGTTTATATTTGAACAGGCAAAATTCTCCACACAGTAGTGCCACTCAATGCAAGCCAGAGTAATCAATGGATGCCAGAAGGCTTGTGCATAAATTACCTATCTAGCACCTAATCATCCAATATCCCCAGACTAGTTTCTAACTTGTGGCTTTTGTCAGTGAGGAGCTTTGGATCTGAGAGCACTGCATCTAGATCAGAAACTAGTCTGGGGATATTGAATGAATAGGCACTAGATAGGGATTTTATGCACAAGCCTTCTGGCATGCATTGATTACTCTGGCTTGCACTGAGTGGCACTACTGTATGGAGAGTTTTGCCTGTTTTAATAACAGTTATGAGCAAGCATAAGAAATGGTGATCATGTGATGCTTAAAGTGTGTACTTTCTTATCTAATTCAATCCACAGCGGGGATATGCAGAGATAGTGGCAATAATTTATTAATGATGATGACTGGGTGTTAATAAGTTTTCCAGAAGTAAACTTTCTATTTAGATTTGGCATCTTATAAAGTTTTTTTATTTATTTATGGAAACTAGAAAAATTAAAAATAATTTTGGGAGGAGTTGTACTTAGTTCAACCTTCAATATTAGGTTATAAATCATCATCAATACAGAGATTTGTTAATATTCTTATATTAATTTAAATTTAATGATTTTTATTCAAAATATATTAACCATTTTTAATCTAAATATTATCTTTGCTCATCTAAAAATTATCGTTGCATTAATGTTTAATCATTTTTATAAGTTTGAAGGAACTTTGCTAATAAAAATGCAAAATTATGATTAAATAAATTTATAAAACAAGGGGAGGGCACTCCATGGGACTCACTTTGCTCAACCACACCCTTTTAGCAGAGCTTATGGAAATTTTTTTATTTCTAACACTTCTTTCTATATAATATATGGCGTTTTTGAAATTATATTTAAATTGGATAAAATTAAAAAAGAATGACACCAAACACCCTGATTTAATGCAGATCATCACTTGTGATTTGTATTCTTTTTTCTGGTATTTTATTTAATGTATATTTAACACATACACACATTTTATTATTTTATTAATTGGGCCAGAGCAAGTTTACTGTTAAAAATAGTTTTTTTTTTACTATTGATGCTGTGTTTCAACAAGATTAAAAGTGTTATTTTACCCTCATTATAAAATCATATATATTAAACTCTTTTAAAAGTTGTACAAATGTTCATAATAAAGTATTGTTTGTCCATGAGGAAAAATCAAAATTCTATCCCCCCCTCCCACACACACATTAAATAAATCAATATTAATTGCTTCATAAAATGCAAATTTTTTCTTGTTAACAGATTTACATCCAGGATTTTTATTGAACTGTATCATTCATTTTTATTTTTGTTACATAAAATCATAAATGATGATTTTATGTATAGATGATTGTTTATTTTCACAAAAAAATTCACCAATAGTTGCTATATCTTAAAATTAAGTAATAAATTGCATATATATAAAATTAAATTGCTTTACACACATAAAGTTGGTTGCAGACGGGTGTGGGTTCGCGTCCCGGCAGATGCAATGACATATGAAAATAATTTAATTAGTTTTTCAGAAAATTAATCATCCACTTTACATGTTTTTAAAAAGCTACTGTGAAACCCCTGATACAAAAATATGTAATATATTTGAAAATAAACTGAAAATTTAAAATATTTTAAAATCATGAAATTTAGAATTGACTCTAGATTTCAAAATTGAATTATTTCTCATACAAGCATCAACTAAAAATTAAGCTCTTGATATTTGAAATAAAAAAGATTTGAAAATTTTTAATTGTAAACAGTAATAGCCTTTAATAATCATGGCAGTCTAAAATTCGATTCAAAGCATACTTTGAATCAAAATTTGGATTACTATGATTATCAAAAGTTTATTGTGAAAATCCACTGGGTAATTGAAGATACACTACAAAATTTATACTGTTATAAGAAATCTCTAATTTTTTGTTTGTTATCTGTTAAATGGCTTGCACTACGTATGTGATTTGTTAATTTTGTTACTTCATTTTGACTTTTTATTTGAATTTGTTGTGTAAATATATATTAGTCTATCAAAAATATATATTAACTTTATAATATTGATGAATCTATTAGACTTTAATAAAATAAACTTTTTCTTTACTCTTTTTTTAAAAATTAATATGCATTGGATTATTCCACAGTGCGTTTTAAAATTTTGAATTCTGGATAGTCTAATTTGTTTTCTGACTGATATTGCTGTTATTTCCCATTAAATTTTGAAAATATATCAAGTTGTCTTTTTACATGATTTTTTTTTTTTTGCACAATTCTGAAATAATATGAATTTAAAACAAAAAAAATTCTCTTTCTGCATGAGTTGTTTTAAAATAACATGATGATAAAAAAACTAAAAAAAAAATTGTTACTATCATCTAATTCAGCGTTTCCCAACCTTTTTTGGCTCACGTACCACTTGGTAGTACATCACGCTAAATTGTACCACTTCGTAAAAATGATTGTATTTTGTGAAATTTGTTATTGTGAGTGTGTTATTTTATTTGCATTATATATATTATAGGGTGACCATGTATGTATTCACATCTCATAATGAGACAAATTACATTGAAACACGCCTAAACGTCACTCACACCAGATTATAAACTCACTGAAATTATAAACTCACTGTAACATATTTATATGTATGTGTTTGTTCAAAGTTTCATATTTTTTTCCAAAATAATTTATTAAAGATTACATTATTACATTAAAGGTTATTTGGTACATATTTTGTTCAAAGTGTTTTCTCATTCCTTCATTTGGTTTTCCCGAATTTGAGTCTGTTTTCTCTTTTTTGGAGCATCTTGCTATTGGTTGGGCCATGGAGAGGATAAATCCAGCATATCCCAAGTCATGGTAAAAATAACGTCAGGGGTTATCAGGCTATCTCTTGTTCTTGTTTTCTTTATATTGTTCAGCATGAAGTTAATAGGATTAAAATTTTGATGATTAAATACTAGCTTACATCTAGTAATCCACAATAGATGATCAAGAATTAATGAGATTCTAATTTCTGGGTATGATCCTTTTCTGATACATTCTTTCAAATTAAATAATTTAGATTGATTTGCCTTGATCCAACTCATTATTTATCTACTATTTTGTCATATTTTGTTTACTAATAAATGGTTTTAATAAAAACACAAAATTATAAAAAAACAATTAGTATATTTTCTTATCATAATCAAATATTTTTATAAAATAAATTTAATGAGATATTTGTGTTTGTTTCGAACAACATAATTTTTTGAAATTTGGTTCTACAGCTGCGTTCAATCTGTTTCGATACTTATTTTTAAAAAAAAATATATGAAGAAAAAGCTCTTCCTACTAATTCCGTAGTAAACGGTAATAATAATTTAAGAGCTTTCTCAGAAAGTTGTTCATATTATTTAATGTTTAACCAAAAATTAATTAGATTGTGTCGTTTGAATTCTACTTGTAAAGTTCTGTCACATGATAATTCTATTAAATTTTCTTTATCCTTTATTGATAATGATGTAGCTTTTTATAAATTTTCTGCATAGAAGGGGTTTGAAATCCAATTATCATTTGTGTTTTCGGGTTTTGGAAAATATTCCATAAAAGACAATTTTAATCCTGTTAAATGTGCTATTATATTTTCTCGTATATCTTGAGACAGACTAACCTTATTTTCAAACAAAAAAATATGTAGAGTTTCGAATACTTCCAGTTGATTGTTTTCGATACTTATATATATTACTGTTTCCAAAAATCTAATTTCTTAATCATACTTTCAATTTTATCATTAACTTTAAAGATCGTTATCGACTGTACATATTAACAACTTTACTGTATAATATTATTAATTAAAATAATTTTTATGAATTATAGGAAAAAACGTTTCTATATTTTTATGATTTAATTTTTTTTTATGTCCGCCATTATTGATTATTTTTCGTGTACCACCAACCAGCAACTCGCGTACCACCAGTGGTACGCGTACCACAGTTTGGGAAACACTGATCTAATTTAAAAAAAATTGATTCATCTCATTATTTTCCATTATTTTAAAAACAAAAATCCTGTTTTTGGCAACATTCTTGCAAATGATTTGAAATTTGCTTATCTTCATTGTAACATTTTTGATGCTTTGTTTAAGGGGTATTACCCTTTTGGTATTGATGTTTTATTTACATTTTGACATTAAGTTTTTAAAGTATTACTTGTTGGTATTCATGTTAAAAAAATTTAATTTTGTTTAAATTTTATTTATTAATTTTTCCAAAGATCAATAGAATGGTAAGTTATATATTGGATGCATATTTTTGAATTTATGTTTTGTTAATTAAATCTGAAGTATTTTTCTGTAGCCTCATACAATGTCAAATAATCCACCTACAAAAATGATGATGAAAGCGATTTCTTATGGCTACTAAAATTTAAATTTTAAATCATCTTAAAATTGGAGAAGGAGCAACATCTGCAGGAAAGCATTTTGGTTTACATGAAGCTACTATAAGAACTATTAGAGATGATGAAGCTGCTATTAGACAGTCAGTATATTCTGGAATAAAATTGGGTGCTAAGTCATCATTTTACACAAGAGATATTGGTAAGAAGAAAATGGAAAAAGCCTTAGTAATGTGGATAGAAGAAATGTAAGAAAAAAGATTAGCAGTAGATGGAAATGCCATCAAGCAAACAGCAATAAAAATTTACAAACAAATTAAAGAAATTGAATCTGGCACTTTATGTGAGTTAAACAAAAATTATAAATTTTCTGCAAGTACAGACGGATGACAAAGTTTCTTGAAAGACATGCATTTCACAACTTTAAAATACAAAATGAAACTGCATCTGCAGATGAAACAGCTGCTAAAGAATTTACAAAAAAATTAGCTAAAATTATCGAAGGATATACTTCTGATCACATTTAGAATGTTGATGAAAATGGTTTTTTTTGGAAGAGAATACCAAGTACAATCTACATAGTAAAATTACTGGAAACTACTGGTGGGTTCAAAGTACCAAAGGATCATGTCACTTTGATATTCTGTTTCAATGATTTAGGAGATTGCATATTGAAGTCTATGCTTGTTAATAGAGCCCAAAGATCATGTTCAATGAAAGGTGTAGATTTGAATAAATTGCCAGTTCATCGGATGGCAAATACGAAGACTTGGTTCACCATTAAAATTTTTATGAAATGGCTCAACAAATGTTTATTCCAGAAGTTAGGCAATATATGAATGCCAAAAGTCTAGGATTTAAAGTACTATTGATTCTAGATAGTGCTCACAGCCATCCGGTCTTTGAACACCCAGTGTACAATTTTGTTTTCTGCCACTTTATACCACATCCTTGATTCAACCATTAGACCAAGGAATTATTGCAATATTTAAAACTTATTATGTATACATAACATTTTAATACATTTTTGACAAACTGAAAATATGTGGAAGAAATTTTTGATTCTGGATTGTGTGAATCAAGTTGGATTAACATTATCTGAATTAAGATCTTCAACTTTAAATGAATCTTGGAAATTATTTGGCCAGAATGTGTGAAAAACAAAGAACCCGTTGTCTCTAATATGACTGAATTTTTCAACATCATAATAATTGCCCACTTAATTAGTGGAGAATGATGGTGAAAAAGAAATTGTAGAGATTGTTCTTAAAACTCCTGAGCTTAAAAAAGACAGTACTATTGTTAAATGCTAACCAATTACATTATCAATTTGTCAAGTATGATCCTAATGAGGAATGAGCTTCAAAAGTTTCAACGAGATATGAAATCACTAGTGTTATCTTATAGAGAACTATATAAAGACCTAGTTATATATGAACATAATCATTAATTAATGAATTTATTCATAAAAATGTAACATCAGCATCACAGGACATTACTGCTGGTTTTGTTTAAGTGTTTACACAGAGAACTTCGACAATGAAAGAACACAATGACCAAAGCATTGTTAGTGATAGCAACATTATTTCAGTCATAATGCATTTATTATTGGAAAGTGATAGTGAATAAAATTTTGCTATGTATAATGCAAATTACAAATTCTTCCTAATTTTCACATTCATTGGATTCTTTATATTTTTTTATTTTTCAAATGAAATTTATGTTTTTATGATTCATTTTTATTTATGTGCAATGTTTATGAAGTAAAATTTGTTAGCATGCAAAAAATATAACATTCTAACGAAATTTTTTATATTGTTTATTTAATTATTTTTGTTGATTTTTTACATCTTGAACCAAACTCGTTATTTTCCATATATGCAATATATTTTTTTACACAAGTTTTTTTTACATGTAATTTTCAGGAATCAATCCATCATGTAAAAAGAGAAATAGGTGTATAAATATTTTTTATAACTTTATTTTATTGCATTTGATATTTGGACTTTTTAATTTCTGCAGAGAATAAATTGCAATCTCTTTATCAAAAAGTACCTTGTACATCAATAAAAGTTTAAAACATTACAAAAAAATTTTATTTTTATTTTCCAGCTTTTTTTTTTATACATTAAACAAAAAGTCATTATTTATCAGGCTAATCATTTACTAATTGATGTTTTGGATGGTTAATTAGATTAGCTATAGAATAGTGAACCTATAGATAATAGAATAATCTTTTTTTTTTTGTTGGTGTCTATTTATTTTGTTCATCTAATATTAAAATTACTTGGTTTTTCACTGTCACATTGATTAGTTACAATTGTGGTTTAAAAATTTAATTTTTATTAATACTTAAAAAAGATTAAATAAAGTTAATGTTTTTTTAAAGATATATCATAAAGTTTTATAAAAAAAATTTTTAATAAAATAAAGCAGATTTGGAAAATTTTTCATTCTACTTTATAATGATCTAATAGATTATTAATGCATGAAAATGGATTGATGAAAATGTTATCCATATTGCAAAAATCCAAATAGAAGTAGCCTTGTAACTCTCACTATATGAATGAATATTAAGGATAAATGCATAAAAAGAAATGTTAAAATAAGGATATTATTTCTTAAAACCAACTAAGCTAGCATGAAACAATAAATCTAAGAACAGTTACCATGAAGATAATTAAACTAGTTTCAAAATCCATAACAAAATACTATTAGGTAAATTTAATATTTGTAAACCAATAAATAATTAATAATTGGGTCTATGAGATGAATGTGGAATTTGAATTATGAATTAAATGATAAATAAAATGAAATAATGAAAATGAACGAGCTTAAAAGAACGAAAATGTGTTAGGATAATGAATGATTAAGAGGTGATGATAAAATATGAGCCAATGAAGGATGAATCAATTATGATGATGAATTAAGATAAAATGAAGATGAAGTAGAAGAAAGAAAAATCAAGATAAAATATGAAAACAATGTTGATGATGAAGAATAAGATCCTGGGCTATAAACTACTATTGTATTAAATAATATTAAAGCAAAATGAAACAAAGTATGATTTCTAAGCTTGATTAAATTTAGAATATTTAACCATAAAGTTAAATAAACTATAAGTTTTAAAATTAAAGAAGAAATTTATATTTCAAAGTTATACTAAATTAATTAAACTGTGAAGATAAACATAACTCCAATCAAAGCACAACAAATAATTTAAGACATAAAAATTACCATAAATTCAAAATTACAATTAAGAAGTAACAATTTACTTTTCTCAGGGTTCCAATAACTTCAATATTATCATTTTACAAGATATACCTGGGTCAGTGAGAGGGATTTTGCCACTACCCAAATATAACAAATAAAACAGTTCATAAAACAACATAGAATTAATAAACAATATTTGGCAATTCCAATACCAACAGTAATATGAACTTTAATCTTTATGAACTACAAATAAGTTCTTAATAAAGTAAGCACAATAACTTAAACATTCTCATTTATTAAATAATTATGGGTAATGTGATCAAGATCAGTGAATGATGTATCTAATGACTCACATAAGCAGGTTATTCCAAAACTAATAGATCTTTAAATATTATTTAAAAGAAGACATGGGCTTAAGATTTACAGTACTCTAATCAAGAAGCCATACATCCTAAATGTACTTTAAAGTAAAGTTTAGTAAATTATAATATATTAATGCATAATAAAATATATTGTTTTAATTGATAATGACTTTAAGACCATAAAACAATGTCTTGATAGCAATGACAATAATAATATGGTTGATGGTTAGCAATAAGACCACAGACAAACAAATATATCTTTAAAACAACAAGATTTATTTACACTATTTACAATTTTTGTTTTAAAAAAAAATAAACAATGGGAAAACATATCTATTTTAGAAAACAAATATAAAGCAAGATATATTTCCTTTGAATACTGTATATCAGTTTTGATGCACTGATATGTTTAGTAACATAATATCTATTTATAATCTACTATTGAAAACATTAAAATATAATTAAACTTTAGGAATCAATTATTTGATAATGGACATTATCATGTTAAGCATAAATGACAATTATTACTGTTTAGCATAGTGATATTTATGGGAACAGACACCAGAAATTATATGTATGTAGGATACTAAACTTTGCCTATGTCCGTAAAATAATCACTAAATATTGACAGGTCTTAACGATCCATCGGCGAACTACTGCTTGATGGAAATAAAATAACATTGCATATATGTATCTCTTATTATGCTATACATAAGTTTTAAAATTACTTGTAACCTTTGTTGGTTTGCTTGTAAACTGTTGACAAAGTAGAACAGCACATATTATATACACTATTTTTATTTAGCCAAATACTATAGATAAACAAGTGTCCCCGAAGCTAACTTTACTCAATCGTTGCCATATAATTTTTAAAACATCAAGAATTTCAGCATACACCGTGGAAAATAACTAGACATCATCATGAGAGATAAAACAATAAAGGCTCTTCAAAACAACATTATATAGTTGTATAATAATATGGCAGATTCCAATATCTTTTTCCTAGGTATAAAGTATGTGGTCATCGTCTCAACACGGAAACAATGCATGTCATGAAAATAATTCTTTCTAGGGATTAAACTATACTAATGAAGCATTAACCAATTATCAGCCTTAACAATATAATCCTCTCATGGAATAAGCAATGGGAGGGTATGCTCCATCTACCCATGCACAATGTCGATATATTTGATGAAATCATGTTTCTCACACGTGTAAAATGGAAACCAGCACAAAACCTCATCAAAACAATGGCAAGATAAAATAATCCTCACAATAAAAGCTAAAAGATAAATATCCTACTTCACAATATATACTAGATAGTGTTGTACCAGTCAGAATTATATGTTCGTCTAACAAGATCTAGCATCTAGGCAAAAGTACCTAGAGTTCAATCATATGCGAGATACATAAGTCAGGAATAATCATGAACCTCGCCCTATTGCCTATTTCCCAAATCTATAACATTACGAACAACCTTTCTGACGATAGCAAATGAAATTTCTAACAATTCCCGTCCCAGAACGTCAGCAGAGAAACGAGAGATCTAAGGATTAACTAAAGGATCCACACAATATAATAACAGATTTGCATGCATGAATGAAAAAAATAACCAAAGAATAGATTATTAACAATTAATTTATTGATAATAATATTAATAATGTGGTTAAATTTGTATATAAACAAAATGGATGATATAAAGAATTAAATACGTCATGAATCTGTTTAAACATAATGAATGCTCTCTGGGTTTCACATAATTAATATTTATTTGCACATTCCATACTGACCTAAGCAACATAACTTAAGGATTAATGGATATGCAGATACCAAGTACAAGTATTAATGAAATCAGTAACTAATCAAAACAATGCGGCTTAATATGCTAATAAAAGATATCAAGTTTATGAGGCTTATATTCTGAATGCTATGATATTTTAAATAAATAATCTAATGAATTTCAATAATTATAAGTGGGTTTTATCTCAATTATATTAACTGCGGATTAATTATGTTTTAAATTATAAAATGTATTCAACATTTATGATTTACATTTGATTTGAAAAGAGCACATTTATCTTCACATTCGATCACATGATTTGACTTTTATAGGATTTATTAGAAGTTATTTCTCAATGTATTTAAGGACTGTTTAACTCAGAAGGCAGACAGCTTAAGTATGCCTTAACACGTGACATTGCTAACTAAATTAATGTGATACAACGAAAGCTTGGGATGGCTTAAGAGATCATAGCATTACGACTTACAGACTAATAGAGGGTACGATAAAATATAAATTACTGCGTGCGGACCGAATGATAACGTCAGGAAGGACGAGAAGCTTCATCAACTTTATAGCGAAAATATATGAGCTCATCTGCGCTTGTGACAGGTGGCATCCAAAGATGTGGATGGCAGGATATTATGGTTTCATGGATTCCGAATGTTAACCCATATAGACCCTAGCTACACCCAAGCACAACCTTTGGAGTCTGGGCTTCCACACTCCGTCGAGAAATGTGCCTTAAATAATCTGGTAATGAAGGAAAGTTTGACAAAGCAACATGTAGATTTATGTACGTTATCATCGATAAGCAATGCCGAGGATTTCAGGTCTGTAGTGACACTGATTTATTAAGGCCTTAGAAAGTAATCAAATCTGGCGTAATGACATGATATGATATAAGTCATCCTTAATGGCACATAATTTGCCTAAAAGACTAGTTAGAACATCAGTTATAAAAAGGAGAGTATATGACTCCCTTCGTTAAACAAATCAATATGTTTGAGAAGAAAAAGACTATTAAAATCATCGTTAGATGGCGGGCTAATCAAATAATAGATTACTAGCTAGAGGTAAGGTCACGAACTTAAATCTAGTCAATACTAATTTTTCTAAATCAATAGCGTTAAAATAATAGTAAATGATATCTTTTAAATGATAACGGATCATATATCCTGAAAATCAAAAACATTGTAAGAAAATTATTCAACCGGGCGAACTTTAGAATTTAGTAAGAAAGCTTACGTTTACTGATTTAAGATTCCAAAATGGTGGAATAGTAAAAGGAGACAAGATTGGTTCGCCAGGTTGAATTATTAGCATATTAAATTATGTATGATTAACATAAAATCAAATAAAAGTTGCCGCATTTAAAAATAATAGGACAGCAAGAGTGAAACCCAGCAATCGAGTTTAGAAAATAAAAATTATAGATTCATGCTAAAAGAAAGTCATTATTCTAAGCAATTAATAATCGGCTTTGTATTACCGATTGAGAAAATAGGAGATTACATTTTAAATAACAGAGAGATTACATAAATGCTAGTTTTATAAAGATACAATTTAAACGAAAATAACTTTACATAGCTGGAGATTGAAAATTTACATTTTTAAGACTATTAAAAGCATTTAGATGGAGGTTTTAGAGTTCATATTGCGGCGGAGAATTACCTTTAGTTGTTTGACGAATTGATGGCCGTATATGCGTATGTTGATATCATTTTGGAGAAATACAGTCAATAAGGCAGATTTTTGGGGAAATAGTGGATCGCATCCTTTCCTAGTTTACTTGAGAGTTCATTTAGGCAGTATTCACGTGGCGATGGCGTAAGAGTACAGCAGCATGGATCTGATCTTGGAAGGATCAGAGAAGCAAATTTCTTTTCTATTCACTATTCATAATGTTAAAATTTTGAGTGACGTAGATTAGTCCTACAACACCTTTTGAAAATCAAATGCAGAGCCTTTTACATAGAAAGTTTGGCTGTATTTATACCCACTGAGACTGCCTCTGGTAATCCCCGGATGTCCGTTAACGGTCAACTGTTATACCTTTATTTTAAAATATGAACGAGATATAAGTTCGAGAGAGCATCGTTTTAGTCTATTTTGAGTTGAAAATAGACCCACAGGATAAATGTCAAATAACGTAAATGCCAACAAAAGCTTTTTTTTTATTCAAATAAGGCACGTCTTTTGTTTGCAAATTTTCAATTACTCTCTAGAACTTTCTCTCAAATTAAATAATACACGAATAAAAAAATATATATAACCTGAACATATTTAATAACATTATTATAACCGTTTATCTGTTACACACACACACATGCACGATTATTTACCGTGATGGAAATTTATATATTTTATAATTAAATTGATATTATTAAATGAGGATAAGGCTTAACTAACAAGAGATAAAATAACCATGTGCATATGTATACCTGCACCCCCTAATGATTTATTGTTACACTGAGTTTGAACCCCTGTTTGAAGGTTCCAAACATCACTAGACAGTGAAGCAAAAGCTTCAGTGTATTGAACCAGCAAAAGTATTGTAAGTCAACTGACTAAAATATTTTCTTAAAAGCATAAAAATTTTCATTAATAAGAAACACATCAGTCAGTGAAAAATAGCACATATTCTATAAACTAAAATGGACATTCATTATAGGCAAAATGTAATAGAGATATAAAATGAGTGTATCCCTGCTATATGGAAAACTCCATATAATAAGATAATTGTGTTAACTCTTCTGGCAAGTTATTTTGTCTGTTTACACATAAATAGAATATCAATAAATTATTCTAATAAATGTAAGAGATTAGCATATCTCTTTCTATCTAAACATACTTAATTTAAAGTTAAATTTTAGACCAACCAGTAAAAATAAATAAATAAATGTATATAATTTTAATTTCGTCTGTTTTCAAACTCATTATAAATTTTATACCTCAAATATGAAAATATATATACCCCAATAACATATTAAAACTAATGTATTAATAATCATAAACATGAACAAAAAAAAATCTTTATTATCACATTTTACTTTATTCCCCTAGTTCATAGTCTAAATTTCTTCACTGAGCTGACTGACGAGGGAAAAATTACGTCATTGTGGAAAAAATATTTTATGAGTAACATATCCTTATATTTTATTATTATTATTTTTATATTTGATCCTGGTACCAAAAAACAAAATCAAACACTCAAGACTGTGTAGCAACAAGATATAATAATGCTTGTAAATCTTTTCTGCAGAATTTTTTTTTAACTGAGCTATAGCTTTAATAAGGTCATTCAGTTTAACAGCAAGATAAACTTTTCAAAATCATTTTATTGATTTTTCCATCTGCGGTAATATCTGGAATAATTTTAAAACGATTCTGGCATTTTTAAAACATATTTAAGACTATTGTTAACTCACACGTTGCACAATAAAAATTAATAAGTAGATATTTATTCATTTATGTTTTATATCAGTAATATTAAATATTTTCTTTAATAATATAATAAATGGTTTTTTTTTTTGTCTCTTATCAGGATTTCCATTAAAATCCTTAATAAAAGTTAAGTTAAACATTTTCCCCCCATTTATTAGTATAGTAAACATATTACAATTTTCAAACTTAATGACGAATTAAGTTAGCACTTGAAAAGATTTATCAGACGACATATTTTTTCTTTAACAAAAAAAAAATACAAAACTAAACTTACAGATCCTATAAAATCAGTAAACTTTATTGTTAATTTAAAGTAAATTTTACTTTGTTCAATTTAAATTTAAAAAGTTTTGTCCAAATTATTTTTAATCAGATTTTTATTATATATTTGATAAAAGCAAAAGTATTTTATATTTGCTCTAAAAAAAAAAAAAACTCGCAGAATATTTTTTTTTTCTTTTTGTCATTTTAAATAATTGATGTGGGACTTTCAAATGTATATAATAATTATATTAATATGTGAAATAAAATATTATGCTTATAATATCTTGTCCAGTTTTAAGTTTTAAGTTTCTGTTTATGAAATATTTATTTTCTAATATGGTTCCCATTTTTCTCCCAGTGTAAAATCTTGGCAAATGTTGATCGATGGTTAAGGAGTGCATCATGGATACAGGGAATTAAAATTTTCTATTTCATGATTTAAGAATTACAACATCTCTTAGATTTGATCAATTTAAATTCGGTAATATTACTTTTTCAGCTTTCTTCTTTATTTAGTTTTGTTATTTCAGATGTTAATGTATTTTAGTTTTTTTTTTTTTTAATAGTCCCCCCTCTACTACTTATGTTAAGTTATTCATACCTTTTATTACATGGAATTGTGGTAAATTAAAATAGACCAATAACAGCATAGTGTGCATATAATTAATACATCTCCCCCTATATTCATTAGTAATAATTAATCAGACTATTCAATATTAACTTAAATCACTATATTAAAATATACTTAGGAATTGATTACAAATATTGATTTAGAAGAGTTATAAATTTAAATCTTTCTAATTATTATTATTTAATAATAATAAAGTACCAAAACATATTTATACTTTCAAATTAATAAAATGCTATTAAATTATCATTTTAATATTATTGATGTCCACCTGACAAATTGCATATAAAATCTTATACACACCCTGCCAAAGGGATTAGCATATTTTGAAGTCTGAGTCTTTATCACTCTCAAGAGATTTACTGATAAAATTTACTTAATTTTAAAAATGCAATTTGGCAATTACTAGTACATACCAGCAAGATAACACAAATAATTTAATATATCAAGCACAAAGTTCTTCTTTTCAAAATAGTTCATAAATATCCAAAATAGAAATAAAACTGTAGTTGAGTATTAACTAAGCTATGACTTTCTACACAAGCCGCCTGTAGATACGATCGACGATGAAGCAAAACAATGTCATGGCAACTGAAACATTGGCATGACTAATCGATAGAAGTGGTCAAGGTGTTTTCAAGATTTTATAATACTGCGGTGAATTGTGGTAAATATCTCTTTTACCTGCTGTCTTATTTCAAGAAAGAGGGTTTTTTTTTTTGCTTAATAACTTTTGAATTTATTGCTAATTTTCTGCTTTTTGATTTTTTTATATCGTTAATAATTCTAATGCTTTTTGATTCTTAAATATTTACATTTTACTACTTTTTTATTGAAAATGATAAAATGATGATTTTGGATTATTAAATGATGATTTTGGATTATTAAATGATGATTTTGGATTATTAAATAATAATTTTTGAATTTATTGCTAATTTTCTGCTTTTTGATTTTTTTTATATCGTTAATAATTCTAATGCTTTTTGATTCTTAAATATTTACATTTTTATTGAAAATGATGATTTTGGATTATTAAATATCGTTTATAATTGTAATGATTTTCCATTTTTTTTAGAACAATTTCTCTCATTTTTGTTTGATTATTAAAATATCATTGAAAATACTGATTTTTGATTATTAAATATCGTTAATAATTTTAATGCTTTTGGATTATTTTATATCGTTAATAATTCTAATGCTTTTTGATTCTTGATTATTAATAAGTAGCTCAGAAAGGAAATTGTTTGTACTTTAAATTTTTAGAACAATTTCTTTTTTGGTTTTTTTGTTAAATACCATCCCAAAAAAAAAGAAGATTTTACCTTGTTTCGATTACTTATATATGGCTTATAATTATATTCTGAAAACTACGGCTAAAAATTCGTTGTAAAATCCGCCATTTTATCTGGTTGAGTATCGCAGCAATTATGAAAGACCATTACTTGTAGTAAATATTTCAGGACAATTTTCCCCACTTTTTATTTTTTTTTAATGTAATCAATTTGGGTTTGTTAAATAACACCCCCCCCAAAAAAAAAATATGATTTTTTACCTATTCCTTGCTTTTGTTTGTTGATTACTTAAATATTGCTTATAATTATTGTCTGAAAACAGTACAGGTAAAAATTGCTTGTCAAATTCGGCCATTTTACCTTTTTTAAAGGCAGTTATTTGTAAATAATGAATTGTGGTTTAACTATTACTTCTTTTGTTTATTAAAATATCATTGAAAAAACTGATTTTCGATTATTATATCTCCTTAATAATTTTAATGCTTTTTGATTATTTTATATCATTAATAATTCTAATGCTTTTTGATTCTTAAATATTTACATTTTACTATATTTTTATTGAAAATGATGATTTTTGGATTATTAAATATCATTTATAATTGTAATGATTTTCCATTTTTTTTTAGAACAATTTCTCCCATTTTTGTTTGATTATTAAAATATCATTGAAAATACTGATTTTTGATTATTAAATATCATTAATAATTTTAATGTTTTTTATTTTATATCGTTAATAATTCTAATGCTTTTTGATTCTTGATTATTAATAATTGTAATGTTTTTTGATTCTTAAATATTTACATTTTACTACATTTTCATTGAAAATGATGATTTTGGATTATTAAATATTGTTTATAATTCTAATGATTTTCGATTTCTTTTGGAACAATTTCTCCCATTTTTGTTTGATTATTAAAATATACCAAAATATCATTGAAAATACTGATTTCGGATTATTAAATATTGTTAATAATTTTAATGCTTTTTGATTTTTGTTTGATTATTAAAATATCATTGAAAATATTGATTTTGGATTATTAAATATCGTTAATAATTTTAATGCTTTTTGATTATTTTATATTGTTAATAATTCAAATGCTTTTTGATTCTTGATTTTTGATTATTAACTATGATATGACGAACTGCCCCAAAGGCATAATACTCTAATCTTACGATCTTCTCGGTGACTTCTCCACGTGATCTGCAGGCAAACTTTATTGATTATGTTTGTTTGGAGATCACTAGGAGACATTATCTTGAAAATCGTAAGATTTGAGCAGTATGCCTTCGGGTGTAGTACGTCATAGCTTAGTTAATACTCAATTACCAATAAAACAAACTACTTTTTATAACTTGTTTTTTATATGACTATAATCATGGGAAAAAAATAAAATAAAATAAAAAATATCCAACGTTTCGACTATTTTATATAGTCTTTTTCAAGGCACACTAAAATAAAATAATATATATAACAAATAATACATATTCCATAAAAATAAATAAATAAAAAATTACAAAAAATATTCATAACCAAAAATTTACCTTATCTCACTCCCCTTTCTTATTACCAGCAAACACAACTCAAAGAGAAACAATTTCCTTTTATTTAAAAAAACAAAACAAATCTATATATATTCTTTAAAACAATTAAAAACCTATTATTTACTTTTCTGTTTATGTATTAACATCCTATTTAATTCTGGTTTTATTTCATTAATGGATACACTTTCTTTTATCATCCTTTCATTATATGACTTAATATATTCCAAAGGCTTTATATCAAAATCCCCATGCTTAAATTTATTCATGTGAATGTAAACAGCATTTAGGTGATAAAAATTCTGCTGTTTACATTCACATGAATAAGTTTAAGCATGGGGATTTTGATATAAAGCCTTTGGAATGTATTAAGTCATATAATGAAAGGATGATAAACGAAAGTGTATACATTAATGAAATAAAACCAGAATTAAATAGTATGTTAATAGATAAACAGAAAAGTAAATAATAGGTTTAAATGTTTTAAAGAATATATATAATTTTTTTTTTTTTTAAATAAAAGGAAATTGTTTCTCTTTGAGTTGTGTTTGTTGGTAATAGGAAAGGGGAGTGAGATAAGGTAAATTTTTGGTTATGAATATTTTTTGTAATTTTTTATGGTACTTTAGTACTTTTCTTGCTATGATGTATTACCACAAAGACGTACTACTCAAATCTTCCGATCTTTAAGATAACGTCTCCTAGTGATTTCCTGACAATGTTAATCGATAAAATGTGTTCAGAAATCACTTGGAGATGTTATGTTAAAGATCGAAAGATTAGAGTAGTAAGTCTTCGTGGCAATACGTCATACCAATAAAAAGCAGCAAGCCATCTGGTAGAAATCGGATGCCATGTTTGTTGTTTTTGAAAAAAAAAAATATTAATATAATAAAATGTAATAACATCGGTAGTCATAGCAATAATACTAAAAAGTACATCTAATAGCAAGAATAATACTAAAGAGGCTAACGGGTAAAATAGCAATAATAATACTAAAGAGGACATCTAATAGCAAGAATAATATAAAAGAGGTCAACCGGTAAAAATAGCAAAAATAATACGAAAGAGGGCATCTAATAGCAAGAATTATACGAAAGAGGACATCTAATAGCAAGAATTATACGAAAGAGGACATCTAATAGCAAGAATAATACGAAAGAGGACATCTAATAGCAAGAATAATACAAAAGAGGACATCTAATAGCAAGAATAATACTAAAAAGGTCAACCGGTAAAAATAGCAATAATAATACTAAAGAGGACATCTAAATCAAGAATAATACAAAAGAGAACATCTAGTAGATGACATCTAACTTAAAAAAATGATTTAAAGCAAAACTGCAAAAATTAGCACACACAAAAAAATATGTCTAAAAGACCAAAAAATATTAAATAGGTACTGTCAAATCTATATATAAGACATTCATTTAAAAATTGATTTAAAGCAAAACTGCAAAAATTAGCACACAAAAAAATAATTTGTCTAAAAGACCAAAAAATGGTAAATAGGTTCTGTCAAATATATATAAGACATTCACTTAAAAATTGATTTAAAGCAAAACTGCAAAAATTAGCACAAAAAAAAAATAATTTGTCTAAACGACCAAAAAATGTTAAATAGGTACTGTCAAATATATATATAAGACATTCACTTAAAAATTGATTTAACGCAAAACTGCAAAAACACAAAAGAGGACATCTAGTAGATGACATCTAAGAGCAAGAAATATATATGACATTAACTTAAAAAATGATTTAAAGCAAAACTGCAAAAATTAGCACACACAAAAAATAATTTGTCTAAAAGACCAAAAAATGTTAAATAGGTACTGTCAAATATATATATAAGACATCCACTTAAAAATTGATTTAAAGCAAAACTGCAAAAATTAGGAAAAAAAAATTCTCTAAAAGACCAAAAAATGTTAAATAGGTACTGTCAAATCTATATATAAGACATTCACTTAAAAATTGATTTAAAGCAAAACTGCAAAAATTAGCACACAAAAAAATAATTTGTCTAAAAGACCAAAAAATGGTAAATAGGTTCTGTCAAATATATATAAGACATTCACTTTAAAATTGATTTAAAGCAAAACTGCAAAAATTAGCACACAAAAAAAATAATTTGTCTAAACGACCAAAAAATGTTAAATAGGTACTGTCAAATATATATATAAGACATTCACTTAAAAATTGATTTAACGCAAAACTGCAAAAACACAAAAGAGGACATCTAGTAGATGACATCTAAGAGCAAGAAATATATATGACATTAACTTAAAAAATGATTTAAAGCAAAACTGCAAAAATTAGCACACACAAAAAATAATTTGTCTAAAAGACCAAAAAATGTTAAATAGGTACTGTCAAATATATATATAAGACATCCACTTAAAAATTGATTTAAAGCAAAACTGCAAAAATTAGCAAAAAAAAATTCTCTAAAAGACCAAAAAATGTTAAATAGGTATTGTCAAAAATATATACTTAAAAATTGATTTAAAGCAAAAATTAGCACAAAAAAAAAAAAAATGAATTCTCTAAAAGACCAAAACATGTTAAATAGGTACTGTCAAATATATATGCTTTCACTTAGCTTGTCGTTCCTCAGCAAAAAAAAAATTAATTACACATGCCAAAAAAGTACATAAATTAATAGTAATTTACTAAAATTATTATAAATTCAAATTGACTACAAAATAATTGACAAAAAATTTATAAAATTTTTTTATAATTTTAAAATTAAAGACAAAAAAAAAAACAACACTTTTTCCGATATAGTGTGAATCTATTATACAGCGGAAATGGCAGACGTAAAAAAAAGCCATCTCGGCGCCATGTTTGTAGTTACTCTGAAAAAGCAAAATAATTACATGCGCCAAAAAAAAATTACATAAATTAATAGTAATTTACTAAAAATATTATAAATTCAAATTGAATACAAAATAATTGCAAAAAAAATTATAAAAAATATTTGTAATTTTAAAATTAGAGACAGTAAAAAACACTTTTCCCGATATAGAGCGAATCTGCCATACCGTGAAAATGGCGGACATAAAACGTCCTAATTAAATCGTATTACATAAAATTATGAAATTAAAAGTGTAGTCTTTTTTTAATGAAAATAAGGATAATTTATAATAAAAAAATGGAAAGAAGACGACCCAAAAGAAGCAAAATAAAAAATAACCGAAAAGGTAGTACATAAAATTATGAAATTTACAAATTAAAAAATAACCTGTAATGGCAATATATGTCTTAAAAGCTACTATATTTAATTATTAAGAAACAAAATGAAAATTACTTACAAATAACGACGGTGGAAATTACTATAATATCATCCAATCGACAGTTAAAAATTCACTCTATTTAGTAATATGTCCATATTAGATATGAAAATATGATCTAAAAAATCACTGTGCTCACGTCGATATCAAAACCGCAAAAGAGAGAAATGACAAAATTTCCCATAGGTCTCTCGACTTTTTAAATCTCGCGAGACACCTCGATCAAAAAATCAGTATTCCCAAGGATTAGTCTTGCCAGTGACTTTGTTGCCATGACATCGTTTACCTAATCTTCGATGAAATCTTACCGGCAAAAAACATGCTAAGTGTAAAACGTCATAGCTTATAAAATCCTAAACTACCTTTTTTATTTATTTATTTATTTTTATGGAATATGTGTTATTTGTTATATATATATTATTTTATTTTAGTGTGCCTTGAAAAAGACTATATACAATAGTCGAAATGTTGGATTTTTTTTCCCCCCATGATTATAGTCATATAAAAAACAAGTTTTAAAAAGGAGTTAGTTTGATTTATTTCTATTTCAAGATAATACACTGATTTAATATATTACAATTATTAATAAAATTAAAATTTTTTTACACTTAAGCCTTATTTAAATAAGGCTACCCATACGGTTACAATATATTGTAGCTATAGCAGTGGTTATGCAGCAATGCAGAGAAAAAAATTAAGTGATTGACTAATAAATATATAAACTGCCATTTACATGTATGGGTGTGTCATTTAAGAAATAAAAGTAAATTGCCTAAAGATTAAAAGAAAAATTCATGTACATTATTAAAGATTATTAAGTATTATTTTATATATGAGAAACAAGGGTACTGTAAAGGAAGAAAGAAAAAATGCTTGATACAAGTAATTTTTAAAAAAAATGAAGGAAAAAAATCTAAATTCAAACTTATCTAATCTGCCATTCAAATGGAAGTTTTAATTAAACAACCAGATTTGAAAAAAAAAAATTAAAATTTTAGAATTGATAGCAGTTTAGAAGTTATAATTCTTCCTACATTATGAAATGTAAATAAAGAGACAAAGTATTTTGTTTTTCTTTTATTTATAAAAAAGTATGATATAATGTACTAAAATGCGTATCTGTAACATGTTTTGGAGAAATTAAAGGTAGTGTTTTTCAAAACATATTGTTGTAATGATGTATTGTTGTAATGGTGACATATATTGATTGAAAAACAGTTTAGTATAAATAGGTTGGAAACAAGCAATTAGGTATGATTTCTCTTATTACTATCATTCTAATTCCAGGATAGTTCATTCCATATTGTGTTGCATTAGAATGCAGTCTACTATTGAAGCTGTGTTGCTGTGATCTGATCTCATATGGAAGAGAACAATCGCTGATTAAATTTTTTTTTCTACCATAAGCCATATTTCACTGACTGTTTTTAAAGTATTTTTCAATACTCCAATTACCACAGTCAGTATGATGAATTTACTTAGAAGAAATCCATCTACTATGTGTGACTAGAGAACCATAAACCACACCAGTCAAAATGCCTGCAAAATGCAATTAGATCCTGAAATTAACGCTGAAGTTTGAAAAACCAGCTTATGCAATGCCTACATAATGCCATAAAAGAAGAAATAGATAGTGCCATATAAATGACTCAAGACCTACAGATATTATATCTCATAGAACAGCAACAGTGGACAACAGTAAAATATTAAAAGATTGATACCTGAAAAAAAAACTTGGTTAGTGACTGTTTGTTTCTGGATTTAATGTGGTAATATCTTACCATTATAAATACCATAAGGACTTAAACTTGAACCATGTCTTAAACTTAAAATATTTTTTGTTACTATATTTTCAACCCAACATGACCTGAACCCCTGAAACTGGACTTCAAATCCAGTTAAACCAAAGAATTATATCAAAGACCAAACTGAATTTGAACCCAAATCATGATCTCAGATCAAACCTAATGGACTTCACATATTGATGGCACAAGACTATGCGTCAAGGAACTAGCTCAATGGATATGATGATTTCTGAGACCCCTTATCTGACTAATGTATAATAAAATGACTACGGATATTTTTATATAAATTCATATATGTATATTTGGGTTGCCAATATAGACAGTGAGCATTAATATTTAAAATAATAAATAAAGAAGTCAAACCAAGTATGTTATATAAAATATTTAATAATACGCAAATATTTGTTCAAAGATTTATGATAAACATTATAAATTATCTCGTCTTTGGAGTGTGAATTACAATGTACAATAAGTAATGGCAGTCGTACTCATATGCCAATAATTAATACGCAAGTATTTAAGAAATATATAATTATGCCCCGACAAGTAGACAAAGGTAAATAATGGTATTTATGGCGCTTGTGCCGAATGAATTACATACATTTCATTATCTGGTATTTTATTTGGAAAAAACTATAATTCTAATTTTATATAAGAAAAAATATGAGAAAAGCATGATAAATACTTAACTTCAAATTTAACAAAGAAACATTTAAAATTATAGATGAATATAAACTTGTTTGATTTTAATGAAATCAATTCATTACGATTTTATAAAGTAGAAGAGCGGGCCTTTATTGGAAATGAGAAATAAACGGTACTAACGCCTTACGAGCAGGAAAAACAAATATGAAGTAAAATGGTTTGTCAGTGATTCAAGAAGTAGAAGGGCAGCTTGTAATCAACAAGTCTTTTCTGCTTTACAAATGATCTGTGGAACATGGGAAAAGCCAGGTCGTGACACAGCTTCGAACCTTTGGTGTTTCAAATATAGCGACAAGCGAGGGAGGAAGTGATTTCTTCCTATATATTTAAAATAGCAATAAGATCACCGATATGACAAACCTAAGAAGCAAGAGGGTGCTCATGTTAGCAACGTTCAGAATAATGATGACTCAATGATCATATTTAATTAATAAAGCCCAAATTATATAATAAATGCTTAACGTAATGACCTGATCTTATCAGATTAAAGTCAAACTTATTCTGAGCAAAAATGCTTAAATGCAATTATATAATTATAAAAGTAATACCCTTCATATTATGCCCTCCCTGAATATTAATATAAAATACGAAATTTAAATTAGAATATATTTATTTTATTTTCCATTATTAACCTTTAGTAAAACATTAATAAATATGATCAATATGAATAAATAAGTTTGTGAAACTTAAATGAAATAGCCGGGGGCATAGGTTATAAACTGAGCTAATAATAATTATCAGCCATTGGTAAAAATATCAAACATTAAATAAATCCTTCAACTCGATAATTAATAGAACCATATTAATTTAGTTCTAACGGGCAATAATTAAGCTTTAAAAATTTAATGCAATATTATTTTCTTAAGGTAAGTTTAAACGAAAGAGATTATTATCAAGTTGAAAGTATTATTGTCCTATCAAAAATAAATGATATTAATAATCATTCAAATAAATATAAATAAAGTTAGTTAAAACAAACCGCCATAGTAAGAGAAAGTTAACAAAATATTAATTTTAAGCTAGAGATAATAGAATAGAGAAAAATTTAATATATTATAGAGTGAAGAGAAATTTTAAACAGTAGTTCTTAAATTACGATTTGATAAAGTTTATAAACAGACCAGAAGGTTGCGATTCATAAAATAAAAGTATTACCAGTCCTTCCATGGCTTGCTCATTAATTCATACACCAGAGTCCGCTTTGGGTTTAAGAGACAACATAGGTACGCACTTGATTCATGTGAATTTTATTTTATGGATCAGTTTCTTTATGTATTTCAGAAGCTCAAGATTGGTATTGGAAATTTCTATTTAGCAGCTACATTTTGAAGATTTATGGGGAACTTCGGGGTCCAACAATCAGATCCCCAAAGTTAGCCACATACCAAGCTGAAAATACTATCAAAAATCATGATTAAAAGTGATGTAGCTTCTGGTAGCAACTCTTCTAAAAAAAAGTAATGGCTTTTTTTTATAGAAACTTTTCCAGGCTATTTATACTTTTCCTACATTTTCCCGCCCATTCTGATTCTGATGCCATAAGGCTAAAGCTTTTACCTTATTACAAATTAAAATTCTCTCTAATTGATTTCCAATCCATTTTTCCAATAAGATTTTCAAATCCATTAACTTTAAATTCATTTTCTATTTAGAAAATGAATTTGTAAAATCTGAACAAACGATTTTAATTAAGAACTGTCCTTACAATTTTAAATTATCATTTTAACTAATTAATAAAAAATTCCCTATTGCCTTTGGGAAAGGTCGATCTGAAAGCTTATGGAAAGAATGTAGCTTTTAATCATATAAATTTGAACAAAATAGTAAAATATGAAATAAAACATTCCGATGTAATGAAACTATATAACGAATATATATATTTAACTATTTATAAATATATACATACAATCCACGCAATTACAATATATATATTTTCATGAATATTTTATCATGAGGTAATTAATAATACTAACCAGTTTAAACATAAAATAATTAGCTTTAATAAATACTTAAGTAATAATCTGTTTTAACTGAAACTAGCGTGTACTAAAATAGTATAAAGCCCCATTACATTCGGAAATATTCACTGTTAGTGACAGGGTTTGAATTAGGTTTAAAGTTGGGATCTCATGAAGCTCGGATCGAACTTAGATCCGACCGCTTCAATACACAGCTGTTTTATTTATTCATTATTAATAGTTAAATATTTTTTTTATTAATCCATTTAGTTTGTGTTTGTAACAAGAATCCAAATATATACTTTTTACACCCATATGCTAGTTAATATCCACAGCCCTGAAAAATCAAGTAATTGATGATTATTCCTTTAAAAACTCTACCAAAAGTAAACTTTCTTTTTAGGAAGTTTGACAACTTTGAGTTTTTTTTTTATTGAAACTGAAAATCAAATAAAATACTTTGGGGGAGTACTTGTATTTTTAAATTATAAATCATCTTCATCATATTGATTAATATATATTTGAATTAAAATTTTTATTTGAATTTATTAACCATTCAACTCATTATTTATTTGAATCAAAGTCTATGATACACACCTTGCAAGGTCTCATTATATATGTGTGCACATCTTTGATTGTTTATAGTTAGTATCCAGATTCAAACCCATTTGTCATTTAATATATAAACTTTTGCCATCTGTTTGGCTAAAAGTTACCGTTACAATATATATATATGTTAAAAGTAAGGTACTAAGCTTTTTTTTTTTGTCTTGTTATTTTATTTTTTTTGTCAAGTGTTGTCATTTATTATTATTTTTAATTATTCTACATTTAAAGTGTAATTCACTATTTTTCATTTTTATGAATATTAAGTTTTTTATACAGAGGCAGGATGGGGTGACTAGACATTAAGGCAAAGCACTCTAATGATTATACTTAATGATTAATAGTAGTTTACCATTGTTTGTCACCTCCTTCAGTAGTTTATTTCCGTTTTTTAAATTCAAGCTATATTATAAAATAATGAACCTCTTTATATCATTAAAATGAATATTTGATTAATACATATTCTAAATAATAATTAATTCCTTAAATTCAACCAATATTAATAGTTACTTGTATTAAACCATTTGAACTATAATTTTCTATTATTTAATCATATTGAAATAAGAAAATTGTGATAATGATACCTGATTTCATTTAGTAACAAATTAATGTTTTTTTTTTATTCAATTTTGTTATTAATTTTTGTTAGGTGTTATCATTGAAACATTTTTATTATTATTTAACTTTCACTATATTTTTTATTATTCAAATGTTTTTTTTAAAATTGGAATATGATACAATATGATTTTCATTTATTTCATAGTTGAACCATGATTTTTATTAAAGTTTTTTTAACCGACTAGTGGATATCTTTACCTGCCTATATATAAATAGTAAAATAATTTTTTGTAGAATGATTTGAACATAAAGACTTTTATTATATATAATAAACCATCAATAATGTGGATGATAATGATACAAATTGAGCATATTAAAATATATATATACATTTACAGTAATCATAGTGATGGATTTGAGAGCTAAAAATTTCTGGATCAAATGTCATATGACTTTGTGAACAAAACATTTATGGAGGGCATTAGATAACAATGTAAATATTTGTGATATGCTTATTAATATGATAAAGAACCATCAGTTGTGCCACATATTTATATTCTGGAAATTGAATCATATAATATTTATTTAAAACAATATTAAGATAATCCTTATTGAGAAAAGACCTAAAATTCTCTTAGAGATATCAACTTAAGATAGCTAATTTTCATTCATTCAGGAATGATCTAATAATATTTAAAACATGGTGAAAATAATATTTAAATCAGATGAACTATTGGAGATATATCTTTTATGTTCAAATTTTAGTTCCAAGACTGCAGTAATTAGGGTTTTATCATTGAAGATGACAGTATTGTATAGAAACAATGTCTCCATTATAAAATGAAATTGGTTTTCCAAAATATTGGAATTTATTAGTAGCCATTGTTCCAATACTGGTTTTCAAAATTAGAAGGCAATCTGATTTGACACTGTTCTTTTGGAAATTACCAAACAAATTATTTCAGTGGTTAGAAAATAATCTGATTTTGTGATATATTTCCAAATATTTATTATATAATTCTTTTGTTTGTGACCCCATTATTTTTGAAAAATGGCATTCTCATTCAAAAACATTGCCTTGGCAGTTCAGCTCAAAGTACTCTTCTTGTGAACTTGTTTTAAATGGTATTAGATTTATGGTATGTATTGAATTTATTATACAGTAGTTTTTCAGCTAAAATCCTATGCAAACATGCATTGGATCCTTTCAATAAGGCTTGATTTCTGACAGTAGATGATTCTAGATTTTATTCTTATATCTTTGTGAATATACTCTTCAGCCTTGAGACTTAACATGAAGCATTAAATAGGTTACTAGTCTTGGATAAGAATGTTCTAGCTAATGAATCACCAGAAATTTGGTCCTTTTTAATTTCAGATTTTTTTTTCAAAGCAGGGTATGACTAATCATTTTTCTGTTAGATACTCTTTACAATCTTCTTTGTGATCTGCTTGTAAAAGAAAAAACTACACATTAATTTGTAATCCCATTTTTGCGATATATGATATCAAGCCATATGATTGTGCTGCAGAGTTTGAATAAAATAATAAAAATGTCTGTCATATTAGGATAATTTTTATTAGGAAATACAAAAATTGAAATAGATACTAATGTAATTTTTTATATATATATAGACTTTAAGAAATGATAAGGACTCTCATCAGAGGAAAGTAATTTCAGATTTGTAAGCCTATGAGTAAAAATTGGATATGAGATTAATAGAAATCAAATTGATGGTTCTCGAGCAATTGAAGCACTGTTGAGATTCCGTTGAACTTTTTATTTCAAAATGTTTAAAAGCCTAGAACTAACTGTGATTAAAAATCAGTGCATACTGAAAAGAACTAATGTATACTATAAAAAATGGTAATCAAAAAGCATAGTGAAAAAAAATCACTAAAATCTATACACATCTGAATACTAATATCCAACGTAATAAATCTTTTTATGAGCTTCACAACAAAAGTATTTATAATTGAACTACATTTCAAAGCTACAGGTTTCTGATCTGAATCTTTCAGTACAGCAGAGAAGATCCAAAGCCTGACCTGAGATGATTTTGTTTCCAAATTTTTCAGCTATACGAAAACTTAGTTCATGTTTGGTATTTTCTAAATGAAGTATATCACATAATGCAACTGTCATGATTAGACATGCATAAATACATCACAAATGCAAAATAGTTGAACATTTAGAATAATCAGATTTTCTCCCATTGTGGGAACATTATTTTTGCTTAACACTTGTCAAGATGATGCTTTAATTTATATTTGCCATATATGGACAAATAATTATGTTTGAGAAACAAAATATTATTCGTATGACCTCCCTAATCATCTGATTTAAATATTGAGCTGCTTGGTGATTGGATTATTCATTTTTATTAAATAACAATTAATTATATTAAACTTATAACTAAATTATTTTTAATTTTCATATGAAGAAAACAGATTTTTTTGGACTTGATAAAATGGCTGTCATTATTAGCTTTGCATTTTGACGACATTCCAAATCAATGTTTCCCAACCTTTTTTTTGGCCATGTTCAACGTAAGGATCTCTAAAATCTTGATGCCCCCTCCCCCATGACATATAATTCTTATTATTCAAAAAGTGAACTCCAATTCAAGTGGAAGAAGCCTAAAAGACTATTAACAAAAAGTCTGTTGAAATGTAATGGAGTTTCAAGTTACTTATCCAAACAGAAAAGACACTTGACAAGAAGATGGCAGAAAGAGGGAAATTTAAAAAACATCCTTAGTTTAATTTATGAATAATAAAATATAAGAACAATTAGCAGGCTTTCAAATTAAACTGTTAATAATTTTAAAAAAATTATTCTCGAAACACCCCCTTCTGGGGCATGTGCACTACATTGGGAACCACTGTTCTAAATGAACTTGTAAATTTATTAACCAAAGCAAAAAAAATATGTAATGCTTTAGTTGAGATTGCATGAACAGTGATTGAATGAGTGTTCAAGAAATAGAAATTTCATAGAACAAGAAAATGATTGCTACTATATAGACAGAAGTGTATATGTATGTGAAAATTACAAATTTCTATTTTTTTTATTTACTATATTTTTTTAAACAGTAGTTTTGCATTGGCAGATTTTGGCATAATGAATACAACAATCAGACTGTACAGAGCCCTTGGTCATTGTATTTAATTCCAGAAAAATAGCATAAATAAATTTTCAATGAAAGCTTACTAGTATGGTAGTTTGATAAAACTATTATATACAGTATATATATATGTTATTAAAACAGGCTAAACTCTATATAGTATTGCCACTCAGTGCAAGCCAGAGTAATCAATGGAGGCACTAGATGGGGATTTTATGCACAAGCCTTCTGGCATCCATTGATTATTTTGGCTTGCACTGAGTGGCAATACTGTATGGAGAGTTTTGCCTGTTTTAATAACAGCTATAAGCAAGCATAAGAAATGGTGATCATGTGAGTATATATATGTGCATATATTAAGTTTGTACATATTTATAATATATATTGGTATTTTTATTGATGCCAACTGTGGATTTATCTTAATGAAATGTATAATAAAAATTTAACTAGAAAATATGTATTAAAAAAATCTTTTAGTATAATCTGCCTTTAGATTTAGAAGATAAAATTTAAGCCATTTACAGTGTTGTTTTATTAGCTTTTGGAAGATAAAAAAAACTAATAGGAATAGGTTTTTATTAAATGAAAATTGAAGTAGGAAGAAGAATATAAAAACTTATTCATTTCAAAACCAAAAAGAAATTGGCATTTAATGTCTTGGGGGGGGGGATTTTTTTTTTTTTTTTATGTAGATTTTAAAGAGATTCAAAATTTTTTCTTAATTTTAAAATGTAAAATTCAATGTACCCTATAGTGTCTGTTATTCTTAGTTAATTACATTATATTAATGAGCTGTGTAATATAATGACATTAAAATTTAATATCAGTATTACTCTGAAAGATAGAAAATGGCTATTTTAATTGAAATCACATCACTTTTATGTATGTTTGAGCATTTGTGGATTCTACAAAGTAACAACCTTAATAATTTTTATTAATCATTCATTAGATTAGAGATTATCCAATAACAATAATATTTCTGTAATGTCATTTTTATTATACCACTCTCATGCAAGATAGAGAATGAATTCTATCTTTTTTTAACACCTTGTGGAGAATGTAAATATAAACATGTCTTTGGTCATATATTTATGATTAATCCCTCCATAAGGTGTTAAAAGTGGGTAGAACTCATTCCCTACCTTGCATGATAGTGGTGTAGTGAAAATTACACTACAGAAATATTAAACTTATTTACCATTTCCTAACTATTGTAAAGGATAGCTTACAACTCAATCATCCAGCCAAGATTAGCTCACATATTAAACAAAACTCATCTTAAAACTGGTACAAACAATAGGAAAGTTATTTAACTATTTTAAGCATATATATTGTAACGGTTGGTGAGAAATGATCTCTGCTTCCGTCATTTATTTATTCGAATTTAGATATAGCTGTAGTTAGAAAATTATCTTAACTTGAATTAATAATTATACTTTTCTTTCCAGAGGGTGAATTTATATATTTATACATTGTAAAGCGGGCACATACGTACGTTACATTATTTTTTATTAGTAAACATAAAAAAAAAAAGTTTGCCAATAAAAATTTCTTTTTTAAGAATTAAAAATTGAAAATTAAAAAATCATCTTAAACTCGCATATATATAAAATCGCACAGATAAATAATTATTAAAATAAAACTTTATTAAAAAAAGAGAAGTTTAAAACTAAATTTTCAGAAAAGATTTAGAGATAAAAATATATATTTAAGTTTGAAAACAAATTAATTAATCTTTTGTAAAATGGAAATGATTATTTTAATTAGTAAACTAGCCTTTGGGCATTTAAATGTATAAGCATCGGTCAGTTAGGAAAACAATAGAAAGAAATCCATCAGGAAATCGGACCTCAACGAAAAGGTTTTCACCATCATGACGTAATGTTGAGTTAATCCACAAAATTATTATAAAAGGAAAGGTTTGAAAATAAAAGAATTAGTTATTACGATGTGACTATGTGTTAGTGTGGAGTTGAAGGAGAAGGGATTGAAAAGACACACTCTTCAATCCCTTCAGTTTTGTTAAAAAAAAAAAAGAAATGACATTTGTTTTTTTTTCTACATTAAGGACCAACTACACTAAAAGACCTCCGGATAAATAAATAAAAAACAACGGCTAACTCAAACAATCTTTTTAGGACGGCATGGGAATTCATGTTCAAATGGCAAGCAACAGATAAAGATGAACTGTTTTAAACCGTAAGAACTTTATAATTAATGAACATTAAATTAAAAACTTTCCGTATTTAAAATAATTAAGAAATAGAATCCTATCTGACCAACGTTATTTATTAATTAGTTATAATTTTATTTAATGTATTTCTTTTGCAAAATCATTTCCATTTATTTATTTATTTGTTCTTTAAGTTTTATTATGATTTCTGTTTTTCATTAAACTAGTTATATAAATATTAAACTTAAGTCGGGCGTGTAGATTTGTAAAGTTATATTAGGGGAGGGTAATCTTAGGTTATTCGTTTCGTAGTTGAATTAGGTCAGTGGATTGGATATATTGGTGTAATTAATAGATGTAGTACGAGATTCGCTACGGGCAGAATTGCTTTATACGCCGCACACTTCCGTTTTGCCTATGGAAGGGATTATAAGACGTAGAACGCTGTTCCTTTCGATGGAGTTTTTTTTTTATTGCTCTTCTTGTCTGATAGATGTAGTATTCCTATCTGACGAGAAGCAGTTTCTTCTCTTAACCTAATTGTGCTGCGGTATTCGTATTACATTGAACACATCGATATATCAGATGGATTGAAGTTTGGTTTGACTGCGAACCTTTGGCCTAAGGTTAAACAAGGATTGAATATTTTCTTTTCAAATGCAAATCTATGTAGTCTATTCATACTCGACACTCTAAATAAAGATGCATTAAATTTAAGTTGGGTATAGACGCTTGCATGGGTTCGTTACCGGTTGATTATGTTTTTGGTTTTCATATTCGATCAAAATATATAGACATTCGGTAAATACTGATACCTTACGATGAGTATCTAAAATGTATTTATTCGAATGTCTTTTAAGTTATTGGTGTTAATGCAAGCATCTTATGGTGAATGCTATTGGGTTACTTATAAATTTCCCTCTGCAATTGACGGTATCAATGATTTTGTATTTTGATAGTTTATTTTGAAATGTTTTTGACCGTGGAATCTATGTAACCGATCTATACTCAACATTTTTAAACAAATCTGTGCGAACTAATAATAGTATAAAATTTAAAATGTAAATTAAAAATCTAAAATAAAAGTAAAAATAATGTTAAATGTTAAATTAAACATATTAAAATAATAATGTTAAATCTTGTGCGTAAATAAATTTTTGTATGTTAATTACTGGCAGTGGCTTATTTTATTTATTTTTTGATATTGAAATATAATTAGATAAGATATTATATTATTAAATCTCTGCTACTCCCTGAGCTAGTGACATGAGCTAACGACCGGATATCAAAATATATAAATAAAATAAAATAAATTTTTTTTTTTACTTACGTATCTGCCTACTTTATAAATTTTTCTAGGTTCAAATGCCTAGATGGCGCCCCGTAGAGCAGATTACGTTAAGTGTTATTCTCCGGATCATTACAACGTGTATCTTATTTAGATGGCCTTTCCTATACGAAGTTTTCCCATGTTCTGAGTCATTCCCTCTTTTTTAACAAAGTTTTTCCTGGTGGTGAGTCATTCAAAAGGTTAGAGAAAGAACTGATTGCGAATTACAAATATATCAATAAACTGAGATAATCCAATCCCTCCCAGCTTTAGTTTTCTTTCTGCGTAGATTTCTATGTTTATGGATAACAGCTCTTATTTGTTTTGTCCGTTCCCAAGTGCCAATCTTGCTAATTAGCAAGAATCATAGGATCTACTAATAATTTATCTAACTCAGCCTTTTTTTTTTTATATGCACATTTGTTTAATGCGATTTTGAAGTTATGCGATTCATGTTTCTTTTTAATATTTTTGTATGCGGTTTTCTTTTATGCGATAAAAATTATATCAGAAGTCGAGCTCCGATAGTGCGCTATTACTTTAAATATAAATTTCACGCATGTCATATTTAAAATAATAGTGCATTATCAGAGTTCGACTTCCATCTAATAATTTCCAGTATTTTCAGCGCTTATAATAATACTGTAATAGATTTTATGCAATAAAGAAGTTCAGAATTCACTTAAAATCAGGATTTCCCCATTTTATATACACACATTAAATTTTACAAGATTATAATGTAAATCTGTTCAAACATTATAGATGCTTATATTATGCATATTGTTGTTTTTGCATTTTAAATCGCATTCTATTTTTGCTTTTTAAAAAAAAGAGTACGTAATCAATTTATCATTTAGTGTCCGCAAGTAATAAATTTTACAAGATTATAATGTAAATCTGTTCAATCGTTATAGATGCCTATACTATGCATATTGTTGTTTTTGCATTTTAAATCACATCCTGTTTTTGCTATTTAAAAAAAGAGTACGTAATCAATTAATCATTTAGTGTTTTCAAGTTTATTTTTAAAAGTTGAGTAACAGCATTGGGCACAATTAAATTTGACAATTAAAAATTAAAATATGATTTTTAATTGTAATTAACAATTTAAAAATTATGTAATGTGATCTGAAATTAATGTGATCGTGAAACAATGAAATTTGATTCTTAAACGGAATTGAAAAGTAAAAAATTAAAGACAAAAATAAGAATTTAATTTTTGTTAGTTTTAATTAAATTTTGCCAACAGCGGTGAGTAGATGTTTTTTTATTATCATAAGTCTAAGTTCTTATTTTTATTTTAAACTTTTAGTTTACCCTAATGGAGAGGACAAAACACTCAAGAAAGTGAATTTCTTTAGAAACAAAAATTTCAATTTTAGATCGCTTAGCGAAATGGGATCAACCACAATTGGAAAACGTTTTAGTTTGGGCGAATCCACTATAAGAGCAATTTATTGGGAATTAGATATAAAGGCCATAGAGTTGACAAAGATTATGTTGTGGAAATGGGATGGAGCAGAATATGGGAAAACTTAGACTGGGGAATGTAAAATAAAGTAGCTAATAGCTTTCTCTGGGCATAATTGCCGAGAGGTTCTTGACTTCGTTTAAGGAGAAGCTACAGTACATCACATGACGAATCTGATGTCTCAAATAGCGATAATGATTAGAATATCATATATGTATGAAAGAAATGTAAATTATGCATAAAAATATGTTGTTTTGACTAAAATTAAATACTGTAGTTAATAAAAAAAGTAAAAAAAAAGTTTGTCTTCTATCAATTTTTTTTAAATTTGAAATTTTTTATTAGTCATATTTTATTTCCTTATTTTTTTTTTTTTATGCGAATTTTAAATAATTTTACATTGTTGCTTTTATGTGATTTTTGGAAAATTACAGTACCTATCCCCAATTTTTCAAGATAAGTTGTCTATTTTTGTGCGCGTTTTCTGAGAAACCTATCTACCGCATAAAATGAGACCCAGGTGTACTAATCATGTTTAATTTTCCTAATGGAGTTTTTTCATTAATTGCAATTTATAGATCACATATTAATTCCATTATATCTTATTTGTGAACTTGATAATTTATTACCTAATTTGCATTCATTTTTTGTTGTAATAATTGGCAATATGAATATTGATTTATTAGTTGGGAACATAATTCTACTTGTAGATACTTGGATTTATTATATAAGTACGGTTTTAATAAATAAATTTTTCACCTACATGTATAAGCCATCTTGTAAATCTTTGATTATATTTTTATTAGACTTCATCGCATTATAATTTTGAATCTGACATATCTGAATTAGCCATAATGGATCATTTTGCAATTCTTTTGAAATTGTCTGCAGCTTGTGATAAAACCAGTTATCTACAGGTATATTGATAAATTAGCACATGGTAAATAATTTATTATCCATTCAGACTGGGATTGTATTTTTGACCTGGATTATATAGACAAGGCCTTCTTGCAATTTCAGAATATTTGTTCTTTAATAAATAAAGTAACTTACTTACTAATAAAAGTAGAAAACATTCTCCATGGATTTCAGATTAGTTGGGTAAAAAAAATAATTTGAGAAATACTTTAAAACATTCTACTTTATGGTTGTTTTAAAATAGATTATTAAAATAGCAAAATCAAATTATTATAGGAAATTTTTTTGTAGTAAAAAATATGTCACTGAAATGGAAAACTTAACTTTTTGATTAAAAAATCCTCCAATCAAATTAATTGTATTAAAGATAATAACATACTAGTAGAACATGATAATAAAAAGCACATATTGGAGTCATCCATTAACAATTTGACTTCTAAATTTATTTCAGATTGGCATGTCTAATTGATGGTTTAAAAAATGTTGGCTTTTCTGGTTTAGGTAAATTAATATTACAAATTTTTAAAGATAATAAGTTAGCTTTTATACCTGCTTTAGTTTACTTATTTAATCTTTTTTTATCTGCTGGTAAATTTTTCGAATGCTTAAAAGTTGGTATTATTACACCTATAAAGTAATCCATTAATTAATAGTAATTATATACGTTGTAACGTTTATTTATATACGTTGCAAATATATTGGCATTTGGTAAAAGCTAAAAAAATAAAAGTAAATTTAGATTTTTTTTGACTAATTTTTTTTTAAAAAAAAAAAAAAAACGTACAATGAAAGTTAAATTATTCTTTCGTTTTTTTTTATGTAATTAGAAATAAAAGTTAGAATTGGAGAGAACAAAAGACACAAATTACCAATCTAGATAAGAGAAAGTAAAAATATTTCAATTAATTAAAGATGGCAGAATTATGCTGAAAAAATAAAGACATTGTAACATAAATTTTATAAAGAATATATAAGATTATCAACGTATATTTTGACAAACAAAAGATATGCGCAGAAGTCGGAAAACTGGGCCTCTAGTATAAAAGGCAGAGGTCAGTTTGAAGAACATCTTGTTCCGTTAGTCTCTCTAGTCGGTCCTGGATAACAATACATCCAGGATCACCCTACACTGAAATAATTCGGCATGTCGGAGTGAACCGGAGCCTTCTGCGAACATCATGCCTGAAGATGTACACCAGGAAAAGCCTTCGTGACCGACTAGGAGAATGGACCACAAGATCAAATAATAACCAAAGGGTCGAGCTCATTCTACCCAAAAAACTATGCATAGTTATCTACTACTGAATTCACAAAACTTACTGGTAAGTTATGCTTCATTATCCTGATTGTGACAAAGTTAATCATTTTAAAAACTACTCATAAAAAATAAGCTTATAATAGGATCCCGATAGAGACTTTAATTTAATTGATCAAGAGACTCTTATTTAACCAAGAACTTTGTAATTAATTATTCAGCAGTTATTTTTTTATTATTAATGTTTCACATCAGAATTAAGTGTGTTCTCTCCAATTTATTTGATAAATAATTTATTTCAAACATTTTTTTAATCTGTTAGATTAAAAATATTTCTAATACCAATTTTCATTTGTACGTTATTAATAATAGTTATTATTTTTTTAGTATTAAATTTATTATTAGTTTAATAAGATTTAAAACGGAATTTACCTTGCCAATATGTTTAAACAATCCCAGGAATAATAATCAAAAAGGAGAAAATAATTCTCGTTACGGTATGATGCAATACCGATTAGTTTAAAAACATTTTTTTCTTTTTAATTTGTGAGATGTTATGTGACGGTTTCATTGAGTTCTTGTAGAACTCTGGCGCCTATCAAATAAATTAAAAGCTGATCTCGTCGATAGCATAATTCTCAACAATTAATAGGCCGAGTTGATCCGGAAATATAGCTATGTTTTTAGAATAGAAATATAACTTTCTTCTTTTTGACATAGCTTGATCAACTCGCGCGCAGTTTATATTAGCTTGTAGAGGCCTAACAAAACGGAAAACGTTATAACGTATTTCAATTATTTCTGTTATTGGTAAGTTATTTTAGATGATAGTTAAGGATAAGATGATAACATTTTTAAATATACATAATGATATCTGTATACCAGTTTGGTTTTGTTGCTGGAAAGAGTACTTGGATGCTTATTCTAATCATGCATATAATTTAAAATTGTCATTGTATAAGGGACTCAAGACAGCAGCTGTTTATATGATTTTCAAGATCATTTTGTTTCCTGATTAATAAGTTATTTAAAAGAAATAAATCAGTCTACTAAAATGTTTTTACTGATTTTAGATTATTTAATCATGGAATTCCACGGGAGTCTGTTCTTGGACCTATATTATATTTAATATATATATATGACATTTAAAATTTATTTTTGAATTTAATTTATGGTTTTGCTGAGTATATTGCTCTGTCTTATGATGCTGTTTTCGTATAATATTCTTGAACAATTTATTTGTTTAACTGTCAATTGTAATAAAACGAAGGGTATTCTGTGTTTTTATACTCTCCACATTAATTTAGTATCAATATTTGTAGTCAATATTAAGTTCGTTCCAATAGTATTTGTATTTATGATAATATCATTTTTGTTGATAATTATTGTTATTTAAGGATTTTTATTGATTCAAGGTTATTTTGGTCAAGCCATATTGCCTATTTATGTTCTTGGTTATGCAAAATTAATTATTTATTTTACTATCTAGTGAAATTCTTGCCTAGATCTATTTTGATGACTATTTATTTTGCCTGTTATCAAAGTTATATTGTGTTATAATATCTCCATTTGGGGTGGTTATACTGATTACTCACTATCCTCATTATGTATTTTACAAAATTATGTCATGTATATTATTTTTGGTAGACTGAGATTGACTTTTGTGCATGGTATTATGTTAATTCTTGTGTGTTATCTGTTCTTAAACTATATAAGTATATAATTAATATTGATATATACTGTAACGTTCACTGCTCTATTAGGGTTTTTTACGAGTTAACTACCCATACTGGGTAACAACTACCCGTACTGGGTAACCAAATTACATCCTATCAAATTTGTTTCGTCAGACAATTCAGTAAGATTTAATGGACACAATTATTTTTCCTGTCACACAATAGCCTTTTCACTAATGTAACTACTAAAATAATGGGATCAAGTAAGCCAGCTTGTAATTTATTTGAAAGGCTCCAGGATTCTGTATCGGAATCCACTGGCTAAACCCTTTTATTTAGTTAGTTACGAGGTAATTATCTGGAAACTCCGGAGGATTGAATTTCAGTACAGCGTTGGCAAAGGTGAGTGAATTATATTTTCAAATCTTAATAATCAACATTAATAAATTTATTAATAATCATTAATAACGTAATATTTTTATTCTGACAAATTAAAATATAAAAATAAAATAAAAACACATGAATTAATTAATTGGAAAGATGACACGCGTGTTAATCCAGATATGAATCAATTAATAAAAAAAAAAAACAGTTACAACAGTTATAGTTCTTAGGTAAACAAGAGTCTCTTGGAGAATAAAATTTAAAGTCTTATATCGGGATTATTTTAAGAATTGTTTGCAAACTTTGTCACAATCGGGAAAGTTACTCTTAACTTACCGGTAAGTTGGTGTAGGTTTTTGGGATCCCGAAAAAAATTCCACTGGTCTCTCTGCCGTCGTCTTCCATTATTGTTCCGTTCTATAGCTGGAGAAAAGGTACGGTTGTAGTGACCCTTTCATTGCAAAAAGCAGTCTTCATAAGAACCGTTTCCATGCTTGCGTGACAGCTTGGTACAGCAAGTGACGTACCTGTGCAGAAGTATATTACTGCCACAGGTTATGCTCGCGGAAACCTTCATCTTTCAGACACATAATTAGAAGATAAAGAGAAGACTTAGATCGAAGTTGTCCTCCTCTTTTTATACTTCATCCAGTTTTTGAAACTTCTGTGCATCCTTTTGTCCTTTTATCAGCATTTAAGATAATAATCTTGTACACTCTCTCTAAATTTAAGTTACAAAGTCCTTTCATAAAGTTCTTCTGCCATCTTTAATTAGCTAAAATATTTTTCTTTTAGCTTATCTGGATTAGTAATTTGTGTGTCTTTTGTTCTTTCCAATTTTTACCTTAATTTTTAATTAGATACAAAAAAAAAAAAATGGATGAAAATTTTACTTTCATTGTACGTTTTAAAAAAAAAAGATTATACAAACTAAAAATTTAATTGCTCTTTTTAATAAGAACGCTAAATTTACTTTTTCTTTTTTTTTCTTAGCTTTTAAATATCTTACCGGATGCCAATATATTTGTACCGTATAAACAAACCATACAATACTGTCATTCCTTATTTTGCCATAAAGTGTCAATTGTAAATACCTGCTTAGCTAAGAATTTTTGATTTATATTGCCAGATTTTTACTTAGAAAGTAGTTGTAGACAATTTAGTTACAATAATCTCTGACTGTTTCTTTTGTTGATCATTTAATTTTTTATATATTCAAAAAATGTTTGAAACTTTGGTTATTGTATTATCTGTAATCATATTATTATTACTATTATTATTATTATTATTATGATAGTTTAAATATTTGAATATTGTACTTGATTAGTGTGTACATTTTTTCTGTATGTAATTAATTTTTATATCTATTCCCTATACTTTTAATTTATTTTTTGTTGTGATTGTTTTTCTTTGTACAATTTTTTTTATTTTATGTTTAATGTATATGCTTATATATATATATATATTATAATTAATATAATGAGTCAAATAATTCCTTGGACAAGTTCTACTTGTTTGAAGTTATTTTCTCTCATATATATATAATGTCTTATATTAAATGGGACATTATTGGACTTTGTGAAGTTAGAAGAAAAGGTGAAGAAACAATTGATTTAAAAAGTGGACATATACTCTATTACAAAGGCACACAGATTGGAAATACAAATGGAGTAGGATTCATTATAAATAAAAAGTGGAAGAACAATATTGTGGAGATTGATGGTGTATCGGACAGAGTTGCAAGATTAGTTATACAACTTAATAGCAGATACCAAATGCAGATAATTCAGGTTTATGCCCCAACAAGTTCTCATAGTGATGAAGTAGTAGAAGATTTTTATATGGATGTACAAAAGGCTTTTGATCAGAGTAAACAACATTTTAAAATTGTTATGGGAGACTTTAATGCTAGAATTGGTAGACAAATGAAAGATGAAATTGCTATAGGTAATTTTGGTTATGGTAATAGAAATGAGAGAGGACATAGACTTGTGGAGTTTGCAGAAAAAGAAAAACTTTATATTATGAATTCATTTTTTGAGAAAAATGTTAAAAGAAAATGGACATGGAAGCATCCAAATGAAGGTACAGCAGAATTGGATTATATTTTGACTAACAGGAAATACATATTTCAAGATTGTAATGTTCTTAATAAATTTAACACAGGAAGTGATCATCGATTAGTAAGATGTAAGTTACGTGTTAATGTAAAACTAGAGACAAAAATTATTGAGAAAAACAATATTTACAGTTGATATTCCTAATCTTCAGAAACATTCTAATGAATTTAAATTAGAACTTACAAATAGGTTTCAAGTGTTAGGAGATTTTGAACATGATTCAGATTTGAATGAAATTAATATGAAAATAACTGATACACTTTTAAAAACTGCAACAAAGATAGCTGGTAGAAAAAAGCAGCAATTGACTAATAAAATTTCTACTGAGACTAGTGAATTTATGAAGAAAAGAAGGAATATGAAGATATACAAAAATGATGTATTAAAAAGAATTGAATATCTCGAATTTTGTAAAATGGTACGGAAAAGAGTTGAAAATGATATAAGAAAGTATAACTGTGAAATAGCAAGGAAAGCTGTAGAAGAAAATAAGTCTCAAGAATGTTAAACAACATTTTGGTATTGGTAGGAAATTTATATCTGCAATAAGAAAAAAAGATGAAATTATTACTAAAAAGAGAGATGACATCATGAAATTGGTAGAAGATTTTTTATCAAGAATTATATAGTAATAAAGAACAAGTACCTCCTATATCTATTACATCTTCCGAATTGCCCAGAATTTTAAATGAAGAAGTGAGACATGCAATTAAATGTATGAAGAAAGGAAAGGCTCCGGGAAATGACGGAATTATAATTGATATATTAAAAGAAGGAGGTGAAGAAATAGAAACAATTTTAGCAAAGTTATATACCAAATGTCTAAATGATAAAGATGTACCGGAAGATTGGAAGAATGCAGTAATAATATTAATATTTAAAAAAGGTGATAAAGAAGATATTAGAAATTACAGACCTATCAGCCTTTTATCAGTTTTATATAAAATTTTTACCAAGATAATTACAACTCATCTACAGAGAACTTTGGATTTCCACCAACCAAGAGAACAAGCTGGATTTAAAAGTGGTTTTAGTACAATAGATCATATCCAGGTATTGAGAGAAGTCATAGAAAGGACAAATGAATATGAGTTGTCATTATGTTTTGGATTTGTAGATTATGAAAAGGAATTCGATTCTATACACATTTCTTCAGTGATTAAAGCATTGGATCATCAAGGTATAGATCCAGGATATTGTCATATTTTAAAGAATATTTATATTCATGCAACAGCAACAATTAGATTACATAATGATACTGGAAAAATCAACATTGAGAAAGGTGTAAGGCAAGGTGACTCCATTTCTCCAAAACTTTTTACAGCAGTGCTGCAAGAAGTATTTTGTGGATTAAAATGGGAAACTAAAGGAATGAAAGTAAATGGAGAGTATTTAAGTCATTTAGATTTTGCAGATGATGTAGTTGTTTTTGCAAATAATGCTTCAGAGCTGCAGGAAATGTTGCAGGAGTTAGCAGATGAAAGTAGAAAAGTAGGACTAAAGATAAATGTTAAAAAGACTAAAGTAATGTTTAATCGATTTGCTCAAAATATGAAAATAAAGATTGATTATGAAGAATTAGAAGAAGTTAACAGTTACAAATACCTTGGTCAGATTATTAATACAGATGGAAACATAATGGAGGAAATTAATCATAGAATTAAACTTGGTTGGAGTGCTTTTGGTAGAAATAACTTGATACTAAAAGGAAATATGCCTATGTGTTTGAAAAGAATGGTTTTTAACATACCAGCTCTTACTTATGGATCTGAGACTTGGACACTTAATATAAGAGCAATACAGAGACTTCAGACCACTCAAAGGAGTATGGAGAGATGTATGTTGGGAGTAACAAGAAGAGATCGAAAACGCAATATATGGGTAAGACAACAAACAGGTGTTACTGACCTTATTGAAAAAATTAAAAGATTGAAATGGAGTTGGGCTGGACATATTGCTAGAAGAAATGATAATAGATGGACAATTGAAATTTTAAACTCGATTCCAAGAGATTGTAAAAGACCCAGAAAGAGACCACATGTGAGATGGATGGATGAAATAAGAAAATGTGCAGGGGTGTTGTGGAAAAGAGAAGCTAAAGATCGGAGAAGATGGATTAAACTTGGAGAGACCTTCATCCGGCAGTGGATTGATAATGGTTGATGATGATGATGAATTAAATATTAATATAGTAACCTAAATATATATAAATATATTCAAACGAACAAGTAAATTTTATAAGTGAAATATATAGAGATATATGTGATATTGCATTTTATGCATATCCTGGATTAAACAAAATAATAAATAATTCAAAAGCTAAAACCTCATTCTTAAATCAAAATTGCATCTTATATAGGTGGGATGTAAATGTGGCGGTGGATATATAGGGGAATCAAGATGTGCATTGGAGAAAATAATTTAAGAGCACTTGCAGTTATTAAAAAGAGTTCCAAAAACTAAACAAAATTGTAATGGAAATGATAATGTTTCAATATTGTTTTTTTTATGATCAGAATAGATTATATATATATGGTTTTAATTTGGATTATAAGAATGTGAAAATATTATAAATTGAAAGAAACAATAATAAAAGGAAAATAAAGGAAGCCATGTTTATATATAAATGTAAGCCTGACTTAATAAACAGACAGGCAGCAAACGTAAAAATCAATGAATTGTGGGAAGGTTAGACTTTGAAAGTGTTAGTTGATAAAAACTACGAAGCTAATCGAAAGCGCTCCTAGATGGATATGTGTTTTTAAAGTTGTACTTTATATATATTTAGATTACTGTATTTCTTAATATTTAATTATAAGATGTTTATAATTTCGAAGAAATACAGATATCAAATAATAATATCATTACATATATATATATATATATTGTTTGTTTAATAAAATAAATGCTTCTATTTTTAATTGCATTATAATACTATAAGGCCAATCAAACTATACTCAAAGAAAAAACCCCCACAATAAATAGTGATTTAGAAAAAAAATTAAAAACAATAATGATTACTAATTTTGAGTTCTATTTTACTGGTCAATACTTGTCGCAAATAAAATTAATTGAACGAGCTGGCATGTTATGATCTGTTGACACTTCTGATTCCATAACTGAACAATGTATATATGATATTGCTTACATTTTCTTTGGGGAGTAATGTTGACTGTCTATCGTATGAGGTATGTCCTCTTCTTCGCTATCTTCTATCATCAGACATCTCAATTTTCTCTCATGCATCTTATGAAGTCTGCCAGCTTTCCGGTTAGTTTGAGGATTGCTACTATTTATCTCTGGCAGACAACCACATAATGAATTCTTGATAACAGTTTTGTTGACAAATTTTGCTGTAGGTTCTCTATAGGTGGTAGGTTCATGGCTGTTGCCTATTTTGGATTGGTAGACTTTTTGAGAATCAGTTAGGTTATATGACTGTACTGAAATATTAGCATCTAGGGCTTGATTATCTCTGTTTTCATTTTTATCCATTTGAATCTGTTCTACAGAATTTTTACTAACTGATTCATGGGACTGTAAAGTTTCCTTTGGGCATTTATTTTGGTCCACAGAATATTGAATATAATCAATGTTTGATATATATCTAATTGAGTGACATTTTGCTGCATTCGAGTTTGAAATCTGGTTTAGAATAATCTTTTTGTTATATCATAGCTTTTTAAGTGATACCTTTTTTATGAACTATTTATTCATATCAGTTTCAATTAGAAGAATGTATGTTGGTCATAAAAGCTTAGTGAATATGTGATTCATTTATATATTAGTTTTAGTTAAGTTTCATCACTTCATTTTATCACTATTGTTAAGAAAAAAATATGAGCCATTACATAGAAATTTTTAAAAATTATACAGAATAAAACTTATCATATACAAGATGATTAAGAAACTGCTTTTGCATGCTTTTATATTTTCATTTTTTTAAACAATTATTCGTATACATTCTAATGTAATTTTTTATTAGGCTATTTCTATAAAATTAATATAATATCAAATTACAAAATAGTAAAGTCAACCTAAGCAATCATTTTTAAAATTCGTAATGGTTTTATTTAAATAATTGTGGGGGATATTTTGAAAAGAACAGAGTTGACTACATGAATTTCAACTGCTCTTTTATTACTATAATCATTCATTGTAAATAGTTTTTAAAATATTTTGAAAATAATGACTATTTAATACATTTCTAAATATTAATAAAAATTAATGTAGGAAATAATGGAAGAGTGAGCATTCATCATAATTATACTAAATCAGTAAACTTCACAAACTCATCTACTTTTTTTTAATGAGAACCTTTTCTAGAGGTATCTTAAAATGATAAGTTTGTCCAATGTTGCATTCTCTTATTTCAGATGGGCCATACATTAATTACATTTCAAATCTCTTTAGCCATATTTAAGAGCAAATGCCTAAATGTATTTAAAACATAATTAAAAATAATGGAAGAGTGAGCATTCATCATAATTATACTAAATCATTAAACTTCACAAACTCATCTACTTTTTTTTAATGAGAATCTTTTCTAGAGGTATCTTAAAATGATAAGTTTGTCCAATGTTGCATTCTCTTATTTCAGATGGACCATACATTAATTACATTTCAAATCTCTTTAGCCATATTTAAGAGCAAATGCCTAAATGGGTTTAAAACATAATTAATACCTGCACCACCTGAAATGACCAATTTAATCAAAACAAATCTGGGATTAGGATATTTTTTGGATATCTTTGGAACAATGGCTCATTAAAGAAAAGTAGAGTGCAATACTCTTGCAAGTTTTAATCTTTAAAATAAATTAAAAGTTATTATCAAATTTATGAAATTAATTTGTTAGTTATGTAAATATCTAAAATTGTTTATGAATTGTCATTGAAAAAATGACACTTATAGTTGGTAATTATATTACCTTCCAGAAGTTATTTAAAGCGTTAAAAAGTAATTAAGTTTTATTGCTGAGATATGAGGGGGGGGGGACATCCTTTAAGGTTTTGAAATAAGTGCTTTAATTTCGTTGTAAACAAAACACTATCAGTTTCTTTTAAACTCACTATTGAGCTTGTACTATCTTTTATTAATAGCTTATTAAAATTATATTGTAACAATTTGAAGATATTATAGGGAATTATTAAATGTTTCAGAATTCCCCAGGGTTCGATTTGAACTTTCTAGGAGTCTATAGTTTGGGGGTCAACGATGCAAAAATAGATCCCCTTATTACTGCTATTTGTTTGTTACTTCAAAATATCTATGATTCCAATAAGTACTTAATTAATAAGTAAAATAATTAAAAAAAACACTTTTTTGATAAAAAACACATTATATACCAAACTTGCAAATGAAAAGGTAAAATGTGTCATTAAAAAGAGTCACACGCAAGAATGCATGAAAATACATGAAGCACAAACATGTCTGTGCATTGTCTTGTTGAACATATTAATGTAATGCAGATATGAAAAACTATTTGCTCACGGTGAGATGAGACAGTATTCTATATTAGCTGAATCTATCAGTCTTGTATGATCATGCTTTCATAAAACAATATAAATTGGTTTGGTTGATGTGACATGTACTTATTTGTGATTTGAACTTGGAATATAATTATTTATTGAGAAGCAATACTATGAAAAAGAAAATCAGAGGACAATTTATTTATTCAAGTTTGAACAAAAATCTTATGTTTCAAGTAAATACATACTTTATTGTTTTGTTTTTTTTATCACAGGGGCTGTCGAAATTGTTTGTTAATAAAAGTTTTTATTTCTTACAATAATAAAATGACAATCAAAAAAGAAATGCAGACAGTAAAGCTAGGATTTGTCCCATCATTATCAAACAATTTACCAATGTGTCTTATATGCGAAAGTCTTTAGCAATGATGCTATGAAAACATCAAATCTAGTAGATCATGTGGACAGAATTCATTCTGACAAAAAAGAAAAAGATTTTCATACGCTACAAATTTCTATCAATCACTTCAGTTTGTTATAACATCTGTGAACAAAATTAGAAGTAATGCTTGGAACACTAGACTGTTCGCTTGATTATGCAAGAAAAGCAATGATTTTTATCGATTGGTTTTCCATACCGAAGTCCACTGGCTTTCAAAAGGTTTATGTTTGGCAATATTTTTTGCACTTTTTCAATCTGTTTTAGAGTTTTTGGAAGACAAAGATTCCAATTTAAAAGAAAATTTATTTAAGAGTAAAGTAGATATAGCTTATTTAAATGACTTATTTGGCAAATTTAGTAATGTTAAATTTATAATTACAAGAAGACAATTTGAATCTCACCAAAGCAAAATCAGTCATATCAGCTTTTGTTGCCAGATTAATGTTTCTTAAGCAAAATATTGTAAGATCTGAGATTTCCCAGTTCCCCAACTTATTTAAGATAGGCACAATCCAAGAAGAAAACATCTTTAAGCCAATACACTTCACATGATCACCATGTCTTATGCTTGCTTATAACGTATTAAAACTGGCAAAACTCTCCATACAGTATTGCCACTCAGTGCAAGCCAGAGTAATCAATGAATGCAGGAAAGCTTGTGCATAAAATTCCCATCTAGTCGCTACTCATCCAATATCCCCAGACTAGTTTCTGGTTTGTGGTCTTCATCAGTGATGAGCCTTGGATCTAGATGGGGGGATTTTATGCACAAGCCTTCTGGCATCCATTGATTACTTTGGCTTGCACTGAGTGGCAATACTGTATGGAGAGTTTTGCCTGTTTTAATAACAGTTATAAGCAAGCATAAGAAATGGTGATCATGTGATGTTTATTGGTTTAAAAGCAATCCTGCCTAATTAGGATAGTGGTGGCTATGGTTATTAAAGAACCAAAGACACCAAAATGTATAGGTACTGAACTGAGTTCAGACGTATCACTATAATGAGCTTGAATTGACAATATTATTGTGTTTTCAATTTAAGACTCATAGTTTTGTAGTTAAGTAGAGATAAAAGATCGTTGCTGGAGGGTTGCATTAGATCTTACGATCTAGGTGCAGTGCTCTCAGATCCAAGGCTCCTTACTGACGAAAACCACAAGCCAGAAACTAGTCTGTAAATATTGGATGAGTAGTCTGTAAATATTGGATGAGTAGGCACTAGATGGGAATTTTATGCACATGGCTTCTGGCATCCATTGATTACTCTGGCTTGCACTGAGTGACAATATTGTATGGAGAGTTTTGCCTGTTTTAAAGAAAATTTCTTGTTGTATGTCAATCACTTGGAAGCTCTTCACTTAGATTTTCAAAACTGCTCGAAGATATTTTATCACTGGAAATACTGGACTGGATAATAAACCCATATACTATTACTACAGAACCAAATATAAATATTGCAAGATGAGCTGATAACTATCAGCGTGAATGAAGACCTTAAGTACAATTCAAACAGGGTAATCAAAAGTTTTGGCTGTAATAAGATATTCAATTTCTGTACTCGGCTGTATGGTTTGTTGTACAAAAATATTTACTGACATTTCTATCATTGTATCTGGTAGAGAGAGGCTTCAGTGTAGTTTTAAACCTGCCTCAGAACAGACATTGATTGCATATCACTCGACATAAATGCAACTCACTAACTTCAAACCAGACATAGATAAATTGTTGATAGATCACCAATTGCACCCATTTCATTAAATTCAGTTTTCCAAGCTAATTTATTTGGTATTATTATTTTTATAATTCTGATTAAAATTTTTCGTTGTAATTTTGTTGATGTTTAATTCTGTCTGAATATGTTGATTTTTTCACTTCATTTTTATATTTAAAAAAGTGATCTCAATATGTGTACTTATTTTGAATTTACATATTTATTTCATAAATGTCAAAAATTAAAAAAAAGTCTGCTTGGATTTTTTTTTTTGCTGTAATTTTCATTAATGCAGGTTTCGATATTAAATGTTGCACAAGATAATGCCATGTTTTGTAGTCCTTTTATCTTTTTCAATCATTAATTACAAGTGATTAAAATGAAGTTTGATATCTAGTGAAATATTTAATATTGAGTACTATACAAATTTATTAATTTGAGTAAGTAAAGTAAATGACTAAGGGGGTCGACGATTTTAAGTTTTTGGTAAAGGGGTCTGTGGCCGAAAAAAATTTGGGAACTAGCTTTAGATTATGCCAATTAAATTGTAACATAGTTTTATTCAACCATAAAAAAATTCTTTTTAAATAAAAAACATTTATAATGTATCCATCATACTTTTTTGGAAAGAAAATAACAATTACAGAGATAACGGTACAACTATTATGATTAATTCACATTCTTGCTGAGGAAAATTTAGTTCTTATGGCAAATGAGTGTCTGCAATATATTTTTGGGGGGTGGGTGGGGTGTTTCTCAATGATAGAGATGGCCAAAGTACTATATTTTATTTGTTTGTTATGTTAAGTGAATGAATTATGAAAGAAATATGAATCATGTAAGGTATTTTTCAAAAATTTATGAGATTAATGGAGTAAAGAATTGGGCAGTTAAGGCATAATGACTTTCACCATCCGTTACATATATGCAATCTCTCTATTGGTTATTTTCAAGTAAAAAAGAAAGATTTTTAATCTGAAAAGGATTTAATGTGCAAATAGTACTAAAAATTAATTATTTATTTACCACAGGAAGCTTTCTGTATTATTGTTATAATAAATATATAGAATTATTGCTGTTGTATAATTGTATTTTATATTATTTAATTAAAAATCAATCAAGTATAGTGCTGCATTATATTTCTTCTTGTATAAAAATATTCTAGACAATTTCCATTTGTATGTTACACTTATAAAACTTTAATGGGATTAAATCATAAATTTATTAGTTCTAATTTTTTTTAATATATGTATATAAATTTACTTTCAGGTACTTGGTATATCCAATACAGAAAAATATTATGTCACTACAGTCAACCGAGAAGAAATTAGTGATGACAAGACTTTTAGTAAGAACTTATTTTTTTCTCTGTTCACAATACTATGGTAATAAATGTTAGCTTTGGAATATTCATAATTAATCTAAGTCAAAAATATTCTAATACTATTTGTGGAAGAATTTTAGTAAAATTTTGTTTTTTGACTAGTGTAAAATGTTATATGAATTTCTATTTTATTTATAATTACTAATATAGTATTAGGCAGTATTTAATTTTTATTAATATATATATAAAACTTAGAATTGGTAAATTTAAATTTTAATCTCACATTAAAGAAGCATTTGTTAATTTACATTTCAAAACTTATAAATCTTTGTAAATGTGTTAATAATGTTGTGATTGTGTATTTCAATTATAATTCATCTTTGTGGATTATATTACTAAACTGAAAAAAGTAAATTTATAAAATATTTATGTAATTTTAGTAGTAACACACAAATAGATAACACAGGTTAGTAATGCAGGATAGCTCAGTTGGTTAGAACATTTGCCATAAATTTGAAAATCTAAAGGTGCGAGTTTAACTCCTATGCTAATACTATCACTGGTAAGGCTAGCAACACATGAAGAAGAACAGAGAACAATACTATTCTAAATATGTCATTAATAAACTGTGTTGTCTATTTGTGTGTTATTATTAATAAATTTATTTAATGTGCTTTGCATATATAGTTAATTGACTTGTTTCTGAAGAATTAAAGATATCTGTATATACATTTAAAGATATTATATATCACTTATTTTATTTAATAACTTCTTATACATTCTTTTGAATTTTTAATATGAGTAAAAAATATGAAGTTAATTCCTTCTGATTGTATTTTGTGTTAAAAAAGTACATTTTTGTACCCTTAACTTCTTCCGATGCAGACTATGTTTAATGAAGTTGGAAAAAATGTTTTGCAGAGCATAAAAATATTCATTCAACTAAATTTATATTTGATAAAGCTACTCTATATTTGTTATAGATTTTTTTTTTTAAAAGATTGTACACAGAATAATAGAATTACAAAGCAGTGCAATAGCAGCTCTCTCTATACAATACTGCGACCTAGTGCAAGCCATAGTAATCAATGGATGCTTGAAAATAAGTGCATCAAAATCTCTATCTAGTGCCTACTCTTTCAATATCCCCAGATTAGTTTCTAGTTTATGGTTATCATTAGTGTGGAACCTTGGATCTGAGATTACTGCACCTAGATCTTTGGATGTAATGCATCTCTGAAGCAGCCATCTTTTACCCTAGAAAAAGATAAAAAATGTCTGTCAGTGGTAGATCAAGAGATCTAAGTGGAGTTTTCTCAGATCCAAAGCCATAAGCTAGAAACTAGTATGAGGATATTGGGTGAATAGGCACTAGATAGGGATTTTGGCACTAACCTTCTAACATCCATTGATTACTATGGCTTGCACTAGGTGGCAATATTGCATAGCAAGGCTGTGGAGTTGCAGTAGCAGGGTTAACATATAGTAATGATGCATTATGTGTTAGTAAAAGGGTTTTAGATTATTTAAAGAAAATACAAAGGGAAGTAGGAAGACATGCATTAGTTGCAGAGATGTGGACAGCAAAGGAGGCAATTCAAGGAGAAATGGGATGGTCAAGTTTTTATATGAGAGATGCAAAAAGTAAAATGAAAATGTCTGCCGAGGTTGCAGTTTATGGATAGTAAAAGAATAGCCAAAATAGTGTTTAATTGGGTTATGAGTAAAGGGCAGGTAACAAGATGGGTGAGAAAGCTAATGCAGTATGCAAAAGATTTGGATAAAGAATTTATATCAGTATACTTGTATAAAAGGTGAGATAATTGTGTTAGGAGGATTGTTGAGTGTTATAGTGGTAAGGAATGGGATAAAAGAATAGAAGCATTAATAAAAAATAGGGAGTTGGAGAGATGGAGAACTAGTATGGAGGGTAAGAAGAGTTTAAGTATATTTAGAAATAAACAGAATATTGGATGCGAGTTAATTTATGATAATAGTAAGGAAAGTAGTTTATTGTTTAAGGCTCGAACGGGATCTTTAGCAACAAGAGAATATACATGTAAATGTAAAACTATGGGTGATTTAGTATGCAAATTGTGTAAGGAAGGTATAGAAAATATTAGGTATCTGTTGATTGAATGAAATGATTGAAAGCAGAAAGGATACAGATAATGAAGTTATGGGAGAATATATATGAACAAAGTGACTATACAGAAAGTGAGTTATTAGTTTTTATGTTGGGTTTGCGAAAAGATAAGGGGGATTTAGATATAAAGGCCATAGAGTTGACAAAGATTATGTTGTGGAAATGGGATGGGGCAGAATATGGGAAGACTTAGAGTGGAGAATGGAAAATAAAGTGGCTAACAGGTTTATCTGGGCATAATTGCTGAGATATTCTTGACTTCATTTAAGGAGAAGCCAAATACATCACATCAAAGGGTTGCAAAATGGATGGAAAGAAAATAATATAGTGGGGGCAATGCTAGGAGGTTTTCGATTGGCTAGGCATATATGAGTTAGTTTATTTGTAGTTACACAACTTATGGATATGAGTAGAAATGCAGGTAGACAGTTGTATATGAGTTTTATAGATATAGAGAAAGCATATGATAGAGTAAATACAAATAGACTATGGGTAAGTTTAGAAAATTTGGGAATGGATGAAGCTTTAGTGGATATTATTAAGAAATTATATGAAAACAATTACTATACATATCAATTAGGGGATATAGAATCAGTTAAAGTTAAAAATGGGGTAGGACTAAGGCAAGGATGCCCTAGGTCACCTATTTTGTTTTTGTTGTATTTGAGTGAAATGGAGAGAGCAGAAAGACTAGGAAGAAGGATAGAGATACCATTAATAGGTGGCAAGGGAGTATATATTTTGTCTGGTCTTTATTTGTGGATGTCTTTTTGTGTGCAGAAAGAAGAGAGATATGGAAGTTATACTGAGAACATTCGCAAGGGTGGAAGATGGGGATTAAATTTAGTGAAGAAAAATTAAAAGTAATGATAGTTAATATTGGGGAAAGAGATGACGAGGAATTTTTATTGGGAGATATAAAATTAGGTGTGGTGAATAGATATAATTATCTGGAAATCATCTTAGGTAATCAGAAAAAATGCTTGGATGAATGGGAGAAAAAATTGCTAAATGAAGCAAAGAAAAGAAAGGGATTGATAAAGAAATTAACAGTGTTTTCATATAATAAATATGATATAGCTAGAATTGCATGGGAGTGGCAGTAGCAGGATTAACGTATGGCAATGATATATTATGTGTTAGTAAAGGGATATTGGATTACTTAGAAAAAGTACAAAGAGAATTAGGAAGACATGCATTAGATGCAGATGTATGAACAGCAAAGGAGGCAATTCAAGGAGAAATGGGATGGTCAAGTTTTTATATGAGAGATGCAAAAAGCAAAATGAAAATTTTCAATAGCTTGCAGTTTATGGATAATAAAAGAGTAGCCAAAATAGTACTTAATTGGGTTATGAGTAAAGAGCAGGCAACAAGATGGGTGAGAATAGTAATATGGTATGCAGAAGATTTGGATAAAGAATTTAGGTCAGTATACTTATACAAAAGGTGGGATGATTGTATTAGGAGGATTGTTGAGTGTTATAGTGGTAAGGTATGGGATAGAAGAATAGATGCATTAATAAAGAATAGGGAGTTGAAGAGATGGAGAACTAGTATGGAGAGTAAAAAGAGTTTAAATATAAACAGATGTAAATGGAATATTGGGTGTGAGTTAATTTATGACAATAGCAAGGAAAATAGTTTACTGTTAAGGCTCAAATGGGATCGTTACCAACAAGGGAATATACACATAAATGGAAAAATGTGGGTGATTTAGTCTGCAAGTTGTGTAAGGAAGGCATAGAAAATATTAAGTATCTGTTAATTAACTGTAAATACTTGACAGCAGAAAAGGTACAAATAATGAAGTTATAGAAGACTAAATATAAACAAAGTGTTTATACAGAAAGTGGGTTCTTGGTTTTTATGATGGGTTTGGAAAAAGATATGGGGGATTTAGATATGAAGGCCATGGAGTTGACAAAGATTATGTTGTGGAAATGGGATGGAGGAAAATATGAAAAAACTTAGGGTGGGGAATGGAAAGGGAAAGTAAATTGACTATCAGGTTTCTCTGGGCATAATTGCTGAGAGATTTCTGTCTCCATATAAGTAGAAGTCACAGTGCATCACATCACATCACTGATGTGGCTGTTTTGTTTCGCAAGATAAGTTAAAGTTTATATTTTCTTTTGCAAATATCATCAATAAAATTTATTGCTACAAAAATTGTGTGCTTACTGTGTAGAGGGTCAAGAGAGATAGATTTAATTGGATTTAGAAAGATCGGGAATAATTTTGATAATGTTTGGAAAGTGTTTTGTGGCACCATTTAAATATAGAAGTAAAAAAAAATTTTTGATGTGGGGATGGTATTGTAAGGAGGCTTTATAACTAAGTTGTATGTAAGATTAGTTGGTTTTTAGTAATTTTGATACTAAATAATTTTTATTAATGAAGTGATTTATTTAAGAAAGAAGATAATGTTTTGAGGCCTAAGGTTGGGAAATATGTGTTTATCGATTGTCATTGAAAGAAAGTTGTTTTTCTTCTTTTGTATAAAGGCATTTGAAGAGTAGGAGAGGAAGCATGAAGTTATATATAGAATAGGGGACTTGAAAAATAAGGAATATGGATTGTATTTGTGTCCCACAATGTATATATAATGGTTAAAAAGAAATGAGGTGTGCTGTGGTAGAGTGCACTGTATGTGATGTGGTTTATCACTTGAAATGCTTAAATAATACTAGGAAGGATGTAACAGGTTTATGGTTATATAGACAGTACGTAAATGTGATAAAAGAGGTGAAAAAGTGGTTTCCAAATGTAGCTAGTTTAAAGAGAAAGTCAGGAGGAATGGAACAAAATGTAGTTGAGAAAGATAAGATAGATTATGTTTTTAGTGGAGGGACAAGAGATATGGATGAAAAAATCAGTAGTGCAATGAAGATGGTTAGCCATAGAATAAGCAAGATAGAGGAAGAGGTAAAGGATGTAGAAGCAAAAATTTAAAATCGTTAGAGAAGTGTGAGAAAATACAGAAATTATTGAATAGGAAGGATAAGGAAGGAGTAGATAAGGAAATCCAGAAAGTGGATGAGAATATTATGGATTAAATAGGGAAAGTAAATTATGAGACAGTATTGATAGGTTTGTTAATTAGAGAATGTGGAGACATAAGCAAAGGAAAATAGAACCAGGTATGTAAGAATGTCTGCTTTGAGATAGAATTAGGGATGTTACAGATAAGGTAAAGAAACAAGAGAGTAGAGATGTGTATGTTGTGATAGGGACAAATAATTTGTCAGGGAATAATGGATGAGTACATAGAATTGATTAATATTTTGAATAAGATTGAAGGAAAAGTAGGAATAGTTGGATTCTTACCAAAGATTTTATAATAGGTGTAGGTTAGATAGGGCATGTTCTCTAAATGAGAGATTGAAAAAATTGTGCGAGAGAAATGATGATTTGTTTGTGGATGTGTGGGTTTTTTTTATTAGTAAGAGGAAGTTATATAGTAAAGATGGATTGCACTTAGCAAAACAAAGAAGTGAAGTTTTAGGAAGTTTGATTTCTGAAGAATATAGTTCTAAAAACTTGTAAAGGGCAATGTTATCGGAAAGAAGAATGAACGGGATGCAAGAAGTAAATAAAAGGTAGCTGAGTTAGATATAAATGTAAATATGGAGAGGGAATGGGTCTGTAAAATTAGTAGTAAGCAAGTTATTTATAAATGTAATGGAAGTAATTAGGAAAGAAGAAATTGTTAAAAGTGGATATTTGAATATGCAAGCTGGTAGGAGATCAGAAAAGTGGCTGGAATTAAACAAAGCAGTTAAAAATGAAGAACTTGAGGTATTAGCAGTAGTGGAAACACATCTTAGATAAGAAGAATAACCTATACTGGAAGACTTGGTATGGCAGAGTATAAATAGAAAAGAAAGGTTATGTGAAAAACATATTTAAATACTGTTAAATGTCAAGAACATTTGTGGGTTGAGATAAGGTTAGGAAGACAAGTATGGATGGTGGCTATAGTGTATATAGCCATTGGAAATAGTCAAACTATAATGGAATGGAGCAGTAGCGCATATATGAATGCCTAGTTAAGAATATAGGGTTTCAAAAAAGGAAAGAGAATTATAGGGTGAATAGGCATATTGAAGAAATTGATGATGTAGATAATGAGAATGTATAACTTTGGAAGATTTTTTGTCAGAGAATGAATTTAGCATTGGAAATTTATCAAATACTTATGAGGACAATACATATGATCTAGAAATAATATATTTCTCACAATAGATTATGTATTAATAGAGAAAGAGGGAATGAATAAAGCACAGAAAATTAAAGTGTTTGATAATGAAGAGAGAGTATATAATAGTGATCATAATTTCTTTATAATAAAAATAGTTAGTAATATGATGAAAAATAGTAATAAAAGTAGAAAGGATAGTGGAAGATGTGGACGGTGAATGAATGATAAAAGTTAGAAGAATATAACATAGAAGTTGAAGCAACCATGGAAGAGTTAGTTGGGAATGAATATAAGGACTGGTGTGGTGAAGTAGAAAAATGGAAGATATGGATGGAGAATGAATGATAAGAATAAATTATAAAATAAAAGTTGAAGCAACCATGAAAGAGGACTGGTGTGGTGAAGTAGAAAAAGTGACATATAAGATCTTAAGTGAGAATATTCAGAAGAATAAAAGGAATACATGAAAGTGAGAGTTAGTAAAAGTATAAAAGAGAGGGGAAAAGCATGGAGAGAATATAAGTGCGCAATTAAGAACAAAGAAAGTGAACAAAATATTAATGCTAAATGGGAAAACTATTTAAAAAACAAGAAGTTGGCTAAAATAGATAATTGTAGAAAGTTGAATGAAGTTAAATAATAAATTGTTGGAGGATATTAATAAAAGTGGAAGAAATGAGAGTAAAAAATTTTGGAAATAACATTAAAAGAAGGAATGTAGGGGAGAGAAAAATAGTATTACTAGATGATGAGGGAATAGAGTGTAGCTCTAGAGAAGAATTAGAGACAATCTTAAATAAATATGTAATGGGTATAGAAAAGATGTTAGATGTGAGAGACAGAGTGATGATAAGCATAAAAGCATATAGTAATGGAAATATTAGGTTTACAGAAAATGAACTGAATGAGGCAGGGAAGAAATTGAAAAGTGGAAAGGCAAGACGTTTAGTTGGATGGACAGCAGGGATGGCAATGAATTTAGGACATAGGACAAAATTAAACCTATTATCATGTTTTAATAAGATGGTACAGAAGAGAGATTTTCTGGATAGTTGCATAATACAAGAGTAAGGCTATTATTTAAAGGAAAGGATAAGGATCATAGAAAGTTAAGTAATTATAGACTGATAGTGGTAACATCAGTGTTATATAAAGTTTTTGCCCATATATGGTTGCTGGAAGGGTCAGAAAATAGAAGGAAATAATATAGTGGGAGAAATGCAATGAGATTTTTGATTGGATAGGTATATAGGAGATGTTTATTTGTAGTTATACAATTTATAGATATGAGTAGAAATACAGGTAGATAATTATATATGATTTTTTATAGATATAGAGAAGACATATGATAGAGTAAATAAAAATAGATTATGGGTAAGTTTAGTAAATTTGGGAATGGATCAAGCTTTAGTGGATATTATTAAGAAATTATATGAAAATAATTACTATACATATCAATTAAGGAATATAAAATCAGTTAAAGTTAAAAATAGGGTGGTACTAAGGCAAGTATTTGAGAGAAATGGAGAGAACAATAGAAAGACTAGGAAGAGGGATATATATACCAAGAATAAGTGGCAAGGAAGTATATACATTATCGGGTCTTTTATTTGCAGATGTCTTCTTGTGCACAAAAAGAAAGGAAGATATGCTGAGGACATGCACAAGAATGGATAAAGAGATGGGGATTAAATTTAGTGAAGAAAAATCAAAAGTAATGATGATTAATACCGGGGAAAGAGAGGACAAAGAATATTTATTGAGGATATAAGCTTAAGTGTGGTGAATAAGTGTACCTATTTGGGAATCATCTTAAGTAATCAGAATGGGAGAAAAAAATTGATAAATGAAGTAAAGAAAAGAAATGGACTGGTAAAGAAATTAACAGTGTTTTCATATAATAAATATGATGTAGCTAGAATTGTATGGGAGTGGCAGTAGCAGGTTTAACATGTGGTAAGAATGCATTATGTGTTAGTAAAGGGGTGTTAGATTACTTTGAAGTACAAAGAGACAGGATGAGATGCATTAGATGAAGATGTGTGAATGGCAAGGAAGGCAATTCAAGGAGAATTGGGATGGTCAAGTTTTTATATGAGGGAAGCAAAATGAAAATGTTTGGTAAATTGCAATTTATCGATAATAAGAGAATAACCAAAATAGTATTTGCGTTATTAATAAAGGGCTGCCAACAAGATGGGTGGAAAAGGTAGTACGGTATGCAGAAGATTTGGACAAAGAGTTTATGTCAGTATACTTATACAAAAGATGGGATGACTGTGTTATGAGAATTATTAAGTGTTATAGTGGCATGGATTGGGTTAGAAGAATAGATGCATTAATAAAGAGATGGAGAACTACTACAGAGAGTAAAAAGACTTTAAATATATATAGAAGTAAACAGAATAATTGCAAGGAAAGTAGTTTACAGTTTAAAGCGCGAACAGGATCTTTAGCAGCAAGGAATATATACGTAAATGGAAAAATGTGGTGATTTAGTATGCAAGTTGTGTAAGGAAGATATAGAAAGTATTAGATATCTATAATTGAATGTAAATGCCTGCAAGCAGAAAGGGTACAAATAATGTAGTTGTGGAAGAATAAATACACCTGGGTCTCTTTTTATGCGGATTTATTTAACACGATTTTGAAGCTACGCGATTCATGTTTCTTCGGAAGTCGAACTGCGATAATGCGCTATTACTTTAAATAATAAATTTCGCACACTTACGTCATATTGAAAGTAATAGCACATTCATCTTAGTAATTTCAATATTTTCAGTGCTTTATAATAGTAAGATTTTATGCAATAATGAAATTAAAATAATGATTTCCACATTTTACGTATACACACATTAAATTTTACAAGATTATAATGTAAATTTGTTCAAACATTGTGCGTGTTAATTTTGCATTTTAAATCACATTCTGTTTTTGCTTTTTAAAAAAGAACGTAATCAATTATTAATCATTTAGTGTCCGCAAGTTTATTTTTAAAAGGTGAGTAATAGCATTGGGCACAATTAAATTTGACAATTAAAAATTACAAAGATTAATTACTAATTATGTTGTCACCAGAAAACCATTAACACAACATGAGAGTGAAGTTGGTGCTAGTTGTATCTCCTCTTGTGAAGAATCTGATTTTTTACCAGTTTGCAAATGAACCTGTTTATCGGCAAATAGCGATAATAATTAAAATGTGTATAAAAAAATGTAAATTACTGTACTGTAAATTATGGATAAAAATATATTATTTTGAATAAAATTTAATATTATAGTTAAAAAAAGTTTGTCTTGTATCAATTTTTTTCAAATTTGAAATTTTTTATTGGTCATATTTTATTTCCTTATTTTGGTACTCATCTTATAGCTAAAGACGCTGCTCTATGGCGCCGTTTTCACGCTAAAACACATAAAAATGCTGTTTCCGCGGCCGACACGTTCAAACCCGCGTTTTCTATAATACAACTTTTTGTTGTGCTACAGAATGCAGGCCGCTATGTCGCACCGCAGTACAGCATGTATGTTGCATCGCAGCAAATATATTTTCCGAATTCGCACAGTTTATAAAATAGTTACGGCTTGATGAGAGAGTTTGTATTTGAATTGGATGGAAATATTGTTTTTATTGGATTTTTTTTTATTTTCAAGTATTGAAATGTTCAGATTTTTTAAAGCAATAATTCTAAGACTTTTTACAACGTACTGTATTGAAGTTTTAATTGGGAAAATGTTAAAGATCTATGTTTTTAGTGAGTTGCAATTAGGTAATGCGTCAAGTAACGTACTGTTCATAACCTTCCACGAGACAAAGAAGATTCTACGTGTATATATTTTTGAAGTAAAAAAGAGCAGTACCAAAAAAATATCCAGTAAGAAAAGTACAAATATGCATGATTTTTTGTAAATTTCATAAAAAGAAAATATTATAAACATGTTTAACTACTTCAGCTTCAAGCCGCCATATTGAACTTTTTAAAATACTGGCCTGATACACAATTTTCACAATAACTTCAGTTTGAATTATGTTAGAGCAAAAACAATTACATTGCTAGAAACTAGAAAAACTAAGGAAAACAATAAGCATAAAATAAATAGTGATAACTATATAAAAAATAAGGAAAAAAAGAAATTTTCACAACCGAAATAATTATTATTTTATTGTTTGTTCATAATTTGAAAATTAACATTAACTAAAATGCAAATTACATCTTCAGTGATAATTTCTTTGTATTCCTCACAAAAAAATCTTTCTAAAGATATATAATAAGTCTTACCTGAGATAATCCATAGCTTTACAATGTCCGAAAATGTTCCTATAGGAGTTCTTCATTTTTATCTTCTACCCCAACTGTTGCAAATTGTCAAGGCGCCTGGCAGAAAAGAGTTCTCCCTAATAAAAGATAAAAAATAAAAAAATTAAAATTCTAACAGAATATAAAAATAATGAAGGAAGTGGAAAATTATTACTTACCATTATAAATACAATAAAAAAATAAAATGTCATCATCATCATCATAGTACAGGTATATTATAAAAGTGGTGTATATGTATGAATCATGAAAGTTCTGCCAATGGTTATGGGAAAACTCAAAAGCCTATTAAACAAGATGCACTATTTTGATTTTAGACTTTGGATAAACCAACCTTGTTTATAACATCATCATCATCATATTGAATAATCATTGCCAATACAGAAAACAATTTACAAATTTCTCATTTCAAGAGGCAGACAATGATTACTAAAAAGGTTCTATGGCAGATATTTATATAAAAAAATGTTTATATTCTACCTCTTCCAAGATACGTCTTCCAGAGAAGCATACCTGTTCATATATGCTAATATAAATATGCAAAATATTTCATCATGCCAGATCTTGTTTACCAATTGGAAAAAGTAATCAGTAATGAAGCTGAAACAAAATTCTAATAAGGAAGGCAATCAGACAGTCATATGCCTATAAAGTATAAAATGAAGTTAGTAAAAAAACAAGTTAATAAAACAACAAATAAAAACTAAATTAGTAAAACAAAAACAATGAAAACCATGTTAGTAAAACAAAAATTAGTAAAAACAGAATAAAAAAAATTACTGCATTATATACAATCAATTTGCTAGAGAGGAATAAATTGTAAATAGTCTTGAATCAGTGTGTCAACCATTCATCCATTGTGCTGGTAGCTAAAACAAACCAACAAAAAAAAAAACAATAATAAAAACATTACCTTTCATATGTGCTACCTATCACAGAGTAAAAAATCAGTCAGTCATTTTTCTTGAGTGGCATATTTATTAGTTTCTCTGATAATAGTTGATAAAAGTTTTTTATCAAATAACATTAAAAAAAAATCTAAAATTGAATACTTACCTACTATAGAAAACTTCAAACCTGGAGTTTTAGTAAAATTCTCTACATTCACAAGTTTGCAGGTTACGTTCGGACACTGATTACTGTTACTAGATGAAGGGCCTGGCCGATTGATATCGTTGGGAACACTTGTTGACGGGCCTGGTGTATTGATATCATCCAGAAAAGCACTCGTAGTTTTTTTCTTTTTGGCTGGTAAAGTAGTTTCTTCTTCTGATGACGAAAAATATTCTTCAAGATCACTATAACTAACACTATCCTCGGAGTCAAAGGGCTTAGATGGGACAAATTCATCACCGCTAAAATAATCCGTATCAGAGGCCATCATGTCCCGATCATTTATTTTGCGTACTTTTCTTTCCGTTAATCTAACAAATTGTGAAAAAAATTTTTAAAAAAATTGACCTTATTCGCAAAAAAATTAATAAAAATTTTATTTTTTAACTTACAGAAAAATGGCGACTACCTACGAAAAGAGGAAAAAACAACGAAGAGAATTATGGTATAGGCGCATGCGTAGTCCTTATAGTTTTTCCGTAATTTCAAACAGAAAAACGAACTTCAACAAACGAACATTAACGAGCGCAATCGTCGCCGACAAACCGGAAGTAGTTAATAAGTAAAGAAGACATTTATATGTGTTTGTTGTTGTTTAAAAAAGTTTGAGTTTCTTTTTTTGTCCGAGTACGGTTACGATTTTGATATTTTTTATTTTAGCATTACAAACATCAGAACACTAACCCTAAACCTAACCGTAACAGCTTTTACTTTTTATTGTCATTCTATTTGAAGTAAAAAATAGCCGTAATATCTCTTTGTCTGTAAAAAAAAAAAAAGTAAAACGAAGACTAAAAAAATAAAAAAATAGACTAAGAAATTTTACTTTTTATTACGATTATTATTTTTTAGTTAAACAACAACAAAAAAAAAGTCATAACACAAGTAAAAAAATATCCGATAGAAAATTGATAAAAAAAGCCGTAACACAAAAAAATATACGATAGAAAAAACACGAATCAAATTGTAATTTGTTGATTTTATTTTACATTTATTATTATCATTTAAATTGTATACGTTAATAAAAAAATAATATTTATAAAAGACGTTTTTGTTTTGTTTTTATTTTCGCATTTCAAAAAAGCACAGCAAAATTATTATAATCAATGGCCCGGGAATGGTCATATTTTATAGTTTTAGTGTGTAAACGGCGCCATCCAACGGCATCTTTATCTATAAGACAAGCACCCTTGTTTTTTTTTGCGCAATTTTAAAGTAATTTTACGTTGGTGCTTTGCTTTTACAGGATTTTTGAAAAATCACAGTCCGTACCCCCCCCCTTTTTCAAGGTAAGTTACGTCTATTTTTGCGTGATTTCGTTTGTGCGTGTTTTTTGAGGAAGCTATCTATCGCGTAAAACGAGACCCTGGTGTATAAGCAAAGTGATTATACAGAAAGTGGATTCTTGGATTTTTATGCTGGGTTAGTGAAAAGATAAGGGGGATTTAGATATAAAGGCCATGAAGTTGATAAAGATTATGTTGTGGAAATGGGATGGAGCAGGATAGAGATGAATATAAGGATCACTTAGGGCAGGGAACGGAAACAGATTTTTTTTTTTTTTTAAGTGGCTAACAGGTTTCTCTGAGCATAGTAGCTGAGAGATTCCTGACTCCGAATAAGAAGTCACAGTGCATTGTTATTGTGTTAATAGATTGTGTAAGCATAAGAAATGATAGACGTGATGTTATAGTGGTATAATATAATTAATAATAGCTATAGAAAACTGATATAAATTTTTTTTTTATTTATGTTTTTGTGGGATAATTACATATGTAGATTTTATAATTTGTTACAAATCTTTTAGTCAAATCACTTTAAATGATAGTGTATTCTTAATTTTTTTATTGTTAAAAATAGATTGTATAATTTAAAAACCAGATCATGGGTATATTTATTATTACTTATCTTAGAAACATTGTTTTGTTTTATGTTAATTAAAATAATATTGTTAGGGAAAATCATATGATTTATTTTAAAATGTTATGCTTATTTTTTATGCAAAAGAATCAATTTTTTTAAAGATGGCTTTTAAATTTGTATTGACCAGTGTTTTTTATCTATTTTGAATATGCACTCCTTTATTCTTTTCATAAATAATTTATATATATATTTCAAAATAATGATAAAGAATTGGGATGTAATAAAATCAGGGTGATTTATTTAAGAAATAAATTCCCCAAATTTGACATTTTTAAATTGTTGAGAAATATTTGGAGCATATTTTGATTGATCAAAATTTTAAAATTTAAATTTACCATGTTTTATTTTAATTTTATAATTTTTTTTTACTTAACTGACCTTTTGTTTAATATACTAAATTTCATTTAAGTATAATGTTATTGTTTTTTATTTAAGGAAATGAATTAAATAATATTTATTAATCTTTTATGGCAATTCTTTTAAAAATTTTTGACTTTCAGATTGAAAAATGCTGATATATACATTTAAATAAATAACTTAAACAATTTTTAAATTTTTTATTGAATGATTAAGTCTATTTAATCGCAAATTTCTATGAATATGATAAGAAATTATGTATTCATCAAATTCCCAGTTTATTTTATTAAACATTCACAAAATTATCATGAGCTGGGTACTTTATTGACTAGTTTTTTTTATTATTAAATGTAGATTAAACTTGAGTTTCATTCCAATTTATTTTACAACAAATAAATTTAATTACTTGTTGATTCATAATTAACATTTAAATTTTGCTAAATTGATTTATGAACTAATTATTTCAAAGGCAAATGTAAATATCAACTTTACTCTTTTAAGTTTGCAAAAGTTTTTTCTGATTTGGATTCTAAGATGCTTAATGCTTTTTTTGTTAAATTCATTGCCCCTAAGCACTTTTTTTCCCCTAATATTGTTTTGTTAATAAACTGAATCCTTTAAATAAATTTAATATGAATAAAGTCTCATAGATTTCATTCAATAATGAAATAAATTTAGGAATCAAACTGATTGCTTATATATATATTACTAATTATTGAAGCTGTGCTGAGTTGGGAAAGAAAAAGAAAAATAGTGAAAATAAGAAAATTTTTACATTTCTATAAACTGCTAGAACTTGAAAAAAGTAGCACACCGGGGTCTCGTTTTATGCAGTAGATAAATTCCTCAGAAAATGCGCACAAAAGAAATCGCACAAAAATAGACTTAACTTACCTTGAAAAATGGGGGATACGTACTGTAATTTTCCAAAAATTGCATAAAAGCAAAGCAACAACATAAAATTATTTTAAAATTTGCATAAAAAAAATAAAAAATAAAATATGACTAATAAAAAATTTCAAATTTGAAAAAAATTGATACAAGACAAACTTTTTTACTTTTTTTTATTAACTACAGTATTTAATTTTATTCAAAACAATATATTTTTATGCGTAATTTACATTTTTTTCATACATGTGCAGTATTTTAATCATTATCGCTATTTGAGACATCAGATTCGTCATGATGTGATGTGAGGTACTGTAGCTTCTTCTTAAACAAAGTCAAGAGGAAATACAACTAAAACGTTTTCCAATTGCTGTTGATTCTTCCCATTTCGCTAAGCGATCTAAAATTGAAATTTTTGTTTCCAAAAAAATTCATTTTCCTGGGTGTTTTTTTTTTTCTCCGTTAGAGTAAACTAAAAGTTTAAAATAAAAATAAGAACTTAGACTTACGATAATAAAAAGATACCAACTCACCACTGTTGGGCAAAATTTAATTAAAACTAACAATTAAAAATTAAATTCTTATTTTTATCTTTAATTTTCAATTCCGTTTAAAAATCAAATTTCGTTTCACATCATCTTAATTTCAGATGACCTTACATAATTTTTAAATAGTTAATTACAATTAAAAATCAGATTTTAATTGTCAAATTTAATTGTGCCCACCGCTGTTACTCACCTTTTAAAAATAAACTTGCGGACACTAAATGATTAATTGATTATGTACTCTTTTTATAAAAAGCAAAAATAGAACGTGATTTAAAATGCAAAAACAACAACATACATAGTATTTTTCATCTATAACGTTTGAACAGATTTACATTATAGTATTGTAAAATTTAATGTGTTTATATAAAATGGGGAAATTCTGATTTTAAGTGAATTATGAACTTTTTTATTGCATAAAATCTATTACAGTACTGTTATAAAGCGCTGAAAATATTGAAATTATTAGATGGAAGTCGAACTCCCATAATGCGCTATTACTTTAAATATACTTTAAATATGACATGAGTGCGTGAAATTTATAATATTTAAAGTAATAGCGTATTATTGGAGCTAGACTTCTGGTCTAATAATTTTTATCGCATAAAAGAAAACCGCATACAAAGATATTAAGAAGAAACATGAATCGCATAACTTCAAAATCGCATTAAATAAATCCGCATAAAACGAGACCCAGGTGTATATGTAAATAATATTTATTAATTTAAATATACATTCTATATATTTATTTTATATAATTAAAAAGTAATAATTAAAATCTCTCTCCCCACTCCCCCCTTTACTCTAAAATCTATTTTTAAAAACTATTGCAAACTTTATGTCAGGTGATTTTAAAAATAAATTTTTACCTTTTCCCAGAATTACTTTTTGCTAGGAAAATATGAAAATTAATCAAAAGTCCAAAATAGAAATATGGGGCTCATGTTAGTTAGGTTATATAGATTGATTTATTTGCATTGTGTTTACTCTATGGAAGTTGGACTCAGATTATCACATCTATGCAATATAAAGACATTTTAAAAATAGAATGGCTGGCAAAATTATAAAAGTGATATATTTTTTAATTTACTGGACATGATACTATTGAGTCCACTAGTGCAAAATCACATCTTTGTTACATTGGACATGTAAAACAAATGAGTAATAGACTTTTTGAAAAGGTGTTTTATAATGAACTTGAACATTCAAAATATTACTTATATAGGAAAATAGATAATAATATTTTTACTTTTTATATTATTATGAGCATTATATTAGTGTCTGGTTCTGCGAAAGATAATATACCACACTGTTTATAGCAAGTTTAATTGATTTACTACAAATTGGAATACAACCACTTTTACGTAAAAAATTAAATTTTTATTTTAAATTGCATACATATATAGATGTATTTAAAAAAAATTTTTTTTATTAAAATAGAAATTGTTATAGTTCATTTAATGTCAGATATAAACTTGAAATTTAGTAATGTTTATATATATCTATTTTTTTTTTTTTTACATGTAAACCTTTCATATCATGTATTACAATTTTATATTTCTAGAAATTATAAATATTATTGTCATTTCGAATATGCTGATGTGTCACAAGATGAATTTTTATCCCCACTATTTGTAACGGAAATATGAAAATGAGTGTTAATTATAATTTCTGATAATATTAAGCAGCCACTCATAAATAATGTAGTCATTCCAACTTCAAATGAAAGGAGAGAGAGAAAAAAAATTCTAGCAATGAGTTTTGTGATGACAATATAAATCAATTTGTGAATCATAGATATGTCCATATGCAGAAAATGCTGGTTTATTTTTTTTTTTTTACTTGATATTTTATGATGTCCTATAATCTGTTCATAAGAATACCTTTTCGAATACCACAATACTGTATCTAATTATTTTGTTCTCTGTCTTGTCTTCCCAATGGAAACAATTGATATTATTTCTTTAGAATGTCTTGTAATATGTTTGCAATATGACTTTTGCTGAACTTTTATATCTGGAACAAAATCTTAACAAGAGAATTCAGCTCTTTTCTTGTTTAAAATATTAATCATTTTTACACTACTATACAGTAGTGGTAATATATTTTTAATCTTTGAATTGTTAATGAATTCAAACATTTTTTGGTACTACACTTGGGTCTCGTTTTATGCGGTAGATAGGTTCCACAGAAAACCCGCACTAAAAAAAAAATCGCGCAAAAATAGACTTAACTTACCTTGAAAAATGGGGGATAGGATCTGTAATTTTCTCAATTCGCATAAAAGCAAAGCAAGGAAAAATTACTTTAAAATTCGCATTTAAAAAAATAAGGAAATAAAGTATGACTAATAAAAAATAACAAATATTTGAAAAAAATTGGTACAGGACAAACTATTTTTACTTTTTTTTTATTAACTACAGTATTTAATTTGACATTTTTTTATACGTATTTTAATCATTATCGCGATTTGACGATATGCGGTTCGTTTGTAAACTGGTAAGAAATCAGATTCGTCGATGTGATGTGATGTAGCTTCTCCTTGAACGAATTCAAGAATCTCTCAGCAATTATGCCCAGAGAAACTTATTAGCCACTTTACTTTCCAATCCCCATATTCTGCTCCATCCCATTTACACAACTGTTGACAACTGATTTATACTACTGAAATAAATTTTAAATGTTCACATTTTGTTTCTATATTAAAAAAATGAGATCGTAATCAAAACAAAAAGATTATACATTATCATTAGAAATATTATTTTCAGTTTATAAAATCAATAAAATCTTGGTTATTTATTTTAAAAATCTACATTATTTATTTCAGTTACACCTAACAAAATATGTTTTAAAAGTTTAAAATTTTTGAATATTTATTGCGATATTTTTATATGTAAGTATAAATCTATTATTATTATTTACTCATTAGTATGAGTAGGTTATTTATTCTAAATACAACTTCAGGCCATATTCACGTTAGCTGCTAATATAATGTTATATTTTTGAAAAAAAAGTATTTCAAGTCAAAATAAATTATTAATAATTTAAATTTCTTGATATCTAAAAAAAATAGTGAAATATGAAAAATATTAAGAAGAAACATGAATCGCATAACTTCAAAATCGCATTAAAATAATCCATATAAAATGAGACCCAGGTGTACATTATTTTAATGAATTTTAATTTATATTAATATCTGCGTTAATAGTAATAATGTATTTTATATCACTGTATTCTAAAATCATCTGTGAAAGCACAAATAGTCAATGAACATATTTGATAATAGTGCCACTCAGATCCGCAAAGTGATATTTGGTTTTGATCTTCATCAGTGATAAGCTTAGGGTCTGCCATAAAGTAATTGGCTTTGATTCAAATTCTTAGGATAATTGAAATTTTAAGTTATTATCTTGATTAGGATAATAGAAGATAGATTTTGCATTGATAAGAGAAGGGTGATAAACCATGGATTATCGTTGATAATTGTTTGTTATCTATAAAATTCTAACAACCATTAAACTCAATTTTATATTGTATACTTATATAATTTTTTTTTTTTTTTGACAGTTCTCCAATTCTATTTACAAATTGGCTCGCTTAATATATTCTTTTTTTTTTAAATGTTTTTTTCCTTTATTCAAATTAGATTTTTTTTTAATTGAAATGTATGGATAATTAATTTATATACCCCCCCCCCCCCCCGCAAACAGCATTTTTATTAAGCACATTTTTTTGAGGCATATCTCTCTCTCTCTCTCTTTTTTTTATCAATTAAATGTGTTTTACTTTTAAAGCATGATTATAAAGATATTTTAAATTTTATTACTGTAATATTTTAAGTATCATTTCTGTAAACTGAAATTATTTGAGCATCTAGCTCCATTTGCTTTTATTTACATGTCTTGATGATCCTGTTTCCCATAACACTTTATATTTCCTAACATCACCCCAAGTATAAAACACTTTGTATTGTCACTCAACTCATCATTAATTGTTCTCATGTTCTATTAATGCTATTAATTTTTTCTTCAGAAATAGAGACTTAACTAGCATTATATGAAACCTGTGCTTTTTTATGAATCATTTTATAATTTTTATTGAGATTAAATTTTATAATTAGTGATTTTTTTTTTTCTCTTATTTAGTTTTCAAAGTTTGCATAGTTTGGTCTTTTCTACTATATTTATTTTCAATGATGTATTTGTTTTTGATATACTCTATATTTTTTATAGATAGCTCCAGAGTGATGAATGAATTATTATTGTTAATGTAGATTTTAAATGTAATGAGAATTTATGATATTTTATTTTATTAAATGTATATAACTATTTGTTTGTGTGATGTGGAAGTGTACATTCAAAAATAAAAGTATTAATTTTTATTGATAAAAATGATCATTTATTGTACTTTTATTTTAATTTTTTGTTTAATTCATTAATAAATTTTAATTTACAGGCATTCATGTATTTTCTGGTAATACAATATATGTTCTTGATGATCTTCAGCAAGAGCTACAGACGCCAACAAAAGTACGAGTAGAATATCAGCCTCACTACGATACTTTAGTTAAGAGTGGCATGTATGAATATTATGCTTCAGAAGGCAAACAACCACTCCGTAAGTTTTCTTCTTTCTCTTTTAAACATATTTTTTAAAACTTTTTTTGAATAATTTAAAATAAAAATTATTTTTTTATTTCTTTTTTCTATTATATACATATATAGCATTTGCCATAGCTGAATTGATAGATAATTCTTTAGGTGCCACTGCAAATAATATAGGATCTCGTGATATTGAACTTCGGTTGGTAAGTCAGTGATATTCAAAGTCTTTTTTTTTTTCTTTTTTAATTTTGATAAAATTGATTGAATACACTTTCTAATAAACTTTAAGAAGCGTAAAAAATGTAAATTTATTGATGATCATCAAAATATACATTTTCTGCATATATGTGTGTTGCATGTGTTAGTTTATTTAGCCATTTAAAATAAGTAACTTTACTAATTAAAGTTTTGTTGAAAATAGAATGCTATCTGATTAAAATTGCAGAATATTGTTTATTAAAAGTTATTATTTAAGATAATAATGCTATTTGATTAATTATGCTACATATAATAAAGCACGGACTATCTAAATATTTTAGTTGTTCACCTATCAAAAGATGATTTTCTCCAGAAGTCTTTATCTTTCAATGGATTATAAATAGTGATATTTACTTCTGTATTGCTTAAATAGCTTTCTAAGTTCTTAAATATTTATTATCTGATATAGTTTTTATATAGACTTAATCTAAGAATAAAACAAAAAGAAATTGCAATTTGTAATTATCTAACTTTTACGATTGGTAGATTTTGATTAAATAAATTACATAAATTGGATAATATATGAAATACCATATTTATCAATTTGTATATATTTTCATTATGTTTTACACTTTTGCTAAATATTTTTTATATTTTCTGGATAAATATTTTTTTACTAATATTACAAATTGTTTACTTATTTAATTTTTAATATTTTTTACTACTAAAATACTATTAAAATAGTTAAATTTACTTAATACTTTTTTGTTGTTGTTGTTATAGATTTTTGCAATAAAATATGCGTAGTTTTCTGGAAAACATCCTATTTTTCACCAATGATCCATCACTAAAGTGGCAGATATTATTATTGTCATCATTTAAACATTAATTAAAGTTTCAGAAAATAATTATTAGCTTTATTTATATTGATAATGTTCTGATCAATGATCACATTTAGTCATATTTGATTAAAATACAAAGCTTTTGTGAATTCATATTGATAAATTTAGCTAATTGCAGTATTTTAAGGAAAAAACTTGATAATTTTTATTTTCTTTTTAAACGCTTTTAATAAAAAATGTTTATGTAATATATTAATAAACTTTGTGCACATAAAAGTAAAAGAAAGTCTTCTAAAAATATATATATGATATAAGCTCCATGCCATATTTGTTTTCTTTTTGTTTAATAATTTAATGTTGACCCAGCAATTGTAGAAACATCAAAAACTTAGACAATCAGTAGAAAAACTGTTATAAATCAGCAATTTGGTTTTTAAAAAAATAAGTTTGCTTTTCTTTTACTGGAAAAAATTAATTTGCTAAAATAAATAAAAACATTTTTTATAAAACTGAAAATCAAAAAATCTCATTCATGGAGCTTTTCTATTTTTCATACATTTAATTGCATGTTTCACCTTTATAAAAAATACTTTGCATTTCAAAAAATGTTTTTGTAAGGATTATTTTGATTTCTCATTCTTTATCATTGTAGTAGTTTGTTTTTATAGACTTCATATATATACTTCATGATGTCATCCCTCTTTTTAGTAATAGCATCATCTTTTTTTTTTTCTATTTCCAAAACAACTTCCCTTCCAGTGCTATGATTTACTTTTGAGACTTGTTGGTTTTACTCTATAGCTTTCATTACCAACTTCACAATTATATTTCCTTATGTCATCATTAAACTTTTTTTTTTTCATATTGTTTTACAGAATATGAGATACAATATTTGATTCTTCTAAATGGATTGTTTATAAATATTTTCCTATTCCCGTTATTCATTACTTTGTTCCACTTGAAAATTTATTAGTGAATCGATGCTTTTTTGTGCCAACTATCTGTATCATTTCTTAGTAGAGTTTCAGTTATCTTCATATTAAATTCCTTCAAATCTGAGCTGTCATTGAAGTCTTAATATTTAAAACGATTTGAAAGCTCTAGCTTAAATTTACTAGAATTTATGTGAGAGTTGACTATATTATCTCTAGTTTTGCATTAACATGTATCTACATCTTATTAGTTAATATTCATTTTGTGCGTTGAACCTATTTAATATATTAGAGTTTTCAAAATGTATTTTCTTTTAGTCAAAAATATAATACAAATCTGCTGTATCTTTATTGGGATACTTCTATATCTATTTTTGCTTTAGATTTTTCTCAAAAAAAAAAAAAAAAGTAATTCATAATATTCAGATTTTCTTTATCTGAAAATTCTTTAACTCTATATTCTTTTTCAATTCTGTCTTGCCCATATCACTTACATCTTTCAATTGTTTTTTCATTAAAATCTCCCACCATGATAATTTAAAATGTTATTAAGTCTGATTAAAAAAACATTCTGAATATTTAAATAAAAATACTTAATTTTTTTTATCAGAATGAGAACTTGTTAAATTATTAACAAATATCTGTATTTGATATTCTCCATTATGTTAAATAACTATGATATCAATACAAAGATATTGAAAGTATGTTTAGCATATTCAATTAAAAGTTTTCGCTGTTAGCTTTTCTTTCTTTGCGTCACCAAGCACTTAATTTATCTATCCATCTAAATAACTAGTTAAATAACTAATCTTGCTATGCTCTTTAATATATTATAATTCCCCACAATATTGTTTTTCCATTTTTTTTATTCATTATTTCATGTGTTTTCAATATTTCTATCTTTTTTAAATAAAATTTGTGTCTACATTTAAAATCTTCCTTCCCTGCTGCATCTTTTGTTCTAATTTCACAAAATTCAACAATAATCTCATAATATCAGTCAGCTTTTGTTTCAAAGCATGCAATCTTACTTTGCTTAGAAGTGATCCACAATTGCAGGTTGTCAAATAGAAGAATGACAACATTCACAACTAATTCCTAGCATTCTCTGTTTTCATTTACCAATCCTAGCATTGACTGATGATTTTATAGACTAGCAAAATGAGAACCCTAATTTATTTTTGTATAATGATTGTAAATTTAAAAATGAATGAGCATTTATACACATATTCAGCCTATTTTGAAAAATAAATAAATCAATGTTTCAGTTAAGTATATTTAGTCATTTGAGAAAAAAGATCATGAATATTTTTTGGATAAAAAAGCCCACATATTGATCATACTGGAAAATCTGTATTTGGTGAACAGCCTATTTTTTAAGGCCTTAAAGATAAATCAAAGAATCATTTTTCAGTTAATAGCAAGCACCTTTTTGCATTCAGTGTTAAATAGTCTATATATATTAGTGAGATCTTTTAAAATAAATATATGTGTACAATATTATTAATTTAAATTTATGATTGTAATATTTAAAAAAAAAATATCACATTATTTAAAGAGGTTTTATTTATTTTTTTATTATTACATAATTTATGTATTTAAATCAAAATATGATTTAATCACAAAGTATTAATTCCAAAAATATAGAATTAGCCAAGAAGTATGTAACCTAACCTAATGATTTTCAGTGCTTGTCACATACAACAGTCATAAAATTAAAAAAAAAAAAGATATATACATCAAATCATCACACAGAAGTTATGAAATTGCCACTCTTACTGTGCATATTCCAAATGGTACTTAACTGAACACTTAAAACTTTTTATTCATCACAAAGTTGCCATTATTAATAAGCCAAGCCTTTTTAATTTTATGATTCCTGATATTGTGTTCACTTCAAACCATTTTTATTTCACTAGGATTGAAAATATGATCAAATAAGTGATTATGATTCAAAAACACTGATGACATTGAAGGATCCAACTTAGCTTTATTGTAATAATTAATATTTGCTCTGAATTTCCTGTAGTAAACATAAGATCAATTATGTTCTCGACACTTAATCAAATAAATAATATGAAGTCGTTTCTTAAGATCAATTTTATCTTTACTATTGTTAATCAAGTGGTTTAACTCTCAAAATCCGAAAACGCCATCTTTAATTTTAAAAAAAAAATTACAAGAAATATAATTTATAATATATTTTCTATTTTATTACAATAAATATAAATATATATACATTGTTAAAAAGAGCAAATATGAAAGAATATAATAAAGCTGATAAAATAATCATTACCTTAAAAAAGGAAAAAGATTTTTCACACTTTTAAACATCTTTTTTTACATTGGTTCACAAATTCAAAATTTTGAAAGTTAAATGTTAAAATGACAATTTCATAGACAGCTTCATCACATTAGTCATAAATTGCTGAAAAAAAATGATATATAATATGTCTTACCTGAGGTAATTTTTCAGTGAAAAAATTACAAAAACAATGAGATTGGTAAGTTTCATTTTTACTACCTGACCCAGATCCTATTCTTCCATATCAGGGTATCTGCTAGAAATGTTTGGTTGTCCTTCCATGCAGGGTATCTGTTAGAAATATGTTTGGTTTTTAATGGAGGAAAAAAATAACAGTAATAGTTTACAAGATATTATACAAAGAGAACTTTAGTAAATTGTAATGCATTATATTATAATATTATTATATATTAATTATCATATTATATTAGTGAAAAATGGGATGTGACCTAAAATGTGTATTCTTTTCAAGTAAAAAGTGTACTCAGATAAATATCAAACAGTAAGAACAGCATATGAGATATTATGCAAGGAGAACTTTTGTAAATTGTAATCTATTTAAAAATGTAATTAATTATTATACTATTGGGGCAGGAGGGCCACCTAAAATATGTATTCTTTTTCAAGTAAATAAAGTGTACTCAAAAAATAAATATCAAACAAAAATTTCTCTAATATAAAGTGAATGAAAACTAAGTAAAATCAACAAACATCAAAATAAACAAATTTATTATGAGTACTGATTATATGTGTGTGTGGGAGATGATGTATGAGAGTGGATGGCTGAGGGTATGTGATCGAGTCTGGATGTGTATGTTTTTATATCATTAAAATATAAATAGTCTAAAATTCCATAGCATATTTATTGTTTTCTACATATATTTAATTATATAAAAAAATAAATAATAAAAATAGGTAATAAAACTAATTGAATACTCAAAATCATAATATATCTTGCCTATTGCACTAAATATATGTATATGATCGAGTCTGAATGTGTATGTTTTTATATCATTGAAATGTAAATTCTCTAAAATTCCATAGCATATTTATTGTTTTCTATATATATTTAATAATATAAAAAAATAAGTAATAAAACTAATTCAATACTCACAGAATTCTGGCTAATCGTTATATTCCATTTCAAATTTTAATCCAGTCATGAAAGCATCAGATATGATTACCATGGCTGTCCTTGCAGATAAAAAATGACTCCAATCCTTTTTTCTTCAACATTGCAGCTTCCAAATCTGAACTGCCACGAAAATGAGCTTCTAGAAAAAGAAAGCTTACAAACACGTCATATCTATATCAAGCGATAAGAGAATGCAATTCAACCTTAAAAAAGCTGTACAGTTAGTAAATCTATAAAAAATGAGAAAAAAAAAAAATTAACAATTGTTTTTTAGAAAAAAAATCATAAAAAATCCAAATTTGATCATAGAAAAAAAATACATACCTTATTTTAATTGTAGCAAAATGACAGATCGAATGGTCTAAGACCCATATGTGTACAATTTACCGATTCTGCACAAACTCTGGTGAAACTCTAAACTTCTGAACAGGAGCTCCTGAGGGCGATTTGGACCTAAAGAGTAGTTGAAAGAAAACATTTTTTATCACACAATTTCTTCATATTTGAAGACTTAGAATATATATAAGGGAGAGTTGTTCAATATTTATTATCCATAATGTGATTACTATTAAATCTTAATTTATTATTAATGTGCTTTACATGTTTAAATAAAATCTAACCTATCTCTATTAATTCAGTCATACTTATGAATATTGTCTTTTTTATCCAATTCAAAATTACATAAATTATGGTTTCTGTGCAAAAGCCTTGAAACCTGTATATTTATATTCTGGATATATGTATAAGATTTAGAATTAATATAGCCTCTAACTTTAATAAGCTTTTTTTAAATATAAATATAGAAACTATAATTTACAAATCTGTATGCGATAATTTGATTTAAAAGTAATAAAATAGAATTGTCTCTGTTTTTGAAGTTTCTAAAGAAAACAAATTTTTAATTGTTTCTCACAATTAAACACATTAATTCATTTAACATTTATTATTCAAAGGATCATGAAATGGTAGAAGACTTTTATCAGGAATTACATAGTAATAAAGAACAAGTACTTCCTATATCTATTATATCTTCCGAATTACCCAGAATTTTAAATGAAGAAGTGAGACATGCAATTAAATTTATGAAGAAAGGAAAGGCTCCAGGTAATGATGGAATTATAATTGATATATTAAAAGAAGCAGGTGAAGAAATAGATATTTTTTTAAGCAAAGTTATATACCAAATGTTTAAATGATAAAGATGTATTAGATGATTGGAAGAAAGCAGTATTATTATTATTATTTAAAAAAGGTGATAAAGAAGGTATTAAAAATTACAGGCCTAACAGTCTTTTATCAGTTTTTAACATAATTTTTACCAAGATAATTACAACTCGTCTACAGAGAACATTTGATTTCCACCAACCAAGAGAACAAGCTGGATTTAAAAGTGGTTTTAGTACAGTAGATCATATCCAGGTATTGAGAGAAGTTATAGAAAGGACAAATGAATATGAGTTGCCGTTATGCTTTGTATTTGTAGGTTATGAAAAGGCATTTGACTCCATATCTCCAAAACTTTTTACAGCAGTGCTGCAAGAAGTATTTTGTGGATTAAAATGGGAAGCTTAAGGAGTGAAAGTAAATGGAGATTATTTAAGACATTTAGATTTTGCAGAGGATATAGTTTTTTTTGCAAATAATGCTTTACAGCTGCAGGAAATGTTGCAGCGGTTATCAGATGAAAGTAGGACTAAAGATAAATGTTAAAAAGCCTAAAGTAATGTTTAATGGATTTTCTCAAAATATGAAAATGAAGAGTTTGAAGAAGTTAACAGCTGCAAATACCTTGGTCAGATTATTAATACAGATGGAAACATAATGGATGAAATTAATCATAGAATTAAATTTGGTTAGAGTGCTTTTGGTAGAAATAACTTGATATTAAAAGGAAATATGCTTGTGTGTTTGAAAAGAAAGGTTTTTAATAAATGTGTTCTACCAGTTCTTACTTATGGATCTGAGACTTGGACATTTAATAGAAGAGTAATATAGAGACCTCATTGAAAAAATAAAAGACTGAAGTGGAGTTGGGCTAGACATATTGCTAGAAGAGATGATGATAGATGGACAATTGAAATCTTAAACTGGATTCGGTTGTTTTCTATTCCTTCGTGCCAGCCGTTTGATGGCGTTGATGCTAATCAAAAACACATACATATTACGATTCCAGGCCGGGTCTATGATTCTATATAAATATCGGCTTTTTTAGTTTTTGTGACAGGAAATTAGAGGAACTAACAGTAAATAATATTACTATTTAAAAAAAAAAATTTAGAAATTCACATTAAATTTAAAAATGATACTCGAATAATTGATGTTTTTTGGACAGTAATTAATCATAAAATGGGTTGTTTTTGTTTGTGTGTAACTGTCAAAAGTTACGGGATTTTTTTAATCAAAAATAAGACGCAAGTATACATTTTTTTTCAATTTACCCAAAATTGCTACATTCACACTAAATTTACAAATAATACCTGACTAATTTGCTTTTTTGTTTTTGTTTTTGGACGGTAATTAATCAGAAAGTGGGATCTTTTTGTTAGTGTGTATATATAAAAAGTATCGTTCTTTAAATACTACATTTCAAAATGATACCTGACTATGTTGCATTTTTTTTTTTTTTGGACGGTAATGAATCAGAAAGTGGATTGTTTTTGTTAATGTGTAGATATCAAAAGCCGTAATATTATTTAAATATTAAATTTAAAAATGATACCCGCGAATAACTTTTTTTTGGGTATTGACAGTAATTAATCAGAAAGTGGGTTTTATTTTCTTTGTGTATGTATATATATAAAGTTACGGTCTTTTTTCAATCAAAAATAATACGCAATTCTACATTATTCAATTTACCCACAACATTTAAAAAATTCACACTACAATTTCAAAATGATACCCAACTAATTTGCTTTTTTTTTTGGGACAGTAATTAATCAGAAAGTGGGTTCTTTTTGTTAGTGTGTATATCTAAAAAGGACCGTCATTGAAAGACTCAATTGAAAAATGCTACCCGATTAATTTACTTTTTTTTTTTGACAGTAATGAATCAGAAAGTGGGTTCTATTTGTTAGTGGGTCTATATAAAAAGGTACCGTTATTTAAATACTAAATTTAAAAATGATAGCCATCTAATTTGCATTCCTTTTGGACAGTAATTAATCAGAAAGTGGGATTTTTTTTTTGTAAATATTGTGTATATATAAAAAGTACCGTAATTCAAATACTACATTTAAAAATTAAATCCCGACTAATATGCTTTTTTTTTTTTTTTTTGGACAGTAATTAATCAGAAACTGGGTTGTTTTTGTTAGTGTGTAGATATAAAAACTAATCTTATTTAAATAGTAAATGTAAAAAAAATAATACCTGACTAATTTTCTTTTGTGGACAAGTAATTACTAATAATCAGACACTGGGTTGTTTTTGTTTGTGCGTATATATATAAAAAGTAAGTTGTCACGGACGAATTCTCGCGAAAACGTAACTTTTCGCATGAGCCTCGAAATACTGCCGTTCTGCACCTTCTGAACATTGTTAATAAAGTTACAATGTAACAGTAGATTGGAGCACTTGAAAAAAAATACCTTTGTAATGAAATTTTAAATAATTATGACAGGCTAAAATCCACACACTCTCATATGAAAGTTTAGAGAAAATAGCATTACGATAAAATTAATAACACAACAACTACGGCAGCCAATAAAGGCATTTGTCTGTGCTTTTAGCATAGAAAAAAGTCAGGCCGGCGGGTACCTAGAAATAGTGTTGTCATGCACCTCACACCAGGGAATAGAAAACAACCCTGGATTGTAAGAGATTGTAAAAGACCCAGAAGGAGATCACATGTGAGATGGATGGATGAAATAAGAAAGTGTGCAGGGGTGATATGGAGAAGAGAAGCTAAAGATCGGAAAAGATAGATTGAACTTGGAGATACTTTCCTCCTGCTGTGGATTGATAATGGATGATGATGATGATTCAAAGAATAAGATTAAAAAGTATTGTAAAAATGAAATATTAAAATAATGAATAGAGTTAAGAAGCTAATTAATTTATTGTTAGTCATGAAAATGTTTGATCTTGTAGTTATTTTTTTTGACTAATAGTGAATTAAATAAGACAACTTTTGACATGGAATCAAAAACAAAAGAGAGTATTTTATGTAGATGGTAGTAATTACTTTGAAAGCTATCAAAAGATGCTAATAGATATTTATTTTATGTACATTTATTATATATTTTTATTATTTTGGTATGAGGATATTTAGCAAAAAAATTCTAATGCTCCAATCAGCTTTAAAGGTAAAATTATAATAATCGAAAAAGCAAGTCATATATAACATAATATTACTTTTATAAGCTTGTATTTACAAAAATGTAATACAGAGAGCGTACCAATAGCTCTAGCAAGCTCTTAATTGGATAAGTGCGGTATGAGAAAATATTTAAAATCTCTATCCAGAACATAATCGAAAAGCAAATCTTATATAACGTGATATTACTTTTATAAGCTTGTATTTACAAAAACGTAATACAGAGAGCGTACGAATAGCTCAAACAAGCTCTTAATTGGTAAGTGTGGCATGAGATATTTAAAATCTCTATCTAGAATTTTCCAGTTGGTCTGGAGATGGGAAGGTTCTGGATAGAGATTTTAAATATTTTTTCATACCGCACGTAGCAATTAAGAGCTTATTTGAACTATTGGTAAGCTCTCTGTATTACATTTTCGTAAATACAAGCTTATAAAAGTAATATCACGTTATATATGACTTGCTTTTTCGATTATTATAATTTTTACCTTTAAGACTTTGGCTATGCTGAGGCTATTAAAATATGGTAGATCTTAATTTAGTTCAGTCCTATATAGCTATTTAAGTTAGATAGCTGGATTTAAAGACATTTTCATATCCGAAAATTTCAGAGTTTTTATTTAAATATACGTATGAAATAAGTGCTGGGTTTTGAGTTGATATTTTAGATCTAGTGTCCGAATATTCTAGCTCTCCACTGACACGAGCCATAAGCTCGAAACCAGTTGGTCTAGAAATTGGGAAGATTCTGGATAGAGATTTTAAATATTTTCTCATACCGCACTTATCAATTAAGAGCTTGTTTGAGCTATTGGTACGTTCTCTGTATTACATTTTTGTAAATACAGGCTTATAAAAGTAATATTACATATATGACTTGCTTTTTCGATTATTAAGTACTTAATATATAGGAATATGAAATATTTAATTCAGTGGGTTTTAATATGATTTATTCAATTTCAAAAAGATAATTGTCAAATATAATTAGAAAAGAATATAATTCAAAAAGCAAAAAATTGTATTAAAATTTTTATCTTCAGAAATTGAAATATACTAGTGTTCCACATTTATTATTATTATTATTTTTTAATATTGAATAGTATTTTATAAAACACGTTATATAATCTCCATACAGTTTTCCCATCAAGTGCAAGTCTTCATAATAAATGGATGCAAGATTTGTGTGTAAAGCTCCCAAATCCAAGGCTCATTGATGAAAGCCACAAGCTAAAAACTAATCTAGGTATATTGGATGAATAGGCACTAGATATGGATTTTATGCACAAACCTTGCATCCATTGATTACGAAGGCTTACACTCGATGTAATTATTCATATAGTATACGAACATGGATAGGCTGCTCACCAACACGCATTAGCCAGCGTGGTGAGTTTATTGGTTTTTTACCTCCGAGTTTAAGAATATTTTTTCAAATATATACAATCATGACAGACAAAAATAAATCATGGCCCTTATTCCCAGGAGGCTGTAAAGTCACCAACCAAGGCAGCGGTTGGTGGCCGAAGGCGGAGGATGCTAAGAATCTCCTGATTGCAGACTCAGCCTGCCATTTGATGACGACTTTTTATTTAGGTACTTACAACTGCAGATCACTTCCAAGTGAAGGAAGATTGCAAGAGTTAGAAGAAGAACTGTCTTATATTAAATGGGACATTATTGGACTTTGTGAAGTAAAAAGAAAAGGTAAAGAAACAGTTGATTTAAAAAGTGGACATATACTCTATTATAAAGGCACAAATATTGGAAATACAAGTGGAGTAGGATTCATTATAAATGAAAAATGGAAGAATAACATTATGGAGATTGATGGTGTATCGGACAGAGTGGCAAGATTAGTTTTACAACTTAATAGCAGATACCAAATGCAGATAATTCAGGTTTATGAAGTAGTAGAAGATATTTATATGGATGTACAAAAGGCTTTTGATCAGAGTAAACAACATTTTAAAATTGTTTTGGGAGAAATGAAAGATGAAAATGCTGTAGATAATTTTGGTTATGGTAATAGAAATGAGAGAGGACATAAACTTGTGGAGTTTGCAGAAAAAGAAAAACTTTATATATATGAATTCTTTTTTTGAGAAAAATGTTAAAAGGAAATGGACATGGAAGCATCCAAATGAAGGTACAGCAGAATTGGATTATATTTTGACTAACAGAAAATACATATTTCAAGATTGTAATGTTCTTAATAAATTTAACACAGGAAGTGATCATCGATTAGTAAGATGTAAAATACATGTTAATGTAAAACTAGAGAGACAAAAATTATTAAGAAAAACAATATTTACAGTTGATATTCCTAATCTTCAGAAACATTCTAATGAATTTAAATTAGAACTTACAAATCGGTTTCAAGTATTAGTTGATTTTGAACATGATTCAGATTTGAATGATATTAATAGGAAAATAACTGATACACTTATAAAAACTGCAACAAAGATAGCTGGTAGAAAAAAGCAGCAATTGACTAATAAAATTTCTATTGAGACTAGAGAATTTATGAAGAAAAGAAGGAATATGAGGATATACAACAATGATGCAGTAAAAAAGATTGAATATCTCGAATTTTGTAAAATGGTGCAAAAAAGAGTTGAAAATGATATAAGAAAGTATAATTGTGAACTAGCAAGGAAAGCTGTAGAAGAGAATAAAAGTCTCAAGAGTGTAAAACAACATTTTGGTATTGGTAGGAAATTTATATCTTCAATAAGAAAAAAAGATGGCATTATTACTAAAAAGAGAGATGACATCATGAAATGTGTAGAAGATTTCTATCAAGAATTATATAGTAATAAAGAACAAGTTCCTCCTATATCTATTATATCTTCCGAATTGCCCAAAATTTTGAATGAAGTGAGGCATCAATTAAATTTATGAAGAAAGGGAAGGCTCCAGGTAATGATGGAATTATAATTGATATATTAAAAGAAGCAAGTGAAGAAATAGAAATTTTTTTAGCAAAGTTATATACCAAATGTCTAAATGATAAAGATGTACCAGATGATTGGAAGAATGCAGTATTAATATTAATATTTAAAAAAGGTGATAAAGAAGATATTAGAAATTACAGACCTATCAGTCTTTTATCAGTTTTATATAAAATTTTTACTAAGATAATTACAACTCATCTACAGAAAACCCTGGATTTCCACCAACCAAGAGAACAAGCTGGATTTAAAAGTGGTTTTAGTACAGTAGATCATATCCAGGTATTGAGAGAAGTTATAGAAAGGACAAATGAATATGAGTTGCCATTATGCTTAGGATTTGTAGATTATGAAAAGGCATTTGATTCTATAAACATTTCTTCAATGATTAAAGCATTGGATCATCAAGGTATAGATCCAGGATATTGTCATATTTTAAAGAATATTTATATTCATGCAACAGCAACAATTAGATTACATAATTTATAGTAGGAAAATCAACATTGAAAAAGGTGTAAGACAGGCCATATCTCCAAAACTTTTTACAGCAGTGCTGTAAGAAGTATTTTGTGGATTAAAATGGGACGCTAAAAGAGTGAAAGTAAATGGAGATTAATTAAGTCATTTAGATTTTGCAGATGATGTAGTTGTTTTTGCAAATAATGCTTTAGAGCTACAAGAAATGTTGCAGGAGTTATCAGATGAAAGTAGGACTAAAGATAAATGTTAAAAAGACTAAAGTAATGTTTAATAAATTTTCTCAAAATATAAAAATAAAAATTGATTATGATGAGTTAGAAGAAGTTAATAGTTATAAGTACCTTGGTCAGATTATTAATACAGTTGGAAACATAATGGATGAAATTAATCATAGAATTAAACTTGGTTGGAGTGCTTTTGGCAGAAATAACTTGATACTAAAAGGAAATATGCCTATGTGTTTGAAAAGGAAGGTTTTTAATAAATGTATTTTGCCAGTTCTTACTTATGGATCTGAGACTTGGACACTTAATAGAAGAGCAATACAGAGACTTCAGACCACTCAAAGAAGTATGGAGAGATGCATGTTAGGAGTAACAAGAAGAGACGAAAACGTAATGTATGGGTAAGAGAACAAACAGGTGTTACTGACCTCATTGAAAAAATTAAAAGACTGGAGTTGGGCTGGACATATCGCTAGAAGAGATGATAATAGATGGACAATTTAAATTTTGAACTGGATTCCAAGAGATTGTAAAAGACCCAGAAAGAGACCACATGTGAGATGGATGGATGAAATAAGAAAGTGTGCAGGGATGGTGTGGAGAAGAGAAGCTAAAGATAGGAAAAGATGGATTGAACTTGGAGAGACCTTCATCCTGCAGTGGATTGATAATGGTTGATGATGATGATGACACTCGATGGCAATACTGTATGGAGAGTTTGCTATTATTATTAATACCCTGTGTTAGCATATGAAATAGTGATTACATGATGTTTTGATGGTTACATTACATACGACTTGATACATTTTTTATTTCACCTCTTGAAAAATTGTTTTATAATTTTTTGTATGTCATTTTGCATCAATTTCTCTTTTTTTTTTAAATAAAATGATCAACAGAGACAAATGAGTTATTTTTTATATTTAGTTAGAAATATAACATCTCTGCTGCAAACATCTTTTCTATAGTTTCTGTTTTTCTATTTAAAAATTCATAGCTTCCAGTTTTTTTTAAAAGATTATTTTTTCAAGAAAATTTATTATATTGTCAATATTACTTTAAGAAAAAAAAAGTCAAATATCATAAGTCAGAAATAAGCTTAAAATTCTTGGTCTTTTTATGTGAACCTATGCACATATAAATGTAAATTCATACAGATATACATATTTTAAAATAGAATTATTTCATTAAATACTTATTCTCATATTTTAGATTGTTTGAAATGTTAATTGTCCATTTTACTCTGTATTATTACTTTTATGTTGAAATTATAATCTTTACTATAATAAAACCCATACTATTCATGTTTTTTTTTTTATTGGTTTTTATATGAGTGTGCTCATATATTTTTTTAATTTGTGGAAGTGTTGGTATTTTTTTAAATTTTATTAATCTTAATTATGTAATATTTTTTAGTAAAAAATAACAACTGATCTCTATCTTTTGATTCACAAAATTATTAAAGATTGTCATTTTATGTGTTTATTATAGCTTTTTGATGAAACACAAGGCAAAAATGCCATTTGTGTTATTGATAATGGCCGAGGAATGACAACTAAACAGTTAAATAATTGGGCAGTGTACAGATTATCAAAATTTTTAAGGTATGTAAGATTATAATTTTAATTATAATTGAGTGTCAAAAAATAAAAGTAAAAAAATAATAATTAAATATATAGCATATAAATATTTTATTTAGAGTAGAAATATAACTTCAACTTTCAAAATTTAAATACTTTTAAATTATAATGTAAAATACATGTGTAAATGAGGCAAGAGAAAAGTATATTTGAAATTAAATTTTATATTTGAGAAATACAAAATGTAATGTCTGTCTTTTAGATTAAAGTAAAAATGAAATCAAATTGAATGAAAAATATAATTTAAATATCCATTGCAGAGCAATGGCCTTTTATTATCTTCATTCAGAGAAATGGTGTCAAAAACTTGACTCACCATGGGATTTTTTGTTCAATTCCATAGCTAAAAATAGTTAACTGCCCTTTTATTGATTGATAATTCGAATGGTTTATTAAGAATTTTTTAATTACTTGAACATTTTTTGTAAGTAACAAGTAGGTTTTTATCTAAACCATGATTATGTCAAGTGGATGCTCTAACTCAATCCACCATAGGATCAAATATGTAGCTAGATATATAGACAGTTGCTGCAGTAAAAAGAAAATTCCACATGGCAATATAAAATTTTTGACAGTGTTTACCATCAGTTTATTTTTAGTCTAATATGTAATGTATATATGTAGATTTTTAGTATTTTAAGAAAATACTTCTTTAAATACAAAAAATTTTAAGTTCAGATTGCCTTCTAGCATAATTAGGAACAGAAAGATAAATACAGCATGAGGATGGTCTAAATGTGGACATTATATAATTATATAAAATAGATTATGATTTTAATTTAATCAATTAATCTTTAAAGTGATTAATGATTAACATGCCTGTTTTGTTTTTGTTTTTTATATAGAATTTGAGCAAATGTAAATGTTGTGTGTTAAAGACCATTGAAGAATTTGTTTTTGACATTCTTCTTCTTATCTGTTTATCAAAATAGTTTTTATTATGTAATTCATGTAATAATTTTTTTTTTTTCAATTATAATTTTCAATCTAGTAATCATTAAAAAAAAATCTGATTTATATTTAATAAACTGCGAAATTTTCTGCTGCTCTGACATATATTGATTTTCAAAAATCTATTGTATGTTTGCAAATGAAAATGAAAATTTTGATTTTTTAAATTCACACCACTAAAACAATAACGTTCATAAAAATGCTTATTTACAGGAATGAAGATGATGATAACGGTTTAAAGAATCTCGATGTGGCTATTCCTCGTTCATTAAATAGTGATATTTCATATTTTGGGGTAGGAGGCAAACATGCTGTTTTCTACATGGGAAATTCATGTCGGGTAAATTTTTTTATTATTTTTAAATACTAATATATGTTATTCTGCCTCAAAGTAAATATTTTTTCATTTTACATACATACATCTATGCATGTAAAAATTTAATAGAATATTCAAAATCTGTCTCAAAAAATTCACTAAACAAATTATTTTATATTAATTTTTATATTATTTATTTAAATATTGGATTATTCTATGTCAAGGATTATAATGCAAATTTTTTACTATTTATTTATTATGAAGATTTGCATACATTTAGTAATTTTATAGAAATATTTCAAATATAAAATTTTTGTTTAAAAACAATTTGGAATTACAGCTTTTGAATTTCACAAAAATTATTATTTTTAATGAACTTACTTAATTTGCACAAAAATATAATGGTCGCAAAAACCAAAATAAAAACAATTTCATTAAACTTTTAAATACTTTTTTTTTTTTTTTGGTTTAATATATAAAATGACAGTATTTTAAAAAATTAAAATTTTGAAATTATTTAGTCAAAATTTTGAAAAAATTATATAAATTACTATTTTGAAACATACATGCATAAGTTGGGATATCTTAGTTTTTTAGATTTTGTTATGTTGTTATTAGTGTGGTACTTATAAAGTATGAGATTGTTAAATAATTATTAATAGTGCCATGATTTTACAATAATTAAAAGAATTTATGGATTTCTGATATATATATATATAATCTATTAATTAAATTTTTTTAATTAATAAATTTATTTTCAATTAGCAATAAATTTTAATGGATACTAATAAGTTTTTAAACTGAGATAAAATATTGTAATTTGAAAATGAAATATTGTATCATGCAATGAATTAGTCCAAACGTTTTTTTATAATTGCCGATGTAAATATTTGAAACAAATAAAATGTAGTGACATATTTTAAAAATTATTTTGTTAAAACAATTAGGAAATAATGATTGAAAATCTCATTTTATAATTTTTGTTTCAAATTTTAAGATAAAATGAAAAACTTTTAAGTCATATCGGAAAGAGTTGAAAATTTTAATGTAAACTGTTGAAATCTTTTTTTGTAAATAACAACATAAATTTGTTTAAAATCACTGCAAAATTGGATGTTTGTATAAAACCTGGATGAAGATCTATGATGAGAACCAATTAATATTATTCTGCTCAAAAAAGTGAACTATATTCCAGAGTAGTGGTGCAGATGATATTTTCAAAAACGTATATAAAATGGGCCTGTGTAAAACTTCTATTTAAATACATGCATTGCAAATATTTTAATTTAGAGATAAATAAAATAAAAATAAAATATTTATTGTTTTTTCAACATCTTTTTCTCTTGTCAATCTTTATAATATCTCCAGTTCATTGTATCAGAAGTATAATATTCCAATAAATTATATATATTATGTTGTCTATCTGACTACTGATTTAATCTATGACACAAAAGACATTTTGTTTGTTTTTATAGCGATTTTCACAGACGAGTATGTACTAGCAAAAATAAAATTCAAATTTTACTTCACTTTATTATTATTTTTCTTTTTTTTTTTTTTGTATTAGGATTGCTATAACATGAAAAATTGGCAGAGAAAGTCGTGCATTTCAAAAGAAATAGACCACCAAAGCATTTTTTTTGTAGAAAGAAATAGTAAATTGATGTGTTGTGATATATCTGGAAAGTATTTCGGTTAATATAGAATGCATATTAAGAAGCATTATTTATCCAAATATTACAGTTACAGCAAAATTGTTGGCAAAGAACTATTAAAATAGAAAACTTGAAAATGGAGCTTCATCAAGCAATTGGCATATTTTATAAAAAGTACACAAAAGTCAGAAAATTAAAAACCATTTTCTATAGGGGAGTTTATAAAAGACTACACCCTACCTGCTGTAGAATTAATCTATCCAGAATATAAAAAGAAATTCAAGAATACAAATATGGCGAAAAACAGTTACAAGGCAAATTGAAAAATTGTCATTAAATATGGAACAGTTATTAGTAATAATGATGTTACTTTATTTTTAATTCACAAAAAAATTATGGTCTTCAGTTAATTAAAAATGAAAAATTGAAATTAAGCTGCTGCTTGAAAAGTTGCCCATCTTCTAGAATAACAATTACAGAATTATTTTATACTTAAGCATAGAATATTTAAATAAATCTCTTATATGTATAGGTGAATTACCAATTGCAACAATAACCAGATGTTTATTAAAGAATATTGCAAAATAAAGTAATAAAAATTAAGAACAAATAAATTATTTGGTGAAACATTTAAATGATATTGAAGAAAACAAGAACATAAAAATAATTTTCCAATTAAAAGAAACCTTTTAAAGAAATATTGACAAATAAAAAGTTTCAAATTTTAATTGATTTTTTAAAGTTTATTATATAGTAAAATTGAAAAAGTTGTAATTAGGGAATAGGATGGTGAAAATAGTAATGAATCATTGATTGAAAAATTAAAAAAAATTCTATAATATAAGTAGAATTATTTTTGGAGAAAGGATTTTGTATCCTTTAAAAAAAAAAAAAAAATTTACCATTTGAATCTATATCTGTGAAAGAATGATTTTTGATAATCTAACTATTCAAGAATAAATTTTTATAAGAAAAAAGTAGTATTTTCAAAGCTTACTGATCAGTGTCCTAAAAGTTATATTCTATTAAAAACAATACTTATATAGGTATACAATTCATCAAAATATTAAATCAATAGTTAGTAAATAAAATTGAAAAAATTAAATTATTGTTGGGTCGCATTTGATTTATTATAAAGACTGTTTAATAAAAATAATATATATATAGGTGGTCATGTGATGTTTATTGGCTTAATATATATTTCACTAATTCTTAATTATTTCTTCAATGAATGTATCTCATTTGTCCTGAGACTTGAGTTCTTTGAGGAATAATTATCCAGTAAAATGGGAAAAAATTGATAAAAATAGTTGTTAAATTTATAAGATGTCAATCAATAGAGGAAGTTTTGAAACATTTTGAAAATTACTGGTAAATTTGTAAATATAGTATTTTTTCTTGTCTTATTAACAAAAATGAAAGCATTAAATTTTTCATAGAATTACTCATTTACGCAGGCTGCTATGGTCAAATAACTAAACATATACGTAAAAGTTTTGTTTTTAAATAATAATATATATACACCTTTACCCGCTTAGCGATATTTCGCAATAGCGATCATCATCAATTTGTACCCACTACTTCGATGTATAATCGATTATTCGCTTTAACGATCGGGAAAAATAAAAAAAAATAAAAAAAAATTTTTTGGCAGCCATCTTGAATTTTGCGTCATTGATGACGTCAGAGATAGCTATATTATACACAAAAGCAAAAGTATATTATTGTAATATGTATACAGGTAATGACTTTGCTGTAATTGTATACACATACAATATTTTATTCATAAAACCCTTAAAATATCTATAATTACTTTATCTATAATACTGTATACATGATATATAATAAATAACACAGCAAATGTTCATCCACTTTTTCTTTTAAAATACGTATATATGTTCTACAATAATATCAACAAATTAAAAATCCTTCTCCTTTTTCTTTTCAAAAACATTATTTTCTTATCTCAATACTGAACTTATACAGTATATATATATATATAATACAAAAACTCCAACGTTTCAACGTTGATTTGTAATTAAATAATGTAAAAGAAAGTAATAAAATATAGCAGTGGGAGAGAGATATCCTTGAAAATGACTGTATGAAGATAAAAAGTTGAAACGGAGTTTTGTATTATATAAATACTGTATATACAGTATATATATATGTTCAGTATTGAGATAAGAAAAGGTTTTTGAAAAGAAAAAGGAGGATTTTTAATTTGTTGATAATACTGTATTCAAATACTCCAATATATAAATATAGTATAAGACAAATAAAATACTATTATCACAAACTTTCAGGAAAACACTAAATATGAATATTAACTGCGTGTGTGTGTTTCTTAAATACGATATATTATTTTTAGAACATCTGGATAATTACGTAAAAATAGCTATTGATTTTGTAACTTCGTTAATAAACATGTTATTTACACTCAAGATGTTTCAAATCAGAAGAAAAACAACATTTTAAAACGATGTCCAATTATAAAAGTTTAAAAAAAAAAAACAGATTGAATTTAATTAAAAATCCTTCTACTCGAACGGGGGGGGGGGGGCATTATTACATTACTAAAAATATACAGTAAGAAAAATAAACCTACCTGTATGTTTTAGAAAATTAGAAGTTAGATTTTTTACTTTAAAAATAAGTTGATTTTTTTTTTTTCTATATGTTCAATTAAATAATTAATAATTAAACATTGTTTTTTAATTTGAATAATTTCACATAAGTAATAAAATAAATGTATAATAGTAATATATACTGTAATACAATTTTTTTAAAAAAGCACTTCAGTATAGATTTTTTTTCATTACGGTGAAAAACTTCCGCGGAAGAATATAAAAACTTTTAAATTCAAATTTAGTTTTATTGCTGTTCTGTACTTTTTAAAGTGAAAAGATGCATTTTTTCCCCTAGTGATATAAAACTTTTCTCTTTAGATACTGTATTTAGTCATCATTGTCATGAAAAAATCAAGAAAATCTTTGAGCTTGGAAATCAATGTGGATATTTTATGTCACTGGAACCGACCAATTTTTTTCCCATAGACCCCCATTATAATTACGTATTTTGTCTACGATATTCTTGCTTAAGGATGAGTTTTGGAGGACCAATTGCCATCGCTAAGCGGGGTAAAGATGTATACTTACTCCAAAGTAATCTTTTTTTTTTTTTGTCTGTTTTAATACTTTTCTTAAAAAAGGTGTAACTTCTTTTTGTAATGGATCAGTTGCTCAGTATTAAATGAAAAAAATATATGTCATCAAAAGCCAGACTTTGACTTACATATTTGAGTGGTAGTTTTTATGCAATTATCCATGTTTTAGTCAGAGCAATCAAATAACTTCAGGCAAAGGCAAGCCCTCAGTATCTTACTTGTATCAAATTCTAATTTCTTTCCATCTGCTCAGTTGATGTTATTTAATATTTGTAAAATATATATTTTTTCAATTTCACATTTTGAGAAAGAAAAACTCTTAATAACATATTTTGAACACAAACTCCTAATTGACAAAATTTAATTTGGAAATTAAACATAAAATTTGAATATATTAAGGAAATATTTTTCAAGTTATAAGAAAATGTAATATCTGATTTGTTACTTGTGAATATCAGCAGTGGTAGTTAGCTTATATAGTTTTCATATCCTGACATGAAGAGATGAACCATTTGTGCATCTTCCAAATAATTTTTTTTTTTTTCAGACATAAAACCAAGACATACTTGAAATTTCATGAAAAGAGTTCTTGTGAAAATAGATTCTAGGAGTTTATCAAATGAGAAAATGTTTCCTGTACTCAAATTCAAAAAAATTAACACCCAAGCCATTCTTGTTGCAATGTTTTTTAAAATCAATTTATAACCGTTAAAATGTCATAAAGTTTCAATTTAGTCTAATAATATTATGATTTTATTTTCAGTAAAGTATCTTATCCATTAAATCAGATAATGAATTCCATCTAAAATAAAAAAATGAAAAATAAAATGCCATCTTGAAATTTCAAAATAATGAGAATTGCAGGATTTTTTTTTTTTTATTAGTGAATTTTCAAACTTTTGGATATGTAATCTCAAATTTTCACTAAAATCTGAACAAATTAATCTAATTTTTTTAGCTTGCTCTTAACATGAAAAAAAGAAATTCAGAAGGTCTCTGATTCCAAAATAACTTCATAAAATTGAAAAATGTGAAATTTGTTATTAGCTATGGGAAATGAAGAAATATTATTAAAATCTAAAATGTTATGATAAAAATTAACTACGGGTTGATTATTTTATATAAAATGGATTTGACCAATGATATGAAATTTACAGTGTCACTGGATTGTTTTATGTCAAAGCAGCTATTATGTTATTTGGTTCTCTTGAATTATTTATGTTCATTAGTCTATACATTGATATTTTTTGACATTTTTTTTTTTTGTGTGTGTGGTGTGTATGATTTTATCTTTTGCACTTCCCACTTATGTAATGAGTATATATTTATAGAAATTTTTTTTTTCCCATTTTTCCATTTTCAAATCAGCTTCCAGTTTTCCACTTATCCTCATAGGTTTTTTTGAATTATCAAAGACGTTTTTAGAATAATTAATTCATTATAAATTTCATATAATTCAAGTATTTCAGAGTAATCTTTTTATCACTACTGAAAAAGCCTTTGAAAAACATCAAAGCTCAGGTATAAGTTCTTTCTTTTTCTTAAGGATTTTTCTACAAGGAGTCGGATTGATAGTATTTTTTGTAAAATAGTCTTATTTTAACATCCAACTTTGTATCTCTTCTTTTATCTGTCTTTAAGGTGTCACTAAGACAAGGTGGCACTACTATATGGAAAGTTTTTGCCTGTTTACTAACAGTTATGTGCTAGCATGAGATGGTGATCATGTGATGTTTAGTGGTTTAAAATGTTAATTGTTATTTTTATATTTTATTTTATTTTACTTTTTGTAGATTGGTGCTGACATTGATTTTTGTTCATGTTTTAGATACTATACCTTTTTTTGCAATATTATATCGTCAGTAAATTTTTTGGAAATAACATTGTTTCCACCATTCTGATCATTCCTTCTATTATTTCATTTCCAATGCTCTTATTCTTCTTCAGTTTTTTTTTCATTGCTCTTTTTTTTTTTTAATAAAATATCTTTACTGTTATATCATTCTAATGCAATTTAAGTAAACTTATTTATTTAATTTTCTGTTTGCTCTACACAATTAAGATTATTTTCAATATGATTTCATTTTAAAATTTTATTTTTGTTTATGAGCATTTTTCTATTTTGATCTTTTACCTTAAATATAATAAATATAACAGTGATTAACTATTATACACAATCTTTCAGTCCACAGAAGTACTTTTGGTTAATTATTTAACCCTTCAACTGCCTTTAAATTCTGAAAACATAACGCTAACAAAATGTCACCAACTCGAATCCCAGGATTCCCGAGTTTTAACTTTAGTGTCTTATCTATTAATTATATCCATTTTATTACTATTTATGAAAATTGCCTCCTTAATTTTTCTTTGATTGTGGGTAGCGTCTTGTTTATTAATTATATTCATTTTATTTCTATTTATGAAAATTGCCTTCTTAATTTTTCTTTTATTGTGGTAGAGAGAAACCACAATCAAAGAAAAATTAAGGAGGCAATTTTCATAAATAGTAATAAAATGGATATAATTAATAGATAAGACGCTAATTTTAAAATTCGGGAATCCTGGGATTTGAGTTGATGACGTTTGTTTGCATTATGTTTTTATAATTTAATGGCAGTGGAAGAGGGTTAAGTAATTAACCGAAAGAACTTCTGTGAATTGAAAAACTGTGTATAATAGTTAATTGCTACATTTATTATTTTTATTGTTATCACAATATTTTTTAATTAACGGTCATTTTATTTGTATTATATTTATTACATTATATACTTCTCTAGATTTAAATTTATATTGATATTTTTCTGTCTGCATTGATTTTCCAACTATTTTTGCCTCTTCTTGCTTTTTTTCTTTAAATCTCATTGCATTTTGTCTTTTTGTACTATTATGAACATTTCTGTTTTATAATGTTTTTTACATGATCCAATTTTCTAAAAATCTTTTGTTCCTCTTACAAGATTTTAATAACTTTTTTTAAAATCCATAATTGAAAACTTGAATATAAATATTTTTTCTCCCTCATAAGCAAAAGAACTACGGAAAATAGAGATGAAGATTAAATGATGGAAAGATAAACATTCATGATAGATATAATATTAAATAAAAACAATCAACATTAGGACAATACTGCCTTAATTTTCAAATGTAGATTCAGATCTCAAGCTTCATATTGTTACTTATTAAGCTATGATGTGAATCTACATTTGAAAATTAAGGCAGTAGTTTCCTAATGTTGATTGTTTTTATTTAATATTATGTCTATCATGATGTTTACCTTTCCATCATTTAATCTTCATCTATATTTTCTGTACTTCTTTCACTAAATTCTTTGCAATTCAAATATTTTAAAAAGAATTTTAAATATCTTTCATTACATTCACACACAATGTCCTTCCCTCTCAATAATATTTGTTTGTAATTTGTTTTCATCCTCTATATAATATTTTCAATTTTAGCATTCCATTCTTCTCCAATGATGGTAATGTCTTTTTGAAGCTCATAATCAAGAATTAGATTTAGATATCTGTAAGACTTCAGTTTTATTGGCTATACTACATAATATAATTGCATGTATAGAGATTATTGTGATGTTAAAAGAGTTAATCAAGAATTAGATTTAGTTCTCTGCAAGACTCCAGTTTTATTGGCTATACTACATAATATAATGGCATGTATAGAGATTATTGTGATGTTAAAAGAGTTTGCTTTGAAACTAACAGTTATTCTTGTCTTAATTGGTTTATGCTTTAAAATATTTTTTTATGACACAATTTCACAGCTATTTAACTTACTAAATTAGTTCACTGAATTTCAACTAATCCAAGTGTTCGCATACTTGAATTATCTGAAATCTGATCCATTTGGTCTTGTTTATTACTAGTCCATAATATTCTGACATTTAAATTTCACATAATGTAATTTAATATCAGAGGGTTTTTTTTTCATGTAACAGAATTATTGACCCAATCCTGATTACTCAATTTAGTAAATGACATAGTTGAGTACCCACCATTCAAGCTAGTAGATTTTTTTTTGTGTGTGAAAATTACATTAGTCTTTGGTCAATGTGTTTACAAATTTAACTAATCAATTCGGTTCGATAGGAATAAAAAACGGTGCTAGAGAATGTTTTTTTGAAGCCATTCTAATAAAAAAAAAAACATTGCTTGAAATAGAATGTTTTGTGCAGCCATTTTTCTGAAAGTAACATTGCTTAGAGATTATTACTAGCATTTTTTATAACTAATGGTTGTGAGGATTATTCATATTTTTTATGTTTGGGATCTTAGCAACAAATATTGGGAAAACTTTAATAAATTAAATGAAACATTGAAATAAAGATTATGAAAACAATAACAAAGAAAATTGTATTTAGCCATGACATCTTTGATTTGTCAAACCTGACACTTTTGAAAAATCTATTAATCATTTCAATTCTCATTCTAATTTTTTTTTTTTTACTATTCTAACCATTTTAAAGTAATACCTAAATAATTTAAAATATTATTCAGTTCTACATATTTTGTTTTAATAAGATTAACATTCTTGCCTGTTTTTATAGTTTTTGTTTTATTCCTATTTATTTTCAGCCAAAATTTGTTTTATTTAACATCACTATTTTTCATATTGGTCCATTAATCTTTTCCCAAAAATTTATTAGATTTATGCTAAACAAAATTTTTGGTGTCATTGCCTTCTATGAGATGCATAATCATATAAATATTTTCTGTTCTATATATTTTGTAAATATTTCTTTAATATTTTAAATTTTTTTATTATCTTTATTTTAATATTACAATGCTTACATATTTAATTTTACTTCTTTCTTATTCAGTTTTATAGATTTATTATTATATTTCAGATGATTACAAAACCTAAAAAATCCAAAGATGTTCATGAATTGCTCATGTCAAAAGAAGGTTTTGAGACAAAAGAAAAGAATAATGAAGATATTTATAAGGGATTCATAAGTAATCGTAAGGTAATTTATTGATTTATAAATTATATTTGGCCGATTTTAAGAACTATCTGCAATAATATTGATATAAGTGCTTAATAAATAAATGTAATTGTCTTTTAGTAAATATTTTTTACTATCTTTGGCCAAAAGATTGCTATCTATCAAGTTTGCTCATATGAATGAGAAGAAAATGTTTCTCGATATACTGTAGAGATTTAACTTGCAAATGTTTCCATTACTTTTAGGAACATTGCATTTCTATTACAGTTTAAATCAGTATTCTTTCTGATAATAAACAATCGCTGAAAGCTAATAGTTTTTGAATCGAGTGGCTTTAAAAGAACACTTGACAAATAATTGTTTCTGCGCAGTAAATCTGATTAAGATTGTGATGATTTTGTTCAGCACCTTAGAAAGTTGCTCACTCTGTGGTTGATTTTATGAATTTGGTCATAAATGTTTTTCACTGTAAAGCTACTTTGTAATCAAAATTATATTACGATTCAGTGATGAAAATTATGATCATAATAGCAAGTAATTTAGATAATGATTGAAAAATCTTAATGTTAGCAGAAAGACAACTTATGTAAATCTGTGCTATATTATTCTAATGATAAACTTGATATGTGACAGAACGGGTTCAAACCCGGTCACAACAAGCGCAAAGAGTGATCATCCTCATACGTTTGATGACTATTAAATTTAGTGGTCTTAAATTTAATTAATTTTTTTATTTGTTTTATTGCGTGATTATGGTTGTTTAAATGTATATATAGGAAAAGGGGGGTATGCGCATGAATAGGTTTAACTGTTGGGAGGGGAGAGACGAGGTTTTCTTTTGCTTGGTTGTTTTATGAGAAGCATAGACATTTCCAGAATAATTAAATTTGAAAGGTGCTAAAAGCTTTTATGTATCTTGATAGGAATCCGGTTGGGCATAAACAAGACAACAGGAAATAGAAAACCAGTGAACTTTCTAGAAAGAATGGAGGGGGGGGGTATAAAAGGAAAGGATCCAGAATGCTAAAGGTCTTGTCCCTGCAGAGAGCGAAGTAAAAGTATAGAGATATAGTTAACGCAGCAGAGAGTGATATAATAATTTGATACCAAATCGTGGCAGAAATGGAAATGTGGGGGTGAGTCTTAACGTGTCGGGGCTCAAACCCTATCCCCAGCTAATTGTATGCTGCTATGACTGATAAAGAAAGAATAGGCCTCATTGGATTAAAAGCTACCGCCATTATCAAAGCTGTGAATCGTCAACTTTCTGGAAACGGAGATCGGAAAAATAAAGAAGAAACTTTGGTTTAGTCATATATTCACATGAATTGGTATTCAACTATAAATGTGTTTTATTCTACGATCCCGGGAAATGCAGGTAGTATAAACTTTTGTATTGATTTCGGTCCAAATTTCATAACGGATTCCCTTGACTTTGTGAACAAAATTTAACTAAGAGTATTTACCAAGAATAATAAATTGGGTAAGCTTGTATTTTCGTTAATAGTTGACATCATACCTTGAACTAAACTAATAGTCATTAAAAAAAGAAAAACTTAATAAATAAAAAGAGAAGAATTTCTTTTCAATCTCTTCTCGACCTTTAAACCTTACCTCAAATGTAGATTGCATGTATGAATGCATGCTATGTGTGTGTGTTAATTGTAACAGCAAAGCATTATTTTTATGTATTGAAGGGTTGTTCTTTCCTCGTTTATATAATATTATCGATTGACTTTAATTTGTAAACTAATAAAATTTTATGTTAGGTTTTAAAATCATGTGTGTAATATATTATTTTTTTGTGTGCTTGTAATCATTAATGAGGGTTTATAGGTAGACGGATTCTTGATTATAAAGAGGACTGAAATACGAGGATGATTGTTTCCAACTCATATCTACTCCTGGCAATAATGCCACACGACCTGAGTGTGAGCTAGCCGATGGTCAAACCTCTCTAATCTATAGTTATATATTAGTTGCTCATCATTAGTTTAACTCCTTTACGTAATTCTTATTTTATATAAGATTGGCACTTGGAATCTGCTAAATGTCCATAAATTCGCGTTGGGAAAACTATTTTCTTTTTATTGTCATAGATTAGAATAAAACATATGATTTTAAATCTTCTCATTCGATAAATTCAATTTATAAAACAAAATAAGCGTATGTCACGCTTGAATGTGAAGCTATAATAAGATACAGTAATTAAATACGCTAAGCGCTTTCGAGGTCCTTTACCTCATATTCATAGCGAAGCTGTGAGCTGCGAGAATAAAAAATGGGGCGGGAGAAGTTGTATGCAAAGCATATGCAAATAGACTAAATAGTCCAGCGTTTAGAAATGTCGAAGCATGTGTCTCGTCTATTGATTGAGTTGTTATTGTTGTTGATGTAGAACGCTTCTCTGATCTTCCGCTTAATGTCGTTTTTCTCAATACAAACTATTTTAGGGTGGGAAGGTTCAAATAAATGTCCAGTTTTCTTGGAGTGTTCCAAAAACGTAGATGAGTTATCGTTGTTTTTAATAGCTCTATTATATGTGTATCTGTGTTGTGCTGTCCGGATGGTTGTGCCTGCCTTGGTTTCTCCAAAATAAATGGCGCGGCAACCGGGTTGTGGGCAAGTGATGCTGTAAACGACGTGGGGGGTCTGAGAAGGTTCTAATTTGTCCTTGGAGTTATTGATGAGACGGTTAGTGCAAGGGGGTGTATGAAAGCTGATTTTAAATTTATTGCTCAAAATCTTGATTAGTTGTTGTGAGATTTTATGTATGTGGGGAAGACTGATATATGGAAGATTAATATTGTTTTTATTAATGGTGATTTTTGTATAAAACTGCTTGATTTTGTTGTTGATAGTGTGGAGTTTATAGCCTGCCTGTAGTAGGTCTTTAGTATAGAGGTGTATGTTGTTCTTTCGATCTGCTTCAAATTTGCACAGCTGCATGTTTCTGTGTAGGAATGCTTGTAGTCCTGCTAATTTGTGGGAGTTAGGAACGTTAGAATGTGGATGTATGAAGCCTCTGATTTCAAAAGGCTTTATAATCATTGAATAATTTATACATGGTTCCTCACGCGTTAACTTAAGATCCAGGTAATTTAGGCTTTGGGATGCATCCTCAGATGTGGAATTAATGGTTAGCTTAGTGCTGTGCGTTAGTTCTTGTATAATATTGTTTGTGGTGTGTTGATTGGCTAGAATAAGTATGTCATCTACGTACCGGATGTATAAAATGTGGGGGTTATCAGCTTGGTATTTAGGCACTATTAATTTTTCGTAGTAATTGAGAAAAATGCTAGTGATGATTCCGCTGAGAGGGAGGCCCATCGGCCATCCGCTTTTCATATTGTACCAAGTGTGCTCAAATGTTGTGTATATATGCTTATCCATCCAAGTTAAAAATTGAATAAAACATATGGTAGAAGTAGGCATTTTTGCATATATTCTCCTAAGGAATAGGAGGTTCGCATATATGTATGCATGCTATAATAAATCTATATATATATATCTACTGTTCAGATAAGAAAAAGGTTTTGTTACAATTTTTGCGTATATTCTCATAAGTAAGAGATTCACATATATGCATGTGCGATAATAAATCTATATATATATGTGTGTCTACTGTTCTATAAGAAAAGGGAGGTTTTGTTACAATATATATATTTTTAGATCAAATCTTCCATAGTTACTTTATAAATTAATTTCAGCAATAAATTTTGCCTGACTGATATTGAAACGGACTCTTTAGATTCATCTAAAGATAAGAAATATTTATTACTAAAGTCTCTCCAAATAAGTAAATCTTTATTTCAAATGATAACGGCATTATTAATGACAACTATTTGTAGAAAAATATATAAATTTCCAATTTTAATATGAAAAGTCTTAATTTTATTCTATTGATTGAAGTGTCTTCAGATTTGGTTATGAGTACACATATAATATTTTATGTCATTATCATACTCATAAAATTTATTTTTTATTAAATATTTAAAATATAAACTTTGGCTTAATATTAAGATGTTAAACATTGAAACAATAAAAATCAAATTTTTAAACAATGTAATACCTTGATAGTTAATTTAAATAGGGAGAAAAGATTATACAAAAACAATATTGAATATACAAAAAATTTTTTTTTTTTTTTTGCAAAATGCATATTATTATTGTATAATAATGAAAATGGTATGAATATATGATAAATGATCTATACTTTAAATAAAGATATAAATAATCAATAATATGTTTAAAAATACATATATACAAGCAACAAAGATTACAAATTATAAAATTATCATAGAAAAGCCTTTTTTGGCAAATTATGTTTTTTGCCCTTTTCAATATATCTCCACGGAATACCACGATTTAAAGTACATACAGCGACATCTATTTCAATACATGAGAGAAGACAGATAAACAAATGGATATCCGACATGATCTTTTACGTGATTTGTAATCTTTGTTGCTTGTATATATGTATTTTTAAACATTGATTATTGTATACTTGAAGTGCAACATAAAAAAAGAATTGGTTTTAATTCTGATTCTTTTTCTGTATAAAGATATAAATTTGCTGGAATATTTTTTTTAAATATCTTTTAAAGCAAGTTTACTAGTGAACTAGAGGAAATAATGTTTTTTTTTTTTGTCATTACAATCCAATTTATTCATTTTATAATCCTTTTAGGTTTTATAATGATTATTAATTGTGATTAATCCTGCAAAATATTTCATTATTGCTACTTATACATATTTAAAATGGAATAAAGTATCCCTACTATTAACATTTAACTTATTTCAGAAGTTACATTGTGTCTGGGAATTATTTTAAAAACATTTGCATCCTTATTATTTTACATTATCTTTAAAGTGCATTTAATAGTCCAGCAAAATATCAATTAATTTGCCATATTAAAAGAAAAAAAATTATTAATTTTTAACTTTCTACTTTTATAACAGTATTAAGATTGGATTTTACATAGGAAAAAAAAATGTTATTTTAAAAAATTAAAAATCAAGATAGTAAGTAGAGTTTTCAGAAAGTTTTTTTTTTTTTTTAAAAAAAAAAAAGGTACTTCTATACCGTTAGTCATTTGAAATTATGAATTTTATGTAATTAATTATATTTTATTGTTACATTTAATTATTTATTTTATAGCCTGGCTACAATGCTCATTTGTCACCTGATGAAGAAAATATTCGTAAAATTATTTCTGAAGAGGTTAACAAAGAAAGCTTCACTTGTGTTGTTGTAACTGTCATTAGACCTGACCATGTTCAGTTCCTAAAAACAAATTTCAAAACATGGTGTCGGCAATTAGCGTAAGTCTTAAATATAAAGATGTGCTTGCATATACAGAAAAGAGTATATCAGATGCTAAATTTTTATTGTTTTTAATTTATTTTTTCAAATTATGCTCTTTTATGCAGTGTCTTTTTTATATATGTATACTTAAAATTTAATCTTGCAGTCTGATTAAATAAATGTACTGTGAATATTGATAAATATCTTTATTTGTAAATTATAGACATGCAGCACTTAATTCCTTGCTATATTGGTTTTTTTTTTTTTTTTTTAAAGTAAATAATTGCTTAGTGATATATATGATGAAACAAACATCATTAAAAGGGCATTTGCAAATTTTTTCATTGTTTTACATCTACCTAATAAAGAATCCCACTCCTTTAATATAATATTTTCAGTTCTTTCTTGTTATTTTATTTTTGTTGTTTTCAGAAATTTGATTTTTTAACTCTGTAGTTAAATTTTAAAATTTGTTTTTACACATAAAAATGCTTGAGAATTCTGCTAATTCTGTTTCTAAATTATTATCTAACTATGAGAAATTACAAGTTCTTATCTTCAATTATACATGGATACAAAATAAACTATAGGATAATTAGTTTCTAAATGTTTAATTTGATTAAATCTTTCTAGAAAATTTTATTTCGTCTATAATTGTTAAGTAGTACTGATACTATTTTGAAAAATTCTCAAATCTTGAAAATGCTTTTGTGAGTCTGGAAAATATCTCATTATTTTCATTTTTATATGTAACAAGTTTTTTTGTCATAAACATTTTATTATTTTCAAATATTTTGGTTGATACAACTTGACCATATCCCTGAAATTTTTTATTCAGTTCATTGAAATGCTGAGTGATATATAAAAACACTAAATCATTTGACCATTGTATATTTGTTAATTCAGCATAAACATTCTTTTTTCATCCAAAAAAAAGTTTTATTTCTTTTAATAAATGTACAAACCAATTTAAAACTTTACCACGATTGAGCTATCGAACATTGTTGAACATTAACACTCAAGAGTATTGAGATTCCATTTCCTATTATAATTGGGCAAATTTTCACAGAGAGCATATATAAAATGGACCACTTTTGTAATTGTTGGCATTATATTTGAAAATGTTTTCAATTCATATTTGGCACATAGTATCTCTTAATGAATGAGATAATGAAATTCAATTAAAAAATGTCCGATATTTTAAATTGTAGAATAAATTCAATATTTTTTCTAATCTTACTTAGAGTACCATCATTTGTTTCAGAAACAATTTTTTTTTTTAAATCGGTCTCTATTTTTGTAAATATATAACTGAATTTCTTAAAAATATCCAGACCAATAGTTTTTCTTGTTAAAGTTATTAATTTACCAAATCTTCGCTCATTATATTTTCAGATTCCAAAAACTGCAAGTTGGCATATTTTAAATTATAATTGTTTCAAAAAAAATTTCTAATATTTTATCTGTCACTAATGTATTTTATTATCAAGTGTTTTTTCTTTAAAATTAGCAACTAATATAGCATTCCATCCCCAAAACACTGCTTTTAAAAACTTCTTCTGAAAGAGGTTTTTTTATGTTGAGCAATACTGTGTGTTACATGAAAATTAGCGACTGTGATGTTGTTTTTAGAAACAAGAAATGTTTTAAATACATTAGATTGTAATTTATATTGTTTTAGTTTCTGAGAAAAATGAAACAAGATTTTTATATGCTCTTTAGAATATTGCTTTACATTGTAACTAATAAGGTGGATTTATTTTATCTTTTCAAAACTCTATCTTGTGTTTGGAAAAGAGAATATTTCTGAAGTGTTTAAATCTATACTGTGCATGTGCAGAGGAGTGATTTCCTAAATTAAAAACATAGTGCTACATAAATAAACTCGTTATATATGTTTAATATTACATCTAATACAGGTGTGCAGTAAATGATAAAAATTTCGCAAACGTCTATCCTTAAGATATAATAAATGCAATTAAAAGTGATTGAGATCTTCATGCTCTTATTTCTAATTGATTGAGATTTTCCTATACATATACGCTTAGGTTATAAAGGTAAATTGGATTCATTTTATCATTTCAAAAAACTATCTTGTATTTGAAAAGAGTGTATTCCTGAAGTATTTAAATCTATACAGCACATGTTTAGGAGGAGTGATTCCCTTATGATTGTTACAGATAAGATGTTATGTTTTCATTATAAATTATTTTAAGAGTTTTTTCTACATTAATAACTACAAATTTATCAAACCATTTTAAAAGATAAGGCTTTGAACTTGTTTCATTCGGCTTATGTTTTTTATTTGCGAATGATTAATATCTGAAAAAATTGATATTTATAATTATAAATTATTTAATTTGAAATAGAAACAAACTGAGAAAAAATACTTGTTGGTAATTGTAATTTTTATAAATATAAAGTAAATTAATATTGGCTAAGAGAACTGTTGTTGATAATAAGACTAATCAAAAATAAAATATTTATGTTTTATGTATCGCTCATGTGCATATACACTTCTACTGCTGACTAATTATCTTCAAATGAAGTTTGTATTCTACTAAATATTCATAACATTTTTTTTAAAATATCAAAATTGATTATTTTTACCAAGATTTTTTTTTTGTTTGGAAAATTGTTTATTATATAATTAATTACATTGTATGTGACAAATAATGTGTAGGTAAATTTGAAATAGTTGTATGGGACAATCTCTTAATCCTTGGGTCATAAGTTCACTATAATTGCTCTAGACTGTTCATATTTTTTCTAGTATACTATTTATCGTATTTCTGATAAATTGTCCTTATGTTGGTAAATTCCTTCTTCACTGAGATTTTACCTTCGTGCAATTATTATAGTTTTATTACTTCTTCATATTGAGGTTTGGCAATTAGGTCTTTATAATCTGTCTGTCACATCATCAAAGAAACAGGCAGGTTCAAAAATTGGAGTCAAACACTTTAAAACTTTAGGTAGACTACATCTTAGACATATGATCACCATTTCAACTGGCACATTTGGAAGATCTAGATACTTATTTTGTAAGCTACAACAATGTATTGAGACTTTTCCATGTTACAGTTATACAATATAACTTTGCTACTATGTGGATTACCACAATCTTATTGCTTGATAATCACTATCTCTTAAAATGCCAGATAAAACTATTCTGGCTACTAGGTCTGTTATAAAAAGAATTTGCATGAATTTAATCCACAATTAATTAAATACAGGAACATTGATTATCCTTCATTGTTTGATATTTTGTTTAAAATTTATCTTTTGATATCGCTAAGACCAAAGCGCATATGTATTAACCAACTAATTTTAAAATGCACTAATTAAATGCATGTTTTCTTATTACCTACTTACCTTAGTTGGATTCTTTACCAAATTCCAAAACAATATAAACTTATTTTAATCAATTTAAAAAATAAGAATGTAAATTTGACATCAAAAAAATTATTTTTTAAAACATCATAATTTTTTTAATTTTATGGATTTAAAAAATTGTTACAAATGTTGAAAAATAATATTTACACTCTTCTAGAATAAAATTATTTTGAATACTAGAGCATATTCTGTATATAAAATATTAATGATTTTATAATTCATTAATAAATGACAATTTTTAATTCTAGATAATATTTTTTATTCTATCAAATTTAATTTTTAATATTGCATACCTGAGATTAATAAAATAACTATGAATGCATTCATAATTTAACTTTTTTTCCTACCAAATAAATAATGAAAATGCTCATTTTTAAATTTTTCACAATTGATGAATTTGATAACTTTTGAAAAAAGGAAATGCTCATTTACATCATAATAGCTTATATTAATTCAACTATTGATTTATAATTATATGAGAGCACTCTGTTTTATTGCAAATAGGTAGATAAATGGATAACTTATTGAAGGATAAAGGCTTTGTAACAGTTTTCCAAAAAAGAAACTGAAGAAAAAGACAGGTATTAGTATTGTTATCAGCTAGATGAAGATTTAAGCAATTTTCCATTCTTGTTTTACTTTAGGTTAGCAATAACTCAATACATGTGCACATATAGTTAAGATTAGTAGTAATTCATTTAAAAATAAATCTATGAGATAGCCAGATGTTAAAATAAAAATGATTGTCTATTTTTGAAGTTTCTGAGTAAAATAAATTTTAAATTCCTATTCTAAGTATCTAAAGCTATTCATTTTAATAAGTTTTGTGAAAGGGTAACTATGAAATATTGAGAGTCTTGAAAAAAATAAAAAAGATAGATAATTTATTATTAAAAGTGAAGAAATAAATGTATTATGAATTAGACAGAATTGTTAAAAAAAAAAAAGATGTAATTATTGTTTTGGGACCAAAAACTAAGAATATTGTAAATCAAAATTATAGAAGGTGATTAAATTTTAGCAGACTAACTAATAATTAAATTTTTGTATAAATGTATAATATTTTGTTAAAATAAGGATGTTAAACTAATGATTTGGTACAAAAATTTACTCTGATTTCCATTTTATTATAGAAGTCATGGTTATTATTATTATTTTTTTTGAACTTATAGATATATACACTTGCACAATACCATTTATAAATGTTAATAAGGGTATTCGTCGATGAGCCCTATATCCCACTGGATGGCGCTGTTTTCGTGCTAAAACACATAAAAATGCTGTTTTTGCGGCCGACACGTTCGTACCTGCATTTTCTATAATACAACTTTTTTGTTGTGCTACAGATTGCAGGCCACTATGTCGCGCCGCCATACAGCATGTATGTTTTACGCGCAAATACATTTTCCGAATATTGCATAGTTTATAAAATAGTTACGGCTTGGGGAGAAGGTGTGTTTTTTTGAATTGGATGGGAATGTTGTTTTCATTTGATTTTTTTTTATTTTAAAGTATTGAAATGTTCCGATTTTGTAAAGTAATAATTAACAGACTTTTTACACCATAGTGTATTGAAGTTTTAAGTAGTAAATATTGACGAGATATATGTATAAAGTGAGTTGGAAGTAGGTAACGAGTCAAGTAACGTACTGTTCGTAACATTCCACGAGACAAAGAAGTTGTACGGTGTGTATATATTTGAAATAAAAAAGAGCGTTAACACAAAAATATCCCGTAAGAAAAGTAGAATTTTCCTCGTTTTTTTTTAAATGTCATAAAAAACATATATTATAAACGTTTTATATATATATTTGTCGTTGTTTAAAAAAGTTTTAGTTTCTTTCTTTTCTCCGACTACTGTTAGACTTTGTTGAATATAGTTTCCTTTTATTGTTATCATTTATTTTATAGATGTTAGTAAAAAAAGATGTTTGCAAATTATTTTTTATTTTAGCATTACAAACAACAGAACAATAACCCTAAACCTAACCGTAACAAGTTTTACTTTAAGTTGTCATTCTATTTGAAATAAAAACTAGTGATAAACAACAACAACAAAAAAAAAAACGTAACCCCAGTAAAAAAATCTCCGATAGAAAATTGATTTTTCTAATAAAAAGCAAACTAAAAAAGACAAATCAAATTGTAATTTGTTTATTTTATTTTACATTTATTATTATCATTTAATTTGTATACGTTAATAAAAAATAATATTTAAAATTAAATAATATTTAAAAAAGATGATTTTCTTTTGTTTTTATTTTCGCATTACAACACATCAAATTGATTATAATTAACAGCCCGAGAATGATCATATTTTATAGTTTAAGCGTGAAAACTGCGCCATCCAGTGGGATATAGTAGCTATTCGACGCCAACCTTAATAAGTATTGAATGCCAATTATTTGCATCATTCTTTCATTTTATAAAATTCTGTATTATGAAATAATAAATTTTTTGTTAATGTACATTTTTAATTGATGGTGTATGCTTAATTTTTTTTTTTTTATAGGCACATATTTCATTATTATCTTCATGGTCCTCAGGGAAATATAAGTCCTGATAAAACTGAAAGACAACATTCACTTTTTACAAATATTAACATCACAGTAAGTAATTGATTACTTTTAATATTAATTCTGATTCGATTAGATCTTATATAAAGCAGATAAAAATATAACACTTATTATATAAAATTTTTAGGTGAAAATGTTTTTAAGTCGAACACCTCCAAAAATTGTCGATCTTCGAACAATAGACGATGATCTTCAGACTCAGTATATTCGCACAGCAGCAAGTAGTTTCGAATTCAAGAGTATTGTAGAAACTACTGGCGTTGTTGAAGGCATATTATATTATCATCCCTTTTTGTACGACAGGGAAACCTTTCCTATTGATCCAAATGATTTAAGAGGTAATTTATGTGTAAATTCCTGTCTGTGTTGTGCATCAAAAATGAAATTTTTTTCAAGTTAATTTTTGTGTTTTTTAAATTCAAGTTTTATGTTATATGAATTTTTAAAATGTCATTATAATTTTAAAAATATATCAAATATAATAAAATGTAAAGTTGGATGGTATTTTATGTACAGCTTATAATATATAATACTGGTAGATTAATTAATGGAAAGAATATTGTTGATAAAATCAACAAATGTATTATTATTCATCAAGTGGTGTATCAATGTGTATCCAGTTACATTAGTGAGTCAAAATGTACATTGAAAAAGAGAATTTTTGAACATGAATTTTTATAGAATAAGTTGCAATATTCTGTGGATAGATTTAAATCTATTCACTGAACATTCAGTAATTTGTAATGGAAGTTTTTTGCTTTAACAGCCTTTTTTTTAACCATACCATCTTTATTGTTAAAGGTAGTTGTCTTGACTACAGGTTGAGATTTCTTATAGCTTAAGGGTTGGCTGTTATGATCTAAATTTATAAACCTATTAAAGCCTTATTGCCTTAGTAAATATATACTTTATATGGAATTTGAAAATTATAAATGATTATTTGTCTGATTTCAGAATCTGGAAATTATAATTGACTATTTATTAGTGTCTGCTTTCAGAACAAGTCATGTTTACCTGATTAATCAGGTTTGTTTAAACTTTATTGCATTATTAATCTCACAATCCTTGGTCAAGTTGCAATCTTTAATGTCTCTGTAAATATTTCAGATCATAGATGAAGGTGGAATCTTGTTAAATGAGTTTGCCTTGATTACACTTTGAGATAGATCATAGCTTGAGGGTTGATGGTCATCATTTAAAAATATAAATCTATTAAAACCTTGAGTAATTAGTTTTAATGTCTGTTTTACATATGGAAAACGATTTGAAGAAAAAAATATCAGTCATATTTTATAAATATGTCGGACAATTTATTAAATAAAAATTATAATTGTGTTGATGTAGATAAATTATGGAAAGTTTGCCTTTCATTTAGGAGTGTTAAGGTTGTGCTACTTCAGTGAGTTTTTTTTTTAAATTTTAACTGTTAAATGCTACTCAGGATGGTGTATGTGCCGTAAGTTGGCTATAGCTATTATTTATTTTTTTATATTGCTATATTGAATATTGTATAGTTTATTCCAGAAGTTTTATATATATATCAAAAATCTTAGCACAGTTTTAAATCTTAATAATTTAAAATATTACAATTTTATAACACATTTTAATATTTGAAACTTCAGCGATTGGGATTCTTTTGTGTGTGTTTTAATGTGAATTTTGACTTAAAATTCATAAATAAAAGGTTGTTTGTTCTAACACTATTACATTCCTTTTTTGTAGTCATATATTAAAATATTATGGTATTGATACATATGATAATCCATCCCACTTGATGGCATTGTTGCTAGCCAAAAGTAGTTGAAAAATACTGTTTATCAGGCACAACTTCTCAATTGCTATCAGCAATTGTGGTTAACGGCGGCCTATAATGTGTTTTGCGATCAATTGCTCTCGCAATTCACACTTAGCATACTGTATCAGTTAGCTCTGATATGTGTTGTTTACACCTATATGAATGCTGACATTTAACATATCGCTAAGTTATCATGATAGGGTGTGAATAATTTTAAGGACGGAAAGTGAACCAATATGCGGTCAGAAGTAATTAGTTTCAAACCTAAATGAATTACTATAAGATTCTCCAAATTGTCACATTGTACCCAATGTCACCCCTTTCCCCGTAAACGTGTTAAAATTAGGAAATGTGGCGATTCGCCATACCTGAATCTGAAATCTCATACCTTGCGAGAGCTTGTGTTGGTCAAAAAATGGCTGTTTGTCGAAAAAAGTATTCATTCAAGCTGTCTCTATTGCCTAATACAGAAGCAACCGCTGTGGCCTTCCTGCAAGAGAAATGAATTCAACCAATAGAGAAGACAAGTGTGTGTGTTGGGAAGATGGTTCTAAGGAAATGTAGAACCTACTAGATGGAATGCAGAACGAGTTCTTGCCGTCAGTGTTATGTTCGTAACGTTACCTGATTCGATGGCTACCCAAATATCAAACTCTGTTTGAAGTAAATGTTATTCCTAAAAAATTTAACAAAGTAACATTTGTAAATATATTAAATTATGGTTCACAAAAGAAAAAAGTTAAAATAAAGGAACATTTATTACCAAACAAAAATAAATTGGTTATTGAGGCATTTATCAACCAAAAATAAAAGTATGTTTGAAGTAATGAAATCAATGTTAGGGGAAAAAGGTTAATAAACGAACATTTTGCAAATATATTAACTTAATTTCCAAAAAAAACAAAAAACCCTAACTTAAAGGAGCATTTCTTATAATAGAAAAAATATTGGTTATTTTAAAAAAAAGCTAAAATAAAGGAACATTTATTACAAAATCAGAAAAAAAGTAATTAGTTTCAAAAATAATAAAATAACGTAATATTAAATTTTTTACAAAAGAAAAAAATATTGGTTATTTTTTAAAAAAAAGCTAAAATAAAGTAACATTTACTACAAAACCAAAAAAAAAAAGTAATTAGTTTCAAAAATAATGTAATTTTAAAGAGTAGTCTGTATATTGTTTATTTGTTAAAATATTAAAGAAAATATAATGGCCTGGTAACATTATGTCGGTGTAATTTGTTGGAGGAACAATGCCATCAAGCAGGATGGATTGTCATATGCATCAGTACCAACATTATTTATTCATTAAAACCTCATAGTTTAGAGGAATTTAAAATTATAAATGCAATTATTAAGCTTGTAGTTAAAGATTTTTCATAGGTTCGAGAATTGGTTTCAGGAATATCAGATTTAAAATTTAAGCATTAGTAATAAAGTTTTTTAATATGTTTTATGTTTAGTTTGTGTCATTTATATATTTTAATTATTGAAATTCAAACCTGCTCAAGAGTTTTTGGAGCATCTTGCTTTAAACATTATTAAACAATGACTGTGAATATTTAAAATTACTGTGAGTTCTACAACAGTTCTCTGAAGTAGAAGTATTGTAAAATATAAAAATTTTCACTCATTTTAATTAATAAAACTTTGCTTTCATTTCAAAGATTCAATTTTTTTAAAACCAAAAAAACAATAAACTATGCAAGCTAATCTTGCATATCTCTCAGGAAAATGAATGCAATTTTATTTAATTTTCATTTTTTGAAAAAAAAAAAATGTCTGTAGAAAAAATATTCTGTGAAATTTTATGAAAACAAAACATTTACACTATTTTTTATTAATAATTTTTGCTTTAAACTTTTAATAATATATTCTTTTTTTTTTTTTTAACAATTTTTCTTAGATATCATATTATAGCCAGTGATTGCAACTGATTGCTAATTGAAACTTACTTGATTTATGTACTTTGTAGATTTTATAAAATATTGCTCAACTCAATACAAGATTATTAATGATGAGAACAGATCATAATATAGATGTATAATTTTAATCTTGATAATTTTATTTGTCAGACTAGATATTTTATTTGAATTTTTTTAATCAACATTTAAACTCTGGCTTAGTTTTGTTATATTGATAATTGTTGTATTTATAGTTGTTTTTTTGTATTCATAGACTCACTATTCATAATTTGAAAAAAGTATTAAATAATATAAAAAAATTACAAATGTATAAATTTGAATTCACAAATGTTTCATATTTGCTGTTTGTATGAATTGCATCAAAATCATTTCTCAGTTGTTTTCTTAAGCAATGAGCATCTATTCTGTCACCAAAGTAAAAGCATTATTTTATACATTGATATTATTATTGTTGTGAATTATTAAATAAAGGTTTTATTTAAAATAGTCTTAAAATGTGAACTTAATGGTAATGGCAATTCTATAGGATAAAAAAAAAAGTGAGCTGAACAAGCGCATTCACTTAAATACTTATCTAGATTTGAATTTAATATATATGTGCTCTTTTCTCAATTATTGTCTTCTTTTTAACTACTATATTTTTGTTCTTGTCATAATGTGAATAATTTTTAAATTAAATTGTATCATAGATACAATTATAAATAATAAAAACATATAATATGATGCCCATTCTGTATTATCCCTGAATTTATACATCTGTTTGAAGGCTTATAATCAAATCACCATGGATATGGAAGAACAATTAATTTTTACATAATGAACTTTTTTATAGAAACTTTTAGTTCATAATGATTATTTGACTCCAGAAAAATAGCATAATAAATGGAGGGAGAGTAAGATTACATAGGAAATAACGTTATCATTACAGTTAAGACCTTTGTATAAGGAGGATACTATGTTTAAGCAATATATGATAGTGTTTTAAAATATAAATAAAAATGTGGGTAAGATAAGTATAAAATTAGTTTAATGGGGGGGGGGGTTAGAGTGATAATTGGATAGACAGCAATAAAGTAAGTCAGTGCTTTTAAATATTTTTTGACTATCTGATAATGAAAATAGTGATAGATATATTAAAGTGAGAATTGTATTGGTTAAAAAAGCATTTAATAAAAGTTGGAAGTTATTTTGTAGCACATGAAGCAGACACTTGGATAATTAGATTTAATTCTTTTGAAATTTGGACTTGGAGAGAGTAGGAAATTTATTAAGGAAATTGTGAAATGAAAGAATAATTGATTGAGTATATACTTAATGGAAGAGAAATTAGGAGAATTTGTAGAAAATTCAAAAAAATTAAGAAGTTGAGTTATGATTTAAAATGTGGGAAAGCTCCAGTTCTTGAACTAGTCAATGGACATTTTCAAAATTGTAAATAAAATGGCCTTTCACATAGTTCAATTATTGAATTAAGAGTTAAATAAAATATTTGTTATTTTCTGAACTACATTTTTTTCTTTCTCCAACTTTTATAATAGGTCTAGTTTATTCTATCATTAGTGTAATATTCCAATAAATTATATTTATTGTGTGGTTTATCTGATTACAAATTTAATCTATGAGGTCAATTTGTTTATTTTGATAATGATTTTCATAGGTGAATATATATTAGCAAAAATAAAACTCAAATTTTACTTAGTTTTATTATTTTATTGGTTTTTTTTTTATTAAGATGGTTATACCGGATATGAAAAATTGACATCAAAATCAAACATTACAAAAGACATGGATTAATGCATATTTTTTTTTATAGAAGGAAATAGTAAATTGATGTGCTTGATATGTCTAGAAAGGATTTCACTTAATAAAAAACACAATATTAAGAGGCACTTTGTAATTGCTAGGAAAGAAATAAATATTAAAATCGAAAAGGATTTTCTTCAAGTGGCTGATATGTTTTATAAAAAATACAAACAAGTCAGAGAATTCTGGGACAGCAAAAAAAAAAATCGAGAAAATAAATATATTAAAAAATAGTTACAAGGGGAATTGAAAAATTGTCATTAAATGTGAAACAGTCACTAATAATAATGATGTTAGTTTATTTTTAATTTGCAAAAAAATTATGGCTCTTATTTAAAAAGGGAAAGTTGAAATTGGCCCACTAGTTGCAAAGGTTGTCTATTCCTGGTCTAAAAGTAAAGAATAAGTATGGATGTTTGAAAATAGCTTTGGAGAAGATTATTAAATGAAGCCCATTATATAACTAATGATGAGATAAATTTCTTAACATGATATTATATTAGCATTATTAAAAATGTAAACATTTTTTTGGGGGGATAAAATGTATGTATAATAGAATTCCCATTAATATATCTTTATAATAAAAATTGTAAAATATTTTTTAGCTTCTATTATTGATTTTTCTATTTCTTTTCTCTTTTTTTTTAATGCATTTACATAGTCTTTGTTAAAATTAGTAATGAGTGCATTGATTTTTTTTATTTTTATGAAATTCTGCAATTACTCTATCATGATCTTGCAAATTTGTAGTTAATGAAAATATGAATAACAAGAACTTTTTGTATATGAGATCTAATCCTCTTAATATCTCTTGCTCAGATAGTCATGTATACTTTAGATTCTGTTTAATATATCACTTTGATTTCTGTAGTATTAATTGTGGTCAAAGATTATAGCTGACCAAAGGATATATCACTGATGAATCAAATCAAAGACATAAATAATCATCTGAAGTTGGTTGCTATTACTTATCATAATAATTCAAATAAATTTACATTTAGTTATAGCAAGATTCATAACTAACTTTTGTCATTGCATCCTCCATAAGATTTATTATTATTCAAATATTTAATTTGTATTACCAGATAAATATATAATTTTTTTGATGATAAATTTGAGTCAGTACTTACTTACTAGTTTCTGTAATATAATTTCTTATTTAAACATACGATAAATTTATCATAATTGAGCAACTGCAAGAAACTACTATGGAAAAATAAAATAAGAAGGCAATATCTAGCAAATAATTTTTTCTTCAAAAAAATTTAATCTTAATTTAAAGTTTCATTGTCAATTTTTTTTAGTTATTTATTAACATTAACACTTCCATTATTTATTTTATATTTATATTATAAATAAGTATTAATTGTGTTAATATTATTTTTTTAAAAAATAGTACAAAAACAATAATGTCTTATTGATAATCAAATAAATGGATTTTTTAATTTTAAGTTTTTACATTTGTTAATGTGTGTGTTTTTTAAAATTATATTATTTATATTTTGTTAGGAGTAAGTTGCAAAGACGCATTATTTTTGAAAATAAAAAAAATTAAATAAATCTGTTTGTATATATATATTTATTAATGTATAAATTTATATTTTGTCTTTTGTTGTTGTGAAAACTGATTAATATCGCTAAATTTTTTATACATGATAGGTGATCCTGATCCTGAAGATGATCATGATTATGCTGCTAATGATATTAGGCCAGCCAGAGGAAAAAGAGATATTTTTGAATGTTTCTGGAATGGGCGACTAATTCCATATACTACAATTGCTGAGTATGCTGTATTATTGCATTAATTTTTTTAAAATTTATAAATGATAGAAAAAGTTATTTCATTTACTATTATGATTTAAAAGATATATTTCAAATAAATATACAGTGAAATCTACTACAATCAACATAATTGGTTTTTAGAAGCTTTTTTGTTCTAATATTCATTGAAATACACGTATTTAGGATAATTTATTAAAATAAGGCCCATACCATAGAACGAAATTATCCAGCATAACCACTTAAACAGAAAAATATAACATCAAAATTTTGTGTAAAAATAATCTAAATAATTAATTTGACTTTTATAGTTTACACATAAATTTAAAAAACATAAATAATCTTTCCCTAATGAAAACTATAAACAAATTTTCCATTATATAAAAGCATAAAAATCATTTCTAACATAAATAAATTGAAATAATATGACATTCAGTCATAGTTTTTGAAACATGATTATTTGATTACTACACATCATAAGGAAAAATTGCTTAATTAAATGTAACCATTTCATCCACCATATACATTCCTGCAAATAAATTTGAACAGCCTAAAAAAAATCTATCATAAAAAGTATCTTAGTCTAATAAAAGTTCCTATATTAGCTTTGTAACTCAGTTTTTCTGCTTCATGGATAAAATTTACACACATAGCAGAATAATACAGTACTATATTTTCACTACTGAAAATGTCTTGTGTAGTGCAGTGGTAGAAGGTTTAAAACATATTGCACATAATATATCGGCCAATAGCATTCATTGTTTTTATTATGTTTCTTTACAAATTTTAATTCAATAAATTTAATGAAGAAATGCAATATTTATATTATTGGTTATTTCAGGACACCTTGTAAAGGCAGATTCTTCTATATTTGAAATAAACTTCATAAGTCTTGGTTTTTCTTTTTTTTTTTTTTTTTAAAAAAAAAAAAGCATTTTCAATAGTGTCATGGCAAAGTGATCATAAAAAAGAATGATTAACTCTGTAAGTTAAAAGATATAAATTATAGAGTTTATTATTATTTATGAGATAGGTCTTAAAATATGTTTTTCATTAATTGCTTTTTATCAAGTTAACTGTAATTAAGTTTTACCAAAAATTAAATTAGATTCCATGATCTATATTATTTCAGATTACTTTCTTCCAAAATAACATTTATATCAGCATATACTTTACTATTAAGATATATTTTTCAATTTCTAAACTGATTTTTTCAGAAATAAAATTACAAATTAGAAGTAATTCTGAAATAAGTTATTATTATTATTTAAAATTATGATATTTCTATCACTTGTGTTATAGATTTGACCAAACAATTATTCAGCAGCTCTATAAAATAATACCCATGGGCATTTTGACATAAATTAATTGAAAAAAAATGTAATATGAACTAATATAGAGTTATTAGAAAATATTTTTATGCATTGAATTTTAATTTTAAAATGACTATAATGCAACTAAAAAAAAATTCTTTTGAATGGTAAGAAATATTGTAATGAGCTAAAAAGAAATGTTTTTTCTGTTTATAATTAAATACTGAAATGCATTCAAAATACACATAGAATATCATAAACTTTTTAATGATATTTTAATGTAATCTTATCCTTTTTTATTATTAAAGAACTTTTAATAACTTTTTTCAATAATTTTTTTTATTTATATATTTACACATATGCATCCATTTTCTTTAAATATACATGTATACATGTGGAAATTACTTAATGTGTGTTTGTATATGTATTTGGACCATGGGCATGTAATTTTAATAATTATTTGTTGTGTAATTATCAAATCACTATATGCATCGTAATAAACTTTTTTTTTTTTTAATTAAATGGGATAAAAAATCTTTAAAAAATTTATATAAGATTTTCATGAAAAAATAATTTTTATTAGCTCATTATTTGTTATTTTGAGAATTTGTTCTTTATTTTACATTAAAAACAAATTATTTTATTAAGAATACTTATTTCATTCAGTTTATGGAATGTTAAAGAATTTTACTTTTTATTTATTTATTTATTTTTTGCTGCTTCTAATTTCCTTATATACTTAATGTAACATTACAAATGCTGAGATTTGTAAGCAAATTTTATTTTTTGACAGAATAATATGATTATTTTTATGAAACCTTATTATATTTTTTGTCCATTTTCTAATATTAATATGTGATTAAAAATTTTTTTTTTCTAATTAAGATATTTTACAAAATCAATGTCATTCATTGGATTACAGCAAAATAATAAAATGAACTTGTTAAGCTGGAATAATTACAAAGTTAAGATAAAAAGTTATACTGATCAAATATAAACCTATTCTGAATAAATATCTAAAAAATACTAAACACACGAAAATAAACTTCAATTCAAATAGATAAATCAAGCAGACCAAAGTCTCGGAATTGTTTTAAATGATAAATAAAATTAATTCATAAATTAACAAGTTAATAAAATTAAATTCTTAAAAATTGTAGAAATTTTTTGAAGAGCTTTGTCCATTGTAATTTTTCAGCAAAAAGATGCTATGAGAAATAGTTTTAATGGAAAAAAATTCAAATTTTACAAATTTTTAAATATTAATTTTTAAACTTACGCAAAATATATAACGTTACATTTACAATCTAAATTACAAGAATATTTCAAATTTTTATTATTTACTAAAATTTTGGATTTTTCATTTTCAAATTAAATGTGCACTATAATGTGTGTATTTTTTTTTTTAGTATCTATAATTGTGTGTTTAAAATGAAATAAGAATAAATTGTAGTTTAATAGTGCAAATAATTTTTAATGTATTCTGTCTGGATTTGGCATTTGAAATATTAGCTCACATGATAAATTTTATTTAACTTATTCGTTTCTTTTTTATTTTTGTTCAAATATTACTTTTATTCTTTTGTAATTATAAAATTGTACATATGTAAATTTTAGATTTGACTGGTGTGCTGTTCCAAAAAGAAGTAAAGTAGTACCAATTGAGTGTTATAACAGGTACATTAATATTATTTTTTCATTTACTTTCATAAATATTATAGTAATTTACCAAGAATAAATATTGTGGTTAATTTATTTGAAAAATCTTTATTTTTGTGATAAAGATTACTTTGCATATAAATGCCAATATGGGTATTTGTGAATCTGATGAAAGAGAAAAAACAGGTACGACATGTTTTTGACATATACACCTCGGTCTCGTTTTATGCGGTAGATAGATTCCACAGAAAACCCACATTAAAAAAAATCGCACAAAAATAGACTTGACTTACCTTGAAAAATGGGGGACAGGGGCTGTAATTTTCAGAATTCGCATAAAAGCAAAGCAACAAGGAAGAATTACTTTAAAATTCGCATTATAAAAATAAGCAATTAAAGTATGACTGATAAAAAATTTCAAATATTTGAAAAAAATTAATACAAGACAAACTTTTTTTTTACTTTTTTTATTACTACAGTATTTAATTTTACATTTTTCATACATATTTTAATCATTACCGCTAGCGTTCGTTTGTAAACTGGTAAGAAATCGGACTCGATGTGATGTGATGTATTGCAGCTTCTCCTTATACGAAGTCAAGAATCTCTCAGCATTTATGCCCAGAGAAACCTGTTAGCCACTTTATTTTTATTCATGATGTGATGTACAACTAGCGCCACTTTCTGTCTTATGGTGTGTTAATGGTTTTCTATTTTTATATTAAAAAAATTAAATCGCAATCAAAACAAAATATTATACATTATCATTAGAAAGATTATTTTCAGTTTATAAATTCTTGTTTTTTTTATTTTAAAAATCTAAAAGATTATTTATTTCTGTTATATATAACAAAGTACGTTTTAAAAGTTTAAATTTTTTGAATATTTATTGCGATATTTTTATATATAAGTATAAATCTATTATTATTATTTACTCATTAATGTTTACATAGAAGCTAAAAATCTAAATACTGCTTCAGGCCATATTCACGTTAGCTGCTAATATAATTTATATTTTTTGAAAAAAAAAAAAAAATTTCAAGTGAAAATAAGTTTTTAATAATTTAAATTTCTTGATATCTAATAAATATAGTGAAATATGAAAGATATTAAGAAGAAACATGAATCGCATAACTTCAAAATTGCATTAAAATAATCCGCATAAAACGCGACCCAGGTGTATAAATAAGGTCTATGTGATTTACAAAAAATTAAGTATATATAAATCAATATTATTTGATTTAAATATTTTTAATAAAGCTAACTATTATTAATTAGTATTGATGAATTTAAGCACAAATCTGTATTAATTATCATTTAAATATAAAATTAGCAAAAAAATTATAACAATAACAAAAATAATACATAGTTCATTTTAGTTAAGCTTTAAGACGTAATAATGTTTACATTAATGCTGAAATGTGGGAATGGTATTAAATCATATAATAAACAGTGTCAAAATGGTTTGAAATAATTTTTTTTTTAACGATTATGTATGTTTAAAAAAAAAAAAAGATTTATCTGATTTTTAAATCTATAGAAGTAAATAGAAAATAAATGAGGACAATCTCATAATACAAATTTAAGAATCTAAGAGTTAATGAACCAAAGTGTAATGTATAGTGACATCAGATAAAGTTTGTTTTTATTTTATTTTTTAATTTTATAGTTATATATTTTTCAGTTTAAAGAGCCTTTATATAATCAGGATAATTTTATTTATTTATTTATTTTATTCAATGATGAACTTTATTCATCCAATAAAATTTTTTTCCTTCAAAAGGTTAAGGTTTAATTGGTTTATTAACTTATTGATTTTTTTTTTTAAAAAAGTATTGTATAAAATACAATATAATTAATGAGCAACTAGATTATAGGGAATTATGTATGTAATATTTATGTTTAATGTACCTTTTAAAGAATTTTTGAATATTTATAATGTTACTAGTTACTGTAATCATACTGGAAGTTAAATATGTTGATAATATTATATATAGTTTCATATCTTTTTTCTTTTCTGAATGTGGTTTTATTTTAGAATATCAGGGATATTATGGACCAATGACAAATTTCAAGTCAGTACCAATAAGTTGACATTTACTGATTTAGAAGTGAAACTTAAAGATAAGAGTACTGTTTTTACCAGGATAATCAATGGTCATGTAAGTTACCATTACCAATTTAACTCTTGAAGTTATATAATATAAAAGCTTATTTTATTTGACCATAATTTACCAAAATATTGATTTAATTTAAATTAGACGTAGTTTATTTATTGAAGTTTAATACAGTTTTTGAGTCTTTATATCTATTTGTTAATTCCAATGTATAGAAATCATCAACTGTAATAATTATAATACATTTTCAATATAGAGAATATATGCTTATTTAGATGCAGATCATTATTGTGATTAATGAATTTATATTTTAAAAGAATATGATTAGTTGAGTTTGCAATATAATGGAATGTTGAAAAACTGAATTCTAAATGATACTTTGTCAATTTCATTATTAACAATCTAAAAATAAATAAACAGTAGAATGTCAATAAAGGAAGGGAACTAATCAAAATAAATTAGTAAGCTGGAATGGAAACAGTTGAAAAAGAACTAAGGATTAAAAAAAAATTAAAATGGAAACTGCTAATTACATAAGAGTTTTGTGGATAAAGCATATTGAGTTAGAAAGAAAAACTTATTTTTTTTTTTAAAAAAAAAACTAAACCGTGATTGATTGAATAAGAAAAAAGAGAGTGGATATATATAATCTGTTATATGAAATGATAATAGATGATTTCACAAAATGACATTATAAAAAAAGAATGACCATTGAAGCAAAACATAGATGTTATCGAAGAAAATGGAGAATTATTTCAGAGTATATTTAAAGTATAGGAAAAATTAAGTATAATAGAAATTTGAAGTTGACAAGGACTAAAAAGGTTGAAGCATATTAGGATTTTAAATTAAATATGAAAAGCACAAAATAAAGATAGAATTGACTGTGGAAAATAATCTTAATCTGATAACATTATTAGATCATATCATCATTGTCAACTGTTATCACTCCACTGCAGGATGAAGGTTTCTCCAAGTTTAACCTATCTTCTCCGATCTCTAACCTCTCTTCTTCACATCACTCCTGCACACTTTCTTATTTCATTCAGCCATCTCACATGTGATCTCTTTCTGGGTCTTTTACAATCTATTGGAATCCAGTTTTGTCCATCTATTGTCACTCTTCTAGCAATATATCCAACTCAACTCCACTTCAATTATTTAATTCTTTCAATGATGTCAGTAACACCTGTTTGTTCTCATTCATTTATTGTATTTTTGATTTCTTGTTACTCCTAATATGCACCTCTCCATACTTCTTTGAGTGCTCTGAAGTCTGTATTGCTCTTTTATTAAGTGGCCAAGTCTCGGATCCATAAGTAAGAACTGGTAAAACACATTTATTAAAAACTTTCTTTTTCAAACACATCGGCATATTTCCTTTTTATATTGAGCTATTTCTACCAAAAGCATTCCAATCAAGTTGATTAATTTCATCCATTATGCTTCCATCTGTCGTAATAATCTAATCAAGGTATTTGTAGTTGTTAACTTCTCTCTCATCTTTATCAATCTTTATTTTCATCTTTTGAGAAAATCCATTGAACATTACTTTAGTCTTTTTAACATTTACCTTTAGTCTTACTTTCTTCTGATAACTCTTGCAACATTTCCTGAAGCTCTGAACCATTATTTGCAAAAATAACTACATCATCTGCAAAATTTAAATGATTTAACTAATCTCAATTTACTTTTACTCCTTTAGCTTCCATTTTAATCCACAAAATACTTTTTTCAGCATTGTAAAAAGTTTTGAGGATATGGAGTCTAGCCATTCTCAATGTTAACCTTCCTAATATCATTATGTAATCTAATTGTTGCTGTTGCATTTTTATAAATATTTTTCAGAATATGATAATATCCTGGGTCTATATCTTGATGATCCAATGCTTTAATCACTGAAGAAATTCTTATAGAATCAAATGCCTTTTCATAATCTACAAATCCAAAGCATTAATGGCAACTCCTATTCATTGGTTCTTTCTATAACTTCCCTCAATATTTGTATAAGATTTATTGTACTCAAACCACTTTTAAATCCAGTTTGTTTTCTTGGTTTGTGTAAAACTAATAAAAGACTGATAGGTCTGTAATTTCTAATATTTTCTTTATCACCTTTTTTAAATATTAATAATAATACATTCTTCCAATTATCTGGTACATCTTTATCATTTAGACGTTTATTATATAACTTTTCCAAAAATTTTTCTATTTCTTCACCTGCTTTTAATATATTAATTATAATTCCATCATTACCTGGAGCTTTTCTTTTTTTTCGTAAATTTAATTGCATGTCTCATTTCATTTAAAATTCTTGGCAATTCAGAAGATGTAGTAGACGTAGGAGGTACTTGCTCTTCTATTACCATATAATTCTTGATAGAACTCTTCTACCCATTTTATGATGCCATTTCTCTTTTTAATAATAGTTCCATTTTTTTTTTTTTATTGCAGATATTACTTTCCTACCAATATGTTGTTTTACTTTCATGAGACTTTTATTCTCTTTTACAGCTTTCATTGCTTGTTCATAATTATAAATTTCTTATATCATCAACTTTTTTCACACCATTTTAAAAAATTCGTGATATTCAATTTTTTTAATGCATCATTTTTATATATCTTTATATTTTTTCTTCCGAATTGTCTTGTCTCAGTAGAAATTTTACTGGTTAATTGCTACTTTTTTCTACCATCTACCCTTTTTGCAATTTTTAAAAGTGTATCAATTATTTTCTTATTAGTTTCATTCAATTCTGAGTCATGTTCAAAATCTACCAATACTTGAAACCGATTTGCAAGTTCTAATTTAAATTCATTAGAATGTTTCTGAAGATTAGTAATATCAACTGTAAATATTGTTTTTCTTAATAATTTTTGCCCCTAATTTTGCATTAATACGCATCTTACTAATCACATGATCACTATTTCTTATGCTAGCACATTACTGTTATTAAAACAGGCAAAACTCTCCATATTGTAGTGCCAACCAGAGCAATCAATGGATGCCAGAAGGCTTGTACATAAAGGCACTAGATGGGGATTTTATGCACAAGCCTTCTGGCATCCATTGATTGCACTGAGTGGCACTCTGTATGGAGAGTTTTGCCTGTTTTAATCTTAGTAATCAATGATCACTTCCTGTGTTGAATTTATTAAAAACATTACAATCTTGAAATTTGTATTTTTTTTTAATCAAAATATCCAATTCTGCTGTACCTTCATTTGGATACTTCAATGTTCATTTCCTTTTAACATTTTTCTGAAAAAAAGAATTCATAATATAAAGTTTTTCTTTTTCTGTAAACTCCCCAAGTCTATGTCCTCTCTCATTTCTATTACCATAATCAAATTTACCTACAGCACTTTCATCTCTCATTTGTTTACCAATCTAGTATTAAAGTTTTCCATAACAATTTTAAATGTTGTTTAGTCTAATCAAAAGTCTTGTACATCCATATAAAAATCTTTTACTACTTCATCACTATGAGAACTTGTTGGGGCATAAATCTGAATTATCTGCAATTAAGTTGAGTAACTTAATCTGGCCACTCTATTTAATACACCATCTATTTCCACAATGTTGTTCTTCCACTTTTTATTTGTAATGAATCCTACTCCACTTGCACTTCCAATATTTGTGCCTTTGTAGTAGAGTACATGTCCACTTATTAAATTGTATGTCTCTTCATCTTTTCTTCTAATTTCACTAAGTTCAATAATATCCCATTTAATATAAGACAGTTCTTCCAATTCTTGCAATATTCCTTCACTTGAAAGTGAACTGCAGTTTTAAGTATCTAAATAAAAAGTTGCCATTAAATGCCAGCCTGGATCCGCAATCAGGGGATTCTTAACACCATCCGCCTTTGGCCACCAACTGGGAATAAGGGCCATGATTTATTTTTGTCTGTCATGATTGGGCATATGTATTAGAATTTTTTTTTTATTCACACACACACACATTCATTTTGCTTTATCAGGCAACTGAGAAGAAAAACCATAGTTTTTCTTGATCTTAAATTCAGAGATAAAAAGCCAATAAACTCACCACGCTGGCTAATGCGTGTTGGTGAGCAGCCCATCCATGTTCGTATACTATATGCATAATCACATATTAATAACAGATATTTGATATCAAATATAAAGTTTTGATTCTTTGCCATCATATATAATATAATTAAAATATATAATATGGGATTAAAACTATAATTTTTTTCACATCTTATATCCTTTTTATTGCTCCAATTCCGGTTGATCGAGTGAGTTAAAACTCTAAACTTTTGATTGGTCAATTACAGAATCAGCAGTAAAAGTATATTTATTATTTAATATTATATTCGTTTTAGTTTCATTTGTAGAAAGCAAATTAATAATTTGTCAGAATATGAAAGTGAATGAAAGTTTTTTCAAAAATAAATTTCTATTTATAATTATAGAAATATTTATAGCGAAGAACCTATAAAGAACATTTGTAATCTATTAGAAAATGTTGCATACATCATTGATTTTCTTTCTCAGTTTACATTCGTGTAAAAGTAAATAATTTTTACTAAAATCTTAACTATTTTTCTAAAATAATTTTATTTTCAGCATATTTTATCAAAATAATTTATAATATGTAAAAAGAAATACTTAAAAAAATATTCTTAAAACATTCATTTTTATTTTCAAAATCAAAATAAAGAAGTTGGAGCGGTGAAAAATTATTGACAAGCGCTCTGTTTTCTTCAAAATGAGAACCAACCAATCAGCATCTAGGATTGTTGTAGCGTCAAATTTAAATATTGATTTTTTACTTGTAAAATAATTCTAGAGAGGGCAGCATCTTATGGTATTTTTTAAGTTTTAAAATGAATGTAAATTCGTTACAATAGCTGGTTTTAGAGCGAATTAAAGCCGTGTTCAAGTTGACTCTCGTCTTTCTTTCATATACGTAAAAAAAAAAAAAAAAATTTTTAATATATCACCATTGACTAATATTAATTTCATTTTATGCTGAGATTTAAAAAAAAAAAACTATGTTTTATTTGTCCATATTTTTAAAGTAAATAATGTGAAATAAATGTATTAAAATAGAGTAGTCTTAATTTAAAATCCAAGCTTTTTTTTTTAAAAAAAAAAATGTATATATGCAGATTATGCTATAAATAAACATATACTACATATACAGAAATAAAAAAACAGTTTTTCATACATTTTTAAAAAATGGTATAGTTTTTTTTTTTTACTTGACCAGAGTTTCTTTAATTGCTATAAATTACAGTTGAAAATTGCTAATAGTGACTGTTTAAAAAAAACCATCAAACTAATATATGAATAAAATATATGCATATATTTTAAATTTTATTAATTATTAAATTTGTAAGTTAAATAGTTGATTTTTTTTTTTTTTTTAAATTTCTAGTCTTTTTTATGAGTTTTTTTTACATTGTGAAACTGCATAAATGTAATTTACATATATTTAATTCCTCTAGAAATATATAAAAATTTGCTATTCTTTTGGGTCATGGTATTGTTTATTGTTGAGTTGTTGTTTTTTTTGTTTTTTGAGCATCTTATTTAATGGTAAAAATCATTTCTCATACATATTTTCAGTTTTTCTAATACAGATTCAGATAATTTTTTTGAAATGTATTGTTGCAATATTTTAACATGTTGAATTTTAAGTGTTATTCACAAAGCTGATTCCTGAATCCATGTGTATATATATATTTTGTAATTTTCCATTTTTTTAAAAATAAAAATTGAAATTTCAGATTACTTTATTTGTTAACAATGAAATTATTTATTTTAGAAGATTACTATATGCTTAACTTTTTTTTTTGTTATAAATATGCACATTGTTGATTTTAAAGATAAATCTCTGTAATTAGTATTGAAAAAATGATAATGATTTAAGATTCATCTTATATATGGTACACTTGGCAGTATTATGATTATTTTTGATATAATTAATATTATTGTTTATAAATGTGATTAATGAAAATATAATTATTTTTCTATGTAAAAAGATAAAAAACAAGAAAAAGGTATACTGAAGAGGAAAAAGTATTATAGCCATTTGGGGAATTTAAATTGTCAGAAATGTCATTCATTTGCAGTTACTGGTAACTGATTATAACAATTCTAATTCTAGAAGAAAAAAAAAGATAAAATAAAAGATGAATTTTTTTGATGAACTATATCACATATTAATTTATATAATCATTGTAAAATGTGATATATGTCCACATATGTTATGTTGATTCTTTAATCTGCTTATTTGATGTCTTATGATGCTACCTTGTAGCAAATTTGTCTTCTTAAAACTTGTTAAATTGTAGTTTTTCATCATATTTTAGTCTTAACTATTTATTCCCAATGAAAACAATCAATATTGCACATCTATAGAGTATTTTTGAGATAATGTAAACAGGAGCTGTCATTCCCATCCAAACCACACTCAAGTTTACTATAAAATACTTTATTATACGAAATCTATTACTATTCATTTTTTTATACATCCAATCCATTTAACTGAAGAACATACAAATTGATCTTGCCAACATATTTTAAAAATATTATGAAGCATCCTTATATTAAGTTTTATATTGATGCAATAAATTTAAACTTGGCAAAGTAACAGCCCTATATTTAATTGAAATAGTAATTAAACTATGGTGACTTATTTTTTAAATGGTTAAATTCAGCAATTGCACATTAAGATTTATATTACACTGGATATGTATTTCTACCTAAAATATTATTGACATATTTAAATTGGTTCACATTCTCAAATTAATAATTATCCAAACTAAAACATTGTTGAAGTTTCCAAACCAAAACGTTGATCAAAGATCAAGAATATTGGGTCAACTATATTTTGAAGATTAACAGAATCATCAGAATACTATAAATCTAGAAGCCAAGAAAATAGAGTTCATATTTTTATTTAATTTGTATTAAAAATACCATCATCAAATCTTGATACATCTCTTTCCTAATAACACTAGTTTTTATTTTAAATGTTTCAGATTTTCACTATGAGTAATCATGTGCTTTCTCATACTATTATATAAAAATTGTTTAATATGAACAAACTTCATTAATCAACAATATTTATAGAGTTTTTCTTCAAATTGAGATAAATGTCTTGACCAACTCACTAAAAGCCTTCTCACTCCTTTACTCAAGACTAAATGAGTATGGTGCTTTTGATTTTTTTAAAATCAAATTAATTTTTAATAACTACTTAGTTATGACTAGAAATAATCTAATCATTAAAATTCTTGAAACTAATTTGCTGAACTGAATAACAATAATTATAGTATTTTTTCCATTTTTTATTTTATTTTTATTAAATTGGAGTAAAAACATACTTAAAATCAGAGATGTACACTTCATGTGAGTCATTGTTTTTTTAAAAAAAATTCTAGTGGCTTTGAAGCTAACATGCCACTTCCATATTTAAACCCTTCACTAATATCTTATTCTTAGCCTTTCACTTTTTAAGCTTATAAAATGTTTTAATTTAACCTTGGACGTCTTTGTTCAAATTTAAATTTGTAAAAAGGTTGTATTATTAAAAACTCATTCGAATTATTGTATCATTTCTTCATTATTCACAAGTTGATTTCCTCCATTTGTTTGAAATGTCATAATTATATAACAGTGTCATCAATTAATTACATATGATTATGAAATTGTTTTTCAGTTATATATATTGCTATCATAAAAAGATCTAAAATAATCATAATCAACAAATGATTGCATCTTCATTGTATTTTTAATTTACCAATTTTAATTAGATACAAAATTGAATAGTGTTTTAGAAATACATATAATTTTATTTTTGAAGTATATCTATTTTTTTAAATTTTAATATTTTAGGAGATTTAGTACAAAATTTTAATTCAGAAAACATGATACACAACTTTTAATATTTAATAAATTTAATCTTTGTAACTAACTAAGAAGTTTATAGCTTCTATCCACTAACTGTGAAGACAAAAACTGTAGCTATAACATAATGGAGCCTTCAATTGAGAAGAAAATATCATTCTTTTTTGGGCACTCAGCCTATACTTTCTCTTTATCTTTTATATTTATTGATGAAAAATAGGAATAAATAATTTTTTTAGAAAAAATCATTTTATTCGAGAATATTTGTTTTGTAGATAACTAAATAAATAAAAAATAAATTCCAATTGTGATATTTTTTATATAGCTTGTTTTTATATTTTAATGTGTAAAAAGTATTAATTTAATTTACATTATAATAATAAAAGAAAAATCAGTTTTGTTACTTAAGAAATTAAATGTATATTAAAATTTAATAGTCCCCCTGAAAATATATAGATTATATATTTTTTTATCAAATGTTCAGTCTTTTTAGGCATCTAGTTCTAAAAAGTTTATAATGGAAAATAATTTTGTATACAGAGAATAAATTGTCCATTTTCTTTTAAGCATTTCATAATCTGATTAAGCATAACAGATTTTATTTCTTGCTGCTTCAAATTTTAATACTATGTGATTTTTTGATGCTTCTGTTATTGGTTTATTAAGATATACAATTGGTTTAATATGTTCCCATAAAATTTTCCTGGAAATGCTTTATTTAAAAATTCACTGTCATTTATCAAAGTGTCAGGGAAGAAATATAGTCCTGTTATATCTCTCAGCATAACAGATCATTTCATAACTCTTGAGCATTATTGCATGTCTTCCAATCTATTATGGATTTAGCCCAATATTGAACATTGCAACTATTGATAAAACTATTTAAATGAAAAATTATTTTATTTATTGAATGAGATATGCTTTTCCAGCTACCTTTGCTACATAGACCATTGACAATTTTTCAAAATTTGAATTCTATATTGTTTAATTATTTCATTTTAAGCTTCTGAGGCAAAAAAATCTTTAGATGAGTTGTTATTTCAAAATCATTAAATTTTTGATATATATGCTATAATGTAGAAGCAATGACATTATAAGCAAAAAAAAAAAACCTGGATATTAGTGACATGATACATAGCATATAATTGTGACCAAAGCATCATTTATATTTGTCCCATCTAGATTGCCTTCTCATTCTATAATTTAGTTCCATATCTTCTCAATAAGAATTCTGTACATAACGGTTCACAGCTGCATATTATTTAAACATTTTAGGTGGCTAATTTGTCTTGAGGTGCAAATATTATTTCCAGCCATAAATAATGTGACTGCTTTAGTTTATGCGTTCTTATGTGATCAAATATTTTAGAGCAATAAAGCATTTTTAAAGAAAAATAGCCTGTTATTTTTTTTAAAATATTGATTAAATGTTATATAATTCAGTCAACACAAAATTCAAACAAAATAAGTTTTGATTCAAATTATAGCGGTTAAGATTATTTCATATGACTACATTTCTATTTTTACTAATCCCATTTTCATTTATCTGTTTATTCATTCTCTTTTCTGATTTTATTGTCATAATAATGAGTAGCTTTTATTAATCATATAACAAATTCTTGGTTAATTTTATTCTGAATGTTAAAGTAATCTTTTACTTTTATAATGAAGCATTTCAAGGTACCTTGCTTAATCATATTTTATATACACTGAATTCCCATATGGTAGTCGAATATGAAAGTTTTTTTTTAAAAAAAAAAAAAAGGATAACATTATACACTTGGGGCTCATTCTATGCGGTAGACAGGTTCCGCAGAAAACCCGCATTAAAAAAAAATCGCACAAAAGTAGACTTAACTTACCTTGAAAAATGGGGGATAGGTTCTGTAATTTTCAGAAATCGCATAAAAGCAAAGTAACAAGGAAAAATTACTTTAAAATTTGCATAAAAAAAAAATAAGGAAATAAAGTATGACTAATAAAAAATTTCAAATATTTGAAAAAAATTGATACAAGACAAACTTTTTTTATTAACTACAGTATTTAATTTTACATTTTTTCCTACATATTTTAATCATTATCACTATTTGACAATATGCAGCTCTTTTGTGAACTGGTAAGAAATCAAGATTCGTCACAAGAGGAAGTATAACTAGGGTCACTTTCAGTCGTACTGTGTTCGACAATTTAATTGGTGATTAAAGTTTGAGATGATGATTTTACTAATTGTTTATAAAGCTCGCGATATCCAGACATATAACTATTCAGCTCTTGTTGGAATTTAAGAGGTTGTTCATTATAGCAAACTCTCAGATTTCATTATTTTCTGGCATTTTTCTTTGTCTCACATATCAACAGAAAATCTATGATTAAATGATTTTTACTTACCAGAAAATAATAAATTTGTCTTCATTTGATAGATATTTTTGTTTACTACTGAAATAAATTCTAAATGTTCACATTTTGTTTCTATATTAAAAAAAAATGAGATCGCAATCAAAGCAAAAAGATTATACGTTATCATTAGAAAGATTATTTTCAGTTTACAAAATCTTCGTTATTTATTTAAAAAATTTAAAAGAATATTTATTTCTGTTATATCTAACAAAATATGTTTTAAAAGCTTAAAATTTTTGAATATTTATTGCGATATTTTTATACTAGTAAGTATACATCTATTATTATTATTTATTCATAAGTATAAGTAGGTTATTTACGTAAAAGCTAAGATTCTAAATAGCTTCAGGCCATATTCACGTTAGCTGCTAATATAACGTTATATTTTTGAAAAAAAAAAAAATTTCAAGTCAAAATAAGTTATTAATAATTTAAATTTCTTGATATCTAATAAATATAGTGAAATATGAACATCTTTATCGCATAAAAGAAAACCCGCAAGAAACATGAATCTCATAACTTCAAAATCGCATTAAAAAAATCTACATAAAATGAGACCCAGGTGTACTTCAAAAGATGCTCACAGTGCATGAGATAAGGATTTACATATTAGTAATGTACTTTTTGTATTAAAAATAATCAAATTAATGTAATCAATTTATTGCTTTCTGGTAGAAGGCATTAAGTAGCAAACTTTAATAATATTCTATATCAGTGTTTGTCAACTGACAACATAACATACCTTAGACCAATAAATTTTTTTTTTATAGACCAAATGAAGTATTGAGCAAAAAAATAAATGGAAAAAAGGCAATTGTTTTATAGTAAAATATAATTATTGTAGTGTTTAACAATTTTAATGATTAAAAAAACAGAATAGTTCACAAAATTATACAAAAGCAAATTAACTAACAAAATCTGAAGAATAATATTTAAATAACTGAGTGAAGCATAATTGTAAAACAAAAAACTAATGTGATTGTTGCTGATTCTTTTCAGTAATTAGCTTGTCATGTCTTGGAGATATATTTGTGATTGCTAAGCACTAAGCTGGATTTATTAATAAACAATTTTACTTGATTTTTATGAATGTCATTGTCAAAAATGTAGATTCACACAAGTATGTGATTGAAAATGGTAATAACACTCTTAAGGCTTATTTGTATAATTTTGGATATTCAGTTTTAATTTTAACCCAAAATTGAATTATACTTGTTGAATTAAATAATAACTTTAATGTACCATTACAACTTCAGTCTATTAAATTTTTCCTGTTTCAAATCAGTTAGGTTATTTTCTTGTTCAATAAATGAATTTGAAATCCATATATTGCCTTTCCATGTATCTTCTTGTGAAAAATATTGATTACATGCACAACAAAGTCCGTCCTATTAAATGTCCATAAACAGTATTTTTTCAATTCACCAATACTTATATCAACTTTATTTATCAATTCTGAAAATGAATGAAACATCATAGTTTTTTTCTTCTACATGTTTATACTATTAGTTTTAATTTTTTCTTGAATGTCTCAATTTTATTCCACAAATCAAAGTAGTACTATTTCTTTGCAGGCTTAAATTTAGTTCATTTATTAATGAAAATATATCTGACAAGTAAGCCACCCTAGTAATCCCATTGTTATCATGAAAAATATTTCTCAATTCTGAACTTTTTGTTTCTAGAAATGTTTCAACTTCTTTTCTTAATTCATGAAGTCTTGTTAATGTTTTTTCTCTTGACATCCATTGTACTTCTGTATGAAATAGTAAATTTTTATATCCAGATTACATTTCATTGCCTAAACTTGGATTTAGTGTGTTGTATTTAATATAATTTAATATTTTTATCGATTGAATATGAACATTGTTCAAGTCAAGAGACAATTTTTTAGCAGCTAAATGCTCATGCTGTATAATACAGTGAGTAATAATTTTGTCATCCTTTTTTTTTTTTTTTGCAACTCCTGAATGTTTTCCAATTATACTTGCTGTGCCATTAGTATATTTGCCAACACAAATTTTCCAATTGAGTTTTTTTTCGATATAATTGTCAATTGCTTTAAATATATCTGAACTAGATGTTTGATTAGAAAGTTCGACACAACAAAAAAAAAATTTTTTTTACATCACTAAAAGTATGACGTTATTTGTAACATCTGTAAAGTCATCTATTTGAATTGCAAACAATGATTTCCTTACTTTTTGAATTAATTAATCTTCAAAATCGATTGTTAATTTACTAAATATGCATTGAGTAGTATTATTAGGAAACGGCAAAGTTTCCATTTTGTCTCCAGCAACTGTATGTAGGATTTCAGAACACATGTCTATTAAATATGATTTAATTAAATTTCCAGCAATATAGTACTGCTTTTTTTCATATAGCAATCTTTAAACTAACTGAATATGATGCTTTTCCAAGAAACATATTAACCAAAAAAAATTTTTTAAAAACTGATTTTTATTTTTTTAATTCAGCATTTTTATGTTCAAAAAAATCCAATAGCTTATTTTGTAGATTTGAATATTTGGTATGTAAATGATGCATTAATTTTGCTAGCTTTTTACATTCATTGGATAAAATTTTTCTGCAAATAATGCATTGAGGTCTGAGTAAAATTTCATTAGACTCAGGCCAAGAAACGAAAACAAATTTAAATATCAGTTGAATTGATGAAGTACATTTTTGTTTTGGCTGAGGCGAATCATTTTGTGAATAAATAATATTTTCATTAACACTTATATTTGGTTTTTGAAAAAGTCTGCAATAGTTATTAATGATTTTTGGTATTCATTTTTTAAACAGCTAAAATTTATCAAAACAGTAAGCATTGCCTTAAAATTCAATACTGAAGAATCTAAAGATCCCGGTTCGAATCCCATGCTAGTACGTCACTGGTCAGGTTAGCAACACCTGAAGAAGAGGGGAGAATAATATCTCGAAACATTGTGCATATACTAACCTGTTTGATGTGGTATTACTACCAGTCGAATGTATTTGGAATATTTAAATATAGTTAAATTTTTTTAAAAACATTCAATACTCTATTAGATAATGGAAATAGTCCAATATAAAAATACAAATAAATATAAGGTACTTAATACACTGTGACACTACTTTTCATATCTAAAAGTTTGTAGGCCAAGAATCAAAGATTTTAATTACAGCTAGAATCGTATCAATATGAGGGCGCCACCAGTAAATAATCTGGAGCCACGAAATTAGAAGAATCTTATATCATGGCTGTTAATTCTTATACGTATGATAGATTAGCTAACCTCCCTTTGCAATCCCTCTTTTTTTTTTATATGCGTGTATACGCTACGGTCATATGTTTTATTATCACATACAAACACTAAAAGAATGAACACGAACACTTACATATGTTTCAAATAATACTCAGCTTTGTTATGAGTTTTACTTCACTTTTATTCAAGACCCCAGATAGAAATACATCCTTAGCAATCCCTCAACATGCCTAACATTATCGTTCTTTTTCTCACTCTCTCGTTTTTTATACATAAATAAAAAAAAACTTACAAAGGTGAAGAGTAATATATATTTTTCGTTCTCGAAGGAACATGCGCTCTTACTTATATATATACAAGCGCCCCAGATCGATCTGAATCTTGATCAGTGCAGGGACTAAGCGACTTACTATTAGGAGATAATTATTGTACTAAACCCCTACCCTATCTTTCAATATTTACTCCACCCTTAAACTTTTCGTTTGCCTTCTTAAATCATTTCTATTTTTAATCTCCTCTATAGTCTTGAATTTCGTCAAAAGTTATTTGAAAAACCCTCAAAACAAAAAAACATTTAACAAAACATATAAACAAATTGAACAATGTTATTATACGCATTATAAATATATATATGACAAAACCCCTTCTATTGTCGCGGCGTATACTTCGTGGCTGATTTGATACAATCCTAATCAGATATGTTTTTATAGATCAGCAATCAATAGTTCAAAAAAAAAAAAAGTTTATATTACCCTGATCGATCAGTGTCCATACGCGTTCCTTGGGATCCTTTGGGAGTTGATTCACAGTAACACATTTTGTCCTCAGGCTTAACTTCGCTTTCTCTTCGGTGGTTTATCGGTGATGAAATCCAGAAATCAGCTAATGTCCCGGCTGGGGACGGATTTTAGTTGTTTAGCCTTCTAACATTTTTATTTTTCAAAAGTTCTCTTCTGTTATAACAAATTAATAATTAATTAAACAATAGGTTTGTCTCTTATTTATAGTCCTTTTTCCATTGTCCTTTTATCTGATCACATTCGCAGCCAGTGATTGCATTTCTTTTTTTTTTTTAGCTTTTTAACACCAGCTACCTAGAAGCCACGACAATAGAATTAATTAAATTGTTTTAAAAAACAAAAATTTTTTTAATTAGTATCACTTTCGATGTAATCTCAATCCAATTAAAAAAATAACTAATCTACCATTTTATCCTTTTTTTTTTTTTTCTATTCTGTTCTTTTAAAATCCCATTAAAAATAAAACAATAAATAATGCCAAAAACCCACTATATATATAAAAACTAATAAATAATACCGCAAAAAAAAAAAACTTTCTATATACACAGCATTTATTTATTATTATATGCCTAATATATATGTGTATGTAGGTGATTTTTACATATATAAAGAATATAACGAGCCGCTCGAAATTATCGGCTCATTGCATCTCTTCCGGGAAAAAAAATATTAAAAAAAACTTTAATTACTCCGTGAAGGTTTGCCTGGAAATTCTCTTATCCCATTACCTTTTCCACTAGGTTCATTACTATTTTCCCACCTAATCTTAGAGTCTTCCCGTCTTCCATATCGTTATATTCCATATCGACTGATATTTCTATGGCTTCCTCAATCGATAGCTGTCGATTTTCTGCCAGTTTCCGCTGTACTCCTGAAGGAAGGTTGTATCTTATCGTTCTCACTATTTGAAATTGGTCCATTGGATAGGCTTCCAATGTTCTTAATTTTGCGGCTTGACGCTGGAAAAACTGACTATGTTCCGTCTTTGTCAGGTTTATATTTCTCTTGCGATATTTTCATGCGTATCGCCTCTTGTTTTTCCATGCCCCAGAACCCCCGTAGAATCATGTTTCGATATTCCGAGAAAGTTTTGGGTCTGTAATTTACAGCTTTCCACCATTCCTGCATGGGACCACTTAAATAGCTTGTCGCTATAATAATTTTTTCTGCTTCTTCTGATCTATGAAAGTGAAAAAAATCTTGGAAACTATTCAAATAATCAAATGGGCTTTCTTCCCTGTCTCCTTTAAACCCTTTTAAATGAATAAACTTGGCTAATGCCATTCTATCGAGGCTATTTTCCTCGGGTTCTTTTCCATTTTACTTTCCTCCGTGTCTATCCCTGTCCACTTCTTTCGTGGTTTTACTTTTATTTGTTCTAGTTGTCCTTCTCTTTCTCTCTCACTATTCTTATCGGCTTCAACGTCTGTTCTACTTAAATCCCCTTCTATATCCGATCTGTTTTCTTTATTCTCTTTTAACTCATTTATCTCTTTTCTCATGTCTTTGATCATTTTTTTAATTTCTTTTATTTCTTTCCGGTCTTCTTCTATCATATCTTTAATCTCCTTTATTTCTTTCCGGTCTTCCAAAACTATTCTTTTTAGGTCATTAATTGCTCCCAGTATCTCTTCCAACTGACACCGCTCGGGGTTCCTGAATGTCACCACCGGGCTTTCTGCTACACTTTCGTCCTCGCTCATTTTTATTTTTGTCTTTTTTGTTCTATACTTAATTCTAAATTCTCCCCCAACCAAGACACTTACTCTGATCTCATCTAAAACCTAAACCACCCCACCTATCTCACAACTCTTATCTCTGGCCGTTTATTGTTTTTGTAGGCCCCAAAACGTTGGGTACACCATTTTCTATCTTTTCTCTAGCCTACCCCTCTGTGACATTACTTTTCGTATCTAAAAGTTTGTAGGCCAAAAATCAAAGATTTTAATTACAGCTAGAATCGTATCATACGAGGGCGCCACCAGTAAATAACCTGGAGCCACGAAATTAGAAGAATCTTATATCGTGGCTGTTAATTTTTATACGTATGATAGATCTAGCTAACCTCCCTTTGCAATCCCATTTTTTTTTATATGCGAGTATACACTACGGTCATATGTTTCATTATCACATACAAATGCTAAAAGAATGAACACGAACACTTACATATGTTTCAAATAATACTCAGCTTTATTATGAGTTTTACTTCACTTTTATTTAAGACCCCAGATAGAAATACATCCTTAGCAATCCCTCAACATGCCTAACATTATCGTTCTTTTTCTCACTCTCTCTTTTTTTATATATAAATTAAAAAAAATTACAAAGGTGAAGAGTAATATATATTTTTTGTTCTCGAAGGAACATGCGCTCTTACTTATATATATATAAGTGCCCTAGACCGATCTGAATCTTGATCAGTGCAGGGACTAAGCGACTTATTATAAGGAGATAATTATTGTACTAAACCCCTACCCTCTCTTTCAATATTTACTCCACCCTTAAACTTTTTGCTTGCTTTCTTAAATCATTTCTATTTTTAATCTCCTCTATAGTCTTGAATTTCGTCAAAAGTTATTTGAAAAACCCTCAAAACAAAAAAAAAAATTAACAAAACATATAAACAAATTGAACAATGTTATTATATGCATTATAAATATATATATGACAAAACCCCTTCTATTGTCGCGGCATATAGTTCGTGGCTGATTCGATACAATCCTAATCAGATATGTTTTTATGGATCAGCAATCAATAGTTAAAAAAAAAAAAAGTTTATATTACCCTGATCGATCAGTGTCCATACGCGTTCCTTGGGATCCTTTGGGAGTTGATTCACAGTAACACATTTTGTCCCCTGGCTTAACTTCGCTTTCTCTTCGGTGGTTTATCGGTGATGAAATCCAGAAATCAGCTAATGTCCCGGCTGGGGACGGATTTTAGTTGTTTAGCCTTCTAACATTTTTATTTTTCAAAAGTTCTCTTCTGTTATAACAAATTAATAATTAATTAAACAATCGGTTTGTCTCTTATTTATAGTCCTTTTTCCATTGACCTTTTATCTAATCACGTTCCCAGCCAGTGATTGCATTTTTTTTTTTAGCTTTTTAACACTAGCTAACTAGAAGCCACGACAATAGAATTAATTTTAATTCTTTTCTCTCTTTCCCCCACCTTTTCAGATCAGAAAATTTAATTACGAAATTGTTTTAAAAAACAAAAATTTCTTTAATTAATATCACTTTCGATGTAATCTCAATCCAATTAAAAAAATAACTAATCTATCATTTTGTCCTTTTTTTTTTTTCTACTCTGTTCTTTTAAAATCCCATTAAAAATAAAACCATAAATAATGCCAAAAACCCACTATATATATAAAAACTAATAAATAATACCGCAAAAAAAAAAAAACTTTCTATATACATAGCATTTATTTATTATTGTGTACCACTGCAATTTCGATTAGCTGGCTAGGGCAAACAGCATGATACATATGACTGATAACTGTTAAGTTATTTTTGCACATACCGGAATCTGCCTCAGTGCATGAAGTGCGCATGCACAAAATTGATAATGGTGGATCATTTTTACTGTGAGATGATTGATACTATGAAATAGAAACTTTTGTATTTTGTTTCTTAGTTTATTTTACAAACAAAAGAAAATTTGAGAACTGAATTAAATATAAATTTAATAAAATTAATCATAACTAAAAGATTGTAAACAAATATGTAATAAATATGAATAAATTTATAAGTTTTTTTTGTAGATCACTAGTTAAGAAATACCACTCTATATCATATCTTTCATAATATTTTTAAATATATTCTTTTGTTTAATATTGATTTAATATTTTTTTTAATTTTGGGAAGGAGTTTTATCTTCTCGTTCGTTGTTTTATTTTTCAGTGAATTTAGTATAATTACTGTAATAGGATGGTGGATCTGGGGGTGGTCCCTGGGTTGATCATTGGGTGATGGGAAAAATATTTCAAAATAAGTAAATATTAAAGTAATTTTTGCTATTTAAGTATAATTTATAATGTTAAAGTGATGTTTAATATCACAAACATATAAGTAATTTTATCTGTAAAAGAGATCATGAGATCTCTGAGAGATCAGCCAGCTAACTCCTTAAAGCAACTAAAGTATGATTATATATATATATCAACCAGCATTATAAGTAAAAGTAAAATACTAATACTACTCAAAGGAAAAAATTATTCATCATCATGAATAATATATATATATATATTTTTCAAATATATAAGTATATCAGCTTTCATTAGATTGCTATTTTTCACTTATTCAAATTTTACATGGTTTCTTATTTATTATGTCTTTATTTAGTATAATTTTGCACTATCATAAGTGAGTAAAAAGTAGTTACGGTTTCACAAAATGAAAGGAATTCACATATTCAAAATTTTATAAGTGCAAATTCTGGTGAAATGACCAAATTAAAAAATATAAGTTATATTTTTAGAACAGAACTGTTTGCAGAATTATTATATACAAATGCTTACTGCATGTTGTATAATACATTATAGTAACATGCTTAAATTAAGTTATTAAACATAGAAAGAATCACCAAAATAAAGAGATTAAGATAGTATGGCTATGTTAGAAGAATTAACAAGAACAAAATATTTATAATAATGAGTGATTGAAAAGCACTGAGGAGGAAAATGAAAGGATGACTAGGATGAACAATATGGGAAGAAATGGTTTGTTAGAGGCAGGTGTTTATAGGTAAGAAGGAAAAAGGTGAATGAAATAGTAGATTATAATCATTTTTAACCATTATCGATCCTCTGCAAGATGAAGGTCTCTCCAAGTTCAGTCTATCTTCTCCACATCATCCCAGCATTTTATTTCATCCATCCATTTCTCATGTGTCTCTTTCTAGGCCTTTTACAAATCTTGGAATCTAATTTAAAACATGAACTATTCATCCTGTAATCATCTCTTTTAGCATGTATGTCCAGCCTAATTTCCACTTCAGGAGAAATAATTTCTTTCAATTATATCAATAGCACCTGTTTGCTCTCTCATCCATGTATTTTATTTTCGATCTCTTTTTGCTACTCCTAATATGCATCTCTCCATAACTTCTTTAAATGATTTAAAAACTCTGTATTGCTCTTCCAAGTCTCACCAAAAGCACTCCACCTAAGTTTAATTTTATGATTAATTTCATCCATTATGCTTCCATCTGTAGTAATAATCTGACTAAGGTATTTATAGTTAGCTTCTTGTAACTCATCATTATCATTCTTTTATTTCATCATTTGAGAAAATCCATTGAACATCACCTTAGTCCTTTTAATATTTATTTACCCTTAGTCCTACTTCCTTACTTTCATCTGATAACTCTTAACAATTATTTCCTGAAGCTCTAAAGCTTTATTTGCAAAAACAACTACATCATCTGCAAAATCTAAATGACTTAAATAATCTCAATTCAGTTATATTCCTTTAGCTTCCCATTTTAATCCACAAAATACTTCTTGCAAAACTGCTGTAAAAAACTTTGGAGATATGGTGTCATTCTGTCCTATACCCTTTTCAGTGTTAATCTTTCTAGATCATTATGTAATCTAATTGTTGCTGTTGCATTTTTATAAATATTCTTCAGAATATGAAAATATCCTGATGTCATTGAAGAAATGCTTATAGAATCAAATGCCTTTTCGTAATCTACAAATCCAAAGCATAACGATAACTCATGATAAAATGAATAGAAATAATAGATATTGCCTGCTATTTTCAAATATAATACAGAATATTTGAACTCTCAATTAAAACTTACTGAAAAATTATGATCATTTTGGTACAAAGTCTTTTTACAAATGTTACTTTTAAATATAATATTAAAAATAATAAAAATGAAGAAAAAAAAAAAATTAAATTATTCTGAAGATCATAAAATGTTCAAGCATAAGAAGCAACAAATTATTCAAAACTTATAGATTCACGGAGAATATAAATGTAATGTGTATTATTATTAATTTAATGAAAGATAAACTTCTGATTATTAAGCGTGATTTTCATATATATAGAAGCCAGTGTCATAAATGAGTATGATCATTCCAAACTTCAAGGAAAGAAAAGGAAAAAAAAACGTTCTAGAAATGAATTTGCCTTGACTATACAAACTGATCTGTGAACCACAAATACATTCACATACAAAACATATTCCCCCATTTTTCTGTTTATTTGATATTTTGTAATGCTGTTTGCTACTTTTTCTGCAGAAAATTTTTTTTAAAAATACTTCAACAACATGCCTAATTATAGTTTTCTTTTATATTCTATTCTTTGTCATATCTTCCCAATGGAAATGAGTTGAGATAATTTATAGGTGGTGTCTACTTCCATCATGAAAACGATGCTTAGATTCATTATAAAGCACCCTTTAGGAAGCCTTTCGTTGTTCATTCATTTTACATATCCAATTCCAAGAAGGTGTGATTTTACAATAGTGGATTCTATAGTATCATATCCAACAAATTGAAGAATATATTAATTGCTTTTATGATCTTGCCATTAAATTTTTAAAATTTTTTGAAAAATTTTTAAGCCGTTATAGTATCTGGGTAATGTATCAAAGTCCCATTTCCATACAATAAAATAAAGTAATAGCACTACATATAGTTAACCTAGTTGTGGTAGTCATTTCCTGAGATTAAATACTTGATCTTTTAACTTAGTCTGTGTTGTACCACGTTACAGTATCTGCCCTTCTAGTTATAAAACTATCGAGGTATTTAAATTTGTTTACATTCCCAAGTTGATAACCAAATAAGCTAAAATGTTGCTGAGAATTTTTTTTCCAGGGACTGGCTCGTAAAATGTTGATTTCAAAATATCAAGTATATTATTAGATGTAATTAGAAGGGATTTGAATGCAGATTTTCAAGCTTCCTTCAGTTATTTCACTACATTTCATATAACCAATACACATGACCTCATACACATGAAAACGATAAATAATCTCCAGCATAGGTATTTCATACTGAACCAGCATTCATCAGTTCGTCCAAATCATTTCCCACACATATATATAATCAGTGCTCAGTTTCTTCAAACTTTAATAAACAACATTACTCTTCAGCCATCTATATTATTAAAAATCTGATAATGGGATGCTCACAGCCCTTGTTGATGTCACTACTGTTGTCATATCCATATTGACTTTAAGTCACTGACTCCTCATATGTAGAACCTTAATATGTCTTTAAATGCACAGAAGAGGGATTGAGAATTCATGCTTGAATTTGTAATATTTGAATATAAGTATAATGTATATACAGAACTTCAGATATAATTTTGGGGGATTTGAACCCAGACTTTCAAGCTCCCTTCAGCTATATACATGAAAAGAATAAATAATCTCTGATATACACATATCATGCTGAATCAGGCACTTATTGGTCCAAATCATCTCCCACACACATCTAATCAGTGCTCACTTGATATTAAGATAGCAAATCTTTAAACTTTAATGGACAGTCTTCAACTTCTCCACCCTCCTATTCTTCTGCCATCCATATCATTGAAAATCTGATGATGGAATGTTCAAAGCCCCTGTTAATGCCAATACTGTTGTTTTTCTATGTTGACTAAGTTACTCTGACCCCTCTTCTATGATTTTAAATGTACATATTAAGGTTCTATATATGAAGTGGCAGAATGACCTAAAGTCAATATGGGCATGACAACAGTATTGGCATCAATAGAGGCTTTGAGCATACCATCATCAGATTTTCAATAATATGGATGGCTGAGGAGTTGGAAAGGAGAGTGGAGAAGATTGAAGATTATCCATTAAAGTTTGAAGATTTGCTATTTTAATGGAAACTGAGCTCTGATTATATATGTGTGTGGGAAATGATGATCTGGACCAACTGATGAATGCTGGTCCAGCATGATATACACATTGTAGATCATTTATTCTTTTCACATATATCGGTTATATAAAATGGAATGGATAGCTAAAGGGAACTTGAAAGTTTGGATTCAAATCTTCTCTAATTACATTCAGTATTTTACATTATACTTGTATTAAAATATTACTGGTATATTCTGTAAATTATTTTTAAATTCATAAAAATAACATAATATCAGTATATTGTAAATCCAAAATCCAAAAAAATGAAGTTCTTCTTTTTGCTTTTAATCGAGTCAAATGAAAATTTTTTCTTCAAACCTGTATCGTATTTTGATCCTTGTTTTCAAGCCACTTACCAACAGTTTTTAATGATAATTTGTCATAAAAATTAAAAAACAATGTTTGCCACAGTTCGTTGGTTCAAATTTTTTACCTATAGCAATAACACTTTCTCTCATTTCATCTTGTAAAGGCTGTATAATACAAATAAATTTTGCTGGATAATCAACTAATGTCAAATAGTGTGTTAGATCTGTCCTATTAATTAAATCAAATGTCTTGACCAAATCAATAAAAGTAATATATGAGCCACTTATTTATTCCTGATACTTTTCTTGCATTTGCCAAGCTGAAAGTACTATGTCTAAGATGTTTCTTGATTCTCTATACCTACATTGAGTCTCTTAATATTTATTCATACTATAAGTGAAAGCAACCTATTCAACAAAATTTTTGAAAGTACCTTTGTTGAAGTGAATAATGATATTTAACAATAATTACTACAATCTTGTTTATTTTCTTTGTTTTTAAAAATTGGAACAATAATAGCATTCTTAAGATCAGGCAGCACAACTTTACGAGTGCATATATTCCTAAAAAATTTCATTATTTTTGCAGCTAACATATTGTCACCATATTTTAAACTTCTCCAGATATTTCATTAAGACTTACAACCTTTCCATTTCTAAAAATTATAACTATTTTGACATCTAAGCTTGATATGTTTATTCAAATTTAAATGACTACATAAAATGGATTTACCATTAAAAGTCATCGTCTCAATTCTGTATTATTCAAAAATCGTCAAAATACTCCTTTCACGAGTTCAAAATATTGTTAATAGGATTGTGATATCTTTTCTTAGATCTATATTGTAACAAGATGTGTTAATGAAAAAGGTGTGTGTTGGACTTCAAGGGTGATTATCATTTTCTTAGATGTCCACACAATTGTCATATTTTAGTCCGGTATTGGTTTCTTAGTTGTCTTATGGATGTTTTGATCTCCATCTCGTGTTTGCTTCTAAAATTAATAATCTCACATAAAGATTTTTAATTAAGAATATAAAATTTTTTTAATAGGTCAATATTGAATGGCTACATAAAACTCGTAACTAGTATATTTATAATATTTTTATTTATTTAAATAGAGTTTATTCCTCGTGATATAGTTCTATCTTCGATGTCAGTAATTTTAACTATCTCTTCATTATCTCTACTATATTAGCTTTTATTCTAAATCAGATTTTATTACCATAACTTTACAGGGTATTACGTTCCAACAAAATGACATGCACTAACATCCATTTTAATCATTCTTGCATCAAGTCATGCTACCTCATTAATTATATTTAAATATTTCATACTAGGCAAGTATGGAAACTTTTATAATCTTTATAACCATTACTGATTCATTATAGTTAATTAGTAAACAGTATATTAGGATGATTATAATGTGACAGTGATATAGATAAATCTCAACTGCTAATTATTAAATACATGAGTACTTTCTATTTTGATGTCAAAACACTTGTGTTAAGATAGAATGAATATTTTATTCCACATAGAAGATCAATTCTGAAATACATGACTCCTGTATCTGTATTATTATTTAACTTCATAAATTTTATACTTAACTCTAAAACATTATTTCAAATATATATATATGTCCACTCAAGACTTTGTACTAAAACCCTTTATTGGTTCAAAACAATTATTTTTTTTTTTTTAACTCAAAACTTCTTCACTAACTAAGTAAATAATCATTTTCTTAAGTATTTATTATCAAAGCTCAACATTTCTCAACATAATATCTTTTTTTATTTTATTTGTACATATCACACAATGATATATTTTTTCTTTGATCTCTGCGATGAAGTTAATGCTCACTGGCATACACTTAATTTTTGAATGAATATAAAATAAATGATTGGTCATTATATATTAAAAATTCTCATCCTCTTGATAATAGTATAAACATTTTAATTTATCCATGAGATTATATATATGATCAAGCTTATTTAAATTTTACAATTAAAAAAAAAAAATATTATTTAATGTGACTTGTTTGCATAACCTTCATGTTTGTTCATAATAAATTTTTCTTCTAATACTTAAATCATTTCTTTATAATTTTTCAAGTTATAGAATATAAAGAAATTTAACTGATGAAATTAGCAGTTGAAGCAAGTTTAACTTTTTCCTCTTTTTTTTTCTCAATGCTTAATTATATAATTTTTAAATAATCTATCAAGGAAAAAAAAACAACTTATTTTTTTAGTTAAATATAATTTTTAAATAATCTATCAAGAAAAAAAACAATTTATTTTTTTAGTTAAATATGCTCAAATTTTTTTAAAAAAAAAATTAGTTAGACAAAGAATCTCTACACACAAAGGAATAATATAAAATAAGTATATAACATTTTCAAACATAAAAAAAAAACAATTTAATATCACTATGAAATATAATTTAACAGTGAGCAATCATTTTCATAATTGATTTTTAAAATATTTGTAGTGGACTAGTGGTTTTTGCAAAAGGGGGAAGCGCATCTAACTATAGTCAGACCTAGGATCTTCGTATAGGATGCTGGCAAGAATGCGATGAAATACTTAACCCATGATCACATCTACCTTCAATGGCCTAGCTCTATTTTCGCACATTAAATCTAGATACAAATTGGGCAAGTTCATCCTTATCTCATCCCCCCTTCCGACTCCATTATGCCCAAGTATTCGAACTTGGGGAGAATTCGTACTCTACCCTCTTCAGGTATGGACCTACTCAAGTCAACGGTTACTATGTCTCTATATAAGTGAGGATCAATTACAGCACTTTCCGGAATATTTCCAATATCAGTAGACATATATATAAAGGCATGTGTGTATTGCAATTTAGCATACATATTTAGAGGTATGAATGCACAACGATGGGAACAAGTCAGAGACCAAATGGATTGAAACAACTTAATAACATTTATTAAATAACGAAGCTACTTTAACAATATTTACATATATAATAATATGAGTCAAGGATAGAGTTAAATGCGATTAATATCTTGCTCTCTAAACCCTGTCAAAGAAATTCATACCCTGGAGATCCTTATTTACAAAAGTTTATAATAATAATAAAAAAAGGTATAGGATTGCGAATCTTACTAATTATTCTTATGTACAGTCGTAGGAGAGGACCCCCTTCTATATGTATATGTTATTCCCTGATATTGATAAGAGAGACCATCTACTCAATGACATTAGTCACGTACACCTAAAAACGAATATATAACAAGTGTTAGTAAAACATTTAACAAATAACGAAAACTCTGTTCTGTCACTACTGTATGCTTTTAATGTGGAACAACATCAAGATCTTACCTTATTCAACATTCAGTCATTGTGATGTCAAGCTATTGGAGGGGATGTCAAGCTATTGGAGGGGTGCATATACCTAAATTTTTTTTAATACAACAAAATGTTTACGAAATCTAACTCTTCCCTCCTCTACACTTAAAATAAACTTTCCCGTTTTCTGAAATATAAGCTTCCAAATGTGGAAACAAGGAAAAAAAAAAAATGAAAAGTAAAAATAAGATGATAAATAACAAATAAAATAAAAATACAAATCAATTGAATAAATTTTTAAAAAAAATCAATTTCTGAGTTTGGCAAGCACTGTCCATCATGTTCAAAGTCTACTTCTCTTGGTGATAGATCTTCTGGGCGGTGTACTGTCCGTAAAGTTTAAATGACATGCACTCCAGAATCTTAAATCATCAGTGCTGCCCAGTTTCTCTCCTTTGAAGAAGATGCAGGAGATCCACTGAAGATCATTGTCATCAACCAATATTTAATAAAGAAAGGCATCTCACACATCATAACTCTTCTATGGGCTTGAAGGGTTGTCGTTCGGCTTTCTATGGCATAGTTTGTTAGTATGTGTAGTTTTTCTAGGGTTGTTTTTATTCTTGGCGCAAAATCTGACCTTACTGACTGTTGACAGTTATTTACTCATTCTCTTGCAATGATTTGATGTAAATTTGTTTTCTTTTTAACAATTAGCTCAAATCATTCACTTTGCTTCCATATCTTGGAAGTATTTCAGGTTTTGTTTTATATCGATGGATGGTGTAAATTACTGTTTATTTTTACACAATTGAAATTTCTTCTCAAAATCGAACACATACGTCCATCTTGCTTTGTTAAAAAAAAATAATACGGTTGTCAGGATGTTGACTTTTTCGTGCTTTCTGCATTTGTATATCATTGCATAATTGTACATCAATGGAATATTATTACAATAAATATTTATTGGGATTATCAAGGTTTTAAGATGGGGCTTATACATGCCCCGAACCTCTCCTTTCTGGTTTATCCAAATTGCTTTGGGACCTGTTTGCTTAATGATAGTCTGGTGTCTATTTGGTTGTGGAGTTTTTAAAAGAACTTTATCTTCAACCTTAAAATTTGTGTGGGGACTTTTTTTGTGTTTTGGTTCCTGTGACTTGCCATTCTGGTGAGTCGCTTGCAAGTCTTTAGTCTATCTTTTTCTGCATCTATTTTGGTTTGAGTAGCCATGGGTTCTATTTTGCGAATGGCGCAGGTGTGGTTTGAATAAAGTGTAGTTGGATAGGCATGAATCCATTCGATTAATTTATACTCCAATTGATGTAGTTGACTACACGTTTCAGCTGCTTTATCCACCATTTATGCTCTCCCTTTAAATAGGTCCTAAATATCCAAGCTCCTGCATGATTCATTCGCATGGGTTTGACTGTGGATTCCTAATGGAGGTTAGCACGTGTTTTATTCGAGATTTCTCCACCCACTTTTTCCACTCCTCGGATAGGTAAGGGGTACCATGATCGGTTAAAATGGTGTTAGGCTTTCCTATCACCACGAACTGGAGGGTGTTCACTACCTTGATCGTATGTGTAGTGTTGGCTAGGGGTATTGGATAAGCAGCAACATATTTGGAAAAGAGATCATAGTTGACTAACAAGTATTTTTGTTTGTTAAATAGGGGCAATTGCTCATAATAGTAGATTGCTAGTATATCGTGTGATCTTTCTGGTATGATTTGATTTAGTAGAGTTAATATAATTTCGGTTTACTGGCTTGGCTCTTAAACTAGACAGTCTTGGAATGATCTCAAGATGTCCTTGTACATCTTTGGTCAGTAAACGAGTTGTTAAGGGTATGTTCTGTTTTGTGTTCCCCATAATGCCCATATACACAATGTACATACTTTATGAGTGGGTCTCATAAGAACTTAGGTATTATAACCCTTCACTCATCGGTGTCATGGTTAACTTTATATTGCAAGACCTGTTTTTCTTACTTATACAGCATAAGATTTTTCGGCACATGCAGAACTTTCTCTCCTTTTAAAGCTTTGATTATTGGGTTTAAATTTGGGTCTTGATTGTGCCTCGTGTAGGTCTTCTAAATTGTTTTCTACGTTTTTATTAATCTTCAGATCGATTTTGGTAATGTAGGCATTATCTACTGATAGATGATGTTGTTCTGACCTTCATGGGTTTCAACTCAGGACATCGGCTACAATGTTCTCGGATCCTTTGCAATATCAGACTATATAGTTGAATTTTTGCAACAACAGACTACGTGATTAAATGAATATTGGTCAGGTAGCTGTGGTTCAGGATTTCGAGGCTTTTATGGTTTGTGATCAGAAGCATTTGTCGAAATTTCTGGAAGGCCCACATGATTGTTAGGGCTTCCTTCTCCATAACCATGTAATTTATTTCTGGACTCTTAAGGAGCCGGTTGATGAAGTATAGGATGCCAAGTTGGCCATACTCCTGGATTTGAGATAGTTTACTCCTAATCCATAACCCCTACTGTCTGTCTGAACAATGAAGGCTAACATTGTTTGCTCTAAAAACTTAATATTTGCAATTCCATCACTCATCCTTTCTAATGAGTTTAGCAATTGTTCCATGTGGTCAGAGAACTTTCGGTAACCGGATTTGTTTCTTATTAGTGAATTTTGGAAAGTTCTGAAATGGCTTTGATCTTGCCTGGATGAAGTTTTATCCCATTGCAGCCACGAACTAACTGCTCTTCTTGAAGTTGACCTTTATCTCCTTTTCATAGCATTCTTTAAAGAATAGAGTTAGATGTTGAAGATACTCTTCAATTGTGGCAGATGCAATTATTACATCATATACGTAAATGGAAGTTGACCGTTATCTCCTTTTCATAGCATTCTTTAAAGAATGCAGTTAGATGTTGAAGATGCTCTTCTATCGTGGCAGATGCAATTATTACATCATATACATAAATGATAGCGATCTGTTTGATCTCGGGAGATAGGGTTTTGTCCAAGCACCTTATTAGACCAGCGCCACCATTGATCAATCCAAAAGGCATTGGTGTTGATAGGTAAAACCCTTGAATCGGAAAGCAGTGTATTGGCAATCTTCTGGATGATAACACGACTAATTCATATATGGGCAGTGAGATATTGACAGGAACTGTAATTTTATTTAGTTCCTGAGCATCTAAACAAAATCTCATTGACCCATCCTTGACGGTTACAACTGGGTTGCAGTAAGGCGAATAACACTTGGAAATAATCCCCCAATCCAGTATTTCATTAATCTGCTTGGATATCTCTTCCCGATACTGATACAGAATAAGGTAGGATTTGGAGTTGGTCGTGGACTAGTTTTATTTTTTGTTGGAAACCCTCTGTTATCCCTGGTTTCTCTGAGAAAATCAGGCTGAATTCATCAATAACTGATTGCAATTTCACCGTCATCGCTCCCAAATATATAGGATTCTGTAATCTCACTTTCTATGAGTACTTCTGGGATTGTAGATACTATGCAGTCAATCTCAGGTAGATCATATCTCTGAAGCAATGTCATCTCCAAGACCTCATCATTTATCCTGACTGTCCTATCAGAGAAATCAATAGTACAATGGTTCATGTGTAGGTTATTCAATATGAGGAAACTGATAGAGGAACATTTGGCCAATTTTCATTTGAACCCATATTTGTTTTTGCATTAGTTTAGCCTTTCTATTGTTAACCTGTATCGATTTCAGTGGCAGGGTTTTGACATTAGGGTTCTTAATCATAATTTTCATGATAGAAATTTACCTGACACCACTGGGATCTGGCTGCCAGAGTCTAACAAAACCTTAATTAGCAAACCCTCAAACGAAATCTCTATCATGGGGCAGCTCTGCAAAGCGAAATTAGGTGCTTTATCTACCCAAGTACACTTCAAATTTAGTGAATTTTTGCTTCACGGTTTGGTTTGTGTTTCTGTTCGTCTTTTTGGCTTCTTAAGGTGAGGAACATGGCCTCCAGTACCATTTCAGTTTGGTTTCTGCAGAGTTTTGGGCATATTGCTGTACCCTGGCATAGGTTTTTTTCGTGGGCTATTGGGGGGACTGATTTTGGGTTTTTAAGATGTTTTGTTTTTACTTTATTGTTTATCCATGTATGTGGGGAGATTTGTTATATGGACCTACCTTTCCAATGATATGGGTCATTATTATTTGTTTATAGTGTACGATGATGTCAGCCACATATTTACATTTTTCTGGCGTTCTTTTGGTTACATTGGTTGCATTTGAATCGATACTGTTTAGCAACTCAGCCATTTGCTCAATATTTTTGGCACTTGTGCTGAGGAAAAACTGCTCAATCCTAAGGGGTAGATTTCTTTTGACTATTCTTATTATCTCACATTCACTCAAGTGTAAAGTCCTTAATTTGGTAACCAGTGGTGAAAGAATTTCATAAAAGTTTCCCCTTGTGTTTGTTGGTGTTTTTCCTGGAACGATTGGTATAGCAGTAATTATTGCCTATCATGGTTCCAGAAATTCTTTACCAGTAATGTCTGGTAGTTTTCAAAAGTGGATGGGGTCTGAAACAATAATGACTCTCACCATATCTCTGCATCCCCTTGGAGGTTGGCTGTAGGCGATGATCAATTTCTCAGCCTGTCAAATTAAGATTCACGGAAAAATACAGGTTGAGGCTTAGATCTTCTATTGGGGCCTCAATGGCCGATCCTTTGAAGACTTTTGGCCTTACAAATTGGTTGATGGCACTGATTTGTGTTTTGTGTGATTGCACACACTAGACATCTTCCTGGAGTTCATGGGTAGAATGGTTTACCTGTGAGTCCTGGTCAACGTGACATGGGCTAAGTATGATTCCTTCCAGGTTGAAATTGAAAAGAGAGAATTCTATCCCTGAGACCAGCTGCTTGGCACTGATCGCTCATTTTATTGGGGGCCTTGAGGACAATTTTCAGGCCATCTATCACTTCATCTCGTTTCTTCCTGCCAGTCACAATCATTTTAACATCCCTAGTTGGTTGTACCCCAAACATCGTTGCTCTCGGATGTAGCTGGGCTTCGGGGCTTTGAACCTCTGATTGACCGCTCTACTTTGTTGGTCGACCTGGTCACGCATTTCATTTTTACTTTCATCCATCTTTTCCTGGTTTGCTTCGTCTGAGAGATTTTCTATCTCATTTGCAGCTAGCAGATACTTGATATTGTAGCCTATTGATTCAATGGCCTTGTTGTATGTCTCTGTTTGACATTGTGCCATAAGTGGAGTTGTTCTATTTTCGTTTGTATGCCTTCAAATTCTTTCTTAATTTGTTCTCGGTATTTCTCTTGGCCTATGCATACTTCGCTCTTGAAGTCTTTGTGGGCTCAAGTCATCTCATAAAACTTAAGATCTATGACTTGAGATGGTACATCTAAAGTCTTCAAATCTTTGCTGGTATCATGTGTTTTTTAGTTCTTGTCTCAATTTCCTGTTTTCTCTCTTTAAAGATTATTGCCACTCAGAGACAGCTGTTCCATATCAGATGTTTTCCATCTCCATCATTTCGGTTTTCAAATCTGATGCTATCCATGTTTGTGTCCATTTTATCCATTTTTACACCCATGCCATTCATATCTCTCTTTAGGCTATTCATATTTATATCCAAGTTGTTCATGTTTGTGTTCATTCTATTAGTGAGTTCTGCATTCATGCTATCCATTTTCACACCCATGCTATTGATGAGTTTTGCTTTCATCGTCATGATTATCTGGAATATTCGTTCCATAGTTATTACATCTCCAGTAGCCTGTGTTGCTTCGATCCTGGGCGCTTGATTCGTTTTACTGGTGAATATCTTGTGGGTTTGAGATACTGTTTGGATCATCACTGATACCTGTGGAGAATGATCATTTTCTGCCATGGATCCTCAGATAACTATCAATACAGATTCTCCACTTTTAGTAGAGCATTCCAACTCCTTACTACTATTATTTATAGTTTCTTGTGAAATTTTCTCGTCCATTCTCATTGATTTTCTTCCACTCCTGTTATCATCGACTTGTTTCATGTATATGGTTATAAAATTTTTATTTGCTTATATATGTAAAGTATACCATAGAGTTTCTTGCCACCCCAAGCTATTTAGCGTTTATTCATGATTTTCTCTTGTGTGTGTGAGGGGTGTGTGTTTTATTGCCTATATTTAAGTCTGCGTTTTACTTGTCTGATTCACCTATTTTAAACACGATTTATTAGTACTACATTTAGTTGTTGGTCTCTGATTATCATAACATTTGCACCACCATATGTACATTTACCACTTTTAATGTCATTTTCTTTTAATGTGCGTGTTCAAACTCAAAAAAAAAAAAAATCTTGTTTACACATTCTCATTGTGGTCGAACATATTCGTCCTTCGGGTGAGTAAGTCCATGGTGGTTATGGTTTGAAAATGAATGATCATTTCAAAACAGAAATTTTTTTTTTATATAGATTTCCAAGTCCTGAAGCTAACTATCACTGTAAGATCCTTGTTTGTGCCTCTAAAGTTGGGCACCGGATATAATGGACTGGTGGTTCTCGCAGAAGGTGGAAGTGCATCTAATTACGGTCATACCTAGAAACTTTGGGTAGGATGCTGGCAAGAACGCGATGAAATACTTAGCCCATGATCACATTCATCTTCAATCAGCTAACTCTATTTGCACACATTAAATCTAGATATAAAGTGGGCTTGTTCGTCCTCATCTCACTCCCCTTTCCGGCTCCATTATGGAGAATTCATACTCGACCCTCTTCGGTTATGGGCCTACTCAGGTTAACAGCTACTACTTCTCTATATAAGTGAGAATCAAGTACAGCACTTCCCAGAATATTTCCAATATCAGTACATACATATATATATATGCCTTTATATATATATATATGTTTAGAGGTATGAATGCACAACGATGGGAACAAGACAGATACCAAATGGATTGAAACAACTTAATAACATTATTTTTATTAAATAATGAAGCTACTTTAACAATACCAAATGGATTGAAACAACTTAATAACATTATTTTTATTAAATAATGAAGCTACTTTAACAATATTTACATATAATAATATGAGTCAAGAAGAGTTAAATGTGTTAGAAATCCATCCCCTGGCAATCTTTATTTATTAAAGTTTAAAAAAAAAAAAAATTAATATCGTGAATCTGACACTAATTATTCTTATGTACAGTCATATTATAGAGTAATGCTTGTTGTCTAATTCTCGATGAGTATGATTCTTCTTGGAGGAGAGGACCCCCTTCTATATATATGTAATTTCCTAATACTCAAGGAAGTTAGTCATTCACACCAAAAAAAACGAATATATAACTAGTGTTAGTAAAACATTTAACAAACAACGGAAACTGTTCTGTCACTACTGTATACTTTTAACGAGGAACAACTTCATGATTTTACTTTATTACACATTCAGTTGCGTGATGTCCAGCTACGGAAGGTTACATGGACCTAAATTTTATTTAAATACAATAAAATGTTTACGAAATCTAACTCTCCCCCTCTCTATGCTTAAAATAAACTTTCCCATTTCTGAAATATAAGCTTCCAAATGTGGAAACGAAAGGTAAAAAAAAATATGTAAAGTAGATAAATAACAAATAAAATAAAAATACAAATCAATTGAATTATCAAATTCTGAGTCTAGCAAGCACTGTCCATCATGTTCAAAGTCTATTCTTCCTGGCGATACATCTTCTCGGGTGGTGTACTGTCCGTAAGTTTAATTGATACGTACTCCCGAATCGTAGATCATCAGTGCTGTCTGGTTCATTTCCTGTGAAGAAGACGCAGGAGACCCACTGATGGTCATTGTCATCCATCAGTATTTAATAAAGGCATCTCTATGGGCTTGAAGAGCTGGCATTCGGCCTCCTACAGCGTAGTTCTTTTAGTCAGACCACATTGCAGTATCCTTGTTAGTATGTGTAATTTTTTTAGGGTTATTTTTATGCATAGGGAAATGGCGCAAAAAACTGTCCTTGTTGATTGTTAGGGTTATTTATTTATTCTCTTGCAATGATTTGATGTAAATTTGAAGTTTTCTTTTTAACAATTAGCTCATATCATTTGGTTTGCTTCCATTTCTTGGAGGTATTTCAGGTTTTGGTTTATATTGACTGATGAATAATATTTACTAAGGTAATAAACCTCAAGAGTGTGCACTTGAAAATGCGAAGGTAAGGACCTGTACAGGTCTTAACCACAAGCTTACGCTTTGGAAAAAAAAGGGAACCCTTCTTTACTTCAACTTACTTTCTATATAAATTGGTGAAGCTGAAGGGTTCGATCTGAGAGCTTGAAGCTATTTAATACTTCACTGATTAATTCCACAATTCCTATTACCAATTAGTACTTGCAAAATCTTTCGATTTATAATGAGTCAATGGACCGATCTTATAGTTAGAAATCTATTACGATAATTTTAAAGTTGTAATTGTAAATTTATTTAACGACATTGATTACATAAGTAATATTTACTAAGGCAATAAACCTCAAGAGTGTGGGTAATATATTTCTAACTATAAGATTGTTCCATTGACTTGTTATAAATCGAAAGATTTCGCGAGTACTAATTGGTAATAGGAATTATGGACTTAATCAGTGAATAGCTTCACACTCTCAGATCTAACCGCTTCAGTTTCACCAATTTATATAGAAAGTAGATTGAAGTAAAGAAGGGTTCCCCTCGTTTTTTCCACAGCGTAAGCTTGTGGGTAAGACCTGTAGAGGTCCCTACCTTCACATTTTCAAGCACACCCTCTTGAGGTTTATTGCCTTTGTAAATATTACTTACATAATCAATGTGCATTAAATAAATTTATAATTGACCGAAGTAAATTACTGATTATTCTTATGTGATTGAAATTTGTTTTCAATCTAACACATCCATCCATCTTGCTTTGTTAGAAAAAAAAATACGGTTGTCAAAGATGTTGATGTTCTCGTGCTTGCTGCATTTATCTATTATTGCATAATGGTATATCATCATAACGTTATCAAAATAAATATTTATTGAGATTATCTTTTCGTTTTCAAGTCTGGTTGCTTAGCAATATGCTTGACATGAGGTCATTATCTTGTGTATTTTATTTATGTTCATTCATGTCATAATGTTAGTTAGTTGATGACTTACAATACTCTTGGTTAGTCAATTTTACTTATGTTCATTCATGTCATAATGTTAGTTAGTTGATGACTTAAAATACTCTTGGTTAGTCATATTGTCTGTATATATGTGGGTGTATTTATTTTCTTAGTGTCTAACTTGAAACTTTTTCTTTATAACAAAAAAAAAACAACTTGCTGATCGCAGTGTTTAATGTATATATGTGTATTTGAAAAAGAGTAAGCAATTCTTTAACAAATTGCTAGGTTAGGCTTAGTATGGTATAGTTTAATGCAAGTGGGTAGTAGTTTGTAAGTCCCTTTACAATATATAGAGAAATAAATTTATATTTGTTGGAGAGCTTTTTTATATTTCAAAATAAATGTTTTTACATCTTTGAGCTCACACATAATAGTTTGTTTGCTAGCAGATTTTCTCCACGATATGGTGAATTTGTTTTGAATAATGGCATTGCTTCTGATTGTGTGGAATTAAATCAGTTTCATTTCTACATTTTATTGTAGACATCATAAAGAATTTTAAATTTATCATTTTCTTTTAGTAAAAATTTTTTTATTTTATTTTGAATGATCACATTTAAAAAAGTAAAATGACAAATACAGTTCAGAAATATCCTTAAATATTGGTAATTGATTTAAGTACACCTGGGTCTCTTTTTAGGCGGACTTATTGAAGTTACACGATTCATGTTTCACCGGAAGTCAAACTCCGATAATGCGCTATTACTTTAAATAATAAATTTCGCACACTTATGTTATATTGAAAGTAATAGCACATTAATGGAATTCGACTTTCATCTTAGTAATTTCAATATTTTCAATGCTTGATAATAGTAAGATTTTATGCAATAATGAAATTAAAATCATGATTTCCACATTTTATGTATACACACATTAAATTTTGCAAGATTATAATGTAAATTTGTTCAAACATTGTGCATGTTAATTTTGCATTTTAAATCACATTCTGTTTTTGCTTTTTAAAAAAGAACGTAATCAATTATTAATCATTTAGTGTCCACAAGTTTATTTTTAAAAGGTGAGTAATAGCAGTGGGCACAATTAAACTTGACAATTAAAAATTAAAATCTGATTTTTAATTGTAATTAACAATTTAAAAATTACTTACGGCGACTTGAAATTAATATGATGTGAAATTTGATTTTTAAACGGAATTGAAATTAAAAAATTAAAGACAAAAATAAGAATTTAATTTTTTAGTTGTTAGTTTCATAAACAATTAACGCCTCAAAGATTAATTACGTTGTCACCAGAAAACCATTAACACAACATGAGTGTGAAGTTGGCGCTAGTTGTATTTCCTCTTGTGAAGAATCTAACCAGTTTGCAAACAAACGTGTTTTCCGGCAAATAGCGTTAATAATTAAAATGTGTATAAAAAAATGTAAATTACTGTACTGTAAATTATGCATAAAAATATATTATTTTGAATAAAATTAAATATTATAGTTAAAAAAAGTTTGTCTTGTATCAATTTTTTTCAAATTTGAAATTTTTTATTAGTCATATTTTATTTTCTTATTTTTTTTTTTGCGCGAATTTTAAAGTAATTTTACGTTGGTGCTTTGCTTTTATGTGAATTTTGAAAAATCACAGACCGCACCCCCCCCCTTTCAATGTAAGTTACTTCTATTTTTGCGCGATTTCGTTTGCGCGTGTTTTCTGAGGAACCTATCTATCGCGTAAAACGAGACCCAAGTGTACTTTGTTTCTATTTTGTCACTTATAATTTAACAATGGGAAACTTTAAACATTAACTTTTTTAAATATATTTGTTGCAGTTGATTTATAACAAAAAAAAAGAGAAACATTAATTGCTAAATTTTAGTAAACATTATTGGGAATAAGCATTGGTAGTGGAAAAAATCACTAAATAGGCAGACATATATTTTACTAAAAAGTGTTGGGGGGGGTCAAAAAATAATTACTTTTTTTTATTTATAAAGATGCTGTTCTATTATAAAAATATAAAATATACTCATTAAGTATATATTAAAAACAGTAGTTACAGTTTGTTTTTGCTAAATATTTATATGTAATATTTGATATAAATATAGTTTTACTTCTCAATATTATGTAACAAGAAATACTTATTTTAAATTGTTAATAAAGAAGGAGATATAAATTAATATTAAAGTTTATCGGTTTAACGTTTTCGAGGATAATAAGCAGTGGTAGTGAAAAAAATCACTAAATAAGCAGACATGTATTTTATTAAAAAGTGTTGGGGGGGTGGGTCAAAAAATAATTACTTTTTTTTATTTATAAAGATGCTGTTCTATTATAAAAATATAAAATATACTCATTAAGTATATATTAAAAACAGTAGTTACAGTTTGTTTTTGCTAAATTTTTATATGTAATATTTGATATAAATATAGTTTTACTTCTCAGTATTATGTAACAAAAAACACTTATTTAAAATTGTTAATAAAGAAGGAGATATAAATTAATATTAAAGTTTATCGTCTTAATGTTTTCGAGGATCCATGCTCATATTCATAGCCTTCATAAAATGTATAGTAAAAAATTTTCGAAGCAAGTGTCTTTCCTATTAATAGCATGGATGTTTCCATTAATGTAAAATGCTTCCTTTATTTTTCTCTTGTGATCATTTGATTCTGAGCACAATATTATGGGATTGGCAGGTGTGAAGTTGTGTCCAGATTGTTCAGCATGCTCCAAAAATACAGAGGTTGTGTTGCTGTTCCTCTGAGCTCTGTTATACGTGTAAAGATGTTGAGCCAGTCTAGTGTTGATTGTAGCTTTCATTTCACCATAATATATACCGTGGCATCCTGCCTGAGGGCAGGCAATGGAGTACACGGTGGAGTGAACGATCGATCAATGTGGTCTTTAGAGTTGTTAATCAATCTATTAGAATTAGGTGGAATTCTAAATGCTATGTTGAATTTATCGGTTAATGCTTTCGTTAGTTTGTTAGATATTTTAGAAATGTAGGGTATTGTTATTCTTGGTAGATTGGTGTGAGGTGTCTTATTGTTGATTGTATTATGAAATTTAGTGATTTTATTTTTAATAGATTTAAATTTGAACCCTGCTGCATCGCATAAATTTGCTGGCCTTAATGCATTTTTGTTCAGAAACTTTTATTTATGTAAATACGAGGCAGACAGGAAAGAAAACATAAACAACTATATTAAAGATCTATTAGCAGCAGGGTTCAAATTTAAATCTATTAAAAATAAAATCACTAAATTTCATAATACAATAAACAATAAGGCACCTCGCACCAATCTACCAAGAATAACAATCCCCTACATTTCTAAAATATCTAACAAACAAAAGCATTAACCAATAAATTCAACATGGCATTTAAAACTTCACCTAATTCTAATATATTGATTAACAACTCTAAAAACCACATTGATTGATCGTTCACTCCACACGTGGTGTATTCCATTGCCTACCATTAGGCCGGATGCCACGCTATATATTATGATGAAACGAAAGCTACAATCAACACTAGACTGGCTCAACATCTTTACACGTATAACAGAGCTCAGAGGAACAGCAACACAACCTCTGTATTTTTGGAGCATGGTAAACCATCTGGACACAACTTCATACCTGCCAATTCCATAATATTGTGCTCAGAATCACATGATCACAAAAGAAAAATAAAGGAGGCATTTTACATTAATGGAAACATCCATGCTATTAATAGGAAAGACACTTGCTTCGAAATCTCAAAGAAATGGGCTACGTAATACTAGCTTATTTGAATATTTGCATATATTTTACTATACATTTTATGAAGACTATGAATATGAGGTATGGATCCTCGAAAACGTTAAGCCAATAAATATTTGATTAAATTTTCAGCATAATAGCATATACAATTAGAAAATTGTGGAAGATTTATAATGAATGAGACAAGAGATGCATTGTTAAATAATATGTTATTTTAATCAGGAAAAAGTTTAATCCTGGATAGCTTGGGAATCAGCAATGCCAGATTAATGGTATTGCTTGTGCACAAGGTTTTAATAATTATTTAAAAGATTACCTGCTCAGATTTCTAAAAAATTTTCAGTAATTCAAGTCATTATTTTTATGTAGTTTTTTTATTACTAAAATCTTTATATATATATATTATTTAGTATTTGAAAATTTATTTTGTAATTATATCATCAAAAATGGAAATGCTGTTCTTTCATATAAATTATATATTTATATTTAGGAAAAACGAGCAAACATTGATAAACAATTTATGGATTGGTTAAAAGACTGTCATGAAAATTTTGATAAACAAATAGAGTTCCTAGGTTTTCAAGGCATTGTGAATCGTGCCGATTTACCTAAAAATCGGCAGAATCCCTGGTCTCAGTTTGAACGTATTAAGTGGGATAATAAAGAGTTTGAAGTAAATCAATTGGTAAGTTTTAATTTTTTACTCTCTATCTGTATATATGAGCATGTAAATTCATATTATCAATGTCTCTTATCTTAAAATTCAAAATAATTATAATGATTAAGTTGATGGATTTTTTTTTTTTGTAAATATTTAATAATAGAGTAAAAAAAAAAAAATTACATTTTCTTAGAAAGGATTGCAATAGCCACCTTTTATAATCACTTGCATATTGTTATTAATTTGTCTGCAATAAAAAACATTTTTGAATATAATCATTCAATAAATAAATCTGTTGTCTCTGAAAGTTTAACAATGTTTACAAAATAGTATGCATTTTCAGTGGCTTTATTTTTAAACTGCACAATTATCTTTACCATTAAGGTAATTTATCCTGAGGGAAAACCAACTTTGAAAAATTTGCAAAGATGCTAAAACTTTGAGTCCATCTTCTTTAGCTTATGATTCAAATGTTTTGATAAAGATTAGCACAAAAAATTTATGATAGTTCAAATAGTCAATAGTGATTTGAATTACACTGTCATATTTTGGCAAAGTCCTCTGTCTTAATTTTTCTGTCAGCAGATACTTTGATTTGTCACTTGCATAGTAATCATAAAATATGAATCATGTTTAATAATCAAAAATACTTGTTTTTTCTTTTAATTCATATTTTTAATGATTTCACCATTTCAATGCCTGAAGAAAATCATTGATGTCAGTTAAAAAGGGGGGTTGTCATCTGATCCTTCGTGTCAGCCGCTAGAGGCGCGATTTCTAACTAAAAACACATTAATATAACGTTCCCGGGCTAGCGATTCTCTATTAATATCGACTTTTTTTTTTTTTGGTTTGTTTACAAAGTTTACTTTCTTTCGTTTCTGAATTATTTTTCCCAAATAATATTTTTGACGATGGGATAATAATAGTTGTTTTTTTTTAATTTTTTTTTTTTACCAAAGGGTCTTTTTTGGTGTGTGTTCAAATAGTAATTTGTGTTTTTTTTTTAAAATAATATTACTGTTTTTGTAAAATTGGATTGACAAAATTCAAGAGAGAACGGGTTTTTTTGATGGATCTTTAAATAATAATTTACGTTACTTTGATAGGTTTACATTTGATTGCCGACAACAATTATTGGGAGAAGTGTTGTTTTTTTTTTCCGCGTGTGTATGTTTAAATAAAAATTAAAACCTTTACTTTTATCGGTTTACATTTGATTGACGACCGATTGGACTTCCTTTCGTTTATAAATTATGGTTTTGGTTCTACAAATAAATATTTTTGACAATGGGACGATAATAGTTGTTGTTTGTTTAATTTTTATTGACAAGAGCGGGTGTTTTTTTTTGGTGTAGATTCAAATAGTAATTTGGGTTACGTTTAAATAATAAGTTGCGGTCTTACTTTGATCGGTTTACATTTGATTGCCGACACTAATTATTGTGAGGGGTGTTTTTTTGTGTGTATGATTGTAGACAACAATTATTGAGAGAAGGGGAGTAACCTTTTAAAGAATAGTAGTTTACGTTACTTTTAGTAGTGGTGTACATTTGATTGCTGACAATAATTAGTGAGACTGGTGGGTGTTTTTGGGTGATGATTAAATACTAATTTACCTTCCTTTTATTTTACATTTGATTGCCGACAACAATTATTGGGAGCTAAAGAGATTGTTTTTTTGTTTATGTTTAAATCAAAATTGAAGTTACTTTTATCGGTTATATTTGATTGACAACAGTTCTGACTTCTTTTTTTTTCATTTATAAATTATGGTTTTGGTTTGCCCAAAACCTAATATTTTTGACAATGGGATAGTAATAGTTGTTGTGGTTTTCTTTCATTTTTATTGACAAGAGCGGGTCTTTTTTCGGTGTATGTTCAAATAGTAATTTGGGTTACATTTAAAAAATAATTGGTACCTTATTTTTAATGCTTTACATTTGATTGCCGACGACAATTAGTGGGAGGGGTGTTTTTGTTTATGATTAAAGAATAATTGTACGTTCCTTTTATTTTTTACATTTGATTGCCGACAACAATTATTGGGAGAAAGGGTTTTGCGTTTTGTTTTTTGTTTGTGTGTATGTTTAAATCAAAATTTAAGTTACTTTTATCGGTTACCATTTGATTGAAAACCGATATGACTTTTTTTTTTTTTCATTTATAAATTATTTGGGTTTTCCCAAATAATATTCAATTTGACAATAGGACAGTAATAGTCTAGGTTTCTTTAATTTTGATTGACAAGAACGGGTCTTTTTCGATGTACGTTCAAATAGTAATTTGGGTTATGTTTAACTAATAATTTACTGTCTTACTTTGATTGGTTTACATTTGATTGCCGGCGACAATCAGTGGGAAAGGTTGTTTTTTTTTTTTTTATTCGATTAAAGAATAATTGACGTTCCTTTTATTTGACCGTTTGATTGCCTACGACAACAATTATTGGGAGAAGAGGGGTTTTTGGGACTATGTTTAAATAAAAATTTTAGTTACTTTTTTTATTTTACATTTGATTGCCGATGACAACAATTATCGGGAGAAGAAGGGATGTACGTTTAAATAAAAATTGAAGTTACTTCTTTTATATTTGACAAAGGCCATTTAGAATCCCTCAAACAAGCTTGCCTTTACGAAGTGAACATTTCCGTCGGCAGATGTTTTTGGACCTCAAATCTGCATATATTTGCCGCACAATCCAATCTTTTCTTTCAGCAGCAGGATGTTTTTTTCTGCTGTAGAAATATTCCAGCGCTGGCTTCCGTGTCTGGCAATTCCCATCTTTTCAATTTTTCTGTTGTGGGAATTAGCCATACTTTTTGTCTCGGAAAATTTCTCGCTAAAACGTGACTCAAAGCGTGATTTTTAAATTTTTACACTATTCCACATCCTAATCGAAAATTTAAGAGGAATACAAATTTATGAGGAACAATCACGATACTGTTAAAATTGATAAAATGTAACAGTACATCAATTGGTCTTAAAAAAAAAAAGGCACCGATGAAAATTTTAAGAATTTTGACATGATCAAATTAACACACCCTCGTACGATATTGTTACATCAAATACATAACGTAGCATTATGATATAGTGCGTGACACAAACAACTACGGCATTTTCCTCTGCTTTTAGCATCGGAAAAAGCCACACCGTTAGCCGCTAAGCCGAGTTAACACTCTTTCTAGATTTTATTGTCGAAAGGAGACTTAACTTCCGAGTTAACACTCTACCTTTTAGCGTAGAAAGTAGACTTAACTCTGAGTTAACAATCTTTCTAGGATTTCTTTTAGAAAGAATGCTTAAAGGCTTGGGGGCGGCCACGGAAACGGCATATTTCTAGAAATTTAGCTAGAAATCGCGCCTCTAGCGGCTGACACAAAGAATCAGATGACAACCCCAAAGGGTTATGCCATGTAAACTAATCATAAAGTATTTCAAATATTTCATATTATTTGTTCTCAACTTTTTTCCCCCTATGACTCAAAATTTTAAATATTTATTCATGAAAAAAAAAAAAAAAGTAAATTTTAAAAAAAGGAAAAAAATACTCCAATTTTTTGATATTCAATTTTCATACTTATTTCATTATTATTTTTAAAGGTTTTAATTGTTCTATCCTATTCACTTTTTTAGTTGTGGAAAAAGAAAAAAAACTGAAAACATGCAGAATAAAAATATCAGTCTAAAAATAGTTGAAACATATTTAATAATAACAATAACAGCCATTCAATATATATATATATGTTCATTCCAATTCCAAAAAAAAAAAAAAAGAATGAAAGAGAAGAGAGATAAAACTACTCCAAAAATGAATTTTGCTGTGACTATACAAACTAATCCATGAACCACAAATATGTCCACATATAGAACATGCTAGTCCAACTTTCTGTTTACACTTGTTATTTTATGATTTCCTCTCATTTTTTTTGGCAAAAAACTTTTTTTTCTGAAATACTTCAATACCATGTCTAATTTTAGCTTTTCAATATATTCTATTCTCTGCTATGTCTTCCCAATGGAAGCAGTTGACATTGCACTTTTTTAGAATGAATATGAGATAATTCTTATAATGTAGATGGGATCTACCTCTCCTATGAAACTAATTCTTATAATGTGGACGGGATTTACCTCTCCTATAATGTTCAAGTTTTCCGTAAACACGCTTTAGGAAGCCTTCCATCGTTCATTCATTTATTATATTCATTCTAATGAAGATGTGATTTTACAATAGTGAACTCAATATTATCACATCCTGCAAGCTGAAAAACATGATTGTTTTTACAATTTTGTCATTGTGTTTATAAAATTTTATGTAGCATCCCAATAACCTTTATGTTGTACTGATATTGTACCGGTCAAAATTGTATGATAATTCAATATAATTCAGAATCTGGGTAAAAGTACCTCGAACGCAACCATATGCGAGATTGAAGATCAAGAATATTATTGGATTCTAACCTGTTTACCCACCCTCTAAATCTAACGACCAATTAACAATTTTGTGACAAACAATTAATCTTTTCCAAACTCTAGCCCGTAGCATCAGCGGTAGAACATGAGTCTCAAGTATTTTTAATATTTATCACTGATATCTACTCTATTTATGTGTATGCACTAATTGATGAAGGGGGTGTGGGTCTTTGAGTCATCAGAGAGCATCACAATATCAAGATATAAACACTAACTGTAAGTAAAATTAATTAACATGAACAACAGGCAGGTTAAATTTATATATATGATTTTAATAATGCATATGTATTATTCTTTAATATCTCACTATCTTACTTCATTGCGCATTAATATACACCTTCAATTATATAATTAACACGTGCCTCTCACAAGGTAGCAGTACATTTTGTATGCCAATTTCCAGCAAAAAGAGATGTTTTTAGAATAATATATAAAAAATAAAACAGAACTATTTCATCTCGACAAAAAAAGTGCTCTAATTAAGTAATCATTAAGAGCAAACACGTATTTATTTACCGACAATCATTGGCCAGGAAAATAGGTAGAAAATTAAAGTCATAACACCAAAAAGACAAGGCAAGGATAAATTTGTCGAGGTGGAACAAATTGGCATACAAAGATATTCTTTTAAATCACATGGTAATAAATCTAGACAATATATCTATAGGTCAGTGATAAGATCAATTATAGACTGCGTTATGAGAAAGTTTTGGCTTTAAGAGAGGCATAGGTTAGGATCAATAAAATATAGCAAAGTTGTTAAAATTAATTATAGGAATCAAAATTACAAAGGCTTAACTAGGTAGAATTACATTTAGAAGACATTTTCTCTCGATATCAATTACATATAAAGTCAACTGGAAATGAAACAGAAATAAATTAGGAAGTTCGGATTATAAACAGTTTAACGTCATTACCTAATTTATTGGCAGTCCAAACTTGAAGTCTATGTCTCACAACGGAACGATAATTTAATGATTGTTTTTATTATTTTGGCATAGGAATAGCTAGCTATTCGGTTCTATTTCCAGAGTTCTATAGTTTGGCAGTCCAAAAACATTTTAACGAAATTTTAAGGCTTCAGGTCTTTCTACGATCATATCCTGGGACAACAGGGACCAAGCAGGTCGGTTTCTCACCTACCCTACAATCATATTTTCGCACTTATCTTTTAAAATAAACTGACGTGGATTTACCATACTGCTTCTCCAAATAAAACCAAAAAAAAATGGCCATCTATTGTTTTCGGGCCTATTTATACATTTTCCAGTCGACTTCTAGAAAATTCCATCTTTACACTTGCCCAAGGCAAAACGGATATATTTGATTTTGGTGGTCCTAATCAATTATATAAAATATTTAAGTATTGTCTTCATAAGATCCACTCTTCCGATAAACCCAATGGTTTTATTGTTTCAAGTCTATTTCAAGCTCAACATAGATATGAAGAATTTCTCTTTTTAAAATTTTTCTTCTTATGATTTAACTTTTTAATTTTATTCCAATTTTGTTTCAACTTCGCTAATGGATTTTCTTTTGTTTTCACTGAAGAATGTGACTAGGGGCCATTGTAAAAGTGAATCTCCCGAATACAATACTCTGCCATAAATAAAAATGAAAGATAAAAAAAATATAATTTTAAAATTTATTTCTTGATTCTCACAAAAGTACACTTTATGTACAATTAAATGCCTAGGCGCCAATATAAACAAGATAGAATAAATTTATAATTGAAATTATTTTTCTTTGTACTGATAAACTCTTTATGTTATTCCTCCATGGCTTAGCTCAGTTGAGGTTATAGGATATGGTGGTCATATTGAATGCCAATAAGGATGATATAAACATTCATAAACAACAATTCCGTAATGTTGATTCAATTATATTTTAAGCATCTATTCACTAATAAAAAAACTATTGTGAAATTGATAATTATTGCATTCAGTACAGTATAGACAATGATGAGGATTGGGTACCTTTTGCACCACATCACCATCTATTCTAAGCAAAGTAAAACATCTTTTTGACACTGCAATATTAAGATCTGTTACCTTTAGACTATCTAAGTAATTGACTTATACTGGCAAATCTATATATTCTATAGCTATTTTATGTTGATCATATGGGTGTGTGGAAATGGACAATCGAACGTATATAATAAAACAACTCATATAGGATATTACTTCAATAAAACATTTATTATAAACAAAAGACAAAATAACTAAAAAAATAATAATATTATTTTATACACCTTGCTAATAATTATAATACTTCTCTTATAGGAACACAAATTAATTAATATTTACTATATCAATTTAAATGATAATTCTACTATTGCTTTCCTTTTTATTAGACAAAATACACTTTCTCTTAAGTTAATATTTTATTCATACTGGAGGATGAATTGTTAACAATGAAAACAAATAAGATATTGATAAGATATGTAATATGATTTAATATCTATTTGTAACCAATAATTTTAGTAATAGTTTTCTCCACTATTTCTTTATTGACCATATTTTCGAGTGTGTGCGCCTTTATAACATTACAAATATAATGCATTTATAAATCATACTTTTACTAGCTTATTTACAGAACGAATGGTGCAACAAGTTAATCATTAAACTAATGATCTTTTTAAAACGTATTATAAACATCTATAAAACACTTATATGATATAATCAGTATATATTATCTGACGATAACTACATCCAAATAAAGAAAGGGAGGGGAATAATAATAACTAAACATTCACATTTATATGCGTGAGGGTTAACTAACATCTCCAAACTCAAACTTAACTCATTAATCTAACATCCACTAACTTTAAGACATAAAGGCTACAGAACTCAGCCGACCTATCATCACTAAATGGGGCACCCGTCACCTCATGTAAAAGGAAAAGAAAATACAACTATTTCAGCGATATACTCTAAAATAAGTAAGTACACCAACCACCCATGATTTAATAAGCAAATAATCAGGAGAGTATAACTCCATCCATGTAATACAATCATCCCTTGACCATTTCCACATCCAAATGCACTCAACGTATTTCCTACATAAACAAATTTATAAACAGACAAGATTTTAATTCTCTATTTTTTTTAAACAAATTGCACCAAGGAAATTGAAATAAAAATAAAATACAATTTTTGAAAAAAAATTTACAATGATTTCTAAATCATTTACAATGATTTCTAAATCATGTAAGATCATACATTGTCCTATTACAACAATAATAAGTTACATTAGCTTAACAAAAAAAAAAAAAATTATATATCTAGTATAAGCAATAAAAAGAAATACCTATCAACATTTAATCATTAAATGTTGAGTTTTTTTTTAAACTTGAAGGTTTAAATGAAAGTATACACTGCTTCCAACAATAACAATGAAATACACATTAAAAAGGGGGGGGGGGAACGTTGCTCCTATCAGCTGAAGTATAAGCTGACAAGAGTTGCAATAGTTTCCGATATTTTAAAATCTCCTAGTAAACATAAGAAACAACATTGGTATGCAATGGAATTATTTTATTAATTACAAGAAACAAAATCTCCTATTCGGTAAAATATTCCTGGTAAATGTTTATGACTTTATTTTTTTAGTTTTAGTACTTAATATAATTTTCATTAACCATTGTCAATGATCCATCCATGAATGTATACGTTATAATCAATTAATAAATATTGTTAAGTTATGCATTTAATTATTCATTTTTATGTATATATGCGAATAATAAAGTTCTTGGGTATATAACTATCCTATTGATAAACAAGTTAAATTAGATAAATTCTTTCATTTTAATTTTATTTTGCATAATATAAATAGAAACTTTTTTAAAACTAAGAGCACATAAAGCGTTCCACGATAGCATTGAATATATTTTTTCTTAGTTATCTTCATTTCTAATAATTTTTTTTATAATTCCAATGTTTTTGATTTATAGTAAATATGTTAAAATAAACTATAATTAATACTCTTACATAATATCCAGGCATTTTTGAATACAGCAAACTTAAACCGTCAGTTGATAAAAGCCAGAGCTGGTACCTTGAGAGTTTATTCTTCCATGTGTAGTATTATTTCAATAAGTATGAGAGGAAAACCATCCACAGGAACAGTAGTAAATTTTCACAATGTTATTTCACTTATATTACTATTTCCTTTAAAAACTTATTCTATTTTCCATCTTTTTTTTTTCCACCTTTCCTTTTTGGAATCTCTTGTCAACACTCTCTCACGCCCACTTTTTTTATTATTATAATGAATTTGGAAACATGCCAGAATTTTCTTAATTATAAAATGTCAATAATAGAATATTGGAACGAAAGGAAGGAAAAAAAAAAATTAAATATTAATTTACAAATGTTACCCAATAATAAACAGATAACCTTTACCATAAATAATACATAATTAATAAATAAAATATAAAAAAAAAATCATTCTAATTAATGATACATTACTATGGCATGTAAATTCTGCCACTATAATTTGGACATTATAAGTAATAGTATAAAATATGAACAAAGTGTAAGATGATGTAAAATGAACATACACCCACATATACAAGTTAAATTTTGGATTTGGGGTAGATAATAAGTTAGAAAACCAATGAATAACACCTGCTATAGATTTCCTATTAATTTTGCTCTCATACCAACATCCCCTGATGTTGTCCATCTTTCTCTTCCACTACTGGACATATATAACTTAAAATTTTTTCAAACCGGTACACCCAACTAAAGTTTTAATTTTTTTAAAACCTAATTTTAAATAGTAAATTATATCACAAATTCATTTTTTTAAAATAATTATCTCTAGCCATTATTAGCACAAATGTGAACTTCCCACATTTCTTCCTGGTGCCAACCTGGAAGGTCACAATATATATGTATCCGCGCATATATATATATATATGCGTATGCCTAAAATTTATAACCGAAGTTTTAAAAGAGATAATTCATGATTTTACTGACTTATTAATTCATCTCAGGATTCAATATGTACAGGAGGGTGTATGGAAAGTTTTAATATAATCATTTAAAAGTATGGATCAGGTTCGATCCTAGGTTATAACATAGAAAGAACGTGAAGTGTGGATCTGACCTACAGATCCATTGCTTCAATATCGCATTCAAGTTTCACATCTCTACAATAAATTAGCTAAAATAACTGCTTTATATACATCTAACTTAGTTGCAGTAATCTTATGATGAAATGCTTTATCTTTTAACCTTTTAAAAGCAGCAGCAGCACATTGCAATCTATATTGGATTTCAGCATCTAAGTTCATCCTTTTACTTATAAAACTGCCATGGTATTTAAACTGGTTTACATTATCAAGTTGATACCACCCAAGCTAAAAGTTGCTGAGGATTTTTATTCCATCATTAGAATAAACTGAAGTCTTTATATGTTGCATTTAAAACATTGAGAACATTCTGTAAATTATCTTTGGAACCCGCAAAAATACCATAATCATCAGCATACTGTAAATCCAGAATCCAAGAAGTTAAAGTTTTTGTTTTTAACCGATTCGAATTTAAAATTGCACCAGTACACCATATTGATTGATACCTATCTGATTAAGCCACTTATAAATAATTCCAAAGATCACTGTCATAAAAATTGAAAACAAATTTGGAGCAAGTACACATACTTGTTTAACACCAGTTTTCATCTCAAATGCCTCGGATTTTTCACCTGTAGCAATAACACTTTCTCTCATTCCATCATGCAGAAGCTGTATAATATGAATAAATTTTCATGGACAACCCAACTAATTTAAAACAATGCCATAGACACGGCCTATTAATTCAATCAAATGCATTGACCAAATCAATAAAAGCAATATATAAATAGTTCCTTTGTTCCTGGCTCTTTCTTTGCATTTGCCTGGCAACAAAAATCTTATCTACAATGTGTTTTCATTCACTAAAACTAGATTTAAGTCTCTGGTAACCATCTATATAGCACTGGAAGCAATCTATTCCAACAAAATTCTAGAAAGCACTTTTGCTGTAGTGGATAGTAATTATATACTACAATAATTAATGCAAACTTGCCTATTCCTTTTGTTTTTAAAATTGGAATAATTACAGTATCTTTAAGATTGGATAACACAACTTCATTTGTTCAGATATTTCTAAAATTTCAATATTTTTGAAGCTAATGTATCATCACTATATTTTAAAACTTTTTCAGATATTTTATCAGGACATTTAAGATTACAAAGAGTTGTTTTAATGTCATTAAGCTGAATATCTATCCAAATCTAAATGTCTAGATAAAATGGATATGTTATTAAAATTCATCATATCAATTCTTGTTAAAACAGGCAAAACTCACTATATGTATTGCCACACTATATATATTGTACACAAGGATAAGAGGAGGTGGTTGTGTGATGTTTATTGGCTTAAAACATCAATTCTTGTATCATTATTCAAAAGATTATCAAAATATTCTTTCCACCTGTTCAAAATATCATTATCATATAAGAGAGGGTCATTTCTGGATTTAATAGGATTGTGATACTATTTGTCAGGTCTATATGTTGCTTTTAATTCATCAAAAAAAAAAGATCTAGAATGACTAAGATCATTGAATGTCTGTATCCTCTTTGCAGTTTTAATCTGCCAATCATTTTAAAGCCTTCTTATGAACTGTTGAATTTCTGTTTTCAGATCTTTATGAAGTTCCACATTTAAATTAAGTTTAAGTTATAATGTATGTGCTTTAGTAGAACTATCCCTCAATAACTACAACTGCTATGTGATACCACTATAAATTTTTATTTGCCTTAATTTTATAGAATTATTAAATTTAATAGGTGTCTGTATCAGTATCTTCCTAGATATATCTGTATTTTGCAAAAATCAAATGTTTGAATTTAACACGCATAGTATAAATATATTGTACCGTTTATTTATATATGGTACAAATATATTGGCATTTGGTAAAAGCTAAAAAAAAAAGAGTAAACTTAATTTTTTTTTTATTAGTATAATTTATTTTCTTAAAAACATACAGTGAAAGTTAAAATTGTCTTTTATATTTTTTTACATAATTAAAAATAAAAGTAAAATTGGAGAGAACAAAAGTCACACAAATCACTAATCTAGATAAGCTAAAAGCAAAATATTTTAACTAATTAAAGATGGTCGAAGGACTTGATAAAAAAGAGAACTTTGTAATTAAAAACCGATAAAAAAATGTACAAGTTATCAACGTATATTTTGACAAACAAAAGATATGCGCAGTAATCTGAAAACTGGACCTCGAGTATAAAAAGGAAGAGGCCAGTTTGATCAGGGTCTTGTTTTCTGTTTCTCTACAGTTGGTCCTGGATAACAAAATATATCCAGGATCACCCTACGCTGAAATAATTCTGCATATTGGAGTGAACCGGAGCTTCTGCGGACATCGTGTCTGAAGATGGACACCAGAAAAGCCTTCGTGACCGACTAGGAGAATAGACCACAAGATCAACTTATAACCAATGGCCGAGCTCATTCTAACCCAAAAAACTATGCATAGTAATCTACAACCTTCTCGCTAAACTTACTGGTAAGCTATGACTCATTATTATTCCCGATTGTGACTAAATTGTCGACAAACCATCTTAAAAATATACGTATAATAGGACTCCAATATGGACTTTAATTTTATTGATCAAGAGACTTTTATTTACCCAAGAACTTTTTAATTGTGATGCTGTTGTTTTTTTATTAATGTATTCATATCTGAATTAGTGTGTGTTCTCTCCAGTTTATTTAATTAACAATTTAACGTTAAATATTTTAATTTGTTAGAATAAAAAAAAAAATATTTCTAATATCAACTTTTCATTTGTGCGTTATTAATAATAATTATTAATATTTATTATTAAATTTATTAATATTAGTTTAGTGATATTTAGAAATATAATTTACCTTTGCCAATATGTTTAATAAGTTCCAGGAATAATAATATTTAAAAAATAATTGTAGTTCATGGTAAAATATGATACTGATTATTTTATAAACATTTTCTTTTTAACTTGCAAGATGTGCTGGCGACAGATTTCAGTGGATTCTTATATGAATCCTGGCGCCCTGATAAAAGAAATAAAAGCTGATTTCGTCAATAGCACAAATTGTAACAACTACTAGGTAGAGTTGATCAGGAAATATAGTTTTGTTTTTTTAGAAATAGAAATACAACTATTCTTTTTGCATAACTTGATCAACTCTTGCATTATATGTGTAACAGAGACCTAGTCAGACGGGAAAACGTTTCAATATATATATATTTTGGAGTTTAGCAGTTTTTCATACTGCTTGTATTCTAAACATAAGTAATTTTTTTTTATATTTAGCAATTATCTTTTTTTTTTCCTACTTTTTTTTTATACATATTGTAACGATCCGGAGAAGGACTTAACGTCATCTGCACTACAGGGCGCCATCTAGGCATTTGAACCTAGAAAAATTTATAAAGTAGGCAGATACGTAAGTCAAAAAAAATTTTTTTTTTTTTTTTTTAAATTTTGATTCCGGTCGTTAGCCCAAGTCACTAGCTCAGGGAGTAGCAGAGATTTAATAATATAATATCTTATCTAATTATATTTCAATATTAAAAAATAAATAAAATAAGCCACTGCCAGTAATTAACATACAAAAATTTATTTACGCACATATATATATAAGATTTAACATTATTATTTTAATATGTTTACTTTAACATTTAACATTATTTTTACTTTTATTTTAGATTTTTAATTTACATTTTAAATTTTATACTATTATTAGTTCGCACAAATTTGTTTAAAAATGTTGAGTATAGATCGGTTACATAGATTCCACGGTCAAAAACATTCCAAATAAACATAAACGATCAAAATACCAAATCATTGATACCGTCAATTGCAGAGGGAAATTTATAAGTAACCCAATAGCATTCACCATAAGATGCTTGCATTAACACCAATAACTTAAAAGACATCCGAATAAATACATTTTAGATACTCACCGTAAGGTATCAGTATTTACCGAATGTCTATATATTTTGATCGAATATGAAAACCAAAAACATAATCAACCGGTAACGAACCCATGCAAGCGTCTATACCCAACTTAAATTTAATGCATCTTTATTTAGAGTGTCGAGTATGAATAGACTACATAGATTTGCATTTGAAAAGAAAATATTCAATCCTTGTTTAACCTTAGGCCAAAGGTTCGCAGTCAAACCAAACTTCAATCCATCTGATATATCAATGTGTTCAATGTAATACGAATACGGCAGCACAATTAGGTTAAGAGAAGAAACTGTTCTCGTCAGATAGGAATATTACATCTATCTGACTATGCGAGCAATAAAAAAAAAAACTCCATAGGAAGGAACAGTGTTCTACGTCTTATAATTCATTCCATAGGCAAAACGGAAGTGTGCGGCGTATAAAAGCGATTCTGCCCATAGCGAATCTCGTACCACATCTACTAATTACACCAATATATCCAATCCATTGACCTAATTCAACTACGAAACGAATAACCTAAGATTACCCTCCCCTAATATAACTTTACAAATCTATATAGCCATTCACGCCCAACTTAAGTTTAATATTTATATAACTAGTTTAATGAAAAACAGAAATCATAATAAAACTTAAAGAATAAATAAATAAATGGAAATGATTTTACAAAAGAAATACATTAAATAAAATTATAACTAATTAATAAATAACGTTGGTCAGATAGGATTCTATTTCTTAATTATTTTAAATACGGAAAGTTTTTAATTTAATGTTCATTAATTATAAAGTTCTTACGGTTTAAAACAGTTCATCTTTATCTGTTGCTTGCCATTTGAACATGAATTCCCCTGCTGTCCTAAAAAGATTGGTTGAGTTAGCCGTTGTTTTTTATTTATTTATCCGGAGGTCTTTTAGTGTAGTTGTTTCTTAATGTAGAAAAAAAAACAATGTCATTTCTTTTTTCTTTTTTTTAACAAAACTGAAAGGATTGAAGAGTGCGTCTTTTCAATCCCTTCTCCTTTAACTCCACACTAACACATATAGTCACATCGTAATAACTAATTCTTTTATTTTCAAACCTTTCCTTTTATAATAATTTTGTGGATTAACTCAACATTACGTCATGATGGTGAAAACCTTTTCGTTGAGGTCCGATTTCCCGATGGATTTCTTTCATTTGCTAAAAGTTTCTATTGTTTTCCTATCTGACCGATGCTTATATATTTAAATGCCCAAAGGCTAGTTTACTAATTAAAATAATCATTTCCATTTTACAAAAGATTAATTAATTTGTTTTCAAACTTAAACATATATTTTTATCTCTAAATCTTTTCTGAAAATTTAGTTTTAAACTACTCTTTTTTTAATAAAGTTTTATTTTAATAATTATTTATCTGTGCGATTTTATATATATGCGAGTTTAAGATGATTTTTAATTTTCAATTTTTAATTCTTAAAAAAGAAATTTTTATTGGCGAACTTTTTTTTTTTTTATGTTTACTAATAAAAAATAATGTAACGTACGTATGTGCCCATTACAATATATAATACTTACTGTAAATAATGCTTACAATAATAAAAAGCAAATTTATTCCATAGTCCAATTAGAGGCTGTTCTAAACAAAAGTAATTTTATTTTTCAATTTTTTGTGATTTTATGGTTACATTTTAAAAATTTTTTTTATACAAATATTTTACTGTAAATAATGCTTATAAAAAAAATCAAATTTGAACTGATAATTATATAAAACAAATATTTTTCTTAGGAATGATGTGAAATACCGATTGTAGCATTTGCTTTATAAAATGACATTATGGCTATGAGGAGTTAAGAAATTTTTTGTAAAATTTCAAAAAAAATGTCTTTTATAATATAATATATTTGCAAACAGTTAACGGTTATAATCTAGTATATTTGTTAACAGTTACAAATACCTTGGTCCGATTATTAATATAGATGGAAACTTAATGGATGAAATTAATCATAGAATTAAACTTGTTTGGAGTGCTTTTGGTAGAAATAACTTGATACTAAAAGGAAATATGCTTATATGTTTGAAAAGGAAGGTTTTTAATAAATGTGTTTTACCAGTTTTTACTTATGGATCTGAGACTTGGACACTTAATAGAAGCGCAATACAGAGACTTCAGACCATTCAAAGAAGTTTGGAGAGATGCATGTTGGGGGTAACAAGAAGAGATCGAAAACACAATATATGAGTTAGAGAACAAACAAGTGTTACTGACCTCATTGAAAAAATTAAAAGACTGAAGTGAAATTGGGCTGGACATATTGATAGAAGTGATAGTAATAGATGGACAATTGAAATCTTAAACGGGATTGCAAGAGATTGTAAAAGATCCAGAAAGAGACCACATGTGAGATGGATGGATGAAATAAGAAAGTGTGCAGGGGTGATGTGGAGAAGAGAAGCTACAAATCGGAGATGTATTGAACTTGGATAGACCTTCATCCTGCAGTGGATTGATAATGGTTGATGATGATGGAAATTACAAAAAATTTTTTTTACTAATAAACAGTCACTCATGGGCATTCTAACTATAAGAAGAAAAAAAAAAAGGTTAAAAAAACTGATCTAGAAATGGATTTTGCAATGACTATGCAAACCAGTCTGTGAATCACTAATACATCATTATCTTTTTTTCTATTTATTTGATAATTTATAGTGTCTTAATTTCTTCAGGAGAAAATGATCTTTCTGGAATTTTTTAGCACCATTTCTAGTTGTAGCTTTCCGATTGTATTCTATTCCCTATCATATCTTCTCAATCGAAATTATTGACGTGGTTTTTTTAAGAAAGGTTTCCAGATAATCCTTACAATGTAAATGGAAGCTACCTCACCAAGGAAACTACACTGCAGATCAACATAAAACTACCTCTTAGAAAGTCTTGTATTGTTCACTTATTTTAAATGTCTGATCCACCAAAGATATTTTACAATAGTTAACTTGGTAGTATCATATCCTGAAAATTGAAGAGCATACTGATTGGTTTTAACATCTTTGCATTATATTTTTAAAATTTACAGAGCATCCTTAAATGAAAATTCTCTAATACCTTTATATTGCATTGCGAGGGTGTTTAAATCTCATTATGTACAACTAAAAGTATTTGTGGATTCAGATTTTGATATTAAAATACTAATTGTATATTTTAAACAAAAATGTATTATCATAGATTTTAGATTTTTTTTTAAAAAAAATAGTTTTAAACATAGATTATAAAAAAAAAGTATTTAAAAAAGTATATTGCAGTTAATAAAAATTGTCGATAGTTTATTCTCATATAAATTTGTCTTAGTGGTTTTATATATATATAATTACATTTTAACTTAATACAAACAGAAATGATGTCAAGATTTGTTTTTGATTTTTTTTTATAAAAAAGTAGTCAAATTATTTAATAATTCTTATACTTTTTAATATTTTTAAATGAAATTGTTTAGGATTATTATACAGAATTTTTAATATATATATATAGATTAAACAGCTAATTTGTCTGTGTATATAGATTTTAGAAGTGCAAGTTTACTAAGCTTTTGCTTATTAATTTTGTAGGTACGAATAATGAGGACCACACCAATAACATATGGAATGGTACAAAGATTTCTGTTATACGGAGAACATGAAGGGGATGTGTTTGCTACTGGTGGTGATGTAGAAATAATGCAGGTATTAATTTATTAACTGAAAGTATGATTTTTTATAAAATTTTATTCTGTAATTACATTTGAGTGTACAATATATTTATCTAAGCCAGTGATTAAAATAGAAATGCTGCTTCTGTTTTTTTTATTATATATTTTTTTGTCATCAAAAAATAGGTTTGAATAACTATAATAGTATCCAAAATACATTGTATCACTAAAGATTCTATATAGAGGAAGAAATGTTAAGTAGAAAATTCATTTATGAAAATAAACTTTATTTTTCATAATAATTAAAACTAATAATTCTTGTGCAATTAAACTCGACAGAAGGTTAAGATTTAATCATTTTTTCCCATCGTTTTCAGGCAGTCAGAAATAAGAATAATTTTAAACAAATAATCATTTTCTCTATCATATATATATATATATATGTCTAATTACTTATTCTAATGGACTTTCAAGTATGTGAAGCTAGGTTTAGCAAACAAAGCAATGATATATATCAGCATTCTGTCATTTCTTAATCCCATTTTTAGACAATATTTTATTTTTAGTTACATTTTATATTTAAAGATATTCAGTGATTAGACTTTTGTCATAGAATAATTTTAAAAAATCTCCATTTTATTCATTTCAGAGAAAGAATAAATATCCAGAAAATAAAAAGTGAAAATTCAGTTTTAATTAAATTAATATTTCACATGGTTACAGGTTTGTTTTTTTTTTTTAAAAAAAATATTGCTGCAAAGAATATAGTGAGAGCTCTGAATCCTATATATTAATTATTTGAATAAATTTCATTAATTTAGAATAAGAAGTAGTTTGAAATAGTTAAAAGTAATGGAATAATATTAGTTCATTCTCATGTTATTCAGCCAATTGAATTTTAATACTATAAAGTTTTAGAGTTAAATCTAAGTAAATTTTTGGGTTTTTATTTAAAAAAAAATATTTTATCAAAGGCTAGATTGTTGTTAAAAATAATCAATTTCAAAAAAATTTAAAAGGAATCTTTATTTTTGTTCAGAAATTCTCTAGTAATCATTTAAAATATAGCAATTACAGGCCAAATGTTACATCAAGAAAATCTTAGCGATATAATTTTAGCAATCACTTAATAGGATTTAGTATAGTCACATCATTGTGATTATAGCTTTCAAAGTTATTTAGTTTTTCACTATTTTATAATGTTAAAAATAGAATATAGAGCAAAAATTCTGAAGAAACTAAAAAATTATTTAAGTACAAAGAAGTTATTGATATCGATCAAAATTTTGGACATTAAGCAGATAAGAGAATTCACGAGAGGCAGATCTGTTTGGTATTGACAATACTGTAAAGCAAAGCAGTTTACATATAATTCATCTAAGTGTTTTATAATTAGAAAGAAATCATGGGTAAATAGAAAAAGATTAGCATTGTCAGTGCTCAGGAAGTTCAAAACTTATAGATCTTATCTGTGATGATTAGAGAATCTAATCGTAATATTATATGTGAATTTTTTTTAATAACCCTTTCCAAGCTAATAGTTAATGGAAGAATCTTTAAAAAATGGTTTAATACTCCATTTAAAACATCCATTTTTGTATTTATTGAGACAGAAAAAAGTGTATCATGTTATTTAGATCTGGATGTGTTTGTATTGAAACAGTAAGATATGCCCTACCAATCTTAGTTTCACCTTGCCTTCCTGTTTCCTACCCTCATGCCATATTTAAAACCCTAATTTTATCGTATTGTGTGTGTACTGGGTATATTTACTGAAATCCCACCTAAATTTATATGTCTAATGGGGTGCCCGGGGTTTTATAATAATTAAAATTGTTTTAAACGGTTTTATTTTCAAACCGTCGAGTATATATTACGTATATGCTTGTACAGTAAAGTAGGTCACATATTCTCATTTACACACGCAATAATATTTAAAATTTATGAAAATATTTTATTTAAAAGTTGTTGTTTTGAATCGATTTATTTTGTGATGTTATTTCGCTATAAATATTAGCATTTAATAAAATAATATCACTGATAAATATATTCTAGAAATTAAATTCAAAAGAGAGTTTTATAAAATAAAATGTTATTCAAAAACATGCCATTTTCTTTAAATCAGTGAGAGTAAGGAAAGAACAATAGTGGCTAATTTTAACCATTTGGCACCAGTTTTACTAGTAGATTTTATAAGATTAAAACAGTGTTTACGAACAGATTTTAATTAGAAAATGCAGTCCGTGTTTTCAAATGTATTAATAACTAAAGAATGGATTTACCACCGCAGGGTTAGATTGTAATCAGAGAGCTTATAAATAGGGCTGATTGATTGTTATTAGATTAGAGAGAGTTATTAATTAACCCACCTGATTGTGACAGCAGAAGTTATATTTTCTGTAAATTTTGAAACTATTTGTCCGATTGCTTGTTTATTCGTGTCTTTGGACCAACCGGCTTGCTTTGACAGTAAATCCATTTTAAAATCGTTTAACCTCAGAATGTCGGGGTAACGGGGCAGTAGGCTGTTTTCCCTCGGGAGCCCTGTGCCTCGGCCGTCCGTCATTCAAAATCCGATGTCCTGTCACCGTATCATCAAATCCAACTGAATCAGCCCCAAAGAAATGCTGCTCCTGAAATCTACTAACTGCTGCTGCGGAACATCGAACCAAGAAGAATCCTAAACTTTACTAAAGAACTTTGGTACAATTTGGAAATGCTCACGGACAGATTTGAAAGAACAAGGTAATTAAAATCAACCCGAGATCTCTGAAACCTCCAAGCTATATAGCTAATAATTTTTGCATATTCTTTAAATGTATTTATTCGAGTGTTGTTTCTAATGCATGCTGAACTTGTGCTTGGGTTGATTTTCTATTATATTTATCATTGTCTTATTTAAACGTAATATAATGAAATATTTAATTAATTTCTATAGGCAAATACGAGTTACGTAGGGAAGTTAAATAATGCGTGGTTGCCATCTTAGTTTGTAAACCACAAACACGCATTTTCCCCCTCCCATCTTTTAAATATGTTTTAAAGTATTTTGCGTAAAATAAGTTTGTTAATAAGTATAACTTTGTTAGAATAAATATTTATTTATCTTAAGTTTGTTGAGAGTCTGCTGGCATTTAAAATATGAAAGTTGAGAGCGAGCTATTTCTGTTCCTTAATAAATTGCCCTTTATTTTATTAAGTCTTTTACAATTAAACTGTGTTGCTAGTAAATATGCATGGGTGCTGGAATCTTACTGTTGGCAAAGGTCATCATCGTTTAAATCCGTCCACTTATTTTACTCCGCGGTTCCCAGTACAGTGCTACAATGGCACCTGGGGATTATTTCGCGTACGTCCCCACAGTTACGAAGCTCCTGGGTGCGGACCAGGCTTGAGCTGTGAGTGGGCTAGAGATGTCCCAAATAAAAGGTGAAATGCCTATCCAATGCCACGACCTTTTTTTTTTCATAAAGTTGCATACTCATAAACTGCACCCCTCCTAGGCATATATTCACTGGCACCACCGTACATTTCCCTTATTAATTATTTAAAAGAATACTATTTAAATGAATTTTAAGTCCGTTCAGTATAGCTCGATCTTATAATCTAGTTAACCACTTCGCGGGCGACTCTCGCTCTCCATTTAAGTTTCCAATTATAAATATTTTAGAATATTTCAAACTCTGTTAGATTTTACTTGACTCGTATATGCCTACCATGTCACTATGTTTTAGACACGTTATCTAAACGAACCCAAGTACGAGGTATCAGCCATCTTGTCGTTTATGTATATAGCTATCCAATTTGTATAACTAAACTATTTTCCATTATCTAATTATTAAAATATTATTTGTAAATTTATTTCTTTTCTTTATTTATTCGGGGTGCAATATAAATTACATAGCACATTAGACTTATCTTGGGCACATCTATAAGTTATTTTTAAATGAACCTAGGGCTATTTTAGATTTGGAGTCTTTTGTTTTCTCCCTGATCACCGGCATGAAACTATACTATTAATAGCATCAAATGTGTTATCACGTAGAGGGCGTTGTGGAGTTTGGACTTTGAATTCGAACTTGGGATTTCTGGGAGGTAACCCTCCTAGTGTTGAGTTCTATGTCCTGGGTTTAAATTCTGCAGTGTGTTAGCGAGATAGACATGTTTTGACTGTTACAGTATATGCTAGTGAATCTTACAATAATAGTATTAAATTTGGTATGTTGCTACTTTTAAAAGACATCACAATAAATTTCTGTTTAAAAGCTACAATGTTAATATTTAGGAATAAACTCTTTGTTCTATTCCAGTGTTACCATGTGTTGTAAAATTGAGTTAATATTAATAGGTGCTAAATGATAGTACTCATTAAATCCATATCTATTGTTATCCTATCCATATTCTCTGCTTAGTTTTTGGCTTATGGTTTTTTTGTCAGTGAGAAGTTTAAACCTAAGTCTAGTATTCCTGGATCTTTTGCAATTTTTACATCATTTATTAAGCAATCACCTTTTACACTTTTTTTTTTATTATCAAACTGTGTTTGAATCCAAATCTACTTATTTGCATAGTTATATAATTGATTTTAGTTGAATAATTATACTTTAGTGTCCTCAAATTTTATAATAATTGTAGGGTAGGTATCTTTATTTTTTTGAATAGAAACTTTTTAGAAAAATGGATAGAATAGCATTCTTATATGGATATAATAAGCACCATCTTCTAGTATTTGTTGATGAAGCTTATAATAAATGATAACATTAAGATAGAATAAAGAGTTTTTTCAAAAAGTGTTGTGCAAGGTATGTATCGTATGATGTTTTTTTGGTTATATATCATTTCTACTCTAGACATAAAGATGCCTATAAAAACACTGGATTTCCACCAACCAAGAGAACAAGCTGGATTTAAAAGTGGTTTTAGTACAGTCGATCATATCCAGGTATTGAGAGAAGTTATAGAAAGGACAAATGAATATCAGTTGCCATTATGCTTAGGATTTGTAGATTATGAAAAGGCATTTGATTCTATAAACAATTCTTCAGTGATTAAAGCATTGGATCATCTAGGTGTAGATCCAGGATATTGTCATATTTTAAAGAATAATTATAAAAAATGCAACAGCAATAATTAGATTAGAAAATGATACTGGGAAAATCAACATTGAAAAGGGTGTAAGACAGTGTGACTCCATATCTCCAAAACTTTTTACAGCAGTGCTGCAAGAAGTATTTTGTGGATTAAAATGGGAAGCTAAAGGAGTGAAAGTAAATGAAGATTATTTAAGTCATTTAGTTGTTTTTGCAAATAATGCTTTAGAGCTACAGGAAATGTTGCAGGAGTTATCAGATGAAATTAGGACTAAAGATAAATGTTAAAAAGACCAAAGTAATGCTTAAGGCATTTTCTCAAAATATGAAAATAAATATTGATTATGATGAGTTAGAAGAAGTTAACAGTTACAAATATCTTGGTCAGATTATTAATGCAGATGGAAACATAATGGATGAAATTAATCATAGAATTAAACTTGGTTGGAGTGCTTTTGGTAGAAATAACTTGATACTAAAAGGAAATATGCCTATGTGTTTGAAAAGGAAAGTTTTTAATAAATGTGTTTTTGCCAGTTCTTATTTATGGATCTGAGACTTGGACACTTAATAGAAGAGCAATACAGAGACTTCAGACCACTCAAAGAAGTATGGAGAGATGCATGTTGGGAGTAACGAAGATCAAAAACGCAATGTATGGGTAAGAGAACAAACAGGTGTTACTGACCTCATTGAAAAAAATTAAAAGACTGAAGTGGAGTTTGGCTGGACATATTGCTAGAAGAGATGATAATAGATGGACAATTGAAATTTTAAACTGCATTCCAAGAGATTGTAAAAGACCCAGAAAGAGACCACATGTGAGATGGATGGATGAAATAAGAAAGTGTGCATGCAGGAGTGATGTGGAGAAGAGAAGCTAAAGATAGGAAAACATGGATTGAACTTGGAGATACCTTCATCCTGCAGTGGATTGATAATGGTTGATGATGATGATGATGACAATTTTATAAAACTGAGGATACCAAAATATAATTCTAGAGTTAGTGTGAGAACTATATAATTACATGAGTAAATAGACTTGAATTCAAAACATTAAAAATGTTTTTGAATTTTTTAGATTAACAGTTTACAGTAAATATACGAGTACAAATTAGCTGTTGGATTAAAGGAACAGATCCAAAAGATCTGAGTGCACTAGATCCAGGTCCAGAGTTCTTACTGATGGAGACTAAAACTTAAAATAGGTAGAATAGTACTGGATATAGATTTTGTAACTATACCATTTAATTTCTATTAATAACATAAGCTTATAACAGATGGCAGCACCAGAATAGACTAAACAAGAATTGCCTGGAGCAAAAATTAGGGATGTGACAGATAAAGTAAGAAAGCTAGGTAGTAGAGATGTATATGTTATGGTAGGGACTAATAATTTGTTGGAGCCATCAGAGAGAGTAATGGATGAGTATGTAGAATTGATTAGAAATTTGAGGGAGATTAAAGGAAGAGTAGGGGTAGTTGGAGTATTACCAAGTTTGATAAGAGGTATTTGTTAGATAGAGCATGTTCTATAAATGAGAGAGTGAAAAAATTGTGTGAGAGAAATAATGTTGTGTTTGTGGATGTATGGGATTGGTTTATTGGAAAGAGGGAGTTATATAGTAAAGATGGATTGCACTTAGGAAAACAAGGAAGTGAAGTTTTAGGGAGTTTGATATTTAAAGAATATAATTCGGGAAACTTTTAAAGGGGAGTGGGCTTTTAAATTGTAATTTTATCAAAAACAAGACGAATGGAGGGGATAAAAGAAATAAGCAAAAGATGGTTGATGTAGATATAAGTGTAGATGTGGAGAGGGAATGGTTTTGTAAGATTAATGGTAAGAAAGGTTGTTATAAACATAATGGAGAAGAAAGAATCAAAAGAATTTATAAAAGAATAGGAAAGAAAAAATTGTTAAAATTGGGTTTTTGAATATGCAAGGTGGTAGGAGACCAGAAAAGTGGCTGGAATTAAATAAAGCAATTGAAAATGAAGAGCTGGAGGTATTAGCAGTAGTGGAAACTCATCTAAGAGAAGAAGAAGAACTTATTTTGGAAGAGGTGGTATGGCAGGGTGTAAACAGAAAAGAAAAAGAAAAAAGGGGTGGTGGTATAGGTGTTATATCGAGGAAATATTTAAATATTGTTAAGCGGCAAGAGCATTTGTGGTTTGAAATAAGGTTGGGTAGACAAGAATGGATGGTGGCTGTAGTGTATATAGCTACTGGAGATAGTCAAACTGTAATGGAGTGGGACAGTAGTATATATGAATGCCTAGTTAAGGTTATACAAATTTTTAAAGAAAAGGGGAAGAGAATAATGGTTATAGGGGATATGAATGGACACATTGAAGAAATTGATGATGTAGATAATAAGAATGGTCAGTTTTTGAAGGAATTTTGTCAAAGAGTAAATTTGAGCATTGGGAATTTATCAAATATGTATGAGGGACAATACACATGGCTTAAGAATAATGTATTTCACACAATAGATTATGTATTGGTAGAGAAAGAGGGAATGAATAAAATACGGAAAATTAAGGTGTTTGATAATGAAGAGAGGGTATGTAATAGTGATCATAATTTTATTGTAATAGAAATGGTTAGTAATGTGATGGAGGTTAGAAATAAAGGTAGAAATAATAGTGAAAGATGTGGATGGAGAGTGAATGATAAGAATAAGTTGGAAGAATATAAAATAAAAGTTGAAGAAACCATGGAGCAGATGAATGGGGATGAGTATAAGGACTGGTGTGGTGAAATAAAAAAAGTGGCAAATAGGGTTTTGGTTGAGAATGTGCAGAAGAATAAAAGTAATAAAAAAATAAGAGTTAGTAAAAGTGTAAAAGAGAGGAAAGAAGCATGCAGAGAATATAAGTGTGCTATTAAGAACAAAGAAAGTGAAAATGATATTAACGCTAAATGGGGAAAGTACTTAGAAAAGAAGAAGTTGGCTAAAATGGATAATTATAGAGAGAGGATGAAGTTAAATAGTAAATTGTTAGAGGATATTAATAAAAGTGGAAGAGATGGGAGTAAAAAAATTTGGAATTACATTAAAAGGAGAAATTTAGGGGAAAGAGATATAGTATTAATAGATGATGAGGGAATAGAATGTAGCTCTAGAGAAGAGGTAGAGAGAATCTTAAATAGATATGTAATGGATATAGAAAAGATGTTAGATGTGAAGAAAGTAGTGATAGAAAAAATGGAAGCAGTTAGTAATGGGAATATTAGGTTCACAAAAAATGAATTGAATGAGGCAGGGAAGAGATTGAGAAGTGGAAAGGCGAGAGGTTTAGATGGATGGGCAGCAGAGATGGTAATGAATTTAGGACATAGAGCAAAAGCAAAGTTATTATCATGTTTTAATAAAATGGCACAGAAGACAGTTTTTCCGGTTAGTTGGAGTAATACAAGAATAAGATTATTATTTAAAGGAAAGGGTAAGGATCATATAAAGTTAAATAATTATAGACCGATAGCGGTAACATCAGTTTTATATAAAGTTTTCTCATATATGGTAGCTGGAAGAGTTATAAAATGGATGGAAGAGAATAATGTAGTGGGGGAAATGCAAGGAGGGTTTAGGTCAGATAGGTGTATAGGAGATAGTTTGATTGTAGTTACACGGCTTATGGAGACGAGTAGGAATTCAGGTAGATCATTATATATGACTTTTATAGATATAGAGAAAGCATATGATAGAGTAAATAGAAATAGATTATGGGTAAGGTTAGCCAATTTGGGAATGGATGAAGCTTTAGTAAATATTATTAAGAAATTATATGAAAATAATTATTATATTTACCAGTTAGGGGCTATAGAATCAGTTAAAGTTAAAAATGGGGTGGGATTAAGGCAAGGATGCCCTATGTCACCTATTTTGTTTTTGTTGTTTTTGAGTGAAATGGAGAAAGCAATAGAAAGACTAGGAACAGGGGTAGAGATACCATTAATAGGTGGCAAGGGAGTATATATTTTGTCGGGTCTTTTTTTTGCAGATGATATCTTTTTGTGTGCAGAAAGAAGAGAAGATATGGAAATTATGTTGAGGATATGTGCAAGGTTGGGTAAAGGGATGGGGATTAAATTTAGTGAAGAAAAAATCAAATATAATGATGGTTAATACTGGGGAAAGAGAAGATGTAGAATTTTTATTGGGGGATATAAAGTTAAGTGTGGTGGATAGATATAGGTATTTGGGAATCATCTTATGTAATCAGGAAAATTGCTTGGATGAATGGGAGAAAAACTTGGTAAATGAAGCAAAGAAAAGAAAGGGTTTGGTAAAGAAACTAACAGTATTTTCATATAATAAATATGATGTAGCTAGAATAGTATGGAAGGGAGTTGCAGTAGCAGGGTTAACATATGGTAATGATGCATTATGGTTTAGTAAAAGAGTTTTAGATTATTTAGAGAAAGTACAAAGGGAAGTAGCAAGACATGCATTAAATGCAGAGATGTGAACAGCAAAGGAGGCAATTCAAGGAGAAATGGGATGGTCAAGTTTTTATATGAGAGATGCAAAAAGTAAAGTGAAAATGTTTGGTAGGTTGCAGTTTATGGATAGTAAAAGAATAGCAAAAATAGTGTCCAATTGGGTTATGAGTAAATTGCAGGCAACAAGATGGGTGAGAAAGGTAATGCGGTATGTGAAAGATTTGGATAAAGAATTTATATCAATATACTTGTATAAAAGATGGGATGATTGTGTTAGGAGGATTGTTGAGTGTTATAGTGGTAAGGAATGGGATAAAAGAATAGAAGCATTAATAAAAAATAGGGAGTTGGAGAGATGGAGAACTAGTATGGAGGGTAAGAAGAGTTTAAATATATATAGAAGTAAACGGAATATTGCATGCGAGTTAATTTGTGATAATAGTAAGGAAAGTAGTTTATTATTTAAGGCTCAAAAGGGATCTTTAGCAACAAGAGAATATACATGTAAATGGAAAACCATGGATAATTTAGTGTGCAAATTGTATAAGGAAGATATAGAAAATATTAGGCACCTGTTGATTGAATGTAAATGCTTGAAAGCAGAAAGGATACAGATAATGAAGTTATGGGAGAATAGACACGAACAAAGTGACTATGCAGAAAGTGAGTTATTAGTTTTTATGTTGGGTTTGCGAAGAGATAAAGGGGGGTTTAGATATAAAGGCCATAGAGTTGACAAAGATTATGTTGTGGAAATGGGATGGGGCAGAATATGGGAAGACTTAAGAGTGGGGAATGGAGAATAAAATGGCTAACATGTTTATCTGGGAGTAATTGCTGAGATATTCTTGACTTCGTTTAAGTAGAAGCCAAAATACATCACATCACAGAATTTATGATAATAGCAAGGAAAGTAGTTTACTGTTTAAGGCTTGAACAGGATCTTTAGCAACAAGGGAATATACATGTAAAAGGAGAAATATGGGTGATTTAGTCTGCAAGCTGTGTAAGGAAGGTATAGAAAATATTAGGCATCTGTTAATTGAATGTAAATGCCTGAAAGCAGAAAGGATATAAATAATGAAGTTGTGGAAGAATAAATATGAACAAAGTGATTACATAGAAAGTGGCTTATTGGTTTTTATGCTGGATTTGAGAAAAGATAAGGGGGTTTTAGATCTAAAGGCCATGGAGTTGACAAAGATTATGTTGTGGAAATGGAATGGAGCAGTGTAGAAAAGAATATGTGAAAACTTCGGGTGGGGAATGGAAAGGGGTTCAAAATGGCTAACAGGTTTGTCTGGACATAATTGCTGAGAGATTCCTGACCCATATAAAAAGAAGTCACAGAATGAAGAAGATTTGGATAAAGAATTTATGTCAGTATACTTATACAGAAGGTGGGATAATAAGAAATGGGATAGAAGAATAGATGCATTAATAAAGAATAGGGAATTGGAGAGATGGAGTATGGAGAGTAAAAAGAGTTTAAATATATTCTTTATATATGTAAAAATCACGTATATACACATATATATTAGGCATAGAATAATAAATAAATGCTGTGTATATAGAAAGTTTTTTTTTGCGGTGTTATTTATTAGTTTTTTATATATATGTATATAGTGGGTTTTTTTGGCATTATTTATTGTTTTTTTTTTAATGGGATTTTAAAAGAACAGAATAGAAAGATGAAAAAAAAGGACAAAATGGTAGATTAGTTATTTGTTTAATTGGATTGAGATTACATCGAAAGTGATAGTAAATAAATTTTTGTTTTTTTTTAAAAACAATTTCGTAATTAAATTTTCTGATCTGAAAAGATGGGGGAAAGAGAGAAAAGAATTATAATTAGTTCTATTGTCGTGGCTTCTAGTTAGCTGGTGTTAAAAAACTAAAAAAAAAAATTAAAGAAATGCAATCACTGACGGGGAACGTGATCAGATAAAAGGACAATGGAAAAAGGACCATAAATAAGAGACAAACCTATTGTTTGAAGATTGATTGTTAATTTTTTTAATAACAGAAGAGAACTTTTGGAGAGTGAAATTAAAATGTTAGAAGGCTAAACAACTAAAATCCGTCCCCAGCCGGGATACCATCCGATTCCTGTATTTCATCACCGAGAAACCACCAAAGAGAAAACAAAGCTAGCGGGCAGACAAAATTGGTTACAGTGAATCAACTCCCAAAGGATCCCAAGGAACGCGTACGGACACTGATCAATCAGGTTAATATAAATTTTGCTTTTTGCTTGAACTATTGATTGCTAAATTTAAAAACACCTCTAATTGGGATTATATTTAATCAGCCACGAACTATAAGTTGCGACAGTAGAAAGTTTTTTTTTATATGCATATATTTATAATGCTTATGTTTACTTTGTCCAATTAATTTTATTTGAAATTCATAATTTATTTTTATTTGTATTTGAATTTTTCTTTAAAGAGGGTTTTCAACTAGCTTCAGATAGGTTTCAAGACTATAGGAGAGATTAAAAATAGAAATGATTTAAGAAAGCAAATGAAAAGTTTAAGAGTGGAGTAAATATTGAAAGAGAGGGTAGGGGTTCAGAGTAATTTCTGTCTCCTAATAGTAAGCCGCTTAGCCTCTGCACTGGTCAAGATTCGTACCAGTCTGGGACACTTATATATATAAGTAAAAGCGCATGTTCCTTCGAGAACGAAAAATATGTTATTCTTCACCTGTGTTGTTTTTTTTTATTTATAAAAAAAGAAAAAGTACAATAATGTTAGTCGGGTGAAGTCTATAGAAAAGAGGGAGGTAGAGGTGGTAATTATAAATGATTTGTTTCTATCAATAGTCTTGAATAAAGGAAAGGTATAAAAAAAAAAAAGATTTTATAATTAAGCTTTTTATTATTTGAAACATATGTAAGTGTTCGCGTTTATTCCTTTAGCATTTGTATGTAATAATAAAACATATGACCGTAGCGTATACATGCATATATATATAAAGAAAAAAGGAATTGCAAGAGAGATTAGCTGAATCTGTCATACGTATAAAAATTAACAGCCGCGATTTAAGATTCTTCTAATTTCGTGGCTCCAGGTTATTTACTGGTGGCGCCCTCGTATGATATGATTTCAGCTGTAAGTAGAATCGTTGATTCTTGGCCTACAAACTTTTAGATATGAAAAGTAATGGCACAATATATAGAAGAAAATAGTATATTGGGTGCAAGTTAATTTATGATAATAGCAAGGAAAGTAGTTTACTGTTTAAGGCTTGAATGGGATGTTTAATAACAAAGGAATATAAACATAAATGGAAAAATATAGGTGATTTCATGTGTGAGTTGGGTAAGGAAGGCATAGAAAATATTAGGCATCTGTTATTTGAGTGTAAATGCCTGAAAACAGAAAGGGTACAAATAATGAAGATGTGGAAGAATAAGTATAAACAAAGTGATTATACAGAAAGTGGGTTATTGTTTTTATGCTGGATTTGGGAAAAGATAAGGGGGATTTAAATATAAAGGCCATGGAATTGACAAAGATTATGTTGTGGAAATAGGATGAAGCAGGATAGAGAAGAATGTGGGAAAACTTACGGTGGGGAATGGAAAGTTAAAGTGGCTAACATGTTTCTGTGATCATAGTTGCTGAAGGATTCCTGACTCCATAAAAGGAGCAGTCATAGTGCATCATATCACATAATTTGCTCCTGAAAATCATTGTGTAAATTGAAGTCATGATATTTTATAGAAAGTATTTATTTTTTGTATGGCCAGTTGTGTGGGAAATCTAATAATTTTAAGGTATACAACAATTCTATTCAATTAATTTAATATTTGTCATCCTGCTCCCAGATTTTAAGCCTGCTATTACTACTGTGATGAATTGTTCAAGGCAATGTATTGTATTTTATTGTTACTTGTAAATCAGTTTACTTAACCAGTTGATATTATAACAGCATGTGATTCTTTTTTTTTTCTTTCAGTTATGCTTACTATTCATATAAGATAATCAAGATCCAACTTATCCTAATACTTTATTTGAAAGTCTCTTTCACAAATAATGATGGTTTAATTCTCAGAAAATTATTTTAGTCCACAGATAAAATTCAATTATTATAATCAGCTCTAGTATCTAGTGTTCACATGCTTTAATGGTTAATGTTGGAAGTGCAGATATTTGATAAATAAGAATATTTTGTATTCTTCTTGTTTATCTTTTAGCTATATTTTTAATTTCATCTGAAAACATTATTGGGAAATGAGACATGTATTTATTAACTAAGAGATTTGGTAAGAAAAAAGCAATTCATCTTGTTTTTGAATCATTATATTAGGGATAATTGCTGATTTGTTCAACTGAATTTTGTCTCAAACATATTATTACTGCTAAAATATCTGCTATAAAATCTGTATGCTTAAATGAATCCTTATCTGATACTATACTGGTGATAATTTTGAATAATGCTCTGAATTTAAATTTACATTATTTAACAAAGACCCATAAATCTGTGATTACATTTATAAACAATTATATCATCAGTCGTTCAGGAAGTTTTCTAGCATTCAAACACCCTAGTGATAAGCATACATATCAAGTTAGCAATAAATTGTTCTTAAGTAAGAAATGGGATTACAAAATACAGATTGTGATATGACAAACTCACATATGTCTTTAATCATTCTAAAAAATATTTATTAGGTATGATTATATAAATTGGTCTAAAAAATTTAATTCTTTTTATCCATTCTACTGTATATTATTTATTTCTTTTTGATTTATTTGTGGGGTTTTTTCTATTATTTAATAGATTGCATTTTTATTTTTTTCCAAACAAAAATAAAAATTGATTTACTTCAATTTAAAACTTGAAAGTCATCTTATTTTTTTAAAATTTGATTTAAAAAAGGTGGTAGTTAAGTCTTGATTAGAGAGGCAAATATATATTTGTAAATTTAGATTTTGTTTCTGCTTCATTTTAACTTTTTTTTTAAAACAAAAAAAAAAGTATGGATGCAAGTAGTATATTTTTCACCAAAAAATTCCAACAAAATAATATAATCTAGAAAGCGAATTTTATTAGATCTGTTTATCCTTTGCATGTTGGTTTAGTGGTATGGTTTTTACTTTTGATGTCAGGAGATCCTGGGTTCGATTCTTGGGTAAGATTTTTTAAAAAATATTTCAGTTAAACCTTTTTTTAAAAAAAAAATAGAAATTATTTATTGTATTAATAAGTGATCTGAAGATTTGGGGGGGGGGGGGATTGGGATAATGGAATTTTAAAGTAGAATTTTTTTATAGCTTTAAAAAAAGTATATAAATTTAATTGAATAAATTAAAACTATGTTAAATTCTGCAAATAACAAACACACAAATCAATGTGTGACATGGAATAAATATGTTAAAAATATATTTATTCTGTTTTACATATTGATGTACATGTGTTCTTTAATATAGAAATAAGTATTAATGCATTTTTGTAAAAAAAAAAAAAAATTATTTGCAAGTTATTGTCGTTTTTATAGTGTGTGATTATTATAAATAAACGATTTTGCTAAACAAGAAATGAAATGAGCATTACAGATTTTTTCTAAATTATATTTTGATTTCTTCTAATGTTTTGCTATTTTTACTAATTCAGAATATAAACAGTAGCATAGCAAATTTTCTCTATAGTATTGACACCCAGTGCAACCCTTAGTAAACAATAGGTGCAAGAATATTTGTATAGGTGCAAGAATGTTTGTATTTAAAATCCCTATCTAGTGTACTCATCCAATATCCGCAGATTCGTTTCTAGCTTGTGGCTTTCATCAGTGAGGAGCCTTGAATCTTAGTATCTAATGCAACTCTTCAGCAGCCATCTTTTATGTATTTAGTTAACTATATAAGCTGATGAAACATGGTAATGTTTTTAATCCAGCTCATTCACTTCTACTAATGGCAATACTGTATGGAGAATTCGCTACTATAGTGATCATGTGATGTAGTGGCTTTATACCAATCCTGCCCTTAGGATGATAGTGACTTTGGGTTCATATCTATATTGTAACAGTCAGAATGAGCCGACAGCAGCAAAATTACCACTAGGGTGATTTAAAGCACCTCAACTCATTCCAACCCACATACTACTTCATTTTAATTAGGTTCAATGATCAGGGAAAGAGAAAGACTTAAAAAAACTAGATTAACAAATATATGTCTTCCCTGTGGCAAACAAGACATCCATTGCATTAGATATATATGATACAAACACTTTATTAGTAATAAAATTATAAACAAAAGAAATGATTACTGCTTAATTAATTGGTTTCTAGATTTATAAGAGCTAATGGAATTACATTAATTAATGATTATATGTGACAAGAATTTCAAGGTATATATATAATTTCAATACACACAAATGTATATTTTGGGTGGTAGATTTGATGACTTCTAGGGTAGATATCCCCGAAGCACTGTAAGTTTAATTAACTCAAGAAAAATATGTTTGAAATAGATGATTGCAGAGCTCTCATAATCATGACATAAATGCTGAAATATCAGGTCTTAGCATACACAAAGAAGGAATGCAGTACCTGGTTACTAAGTAATAAACAATCCAACAAGAAGGCAATGATGGGAATATATTCGCTTCTGCGAAGTTAGATCCAAATTTTATAGAATAAAAGGATCATGGCATGAAGGAATGAGAGTCTTCTTATAATCCTAAATAACTCTTATTAACAGGCAGGAATGATCCACTGCACTAGTAACAAGACCCTCCTGGTCTGGAAATGAAAATTCCTGCATTTGTGTGGAACTTAGACAAATGGAACCTGTCAAACTAAATCTTCCAAAGCAGGGATATACGCCTGCTGAAAAAATACAATAAGATAATCATGAAATTAGACAACCCAGAAATGCTAAATTTATATAAAATAATAACCATTTGGACTTAAATTTAAATCTATATAAAATAAAACGTAAATGGTCATGTTGTAAGATTTATAATATGCGGACATCTATTACATGAGACTAAATCAGGGCCTATACAGTTATTATATATTTAAAAAAAGAAATTATAAAGAAATTACTCCCTGTTTAGAGATCCGCCCCACAGGTCTTAAATATATAAGGAATTGTTGATACGATAGTCTATGATGATAATATATTAAATTGTATTAAAGGTTTTATAGAGATAAACTATCATACTACAGTATACTTATATATTGGGCAAAAGAAAAGAAACGAAGTTTTAACTTTGAACTTTATTTTAAAACTGCAAGCTGTTCATAAATCACCTGTACACAGTATACATATATAATTGACCCTTCCCAAAATAGAAAATAAAGTTTGCTTTTAACATCTTAATATTTTAAATTTGAAAATTTTAAATAATTGCGTTAATGGCTAACTGTCATTTTTGAAAGAACCGATTTTAAATAGACAAGTTTAAAATCGCAAATAATAAAAAAAACAAATTAGAATCAATTAAAGGACAAATTTAAATGTCTTTATTTGACAGAATTATTGGACTGCAATATATTTAGTTACAGAAATATATTTACTAAAAACCTCCATCTAATTCTTAAATAATAAGTAGCAGATTTAAGAAAGATCGAATATTACAAAAGTCGATCTTCCTTAATATGTACAATTAATTAAGCATGTGCGATAATACGATAAGAAAACATTTTAATAATACAATCAGTATATTTATAGTACTAAAAGAAAACACACTTTAAAGAAATTGTGGATGCAAAGAAAGTTGAATATTAAAGAAGCTTTAATTGTTTACCAGTATAGTTAGTAGAATATTAAAGAGGCTTTAATTGTTTACCTGTATGGTTCATTGATCCTATGGGATAGTGTTCTTGGATATTGGCTGGCTGGTCACTACTGTGACAGTGTACTAGGGGCTTCCTATTGACGGCATAGTATGTCAGCAATTTGGATCATCAATTTGTAGGCAGGGACTTTATCGGCCTAGCATTCTAGAATATCAGGGAACTCCATAATCAACTCCTCTTAGATGGTCAGAGAAATTTCAGCTATCTACTCACTGCTCATAGCGTGACGTAATTTAACAGTTTAAAAAAAAACTACAAGAACTCAAAACTTTTTTCCCCACCCCTATATCTATCTCAAAACAAAGGCATCTAGATCTTTCAAATTAATTAATTAATTTTAAAGAGAAAATTATATTTTCTTTGCTATCTAAAATTTTAAAAAGAAAATTATTTTTTTTGCTATCTAAAAAAATCTTACTGATCACAATGTCGATCTAATTTAATTTTAAGATTTTACTAATTGCATTTTCTTAATTAAATTTCAAATGTTTTTGATTTTATCTGATCCTACAGTAATTACATGTTTTGTCACATTTTCCCCTAAATAATTAAAAAATTAGAATTTAATTTATACATTCTTTTTTCATCAATTGATTTTAATTAGTTACATTTTCTTTGCTAACTTGAAACTTCTCTTACTATAACATTAAATTTCGTAACAAAATTAAATTTCTTTTGCATTATTATTATTTTTATTTTTTTAAAATGCCTTAGTATTACAATTTAATAGCAACCATATATATACATGAAGCACATATATATATACGCATGTATATATCTGACCGCTTCAATATGACTATACAAATAAATGAGCTGGATTGAAAACATCATGTTTTCATCTTGGGGTCATAGATTTATAGTTAATTAAATAGGTAAAAGGTGGCTACTGGAGGGCTGCATTATCAGATCCTAAGATCTAACTGCAGTGCTCTCAGATTCAAAGTTTTCACTGGTGAAAGCCAAAAGCTAGAAACTAGTCTGGGGATATTAAATGAGTAGTCACTAGGTAAGGATATTATGCACAAACCTTACATTCATTTATATAGATTCTATTCAAATTATTTACTGATTTCGCTTAGTTGGGCAACTTTATTTAAAATATGTATTTCTCTTTTTTTTTTGACGATTGGGTGTTTTTTAATCAATTTTTTTTTTGTGTGTGAATAGTGACAAATTTGAGAAAATGAGTGACATATATTATAGTATATGGGAAAATGGAAATGCTTTTCAAATATCTTATTATTAGTAAATTGAATTTTTATGTTTCCTTAATATATGTACATTAACTTAATTTTTCTATCATTTTTCGTCAGTTTTTTAGGATTTAAGTTATTGTTTTTATATAAATGATATCATGCTAGATGGTTGTTTATTGTATGTCTGCAGATTAATAAGGTAATGATTTGCGATGTCAACCATATATTAGTTGAGAGTGAAACTAGAGTTAAAGGCCATGATAAAGAAGTTTAAATTTTGTTGAGCATCTCAAACTTTAAAATCTTGATATCTAAAATTGATATTTTCTGATAATTCTAATTAATTTGAAAAAAACTAATGCTTTTTTTGAATAGATCTTTATAATTATGACCGATAAATCTATGAGGCTGTAAAGTTTCATCCAATGCAGCAATTAGTCACTGCAGAGAATGTTAAAACTCCCTTGATATGGATCCAGACTATCTTTCGATGAGTCTTTTTAGGTATCCAGAACTGCAGATAACTTTTAAGTGAAGGAAGGTTGTTATAAATTGGAAGAAAATCTGTCTAATATTAAATGGATCATTGTTGAACTGTGGAAGAAAATCTGTCTAATATTAAATGGATCATTGTTGAACTGAATGAAATTAGAAGAAAAGGTAAAATTACAATTAAATTTATAGATTTAAATATTGGAAGTGCAAATGGAGTTGGATTTATTATAAATAAAAAGTGGTAGAACAACATTGCGGAGATTAATAGTGTATCAATCAGAGAGATTAATAGTGTATCTATCAGAGTGTCAAAATTAGTTATTCAAATTTATAGAAGATAATGAATCAAGTTCTCATTGTGCTGAAGAAGTAGAGAATTTTTAATGGATGTACAAAATACTTTTGATCAAATCAAATAATATTTTAAAATTATATTGGGAGAATAATTCTAGAATTGGTAAACAATTGCAAGGTGAAGGGATTGTGAATAATTTTGGGCAAACTGATAAAAATAAGAGAGAGGAAATAGACATGTAGAATTTGCCTAAATTATGAACTTTTACTTTGAGAAAAATGTTAAAAGGTAATAGATATATAGCAGAATTGGTTTATATTTTGGTTAACAGAAAATATATATTTTAAGATTATAATGTTTTTAATAGGTTCAACACTAGAAGTGATCTTCAACTAATATATTAATTGCAAACTAGAGAGAGAAAAACTATTAATGAAGTCAGTATTAGCAGTTGAAATTCTTAACAATTATAAACAATTTAAATAAGAACTTGCAAGTCATTTTAGAATATTAACAGACTTTGAAGATGGATCAGATTTGACAAAACCAATAAGAAGTTAATTGATACTCTATTAAAAATTGCAAGAAAGATATGTGGTACCAAAAAGCAACTATTTATCAGGAATTTTTTTACTGTGATAAACAATGTACGAAAAAAGAAAGAAATACGAACAGTTTTTAAAATGATCCATTAATGAGAATTGATAATCTATGGTTTTGTAAAATAGTACAAAAAAGAATCAATAATGATATAAGGAAATATAATTGTGAATTAACATGGAAAGCTATAAAAGTGAAATATAAAATATCTATTTAATATGACAATGAAAATTGTTTCAACAATATGAAGAAACATTGGAACTATTACTGAAAAGGGAGATGATATTGTGCAATATGAAGAGTTCTATAAAGAATAATTATATAGTAATAAAAAGAAAGAAAACACAATATTCTCTATATTTACTACATCTTTTAAATTGCCAAGTATTTTAAATGAAGAGGTGAGACAATCGTTATTGATATTTTAGAAGAACTAAATGCAGGAATTGAAAAAATTATCAACAAAACTATATACATAAGATCTAAGTGATAAAGATTTATCATATTTAATTAAAGTAGTAAAAATATTAGAAATTACAGACTTTTCAGTCTTCTATCACTTCTATACAAAATCTTTACCAAGATAATTACAACTCTTCTTCATTGAACATTTGATTGTAGTAACCAAAAGTTCAAGATGGATTTTAAAAATAGTTTTATACTTTAAATCATATCCAAGTCTTAAGGGAAGTTGTCGAAAGGACCAATGAATGAGTTGCTATTATGTCTTGGATTAGTAGCTTACGAAAAGATATTTGATTTTATAAGCATTTTCATATTAATTAAAGCTTTGGATCATAAGATATAGACTTAGAATATTATTATATTCTGAAGAATATTTATCAAAATGCAAAAGCAACTTCATTAAAATAATTTCATATCTCCAAAACTTTACAGCAGTTTTACAAAAAGTATTTTGTGGATTAAAAGTAAATTGAGATTATTTAAATCATCTAGATTTTATAGGTTTTGTGGTCATCTCAGATAAAAAAATATTGATAATCATGCATTACAAAAAGTTAACAATTACAAATATCTTGATCAGGTCATTAATGCAAAAGGAAACAAATGATTGCATTTAATCATAGAATTAAATTCGAGTGGAGTGTTTTTCGTTACTATAATAATATTAAAATGAAATATGCCTATATGATTGAAAATGGTTTTTAATAAATAGGTTTTAGCAGTTTTTACTTACTGATCTGTGATTTAAAATATTTATCAGCAAAGCAATACAGAAACTTAAAACCATTCAGTGAAAGTATAGAGATACATATATTAATATTTCCAAGAAGATATCCAAAATAAAATATGTGGGTGAAAATAAATGGATGTCACTGATATTGAAAGAATTAAAGAGAGTGAAATGCAAGTGGGCATGATATATTGTTAATAAAGTTAATAGATGAACATTTGATGTTTTAAGTTGAATACTAAGAGATGGTAAAAGACTTAGAAAGAGCATGTGAGATGGATTGGTGAAATAAATAATTTTGCTAGAATGATGTGGAGAGGAGAGGCTCTGGCTTAAACTTGGAGAAACCTTCATTCTGTAGTGGATTGATAATAGTTGAAAATAATGATGTTAATTTTTTTCTATATAGTGTTTTTTATTGGTTTTTTTTTAATATGAGTAATGTGCATGAAATTTACTAACATTTACAAGACTAATTACTTTATTTAACTGCTATATTTTGGGATCAAAATTTTGCAGTTTATTTATTTTTCCTAATTTTGTACTTAATTATTATTTTTATTCTGTAACCTGGAGCAGTGATAGATTGGTGTATTCTTGAGCTTACACACCACTTATTGCATTCATCTTTTTTACTTAAATGCACAAACTTTTTATGAACTCCCTAGCAATGAAGCTATTTGATTATTTATTTTTATTTTTTTTATTCTATTTTTTTACTTGCATCATTTTTGGTAATTTTGAAGTTCTTTTGCATGATGTATTAATTGCAGATGTGATTGATTATTTTTAAACTTAATTTTAAAAAGTATATATATATATTAATAACTATTAGAAACTGGTTCATGTGTTTGTGCTTATAAATATATAAACAAATATACAATGCATAAATAGGTAAATAAATGGTCAGTTATTTGTCTAAGAGCCAGATTTACATTTATTGTTAAGTCTCATATTTTTGTTGTGGTCTTTAAATATAATTTATATTGTTTTTTAAAATCATTTCTTTTATTGTTTTTTTTTTTTCTGCCCAACTATTTTAATACTTTGCTGTTTCCAACCTTTGCTGCATAACTGACTTCTCATTTATTATAACACAACATTGTAAAAGTTTATTATTGTTTTTGCTCCCTCTATTTAATTAAAAACGTCTTACTATATTCCTTGCACAATTATTCTCTAGAAGAAAATGAGCATTAGAAGAAATAATGAATTTGATTATTTATAGCTTTTACTATTTTATGGTCTGTTATTTTAATTATGTAATCCTAGAATAAATAATATCCTTTTTTTCATTCTAAATGCATTTCATTGAATATAAATAATTAGTGGATATCGTATAGTAGTGTTTGCAGAGTTAATCGAAATTAAAAGAATTTCAGAGTGCTGACGTCAGATACAATTTAAATGGAAATTAAAGCAATGTTATGATGCTTTGTATTGGTATATTAGAAATAAAAAACATTGATGATATGAATACATTTTTTGTTCTAGTTTTCTTGTTTTGATTCTTTGGGTCTGGCTCAAAGACAAAACTTTATATGAATAAAGCATCAGATTTTGCTGTCAAAATACCAATATACTTGGATTACAGGGATTAGATAGAGTAAAAGCATTTTTTAAAAAGCTATTTGATACAGTAATTTTTGCAAGGTGGTTTACTGCTCAGTTAAAAAAAAAAAAAAAATTATTATACAAATATTACAGGATTTTTTATTAAAACAGATTTTAATAAACATTACAACAGTTTTTTTTTTTTTTTTAGGAGCCTCGATCACTATATGATGAAATTAAAATTGTGCCAATTGCAAAACTTGATCGCACAACTACACCTACTGCCATTAAAAAATTTGTGGAAGATGAAGAAGGAAAGTAAGTGACTATGTAACCCAAAATTGTTTTAAAATTGAAAAATTTTTGCTGATTAAGTTTAAGAATTTTCTTTTAGATTTCCTGATAGGTTAATTATTTCATGGCCCGAAGGAGATCAGTTATATCCTAATGAAAAGAGGCCTGCAGGGAAGACAATAGGTAGCTTTTATTTTATTTTTAAGATTCTTATTTTCCGTTGTATTATTATGTAAAATTCTATCATTTAAAAACTTTATTTATTAGGAGCAATCAAAGTTGAAATTGCTAATAAAAAAGGTGATTTGGTACAGAAGCTTCCAGGGAACAATTCTAAGAAATTATTAGTTGAACTTAAAATTATATGGCATGGTAAGTTTTTCTTTATTTTATTTTATTTTATTTCAGTTTTAAGTAATTACTGAAAAAAACTTAATATATTTTTTATATTATAGCTCCAACTGGTGATGAAATAATTGTTTCTCATATTGGGCAACATGCCAAAAATTGGCCTTATTGGTTTCGAAAAATGGGTAAGACTTAAAAGATTTTTCTCTTTTTTTTGGAGAATTAGATATTAATTAAAATGGTGTAAAATTGATATCTGTAATCAGATTTTTTATTATCTTGTATAAAGCTGTTTCATTATAGTGTAATATATTTATCATATTAAAAAAAAGATAATTTGTAATATTTTTTTTAATCAAGAAAACATTTTGTAAATATTTTAGAAAATTTTAAAAATGCTTATTTAAGATTATATTTTTAATTATTTGAATAAAAGAATAAAAATTTTATATATACATTTAAATAAGTCAATTATTTTATATAGCGCGATGTTTTTACAAACTATAATATTTAAACAGCATTAAACTGCTGCACATGCGCTTTGGATTTTAACTATAAAATGAATGAAACACACGATAAAGTCTTTGGAAAAGATAGAATGGCCATCTATCTTTTCGAACCCAAACGCTTTTGTATGGACGAATCTTAAGTGTTTGAAAGTGAAAGCGTAAAGATATTAAATAATCACTTTAAATTACTTTTACATGCGTGAATGATGCTGGTGAAAATAATTGTCTTATTTACATACATTTAATTTTAAATAAGAATGACATATCGTAAATTCTAGTAAATTTCACCAGCGTCATTCATTCACGCATGTAAAAGTAATTTAAAGTGATTATTTAATATTTTCACGCTTTCACTTTCAAACACTTAAGATTCGCCCATACAAAAGCGTTTGGGTTCGAAAAGATAGATGGCCATTCTATCTTTTCCAAAGACTTTATCATGTGTTTGAAGTGTTTGTATTCATTCATTTTATAGTTAAAATCCAAAGCGCATGTGCAACAGTTTAATGCTGTTTAAATATTACAGTATATAAATTTAAAAAAAAATAAAAAATTATTAATATGGCTTATTAAAGTATATCTTTGAGTCATAATATTTGCAGTTAGAAACTTGCTGTTTTTATAAAGAATATATTATTCCACTATTTACCTGAATATCATTATTCTAAAGTCTTTAATTTATGACCCTTAAATTTTAAGTAAAAAATGAAAATGTTTGAAAAGTATTTCTGCATTTATTTCTTTTAAAAAAAAAAAAAAAGATTTTTAAACAATAATAATATAATATGCAAAAAAAATTTTTTTTAAATAATGCCTTTATGTAAACAGTGCTAGCTGACTAAAAATTAGAAAAATAACAAAGTAATCTGACTAAAAAATAGAAAATAAATGAATCTCTGTTAATTTGCCATTCTTGGAAAATATCAGAGATCTTTAAGAATCTAGACTTGTTATAAAGCAATTGGAAAATTGCAGGAATATTATTGTTTCAAAAAGGCATTTGAGGCACAAATAAATCATAAAATGAAAAAGGCCTTATGCTTGTATGAAACGACAATATTCTACAATTTCCAATTGTTCTATAACAAGTTTCGATTCTTCTAAGAATGGCAAATTAACTGAGATTGTTTTTTTTTATTTTTTAGTTGGCTAGTATTGTTTACATAAAAGCATAACTTTAAAAAACTTTTTTTAATATATTTTTTACTTTTTAGTTATAAACTAAAAAAAAAAATCTGATAAAAATTATGATATAATAATATGTGAAAATGACCAATTAAGACAACAATGTAGATGGAATGGAAAGTCCTGAACAAAAAGAACTTTTATTTATTAAATCTTTTATCTTATCAAACTTTTCTCATTAAAAACAAAAAATGGTTAAAACTAAAAAAAAAAAAAAGCATTACTATTTTATCCTCTAAAATTAAGTTATGATTATAAAACTTATATTATTGGCAAAATATAATTGATGAATTGTTCTGAAGCTAATTATTATTGAGCCATGTGGAAAAGACTGATTAAGACAATAGCATAGGTGTGACGCGGAAACTCCTGATTAAAAAAACTTTCATTTATTAAATTTTTTATCCTATCATATTTTTTTCATTAAAAACAAAAAATGGTTAAAACTAAAAAAAAATTTCAGTTGGGCCCAAATTAAAATTATCCAACTTTTTTCATTAAAAACAAAAATTGTTAAATCTGAAAAAAATGGTTGTCTTTTGATAGCCGTTCACTGTCGTTTGACGGCATTATTTATGTGTAAAAACACATAAAAATGCCGTTTCCGCGGCCGTAATTATGAGTAATACAACACTTTCGTTGTATGACCCATTTTAAGCCATAATTACAGGTAATACAATACTTTTGTTGTATTACCCATTTATGCCGCTATATGGCATTGCACACTAGTGTGTTTCGCGATAGTTTATGCGAATTTGCACAATTGAGTATTGGTTATCGTATCGTGTTACGGTGTTTGGATTTCAAGTGGCCACAAGTTTTGATATCTCCATAGCAGAGTAATTTCATTTCTACTTAAATCATGTAGTCTGAGTCACCAAAAATTGTCACACCATCATCACCCTTGCCTACACAACTTGGAATCTGAAAAACATTGGGAAAGAGTAAGGCCCAACACGCGAAAACTCGTGCTTTCACAATAAATTATACGAGACAAATAAAATGGCGCACACATTGTGCCACTTACCAATGTCAGTCAGGTTTCTGCAACCGAAGGTATTCGATTGTTAAAAATAAAATATTAAAGAGGTAGTGGGAAAAAATAAAAGGATCAAAAAATTTTCTGTAATAGTAAGGGCAAAATAGAAATCACGTAATACAAATCACCATATAGCCAAAAAAAGAAGTGGCCATGTTTTCAATATGAAAAAAGAAAACGAAAGGTGTAAAAGTGTGAAGTTTTGATGTTATTGTAATTTTTTTGTGGTGGTCTGTTGAAAGGATCCAAAAATATAATTAATAAGGAAATTTTTTTTTTAAAAAAATGGCAAAATAGACATCGCATAATAGAAATAAAGGCAAAAGAAAAAAAATCGCCGTATAGTCACCGTCTTTAAATAATAATAAAAAAGACAACGAAAGTTGAAAAATTTAAAAGTTTTGATCTTATTTTAATGTTTTTGTGGGGAGTGGGTTGACAAATACTTTGTCTTCACTGAGACAAAAGATAGAGATGAAAGTTATTTTTGGTTTGTTTTTCTTTTTAAAAAAAGGTCATAATAATTCGTTTTAAAAATTAAAAGTTCTAGAATATCAACGGTATATAAATAAAGCCCAAAAAATATCATCTTATAAGCAAAAAAAAAAAAGTGGCCGTAGATAAAAGTTGAAAAAGTCAAAATTTTTCATTTTATTTTAATTTGGGGGAGGGGGGTAGTGGGTTGAGAAATACTTTCTTCACTGAAACAAAAGATAAAGACAAAAGTTATTTTTTGTTTGTTTTTATTGTAAAAAAAAAAAGGTAATAACAAAAATTAAAATTAAAGCCAAAAAAAAAATTGCCATATAGCCAAAAAAAAAAACCCTAAAAAATGAAATCTTTAAAGACAGAATAGAAAAAAAAAAACCCTCTAAAAATGAAATATTAAAGACAATAAAAAAATTAAAGGGATCAAAAAAAGTCACCTTATTAAAAAAATTGCGGCCCTATAACGTTATATTTTATTGTTTTAATACGCAAACAATGCTGTCAAGCGGCCTAAATCGGCTATCAAAAGACAACCAAAAAAAATTCAAACTGAAATAAAATTAAAAAATGTGGATATACAGACAGAAGCATACACAGAAAATGTTTACCTACAGACAAAAATATACACAGTCAGGGCAAGTTAATATAAAAGCATATAATTAATTAAAATGTAATTTAATAATTCTATTTAAATATAATTTATTAACAATAATTTTAAAAAAAAAAACATTTAAATTCATTACATTTTAAGAAGTAATCAAGTAAATATAATGGCATTATATTTAATTTTATTTAAATATAATTTTTAAAAAACTATTTAAATTCATACATTTTATGAAATAATCAAATAAATATAATGACATTACACATATGACATAGAATCCCCAGATAAAATGAATGATATATTGTTACAGTTTTATTTTTTTTATATTTCCTATACTGTCATGAATCAATAATAAAATAAATTGATATTATTTTTTAATTATCAACTTTTTTATAAATGAATTTTTCTCTATAAGTTTTAATCATGAATGTATAAATGATCAGATATTAATCAGACAAGTATTTCACTGCTATCAATTTTTTGAAGATAGTCTTTTAATTCGCTGCTATCAATTTTTTGAAGATAGTCTTTTAAAGTATAGTATTATAAACTTATTCTCTTATATTTTAAATACAATTCAAAATCAATAATAGATAAACTAATCTGATTTTTTAACAAATGAGTTTTGATACGCAAATTTGCTACATTGTGATGGTGAACCAGATTTTAGATGATTACCAAACTTATGTATAGTAATTTGTTTTGGGATAAATGTTTACAATTATAATTGCAAACTTTTTAATTTATATTTTAAACTTAGTTAATAATCAATCTACATTATTTTAAATAAACATGCTTTGACTTGATTTTTTTAACGGCTCAATTTTTTTAGAAATAAGTTCCCTACAGAAGTTACAATCTTTATAATTTCAATAAACTGTGACAATGGCAATCTTTATTTATATTTTTGTTATACCATGATTGTTGATTTAAAAGTATTTTCAAATGTTAGAAGTTTTTGAATTTATCGATTTTGGAGTAATGGTATTCAATCTGAAGTAGACTTTAAAATAAATATAAATGATTAAAGCATTGCATGTCCTATGAAAAATAATTTTGTATTTAGCAGAAGTTTTTTAATGATTGAAAGGAGGTAATATTTTCTTATCTTTTCCATCTCATTTTAATTTAAATTATTGAATAAATAATAAAAGATATTGTAATACTTTGTTTTCTTATCTAAAATTACATTGTAGATGATGTTATAAATTTTAAGTTTGTGTTTTTTTTTTATACTAACAAAAATGTTTTTTTTTTTTTTCACTTATTTTTTTATGCATGGCTAAAGGAATTAGTTCTATAATCACAAACTTCAAGTTATCCTAAAAAGAGTCACTAAATGTAGATTTTTTTTTCCAGTAAATAATTTATTGTTACATACCCAGTTATTAAAACATTTTAACTTAAAGCTTTTTTTTAATCAAATACTTATTGAATGCATGGTGATTAGTTTGCTGGTTTTGAATAAATGCTACATGTCTCTCTATTAATTGTTCTGCTTTAAGTTGATTATTCTTTGTGCATGCCCATAAAATCAAATCTTTTTAAGATTCATGAAGAAATGCTTACATTTATCAACATTACATTCTGGCTTTATCCTGAAAACAATGTACTTGGCATATAAGTTACTCCATCTAGCTTCATTCTATCAATTTTTTTCAGTCAGTATTTGAATGTCATCTTCATTATCTAATTATTTGCTAATAATTGTAGAATATAAAAAATTTATTGTATAGTACTGTTGATGAAAAAAAAAAGTTTATATTTCTTGAAATTTGTCATAACATTTATTTAAAAAAACATAAACCTCTAAATATCAGGTATCTGGTTTTAAAAAAAAAACAATGTAGTTCAGCATAATATCCTGTTATTTTCTAATATTGCTAAAAATTGAAATAATTTATGTTTGCTGTGCTGGAATGAATCATAAAAATAATATATTTGTCTAAATATTAATATTTGTTAAAGAATTTTTTTGGATAGAAGAATATAGAAATTATGTTTTAAATAATGCTCTTTAATATTTCAAAAAGTGGAAGTAAATAATAATTATTTACTAAAAACTAATATAGTTGTACTTGTTTTAAATATAAATAAATAGATTAGATAAATTATATATATAGGCTGCTGAGATCTTAGCAAGAAATACTTTTTTATAAAATCACTAACAAATTTAAAAAAAAATTTATGTATAATTTTAGAATTTATATTTTATTCTGAAAAAAGTATTTAATAATGTTTATTTTAATCATTTTTATATTAAAGCAGAAAATAATTAAAAAAGATACATTGCAAGTTTTTATAGCAATAAAGACATGAAATATGCAATTATAAAGAAAAGTATACCTGTAAATATATTATATTACAAATGAGTGCATTAAAACACCTATTAACTTATATTTAACTAACTATAATATAAAAAGTTATATAATGGTCAAATTCTGAATTATAAACAGTGACAATTCAACCTCATAGGACCAGTTTTAGAGGACCATCCCCCCTTATCATTTGTGCCAAACTTTCAATTATCATGCTAGACAGTTCAGAATTTAGCTATTACATAATGTTGTATCTTAATTAAATAATGAATTAGTAGATAACAGTGAAATGCACTCATTCATAATATAAGATATAGCTTTGCAATGTATTATTCAATTGATTACAAAAGCACCATTTGGCTTCAAGCTTTACATAGATACTGAAAATCCAAATTATAATGGATATTTAATATGTGCATATATAAATATACATATACCATACTCGCTATTTGTCATTTTTTGTTGTGATGAAAATTACTTCAGATTTTTGTTGGAGCAATATGTTATCTATTTAACATTATCATTAACCAAAACTTAATTTTCCCCAAAGCCATTGTATGGACATTGTGCTTTTTGAAGAAGTAATATATTACTTTTTAATATTACTATTTAAAAGAACGTTCTTTCACTAGATTTTTTATATAAACTCAGTACTCTGTGATAATCTAATACATTGCTCTTTTCTAGAACATTTTTTTCTATTTATATCTTTAGCCACAAAGTTAAATTCACTAAATATTTATCATGTAATGTAGGTGTAATTATAGCACTTATTTCACAGCTTTTTTAAGTCTTGGTAGAATTGCTATTATTAATAATTTGCATTTCGTTTTAAATGAAATTTTAATTTTTTAGTTCAGAGCCAAGGAATAATGAGTACAATCCTTTTGCTAAGATTGCAATGAATAAGTAAGACAAGAAAAATGATTATTGTCATACAATACACATAAAATATATGAATTTCTAATTTTTTTAAAAAATATTTCTTGTTATTAAGTGGATGTAATTTGAGACAGTGATAATCTAATTATTTAATGTAAATAGTTCATAGCCAAGGAATAATGAGTACAATCCTTTTGCTAAGATTGCAATAAATAAGACAGACAAGAAAATGAATATTGTCATACAGTATATATAAAATGTATGAATTTATTTAAGATTTTTTTTTTTTCCGATATATCTGGTTACTAAATGGGCACCATTTGAAACAGTAATAATCTAATTATTTAATATAAAAATTATATTTATTAAATAATAATTTTTAATGTTTAATAATCATGATAAAATTATTAATAGAAAAAAAATTGCAATGCTGTCTTTTGACTACTGCATTTTTTTTTTCTCTTGTACTTTTGCACTTTACCTAATTGTAGTTTTTTCTCTATTATGTTTTATCTTCATGCATATTTTTAAAATGTAAAATAAAATTAGATATATATATATAAATTTAGAAAAATAACCAGGCAGTGCTATTATTAATGTCTATATTTATTGTTTGAAAGAAAATTTAAGTTTACATTATCAGACTTAATATTTTTATCATTAGTGTGTCATTTATAAGATTGAAATTAATGGTTGTTTTGTTTGATGCTCCAATCTTAGGAACACATTGTAAGTGCTAATCAGTATACATGCATTTCCAAATTTATGAACCTAATTTATTTTATTGATTACAATGTTTTTGCTCTATAAATACATAGAGAAATATTGCATTCAATAATGTAAATTATTGATTTTTTTTTTACTTTTTAAATTTATATAAATCACTTTTTCCCCAATATTTTAGTAAAAATTTTGAACATAAGCAAATATTTTATATTTGTTTATTATGAATTTGATTTTTGTAATATATATATACATACGCACACACACTAATATTTTAATTTTCAGAAATTTATTATTATTTTATAATATTTTTGTTTGATTTTTATGTAGAAAAGTAAATTATTCCTATTTTATTATCATAAAATGACAGACTATGTATTGAGACACACTGTAATCTCAAATATGGCATACATATGGTATCTGAAAGGAAATTTTATGATAAATCTTATGAAAATATATATTTTTTAATTAAAAACATTTTGTATATGGTCGGAGTGAAGGTAGGGAGGGTGATAGAAAAATCACCACCCTCCCCAAGTACACAAAATATTTCAAATGAAAACTTACAAAAAAGTATAATATTATTAAAGTAAGGTTTTATCACAAAAAATATATAAGCAACATTATATATTCAAGAGAAGTATGAGATCCTGAAATCTCTGAGAATGAGCCAGCTGCATCAAAAAAGATCAGTTAGTTACTCAGTTAACTCCCTAGAGCAATTATAAGCATTATTAACTTACATCAACCAGCATTATCAATAAGTGAAAGTAAGTATAAGTAACACTTATAAGAAATAACCATTCATTATCTTATCAAAATAAATCAAGTCAATCTGGTGACTAGATTGGAAATGGGTCTTCTGTAGACCAGGCTAACTATTGTGCATTTGCCAGCTTGGGCTTGGGCAATTATTTAAACATAATTTTGGACGCACCACTTAAGTGCTAATCCATAAGAATACAACTAAAAAATAATAATGCTGGAATATTAAAACATGCTGATCATCATCAATGCTCTGGCCACTTAGCACCATTAATGTACTGGCCAACTATAAATCTAATTTTTAATAAGTCTAAGCTAAAATAAAATGTAGTGCATGGACATTAAAGAATATAATCAGCACCAACTAGGATATATCAATCATCATCCCTGGATGCTCCAAAGCACTAAATAAATCCCCATTCAGTATATCAGACTGTTAACCTCGTATCTAGCTCAGAGAACATAAGCTCAAGTACTGTTATGGTGACCAAGAGATAATGATGCAATACAATTTTAACAATTGAATTTAAGTTTATTAATAACAATCAATCAAAAAAATGATATTATGGTCTTCAGAATATGGCTATACATATAAGCCTTCTGATTTGATTAATATACAAAATAAAATGATCACATTGTGATTTACAAGATTAATACAAAGTTCAAGTTATTCCATTGATTTACAATACTTCTTAATAGGTCTCCATAAATGCATATATATATATATATATATCTGTACAGATGTGCATTTTATAATATACAAGGAATACATTTCAACTGATATCTAATAAAATTAAAAATAACAAATTTTACATATTTGATACTCATTGATATATGTACGCACACAATGCAGTACAAATTAGAAATGGACATATTTGAATTGACATTTATTAATAAAAAAATGATTAAATTTTACATGTGTGTCCTATTTGACATTCAACGATATATATATGCACACACATACATGTGTGTGCGTGTAATTTCTGAACATATTTAAATTGTCATACAATAATACACGGTTAAACTTTTTAATTTATATTTTTAATAATACAAATACATTATGCTAGGTTTATTTAAACCGCATATATTTATATATATTCCCATATCAGTGGAATATATTAATTTATTTACATAACATATTTGAATTGTTATCTAAAATAAAATAAATGATTAAAATTTACCTATATATGTTGTTTAATGTAAAAACAACATTCAATTTATTACATTGTGGTTTTCAATACCTCTCTCTTAATGGATTCATTTACAACATATATATATATAATCTGCGTACAAATGTGCAGTACAACAATTGATTAATTATATAAATGAAATTCATTTTTTTTTTATAGGACAAGATTTAATATATGTGTATGTGCATTTAGCCATTTATGCACACACTGACATTTACATATTTAGTTTGACACAATGATAAAAGTTATTCAAAATATACTTTCCATAATTAATTCAATTTTGAAAATATATAAAAAAATGTGAATCATGTTATTTAATTCTTTGACTGTTCATAATAAAAGTTTTTCTTTTAAATAAATATCGTTATAGTATTCCTTCAACAAGTGATTATTTTAAAATCATATTGTTCTACATATGTCGCACGATCCCAAGTTGACTTTTAATTATAAGATTTTTTTTAAATTTAAAAATATAGATTAAAAAAAGAAGTCTTTTTAAGGAATATTAAAATAACTTCTTTACAATATATATATATATAAAATCATCTATGTCCCTTCTTTTAGACATGTGACTCAAACAAATTATTCATTTGTTTTACTTTAAGTTATTAAGTATAATTTTAAAAATCATTTTAAGGATTTTAAACTAACTCACCAGCTATATATACCTTTATCTGTGCTTCTCTGCATATAGATACATATAATTACTTCTTCAGCAACTGATGGGGTTCTCTTGGTAAACTTAGTTTTTGATCCAGCTAAGGGTTGTTCTGCCGTTGGTTCCACTTAGATTAGGATTTGGTAAGCTTTAGGCTAGCAAGCTATTTTCTCAGAACACATTTGTAGCTTTGAATATCAACACAAATAAGTGGGTCATTTTCTTCCATGTGAATTCAAATTCCACCATTGAACTGTAGAGCAACTGCTTTCTTCCATTCTTATATCCTCATGGTAGTTCTGTATAACTCTGGAAACCATCTCTGCAGTTAGCTATTCTGCTACAGCTACCAACTACTGCAGCTAACTACTTTACAAAATTTTAAGACAAGAACTATCTTCAAAAAAATTACTATCCAAACTGAACTGATATTTTTTATCAACCCTTTTATAGAATCATTTGGAAGTGATAAAAACATCTTAATTGAAAACAGATTTTTTAATCTCTAATCCCTTTTGAAAACAAGTTTGAAATTTTTATCAAAGTGTGAAATATCAGTTTTTACTTAGATAGAGAAATTTACCAAGTAATTAAAAGATTTCAAAAATTCCATACTTGTTTTTAAATTCAAAATCAGAATTACAAATAATATTTATTAGACCTTTTTAATTGTTTAATTTACAATAAAATTCTATTTTAAATTCATAATTATTTAATCTTTTACTTATTCCGGGAAATGTAGAAAACATCGGTAATCATCTGAAATTCGGGCACGGCCGCTTGATGGCGTTGATGCTATATAAAATCAATCAAATGTAACGTTACCGGGCCAGAACTTTTTTTATATATAACATGATTTTTTTTTTTGATTAAACAAATTTTTATTTCATTTATAACATGATTTCTTTTTATTAAACAAAATTTTTATATTCATTTTAGTTGTTTTTTTAACCTGACATTTTCTTTATTCAACAAATTTTGGTAATTTAACTTTGTGTTTATTTTTCTGATTTTAAAACTTTTGACTGTTTCACGACGAAAAAATTTGTTTTAACTCTGTCGAAAAAATATAATACAATTATTTGGGACTTGTTTCGACTTTGTTCTACCCTTTTTTGTTTGGTTGACTAAATTGTTTACCTTCTTATTAAATTAAAAGTAACTTTTGTGTTTTTTGGGGGTAAAAAATTGTTTTGAAACGCCATCCTCGGATAAATAATTGTAACAAAAAGTCAATTTTTTTTTAAAACAACTTTTTCTCACTTTTTACTTTTATTTATATTTTGTTTCAATTACTTTTTTTTTTCTGGCTTCTACAATAAAGTGCTTTTTTGGGGGGAGTTAATACTTTGGTATTATTAACAAAAAGTAAACAAAAATACACTTGTCAATTTCTAATGAAATAAAAAAAAATACACAAACTTTGGACTTTATGAACTATTTTTATTTATTATTTTATTGCTGTAATAAAAACAGTCTGGTATTTGGGAGGACATTATGTGCCTGAAAAAAGGACACAGCCTCACTTTCTGTTCTTGGCAATTCTGAAAAGTTAAAAAATTTCTTTCTTCTCAGACATTTTATTGGCCTCGTATATTTTCCACGATGAAACGTGACTTAGCGCGTGAGCTTTGTCGAAGCGTGTTCGAACATACCTTTTGCCAATTTTTTACATATTAACATTTTTTTAGGGAAGGGTGGGGACCATATGACAATTATTAGTAATTAACAATATTATTTAAATATAAATGACATTACTCTATTATGGAGATTTGAAAAGTTGTAACACTCTCAAGCGATATGGTAATCAGCTATGAATAGAACGAATACGCATAAATAGTTTCGAAGGACAAAACAGGCCTTAATATTTTTATGCAATATCATGTAAAGCGGCCTGCAATGGGTAATACAATATAAATGTTGTAATAGTCGTAAGGTCGGCCGCAGAAATGGCATTTTTATGTGTTTGCCCGGATTTCAGATGATTACCAAAATATCTATAAAAATTTTTGTCTTGGTTTATTTCTACTTTTCCTTTACCTTTTATATATATGTGCACACACACAACTATATTGCTGTGTGTTATGTAACCCAACCACTTACAATATGTATATATACACACACACACTAACATTTTAATTAATTTTCAGAAATTTATTATTATTTTATAATATTTTTATGTTTTATTTTTATGCAGAAAAGTAACTTACACTTGGGTCTCGCTTTATGCAGATTATTTTAATGCGGTTTTGAAGTTAGGCAATTCATGTTTCTTCTTAATATCTTTCATATTTCACTGTATTTATTAGATATCAAGAAATTTAAATTATTAATAACTTATTTTGACTTGAAATACTTTTTTTTTATTTCAAAAATATAACGTTATATTAGCAGCTAACGTGAATATGGCCTGAAGCTGTATGTAAATAACCTATTTATACAAATGAGTAAATAATAATAATAGATTTATACTTACATATAAAAATATCACAATAAATATTCAAAAAATTTAAACTTTTAAAACGTATTTTGTTATATATAACAGAAATTAATAACCTTTTAGATTTTTAAAATAAGAAACAAAGATTTTATAAACTGAAAATAATCTTTCTAATGATAATGTATAATCTTTTTGTTTTGATTACGATCTCATTTTTTTAATATAGAAACAGAAAACGATTAAGACAGCACAAGACTGAAAATGGTTGCTAGTTGTACATCACATCACAGATAAAAGTAAAGTGATTAACAGGTTTCTCTGGGCATAATTGCTGAGAGATTCTTGATTTCATTTAAGGAGAAGCCACAATACATCACATCACGCCACATCGAATCTGATTTCTTATCAGTTTACAAACGAACGCTAGCGGTAATAATTAAAATATGTATGAAAAATGTAAAATTAAATACTGTAGTTAATAAAAAAAGTTTGTCTTGTATTATTTTTTTTCAAATATTTGAAATTTTTTATTAGTCATACTTTATTTGCTTATTTTTTTAATGCGAATTTTAAAGTATTTTTTCCTTGTTGTTTTGCTTTTATGCGAATTCTGAAAAATACAGGCCTTATTTGTGCGATATTTTTTAGTGCGGGTTTTCTGTGGAACTTATCTTCTGCATAAAACGAGACCCAGGTGTATTCCAATTTTATTAATATCATAAAATGACAGACTATATATTGAGACACACTGTTCTCTCAAATATGGCATGCATATAGTATCTAAAAGGAAATTTTATGATTGATCTTACGAAAAAAATATATGATTTTGTATAATTATGGTTTTATTATGTGATTATTATATATTCAAATGATCTATAACGGAATTATTCATTAGAAAGGCCTTCTTACCATCAAGTATGATTATTCTAACTCCAAAATGGAAAAAAAATTGCCACAGAAAAATAAAAAAATTAAAGATGATTATATGTTAAGCATTCATTTATTCAGTTATTCATTTAGCTTAGATGCCATTTGTTGTAGTTTTTTATTTGACATCTTGTAATTCTTGAATTTTAATTGTATACTAAACTTTTATATATATACATTTCTACACTTTGCCTAATTGTAGGTCTCTGTTTTATCCTTGGCAGTATTTTTTTCAATAGAAGCAATACATATTGCACTTATTTCAGCTATTTTTGAAATAATTTTTATAATCTAGATGTGGTCTGTTTCTACCACATGCTCAAGTTAAAAAAAAATTTTTTTATAAGATTTAGTTGATGCAAATGTTAAAGGCTACTAAATCATCAGCTCTTCTTAGATTTGCAGTTCATCTGCAGTAAATAGCAATACATGAAAGTGATTTTGTTTCAGACTCATGAACATTAAAGTTAAATATTTATATGAGTAGCTTTATTAACAAAACTACAGGTTTTGGACAGCCAGAATTTTTAAGCAGTTCGCCAGCAATGATTTTAATTCAAATGGATAATTTAGTGTGGTGTTAGGTTACATGAGAGAATCATTGAATCTTATTTTTTTTTTGAAGATAAATGGATATTGCAGCAACCACCACTGAGTAGAGCAATATCAAATCATGATGGAAAATTTGAAAGCTGCAACAACAGACAAATTAAATTTATAAATGTTTTCAATATGATCTATAGTGCAGTTTCTTAGGCAAATTTTAGGAGGATAAATAAAATTGAAAATTGCTTGTGATCAATTTGGCTTTTACAATTTGCAACAAATCCCAGCGCAATCCATTAGTTTAATGATAATATTTTGCAGGAGTTCAAAATATATCGGTTTAAAACATTAGAAATCATTGCAATTGTGAAAATAAAGTTTAATTTTTATTATTTTATGAATTTAACAATTTTAATTGTGAAAATATTACTATATAACATAATTGCTAATCAAAAAAATTATTTTTAAAACTTTTTGGTCATTAATACTTTACTATAATTATATAGAAATGACTTTATCTCCAAACATGTTTTAAATGCAATAAAACTAGTACTAAAATAAAATAGAATTAGTGGGGGAGGTTTGATATTGTTTATTTGTATGTGTTTATATATATATACAATGAGCTAAATGGCATCTGATAGCACATCTGCTTGCATTATCCATGACTTAGGTTCAAATGCAAGCTAAATAAAACTTGGAAACCTTTTTCAAACATTTAAATTTTTTTATTCTTAGGTAGCTACACCATTTGCAAACAGTTGATCATTCATATTGGTCGGTAGGCTGCAGAAAGGAGTTTGCTGTTAACTAAAAGGAGTCCCTTTGATTCCTCTTGAAGGCCTTAAAAGAACCGAGCAGGGAAAATTCTTAAATGTCCACTCCATACGTTCTTGTCATTGCAGCTGTTATTACTATGTGATTATTCATATAGTATATGAACATGGATGGGCTGCTCACCAACACGCATTACCAGCGTGGCGAGTTTATTGGCTTTTTATCTCTGAGTTTAAGATCAAGAAACACCATGGTATTTCTTCTCAGCTGCCCGATAAGCAATCATGACAGTCAAAAATAAATCACGGGCCTTATTCCCAGAAGACTGTAAAGTCACCAACCAAGTCAACGGTTGGTGGCCGAAGGCGGAAAAGTGCTAGGAATCCCCTGATTGTGGATCCAGGCTGCCATTTGATGACAACTTTTTATTTAGATACTTAAAACTGCAGATCCCTTTCAAGTGAAGGAATATTGCAAGAATTAGAAAAACTGTCTTATATTATATGGGACATTATTTGACTTTGTGAAGTTAAAAGAAAATGTGAAGAGACAATTGATTTAAAAAGTGGACATGTGCTCTACTATAAAGATACAAATATTGGAAATACAAATGGAGTAGGATTCATTATAAATAAAAAGTGGAAGAATAACGTTGTGAAGATTGATGGTGTATCGGACAGAGTGGCAAGATTAGTTATACAACTTAATAGCATATAGCAAATGCAGATAATTCAGATTTACGCCCCAACAAGTTCTCGTAGTGATGAAGTAGTAGAAGATTTTTATATGGATGTATAAAAGGCTTTTGATCAGAGTAAACAACATTTTAAAATTGTTATGGGAGACTTTAATGCTAGAATTGGTAAACAAATGAAAGATGAGAGTGCTGTAGGTAATTTTAGTTATGGTAATAGAAATGAAAGAGGACATAGTCTTGTGGAGTTTGCAGAAAAAGAAAAACTTTATATTATGAATTTTTTTTTTGAGAAAAATGTTAAAGGAAATGCAATTGACCAATAAAATTTCTACTGAGACTAGAGAATTTATGAAGAAAAGAAGGAATATGAAGATATACAAAAATGATGCATTAAAAAGGATTGAATATCTCGAATTTTGTAAAATGGTGCGGAAAAGAGCTGAAAATGATATAAGAAAGTATAACTGTGAACTAGCAAGGAAAGCTGTAGAAGAGAATAAAAGTCTCAAGAGTGTAAAACAACATTTTGGTATTTGTAGGAAATTTATAGATAAGAAAAAAAGATGGAATTATTACTAAAAAGAGAGATGACATCATGAAATGGGTAGAAGACTATTACCAATAATTATATAGTAATAAATAACAAATACTTCCTATATCTACTGTATCTTCTGAATTGCCCAGAATTTTAAATGAAGAAGTGAGACATGCAATTAAATTTATGAAGAAAGGAAAGGCTCCAGGTAATGATGGTTATAATTTGATATATTAAAAGAAGCAGGCGAAGAAATAGAAAATTTTTTAGCAAAGTTATATACCAAATGTCTAAATGATAAAGTTGTACCAGATGATTGGAAGAATGCAGTATTAACATTAATATTTAAAAAAGGTTATAAAGAAGATATTTAGAAATTACAGACCTATCAATCTTTTATCAGTTTTTTACAAAATTTTTACCAAGATAATTACAACTCTTTTATAGAGAACATTGGATTTCTGCCAACCAAGAGGACAAGCTGGATTTAAAAGTAATTTTAATATAAATTTAGTTTTTTAAAACTTGTGCGTGTTGGATTATTATAGTAAATCAATATAGCGCTAAAAACGCAATAACCATAAAGCTAAAGATGTGTAGTATTTTATTAAATCATACACTGAGCGCTTTCAAGAGAACGCAGAACATCCATGTGAAATGCAGACAATCAGTTTGGTTTGCAGGGAGGCAAATGATGCAAAACACAAAGTAAAACAGGTCTTCTATATCGCAATGGATTGCAACACCATCAACCAGATGGAATCGTGTCACTCCGTATCCAAGAAATGGAATTCTTAAAGTTTCATATAATTAAAATAACAGACATCGTACAAAAAGAGCTATGAATATGAGAGCCGTGTCTCTTGAAAGTGCTCAGCATATCATTTTATAAAAAGTGGTTTTAGTACAGTAGATCATATTCAGGTATTGAGAGAAGTTATAGAAAGGACAAATGAATATGAGTTGCCATTATGCTTTGGATTTGTAGATTATGAAAAGGCACTAGATTTTATAAACATTTCTTCAGTGATTAAAGCATTGGATCATCAAGATATAGATCTAGGATATTGTCATATTTTTAGAGAATATTTATAAAAATGCAACAGCAACAATTAGATTACATAATGATACTAGGAAAGTTAACATTGAGAAGGGTGTAAGATAGGGCGACTTCATGTCTCCAAAACTTTTTACAACAGTGCTGCAAGAAGTATTTTGTGCATTAAAATGGGAAGCTAAAAGGAGTGAAAGTAAATGGATATTATTTAAGTCATTTAGATTTTGCAGATGATGTAGTTGTTTTTGCAAATAATGCTTTAGATCTGCAGAAAATGCTGCAAGAGTTATCAATGAAAGTAGGACTAGAGATAAATGTTAAAAAGACCAAAGTAATGTTTAATGCATTGTCTGAAAATATGAAAATAAAGATTGATTATGATAAGTTAGAAGTAGTTAACAGCTACAAATACGTTGGTCAGATTATTAATGCAGATGGAAACATAATGGATGAAATTAATCATAGAATTAAACTTGGATGGAATGCTTTTGGTATAAATAACTTGGTACTAAAAGGAAATATATTATAACGGAACCCGCTACCCCAAAGTTGATGGTGCCAGATATACCGGAATCACAGGGTACATCATACGACGATGCGAATATGACTAAGTAGTTGGATGATTTGGATAAAATGTGAAAACCAACCTACAACAAGTCATATCCAACAATTCATGATTCAATGACACATTTGGGTGTGTCAGATGTTACTGAATCAAGAATGGCATCTAACAAAGGGAGCACATCTCACTACTGTCAGACCTAGGCCTTCGGATAGGATGCTAAAAATGTCACAATGAAATGCCCAGTTCCAAGTCACATCTACTTTCAATATATAATTTACTAACAAAATTTCAATGTAACTTAGACCAGTGCATATTCATTACACCCCCCTTTTTAGATCCCATTACACCACGGAATTCGACCTCAAGGAGTTATTGCAGTCAGCTCTCTTCAGGGATGGACTTACTTAATTATAAACCAAATATGTCTATATATAAGCATAGATATAGAAAAATACTTATGATTATCAATTATCTACTAAAGCAATACATAATGATGATGATGATCATCAAACCTTTAATAGCGTAAGTTCATAATGTGATGATGATGATCAACATCTAATGGTATCAATGCACAGTGATGATGGCGATGATCAAACAGAGATCAGATTGATTTATACAACTTAATTTATTAATAACATAAAATAAATATTTACAAACAAGAAATAATAAAATTACTAAATATTCGGTTATCAAGAATGGTTTTTCTATCATCTTGATATTATTCAACAGGAACAAAATAATTTAAAGTATATTATATACAAAATTACACTATATAATTGTTAAATATATACATAAAACAACAAAAAAGAAAAGTACTATGAAAGTTCACTAACTATAAAACTACCCCTTTAAAATAATTATTATAATATTTTTTAGACTAGGGTAAATATATTATAATTATAACTGCCCCACTCCCATTTATTTGTATGCAAGTCATGGTAGAAATTAATGACAGCTAAAGACCATTCACTCAATGTGTTAATGGTGCATTCAGAATAAAACAAAATTACAAGTAAATATTAGTAAATTATTTAGTCTTATTGTCATAAAGTCTTGCCCTCGATGTCAAATATATATAAAAAAAAAACCTTACTTGAGATGAGGTCACCTTGATGGATTAATGTTGAAAGGAATCTGAAAATTTACTTTTATTAAAACAAAAAAAAAATACATATTAATGGTAGTGGATTCCTTTTTTTAAAATATTTCAACATATGATATCTATCCATCCATTGCCTCCACTTTTAAATTGCAGGTGGTCGAATTTGAAAAACGAATTTTAAGTACAAAATAAAAAATTACAATATATAAACTTTCAAATAAAAATGACAAAAGCAAAAAAAAAAAATAATAATCATCACGTGAATAAGATATATAATTTATCTTCAGTAAAGCAAGCACTCAGTCCAAAAAATGTCAATATCCATGGCAACTTATTTATATATCTCATGCTCCTTGATTGAAACAAACGCATATGAAATATCTTTCCTGACCAGATGAATCCATGGAAAATGGCTGCACACCAGCGTTCTTGAGATAGACATTCTAATGAAAAATTTTATAATTTCATCATTCCATAATTTCCTAATGACATCAAAGTTAGCTGGAAAGACCACAGCATTGGCTTTCTACCCCAAATACATCATAATGTTTCCTTTATTATAAAGTATATTTATAACTTGGCTTGATTATATATATATATAAAAATAGCTTTTTAAAAAAACAACAGTTAATTTTTTAGTAGTTTCAGATTTCCTTTGTATTATTACTATTATAATGAATTTTAGCTTGCAGAAAAACCTAAGTCACTAGTTCATTCCAGATAAATTATAAATTAAAGTTTAACTTCTTGAAACTACACATATTAAAGCCAAATAGTTCCTTTTTTCTTTTTTTTAAAAGAAAATAAAAACTTAAAAACTTTTTTTTCTTTCTGTCAATTCAATTCCGGATTTTTCCAAGTCAAATGCTACTCTCTGTCGATTTAATTATAGATTTTTTCAGTCAAGAGAAACGCTGCCTTGTCACATGTCTGCTAAAAACCCTATTATTACAACTTGTTAAAAAAACAATCAATTTATAAACATTATTATTACTATTTTTATTTAATTTTCATTATTCCAAATTCGATCATTTTTGACCTCTTATAAATTTTAATCTTTAATTATGTCTGTTCTATGTCAGTCAATTAGTATTTTTAATTAATAATATTAAATGAATAAAAAGAATAGAAAAACAATTTCTACCAATAGACGAACATATTCATTATATGCATATATACATCATGTGTATAGCAACTTTGTTTGCTTTCTCACAATAGATATATATATAAAAAAGAGAATTAATTTCCCAAACATTAGTCTATCTCTATGTTTATGTATGGATACACTATATGTATATAACCAAGTATATAAGATATTTTCAAACACATTAGTTTATGTTTCAAAGAATTTTATTAAACAAATGTCACATAGATTCTTTACAACAGACACACATTAGTTTATCTGCACATTTATATATGGATATATTACATTTATATAAGCAAGTAGATAAGATATTTAACTTTCCTACCACTTGGTCTGAATTCAAATATTGAAAAAGAAAGTGGGACAGATGTGTAGGCCAATTTGTAAGCCATCTCTTACAATACCTATGTGTTTGAAAAGGAAGGTTTTTAATAAATGTGTTTTACCCGTTCTTACTTATGGATCTGAGACTTGGACACTTAATAGAAGGGCAATACAGAGACTTCAGACCATTCAAAGAAGTATGGATAGATGCATGTTGGGAGCAACAAGATGAGATTGAAAACGCAATATTTAGGTAAGAGAACAAACAGGTGTTACTGACCTCATTGAAAAAATTAAAAGACTGAAGTGGAGTTGGGCTGGACATATTGCTAGAAGAGAAGGTAATAGATGGACAATTGAAATCTTAAACGGGAGTCCAAGAGATTGTAAAAGACCCAGAAAGAGACTACATGTGAGATGGATGGATAAGGCAGTGTGCAGAGATAATGTGGAGAAGAGAAGCTAAAGATCAGAGAAAATGGTTTGAACTGGGAGAGACCTTCATCCTGCAATGGATTGATAATGATTGATGAAGATTGGCCATTAAATGGCTATTTAGTCATTCTTAGTTATAAGGTTAAAAAATAAAGATCGAAGAGATCTTTGCCCTGCAATATGCTATTTAAAGGCTGTTTTTCCTTATATAAACATATATATATATATAGCGTTTTATGTATTGCTTTTATTGTTTAGACTCGGTTAATAAAATAGATGTATTGCATTCTTTGAAATTAATTAGTTGTCCATCAAAATTTATCTGTATTATACAACTTCTACATGATCTAATGAGAGGAAGAATTCTTACTACAGGTGAAAAATCTGAGGCAATTGAATGAAAATTGATGTTAAATAAGGATATGTATAACGGTACATTTTTAAAATTTGAATTTTGCAGTTGAAGTTAGGAGATATAAAAGTTCTGAAAAAGATTGCTGGGGTAATCACAATTGTAAAAGACGATGGTAAATAAAGCATTGTGTAACAATAGTAAAGTGCATGCATGATTTAGTATTATATATGTATTTGCTTGAACATTGTTTTCAATTTTTATGGCAGTCGTCTTTGGAATGTTTATAGGCAGATTAATGAAACACGATCAACATATGATGCAGATTTGATGATGGAGTTTTTAATTCGAATCAATTAAAAGTGAAGACAAGAACATCTCTTGAATTTTGCTTTCAAAATATATTTTATATAGTGCATTTAATGTTTTGAATTCAGTGTATAAAGATTTTTGGTTTATTAATTGAAGTTCAAAAATCTCAAATTTTTAATCAATCAGTGACAGGAAAAAAATCCTCCCAACTAATGTTGATAGTTTTATGAGTAGAAAGGTGGACTTAGATGTTGAGCTGCAACACAGGCTCCAATATGCTTCTGCTGTTTTTTACAAGTTTTAAAGATAGATATTTCATCACAGGAAAATAACTACTGCAACTAAATTAGCTATATATAAAGCTGTTATTTTATTTCATTTATTGTATAAAAATAATGTTTGGAAACCCTATCGATTCAGTGTAAAGGCACTAGAAAAGCATTTAACAATGCCCCATAAAATTTTATAAATACAATGTCAAGATCATAAAAACAATCAATATGTTCTCCAACTTACTGGATACGATACTATAGAATCTACTATTGTAAAATCACAACTTCATTGGTTGGATATGTAAAATGAATAAACATTACATGACTTCCTAAAAGGATATTTATGTGAATTTGAATATAGCTTTTATGGGATAGTTTTTGTCTACATTGTAAGGATTAGGAAGATAAGACTGGAACAATAGAATACATTAGAGAGCTACAAATAGATATGGTATTGAAGTATTTCAGAAAAAAGACAATATCAAAATAGCAAGTGAACAGAAAAATGGACTAGTATGTTCTATATGTGGATATACTTGTGGTTCATAGATTGGTGATTAGTATAGTCATCACAAAACTTATTTTTAAATTTTTTTTTCTCTTGGGGGGGAGGGGGGTTGATTGGCCATATTTATTTATGAGCGATTGTTTATTATTTTATTATTATGTCAAAATTATTTTTGTATCCTTTTTTCTATAAATATGTTTTTGTTATTTTAGTTATAATGTTGATTTTATTTTTTTTAAGAAAATATAAAGAACTTGGGAGCCTATACATTACAGTTGCAAGTTTTAATTTCAGAAAATAATTCTCCTTCATTTGGTGGCAGGGATCTTCCATGTTTAAAACTTAGATTTATAGTAACAGGTATTTTTATTTAATTATTTTTTTAAAATTTATGCAGAACTTCGTTAAAACTTAATTTTTTTCCTTTTTTTAATCATAATTATTAAATTTTTAAAACATTATGTATTATCATGTTAGCTGTAATCTTTAGGTTAATTTGAAATTGATTTTTTTTTTCTGTGTATTTACTGCAAATTACATTGTAAATATATATTTTTTAAAATCAAATGAACAGTTAATAAGAATTTTAAAAAATCAAATATGCTATACAGATCTGGAATAAATAACTGACTTTCTGGACATTACTGTAAGTTGTTTTGAAAACATAAGACTGCAAAATATCATCTACATATAAAAAAATATTTATTCATAATAATAAAGAAAGCATCTGGTCAGATCTATTTATTCCATATATCTTTTAATATAATCTCATTATATTTGGTTGGATTGAACTATGCCTTCTTTAGTTGTAAACTTTTATCTTTTCAGTATATAGATCATTTGCATACTATTACTAATATTTTCTTAATATCCAATGACTGCTTTCTTTAAATTATGCAAACTTTATTCGTTTTTTATGATACCTTATTGTGCTTTTAATTGTAGACAGGTTCTTCACTGCAACAGAATTACAAGGTTATCTGTTTATTAAAACATATACCTCATATATAACTAGCTCTTTATCAAATATAAACTGTAAGACTTGCATGATTTGCCACCGTAAATTTTGATAGCCATTTCACTGGATTCTCATAAATCATAATTTTGACACTATTTGTGATATTTATATTTTTATGGATTGCTTGAAACACTAATCTTCTATGCCACAAAAAAGTTTGCCAATTCAGATTTTTATATGAGTCATAATATTAATAGAACATAATAGTATTGAAATAATCTACATAATTCCTATTTTGTACAACTTGTCATTAGATTTTACAGAACTTACCAGAAAAGTGCAAAAATTCTAATAAAAACTTAAATCTGTTACAACTTGTAATTTATTTCTTAAAGATTATTTCACAGTGTACATTTGTTCTTCAATAATATATTGATACTAGAAAAGAACAGTGTTCATAAGAAACAAAAACTTTAAATAAATTTTGATAACATTGGTATTATTATTATCTTGCCACCTTGTGCTCGTATCTAAATGTTCTTTTTAATTAGTAATACGAACTTCTTTTTTTTTTGGGGGGGGGGGGTCTATTTTCCTGCAGAAGATTTATGTCAATTTGCTTCAGCTCAAAATACATCATTATTCTAGTCTACATTCAAATTGCATAATCCAAGTTTGAATCAGAAATGGATCAAAAAATGTGTTCTTGCTGCGTTTTTATTCATATAATTATAGAGCTGAATTTTATTGTCATTTAGCTTTATTAAATATGATAGATAATGAAATATATTCTGATATTGTTATTGTTGCTGAATAGTTAATCATAAGAAAGGCTTCAAAGTAAGCACAAATAATATAATAAATTATATCATGGATTTGTGAAGAGATTTTTTTTTTTTGCAGCTGCCAATTATGACATTACTTTGCAGTTTTATTTATTATTATTATTTTATAGCGAAATTAAAGCGTTTTCACATTATGAGTTTGATTTTATGAATAAAATTTAACCTAAAATATTGATCTCTAGGAAAAGTTTATTCAATGTGTTAAAAGTTAATGTGTTAAATTAATGAATATATATTTTTATATCTTAGATGTTTTTAATATGCATGCATCTTGTTAATATTGTTTTATAATCAACTGTAAATTGTAATTGTTATAATAGTTTTTATTACAGCTTAAAATGAAAAGCAAGTGCTCATTATCATTATAATAAAAATATATTTTCTTATTGCTTAATCAATGCTTCTGCCAAGATATTGTTTGGAATCAGTAAATTTGTTTTCTAATACAGTTTTTTAAACATATGTCTAAGTTGTCATTTATTTTTTTCTATTGTGTTTAGAGGCTGAGCCAGATAAATTTACTGTTGGTCTGCTGGATGGACCATTTAGAATTGGAGCACCATTCCAAATTCCATTAGAATTTCAAGATAGCTTTAATCACCAAACTAAACCAAATTCTAAGTTAAAACCAATTTTGGAAGCGAGGTAATTTAATCACTAATTACCTTTATATATTTTATTTGTTAAAGAAAATTATTATAAAGTTAAATGACAAATGTTAAGAATAGATAGATAATGTATAGCAAATGATTATAAATCTCTTTCACAAAATAAACTAGTTACTATCCATTACTAATATAATTTATGAACAAGATCACTAAGAGTCATTTAAGTAAAAGATTATCACTTTTTCTTGATCTAATAATCTATTATCTGACAAAATAGATTAGCATTGATATAACAAAAAAGATGGAAATTATTTACAGGTTTATTTAAATGATTTTTTGAAAATCTTTTTTGTAAATTATCTTAATAATGTATTCGGACATGTTTGTTCCATGAAATAGGTTTATATTCTTAACATATATTTGACAAGTCATAAAATTATTTACATTCTCATTAAAATAATTAGTATTTCATTTAAAAATTGTTATCTATAGTAATATGAGATAAGTTATAAAAGTTGTAATTTTGAAGTTTAGCCTTTAGTAAAATTTGAAATTTCAAATAAAAAAAAACACCTGATTTTAATTTATTTATTGTTGCTTAAGTAGATATTTAATTCAGTTGTTCAAGAAAGATTTATGGTTTAAATCATGGCAGTAAAATGCTTGCTAAATATGTCAAGGGCTTTATATAAGGAAGTATTTTTTTAGTGTTTTCTTACTTGCTGCTTTGCATCTACTACTGGAATTTAACTGAAAGCATTAATTGTGTTTGAGAAACAGTAGACAAAATTCTATGCATGTGTCAGTTACATCATGTTGTAGATAATTTATTTTACTTTCCACTTATATATTCAAAATATCTATATGATTTAGATTTTTTATTTTTTTACTAATTTTTCCTTAAAACTTGCATTGGTAGTTGAGGAGGGACTGTACTGCCGCCATCAGATGGCACTGCGACACTATCAACAACCGGCCTGAAACCTGCAAATCTATTTACCAAAGTGGCTGAAAAATGGCAAAAAAAAAAAAAATCGATGAAAGTGGCTTAAAAATGACAAATAAAAAAAGAGAATCGCTGAAAGTGGCTGAAAAAAAAAAACCCCGATGAAAGTGGCTGAAAAATGACAAAAAAAGAGAATCGCTGAAAGTGGCTGAAAAATGACAAATAAAAAAAACACGATGAAAGTGGCTGAAAAATGACAAATAAAAAAAGAGAATCGCTGAAAGTAGCTGAAAAATGACAAATAAAAAAAGAGAATTGCTGAAAGTGGCTGAAAAATGACAAATAAAAAAAAAATCGATGAAAGTGGCTGAAAAATGACAAAAAAAAACCCAATGAAAGTGGCTGACCCCCCCCCCCCCCCTAAAATCAAAATTTGTTCACTTAAATCGAAAAATAAAAATGGCTGAAGATATATGTACACAAGAAATACATAAAAAGTATAAATTATTAAAAAACAAAATGGTATCAAATCCTGTAATAATTCAAATTAAAAAAATAAATAAGTCCGACATTAATACAAAAACAAACATGGCAGACAAAACGCAGGAAATCCAAAGCAACGGTTATTTATGAATGGGTAATATTTGCAAACGATCAGTTATATAAGCTAAAAAGAGTATTACTGTTTTGAAATTATGACATATCAAAAATAAGTCAAATGTAAAACATACCCACTACCCCAATGAAGTCTTTTTATCCAAAAATAGGTAACTCAAATTATTTAGCTATAAAGCAATTAATTGTTATCCTGGCTTTCAAATTATGGCATATCTAAATTGATCAATAATATTTAACTAATTAAAAAGCAATACACAAATGCAACAGTTATATAAGCTAAAAAGAATATTACTGGTTTGAAATTATGGCATGTCATGAAAAATAAGTCAAATTAAGTAGCTGTCAATATTTGCAAACAAACAGATTTAAAAGCAAAGGTTATATAAACTAAAAAGAATATTACATGAGAGAATCTATTTCTCAAATTGCATCAAGAATAGGATCAAAAATAATTAAAATGCAAATACAGAATTTGGTGTATTACTAAGAGATAAACTGTCTTCCCCTCCCGCATGAAGAATTACTGAGTAACTTTTCAAAAATATACATTTAATATTTAAAAAATAAAAAGACTATTTGCAAATAAAAAGTCACAACACTTAAATACAGAGTAATAAATAGTAAGTAATTAAATAGATTAGCAAGTTTAAAATAATCATCGAATACAGTTACAGAAAAAATTATTATATTTATTGGCAAGAATGTTACAAGATGTTATTTTAACAAGAATTTAAATAATTAAGAATATTAAAATAGAGTTTTAAAAATATATTTGTAGAAATATTACCAACTTTTTGTAGTTCGTCGCCATACACAATGATGACTTGATCGATGTCCTTCTGCCTTGTTTACAAAGAGAAACTATTTTCTTTAAACTATAATTTAGTAGCATTTTCTGTGCACACTGATAATTATATATAAATGCATACTTCATTATGTTTTATTTAAACAAAGTTGCAAATAAATAGTTGCAATTGAAATGTGACGTAAGAACTACTTCTTACATTAAAAAAATATAACACCCCAATCCAAGTTAAAATAATGGTATTTCTTCAGCATTTTGCCCAAGAGAAAATATATTCTGTTCATAGTAAATATATAATAAGAATGTGTTCAGCATAAAAATCCATTAAGAAGAAGATTATTTTGATTTAGAGTTCACATTTTAAATAGTAACATAAGATTAAGTAACGATGGTTATTTGGTCTAAAAAAGTACAGCAAAGATGGCAAAATTATGAAGCAAAAAAAAAAATGAATATCATGGAAAAAATGACACTTAAATTTTATTTTCAGCTGCTGATATTTCAGAGCGGGATTTGAAATGTTGCCTCAAAGTTTGCGCATATTTAATGTATTCTTCTGCATCAGAAAATAATCCTTAGAAAATAATCATTATTAACCCTGTCAAAAAATAAAAAATATCCCAACAACTTTTATTTCTAGCACGACAAAATAATTAACACGTCATAATAGAATAAAGCAGGTATTTCAAAAGTCTACTTTAGTTACATTTTAATTAAATTTGTTAACATTTTAATTAAATTTGTTAGCTTTGGAAATGTCTATTACGTCATATTTTATTTTGAAAGTACAAACTGATTTAATATATTACGGTGCGATTATATTTAAATAATATATATAATTCAGTATTTTCCTAAGAATCTCATATATGATGAAATATTTAGGATACTATTAAACAGTTTCTAGCTTTTGTGAGTGCGTTAAATAGTAATTGTAAAAATAAATTTCATTTAGAGTCAACGCCATTTTTCATTTTATTTTCGGAGGTATCCTAATGGATTTATATTCTGCAAGTAATCTTTTTCTATGGCACGTCACTCTTTGTATTTTCAAAATGAAATGTGATGTTATTTTCACATGAAAAACAATTTTTTGAAACAAAAAAACTGGAAAAATCCAAGTACATACTATAAATGAAGGAAGACATCAGTAATAATTATTTGTGTACTGATTTTTAATTATTAAACATTATTAATGAATTTAGATATGCCCTAATTTCAAAGACAGGAAAAAATTAATTGCTTTACAGGTAAATAATTTGATGTTGAAAGTCTTTTCTTTTAAAAGTATTTACTATATTTTTTGAAAATCTATTTGGTGGGGAAGGGGGGAATTTATTTACATTGGTAATTAGACATCTCGCGCTAAAGAAAAAAAAAAAAGCAATTGGCAACTTTATTTAAATAAAATGTAATGAAAGAAGAAATACCATTATTTTAACTTGGATTGGGGTGTTATATTTTTTTAATGTAAGAAGTAGCTCTTACGTCACATTTCAATTGCAACTATTTATTTGCAACTTTGTTTAAATAAAATATAATGAAGTATGCATTTATATATAATTATCAGTGTGCACAGAAAATGCTACTAAATTATAGTTTAAAGAAAATAGTTTCTCTTTGTAAACATTGCAGAAAGACGTCGATCAAGTCATCATTGTGTATGGCGCCAAACTACAAAAAGTTGGTAATATTTCTACAAATATATTTTTAAAACTATTTTAATATTCTTGATTTTTGCCAATAAATATAATAATTTTTTATGTAACTGTATTCGATGATTATTTTAAACTTCCTAATATATTTAATTACTTACTATTTATTACTCTGTATTTAAGTGTTGTGACTTCTTATTTGCAAATAGTCTTTTTATTTTTTAAATATTAAATGTATATTTTTGAAAAGTTACTCAGTAATTCTTCATGCGGGAGGGGAGGACAGTTTATCTCTTAGTAATACATCAAATTCTGTATTTCCGTTTTAATTATTTTTGATTGTATTCTTGATGCAATTTGAGAAATAGATTCTCTCATGTAATATTCTTTTTAGTTTATATAACCTTTGCTTTTAAATGTGATCGTTTGCAAATATTGAAAGCTACTTAATTTGCCACCATGTTTCTTTATTGTATTTTCATGGAATTATTTATTTTTAAATTTGAATTTTATAGTAATATTCTTTTTAGCTTATATAACCATTGCTCTTATATCTGATCGTTCACAAATATTGAAAGCTACTTAATTTGCCGATTTAGATTTTAAGGGGGGGGGTCTTTTTTTGTCATATTTGAATTTTATAGTAATATTCTTTTTAGTTTATATAACCTTTGCTTTTAAATCTGATCGTTTGCAAATATTGACAGCTAACTTAATTTGCTGCTTCATATTTGGAAATGTCAAAAGGTAAATAATTTGATGATTTTGGATTTCCCGCTTTTTTGTCCGCCATGTTTGTTTTTGGATCAATCACGGACTTATTTATTTTTTAAATTTGAATTATTACAGGATTTGATACCATTTTTTTTTTAATAATTTGTACTTTTTATGTATTTCTTGTGTACATATATCTTCAGCCATTTTTATTTTTCGATTTAAGTGAACAAATTTTGATTTTAGGGGGGGGTCAGCCACGGTTTTTTTTATATTTGTCATTTTTCAGCCACTTTCATCGATTTTTTTTTTATTTGTCATTTTTCAGCCACTTTCATCGTGTTTTTTTTTTTTTGTCATTTTTCAGCCACTTTGGTAAATAAATTTATCACTTGTAGGTTTCAGGCCGGTTGTTGATGGTGTCACAGTGCTATCTGATGGCGGCAGTACGGTCCCTCCTCAACTACCCTTGCGTTTTAAAAAAAAAAAAACTTTTAGGGAAAAAAACATGGAGAATTTAATATACAATTTTAATTATTATATTTTTATCCTTCTTATTAATTACATTTTAAAATATTAATTTATACAAACAATAGTCAAATAATATATGCACTATCAATCAATAATATTCTGTCCAATAGACAAGTCCAGAGAGGAGTCACAATATCAATTCATCCATTCTCTTCCTTGCTTATTTCTTCAATTCCAGATAAGTCTTCTCATCTCATATATCATCCAATAATGTCATTCTCTTCCATGCTTTCTTTTTATTTCCACCCATTCCCTCCAAAACATCTTTCATTAAACTATAATCTCTTCTCAATATACGTCCAATCCAGGTTCTTTTTCTTTGATATTCTCAATCAATCTTCTCTCCTCATTTACTCTTTTCAAAATTTCTTCATTTGTTATTTTACTCATCCAACTGATTTTTTTCATTTTTCTCCATGTTCACATCTCAAAAGCTTCCAATCGTTTCTTAATTCTATTACTCAATGTCCATGTCTCCCAACCATACATTAATACATTCCACACATAACATTTAATTCATCTCTTTCTTAATTCTCTCTCCAAAGGTCCACAACATACCTTCTTTCTTTTCACACATGTCTCCTTTGCTAATGCTATTTTTCTTTTAACTCCATCTTCACTTCTTCCATCCTCACTCAACCAATTACCCAAATATCTAAATCCCTTCACCTGTTGAATCATGTCATCTTGGATTCCAATTTGCAGTCTTTTTGCATCTCTGCCTATCCGTAAACACTTAGTCTTTTCAATATTAATCTTCATTCCATATGCCATACATCCTTTTTCCAATTTATTCCAACATATTCTGAAGACCCTTTTCCTCCTCAGAAATAAGAGCCATATCATCTGCAAATCTTATACACTTTATTACTCTTCCTCCAACATTTGCTCTTCCACAGTCCAAATAATTATTTAGCATATCTTCTAAATAAACATTAAACAGAACAGGTGACATAATACACCCTTGTATAGCTCCATTCTATATTCACTTCATCAGTCTTATTACTCCTAAATCTAACTCTTATCCTTTAACCATTATACATAGTCCAAATCAATCGTCTTTTTTCCCAAAATACTCCTTTACTTCTTAAGATGGACATCAGTTTATTCCAGACTACTCTATCAAATGCCTTTTCTAAATCCACAAAACATATTACTAATTCTTTTATCTTTTTCAATATATCTTTCCGCAATTGTCCTAACAATATCTATAGTATTTCTTGTGCTTTTCCCTTTCCGAAAAGCAAACTGTTCTTCAGCAATATAATAGTCTTCCTTCCCATAAATCCTTTAAAGGTTTGAGTTAAAATCTTCAATAAAACTTTAGAAGCATGAGACAACAAACTTATTGTTCTATACTCTTCACATTTAGCAACTTTCTTTTTTTTAACAATTGGAATGATTATAGTTCTTAAAAAATCTTCAGGCCAAACTCCACTATTACATATCAAATTGCAAAGTCCAACTATGTTCTTCATAGTAAATTCTCCCATTTCTCTCAAAAATTTTATAGGTATTGCATTAAATCCAACAGCCTTACCATTCTTCATTTGTGTGCCTTTCTTACTTCATCCAGCTATATGTCCATACCTCTATCATCTATTTCAACATCTTCATTTTCAAGTTCATAATTAATTAAATTATTTCCTCTACTAAACAGACACTGAAGATATTCTTCCCATTTTTTTAATGTCATTACTATCAGTTAATTTCCTTCCATTCTTATCTGCAATCTCACTTGCTACCCATGTCTTTTTCTCCTGAGTGATACTTCACATTCCCATCAAATACTGGATCATATCTTTTCATCTGTTGAAGCCTTTCTAGCTCTTTACATTCTTGCTCCAACCACTTTTTTTTTTTGCTAAATCTGTTTTTCTTCTTAGGCCATTATTAAATTTCCTATATGCCTTTTGTTCTTTCTCAGTATTTATATTCTTTCATCGTCTCTACACTTTCATTTTTTTCAACATATCTTCAGTTATCCAAAGTTGTTTAGCTTTCCTTGCATGAATAATACCCATTTCATTTTTTGCTGTTTTCAAGAATCCTTTTTTAATTCTATTCCAACACTTATCAGGGCTATTAATATATTTCTCATCCTGAATAGTCCTTTAAAGTTCATTTTCACATACTAAACCAAATTTTCCTTTTTCCATTTGTCTCAATTTATCCAAGTCCCATCTTGCATATCTCTTCCCTCTTTTAATTCTTTTTAAACTCAACTTTAATTTAGCCATAACCAAATTATGATCCGAATCTATATCAATCCCAGCCAAACCATGTGAACCCTTAGTAGCATTCTTATATCTATTCTGAATTAATTTGATAAGGTTCTCTGTCACCTGGAGCTTTCTATGTATACAATCTTCTAATATGATTTTTAAAACAAGTGTTTGCAATGTCAAACCCATTCTCTTTACAAAATTGTACAAGCCGACTACCTTTTTCATTCTCTTTTCCAATACCTTAATTTCCAACAATTTTTCCTACCTACCTTTCCCCACCACAACATTCCAATCCCTTTCTTTCACATTGAATGCTTTCTTCTATCTTCTCATACATTTCATCAATGTCAATATCATTATGTCTACTAGTTGGCATATAAACTTATAATTACCAGATCCCTAGGACTTGCATTTATTCTCATCATCATCAGCCTATCATTAATACAATCAACCTTTGCCACACTATTCCAAATTTTTTCCCCCGCAGCAATGCCAACTTCATTAATTGACCTGTCACCACCCAAATAAAATAAACTTTATTTCTCTACTACTTATTTCTCCCACCTCACTTCGCTTAATCCCATAACATCAATATTATTTATGTGCAACTCTCTTTTTAAATTTCTCCAATTTCCCACCTTTCCTCAAAGATCTAACATTCCTCGTTCCAATTGTCAAATATATCTTCCCTCAATGAATTATATTTATGAGGATTTCGCAGGTTGATGACCTGAGTAGCCTCATGTCCACTCCTGCCAGGCAAGGCACCAAAATTATTTTCAATTAGGGTCTCAACACCAAACATAATGATTCCTGTAGACATACTCATAATAAAACAAGGGAATTATAAGACAAAGTGGTTTCCCATCACCTACTTTTCCCAGCAATAACCTCCATAATAGGCTTGGTGCGCTAGCCAAATCTCATAATGAATATCCAACTACCGCTTCCTCCTCATCGTTGTCACCTATAGTGATCTTTCGCTGACTTGGAAGAATGCCATTGCCACCTAGCACCCAGCTGGGTGTTGACTTATTTAACAGCAGTCAACATTTGCCAATATCTATCATCATAGGAATTGTGGTATTTTATAGAAGTAAGCATGCTACTGTTTCCTTCACCATTTCCTGATAGTGAATGTTGTCTCATTATCAGAGACTGCTTATTTACAGTACTTTGCTTATTCGCAGTTAACCTTCATATCCGAAGGCCATTCCTCTATACACAACCTGGGGATGCCCTGGGTAGCATGAGACCCATACCCTATTCCCAGATTTGCAGTATATATGTTTTTTTAATAGAAGTGAAAGACAAATAGGAAGTATTTAAATAAAATTAATAAATTAGATAAGAATATTGCTTGCGCTCCATGAGGGCTGTGGGAGCTCTTTGAGTGCTTGTTGGGTGACGTGTTGTTTTTTTTCTTTACTGACATAAAAAGTATAAGCATGATGTCAACCAAAATACGGGCATTTGATAGCTCAATGACGTAGCTTCAGAAAATGTTTACCTCAAAAAAATCGGTTGAAATTCCTATCTCTCAAATATACATAGTAAGGAAGTTGGACATACAGATTTTAAGATTAAAATGTTGGAGGGGGTTAGATTATATAAAGAAAGAATGGTAAAAGAGAGTTTATATATAAAAAGATATAAACCTGTTTTAAATAGAATTGGATAAGTAATGGATAAAGAATTATTTTTGGAAATAAATTCATTTTTGAAGTATATAAGAAAGAAAAAGGAACTAAGTCTTTTATTGTAACAATTGGTTTTTTGGATAAAAGAAAATGTAAAAAGGGAAAGTTTTTTGAGAAGGGAGTCAAGTAAGTGTGGTGTATATTTTGTGTTTTAATTTAATTGATTTTAATGTATTTTATTTATTTTTAATTTTTATGGGGTTTATATATTTTTTTGTGTGTTTTTTATATTGTTTTTGGTCTTTTTGGTTTTATGTGAAGTTTGTTATAATGTAATATGTTTTTTCTAGATCTTTGAAAATGACTATAGAGTAAAAATAGTCGAAACGTTGGAATAAGTGGATATATATATATATCAAATAAATTTTTTGAAAGGAAAAGAAGTGTTTTAATTATAGAATTATATGGCTATATGTAATGTATATTTTGAAAAGAAAAAAAGGATTGAGTCGTGATTAGAAACAGAGGTAAATGGATTTGTAGATAAGAATATTAAATTTACAGTGGAAAAAGAGAAAGATAGTAAGTTATCTTATTTAGACATATTATTAACTAAAATATATGACCAAGGAAGATCTAGAATAGAAACATCAGTGTATAAAAAAATGAATGAGAATAGTAATATAATGAATTGGAATTCTAATACAGATTGTAAATATAAAATAAATAGTATTAGTTCAAGAATATATAGGGCTATTAATTATTTTTCAAGTGAAGAGGAGTTTAAAAAAGAAGTAGAATTAATAGTCAAGGAATTTAAAGAAAATGAATATCCAGAGAAAGTAATAGTGAAGAATATAAAATTAACAGAAGAAAAATATAGAGAAGAGAAGGATAAATATAGGAAGAATAGTATAAGGAGAAGGAGGTGTACATAGGTGTTAAAACATATAATAATATAGTTAAAAGTGTTAATAAAATTATTAGAAAAATTAATAAAAAATATAATAATGTAATTAAATATAAGATAGTAAATAAAAGAAGAAAAAAATGTAATGAATATATTAGATAATAAATATATTAAAGGAATAGGAAAATGTATAAATAGGGTATATCAGATAGTTTGTAGATCTTGTAGGAATAATAAGATAATGACGAAGAATTCAATTTTTACAAGGTTAATTCAACATAGATATGATTAAAAAGTCACCAATTTATTTGCATACTATAGAAACGGCATATATTTGAGAAAGATAGTATAAAAATGATAGGATATACTAATAAAACAAGAGATAGAAAAATGAAAGAAACAATATTAATTAAGAAGATAAAACCATATTTGAATAGGGATGGGGGGGAAACCTTTTTTTTGTAGCGTTATTAGTATTAAAAGATAAGTGTATATATCTATATATGTGTATGGGAATATATAGAATATAAAATGAAGTTTAAAAATAGTATTAGTTTATAGGATTAATAATAATAATAAAATAAGTTTGTAAAAAGTTTTAATATGTGGGTATAGGTAAAGACTTGTAAATATTTTTTATACATATAAAGGTTTGTAAGATTTAATTTTTCAAATAGAATTATAAGTTTTAAAAAATTGATAACAGAAGGAGTTGTATTAAAGGAGTCTATATTAAAAGAAGGTAGAAGATTTTGAAAAAAATTAGTTATTTAAAAGGTAGAGGAAATTGAGAACGGTATGTAAAAATGAATAGGGAATTATTGAAGAGAACAATATAAAGTATTAATAAAGAATAAGACTAGAAATAATAAAACGGTAAAATTTAAATTATAGATATTAAAATAAAAGATGACATTATATATTAGGTAATAATTAAAAAAGATATATAGGAAGAAAAGATGAAAGGTAAAAATTATAAAATAAAATAATATTAATGAAGAAGTAATAAAAGGGTAGTATTAAAAAAAAAAATTTTAAAAATTAAAAATGAAATAGTGTTTAAAATGTAATAATTTAAAAATTTGTGTATTAGATATATATTTGTATATATTATAACGGGACAGCCTATTTGATAGCCTTAGTTGAGGCATCAAATATAACGGAACGGCATTTAATCATCCCAGTTGATGTATTAATTGTAATATAATCAATTATATTCAATGTTTAGAAATCATTAACTTAATGCTTCATAGTTAGGTTCGCCAAATATAACAGAATGGATTATATTTAAAATCTAAGTTGGTCTTGTTAAATATAAAGAGATGATTAAATTCCTTAGAAAGAGGATACGCATTTCACTACAATCGGTCTTTGGGTCTTCAAGTAGAATGCTAGAAATGAATCGATGAAATACTAAATCCATGATTATATATATCTTTATTATGCTAGCTCAATATCTTTAAATAAGTTTAAATACAATTTAGACCAGGTCATCCATCTTTCATCCCTCTTTCAGTCACCATTATGCCACGATATTTAAACTCACGGAGAATTTGCAATTAGCTCTTTTCAGGAATAATTTCAAAACAAGTTATTTCATATGCCTTTATATAAGCATTAATTATAACTATTATTCATATGATATTTATAATACTAGCATATATATAATAATATAATTCAATAATGATTAGACAAAGAGATCACGTTAACAAATCAATATTTAATAAACAATAAAAAATATAATAGAATAGATAATAAAATATTAATAAATAAATACGGATGAATTTTATCATTTTAAAAAAAATATTAATAAATGATATTTTTTTATTTAATACCCTATGATAAAACTCAATACTATAATAAACTTTCAAAAATTAAAGAAAATAGCTTAAATTAACAGATATATAAAAACAATATCTGGGTTCAAAAATTAATAATTTATGTAACTTATTAATTTATTTATCGTTCTTATTTATATGCTTCACAATTACCCATATATAAGTATTATTTGCCATTGTATAACTTATATATTATATGTATTTTTAATAAATAAAAATACATTAAACGTTTACAATATTACGTAGTAAACACAATATAATCCTGTTTAAGATATCTGTCAAATAATAACTATTTTTTATATCCCTCATCTAATTTGATGAATTATGTTAAGCTTTCAATTAATTATATTTAATAATAAATATAATTTTCCTTTTAAGATATATATGATGCGATGCCAAATTTGAAATAAAGATAATAATAATAATAATAATAATAATAAACATATTAAAATAATATAAGAATTATTATAATATATATAAATAAATAATAAAGGAAACTTATTTATAAGAGAGTTGAGAGTAGATATTGAAGTCTATAGTTCATCATCCCAATGAAGATCTCTTACGAAGCATATCACCAATCCATTTGTACAATGATGATTCCATTTATCCTTAAACGATAAACTGTTAATAACATCCAATGACCGGATTAATGTGAAATAAAATAAATATTCTTCGAATGTAGATGTTCTTAATCTTCATTTCTCTATTATCACTAGACGTTCTATATATTCAATATTTCAAAATATTTTAAAATAGCATGCAAGGTTGGTTTCGAAACCTTTTACGATATAATGAGTGTACTACTCAGTGCACATTGTTTTATCCTTAATATATATAATTATCTTAAATTTATATATATCCGAAGAATAATGGAAGAGTTAAAACAACGTAGTTTCAAAACTTAAACAGACGTTCTTTTCCTTTATATTGCTATTCCTTTAAGATTAAGTAGAAAATTAAATATATTTTCCTTGCAGACTTTGAATCCACAAATTATTTTAATTTGGAAAAGTTAATATTTAAGTTCCAATCGTTAAATAGTAGTATTGATAAAAGAAAAATGCTGTTTTTAAAGAGAAAAGATTTTCTTTTTCTTTCGTTTTTTTTTTATTTTATCCAGAGAACGAACGAATCTGCTCGTGTCTTATATAAAAGTTCATGCTTAACTCAACTATCAATTGTTCCACTGACATTAAGATTTAATAATAAAATAAAAAATATATATAAATATTTATTCTTAACTTCAAATCTGGCATTTTACTCAAAAGCTTAAGGTATGTATTATTTAAAACTTAAATGTATATATAAATAGTACATATATGTTACATAATAAAATAGTCAAATAAAAATTTATATATATAAATAATTTCACAAGAGATAAAACATGTTAGACCAATAATAACAACTGTTAGTTACTATTATATTTCCCCTTCCCTTCGGAAATTTAAAATTTTAATTTAAGTTAAAATTTTAAACACTTACAACTATTTTAGTATATTCTTATAGTTTAATTGCATTTATAGTTGGATTTTATGAAGGGTTGAATTTTTTTATTTTTTTTTTAACTGTTATATCTTCCTAATACTTGGGCTATTTTATTCTTGTGATAATGATCAAAAATAAAAAAAATTAAGGACTTTGATGGGTTAATATTTTTTTTTATAAAAAAAAATAAAATAAAAAAAAAAAATGTGTTTCCTTCTTGGACCACAAATATATTTACTAGCCTTATTCCTGCTTCTTTAAGACTTATGGATTTGAAAAGGACTAAATAAATACTAGAGTATCCATTTATAAATATGAATTGACTCTATGGTTTTAATTATTTTAAGGCATTAAAGAATACCCTCACCAAAGCTAATGTTTTTAACTATACTTCTCTTTACATTGATCACTATTATTATTATTTTTTATACAACCGTATGGTTTACACTGCCCAATTCTTATCTTGGTCTTCACCTCATTTCTTTATAAAATATTATAAGCAGCCAAAATATGGTTTTAAAATTCGTGAATTATATGTACCACGAATCTCTCCTTCTTGGTTAATCCAAAATGCATTTGGACCTGCCTTTTTAACGATAGTATAAGGTCCTTCATACGTATTGAAGAATTTATGGTATTTATTCTCCAATGGTTTGCTGGGATGGAAAGTCTTTATCAAAACTTTATCTCCAACTTTAAATTCATAAATACATTTTTTTTATTCTGACTTCTATTATTTGCCATTTTAACAAGTTGTTTATGAGCTTGTAAAATATCATTTTCTCCATTTATTTTGGGTTCATTAATAATAGGTTTATATTTTTTAAATAATATAGGTATAATTTGATGAAAGTGTAGTCGGATGGGTAAGAATCCTGTAGATTCATTTAAACTCCAATTGATATAGTCTACTACACGTTTTGTCTGCTTTACCCAACCCTTGTGCTCCTCTTCTAAATAGGTCCTAAACAAACGTCCAAGCTCCCGCATAATGCGTTCACATGGATTTGATTGTGGATTCCTAATAGAGATTAGCACATGTTTTATTTTTGATATATCTACCCATTTCTTCCATTCCTTAGATAGAAAAGGTGTACCATGATCAGTTAGTATGGTTTTCGGCTTTCCTATCATTGGAAATTGGAGAGTACTCAATACTTTGATTGTATGTTTAGCATTGGCTTGGGGTATCGGGTAAGCAGCAACATATTTGGAAAAGAGATCATAAGTGACTAATAAATATTTTTGTTTGTTGAATGGAGGCAAAGGCCCATAATAGTCAATTGCTAAGATCTCGTTTGGTCTTTTTGGAATGATAGAATTAATTGAATTAATATAATTTTGGTTTACTTACTTAGCTCTTAAGCAAATTAGACAATCTTGGAGTGATTTCAAGATGTCTTTATACATTTTTGCCAGTAAAACCAATTCTTAAGGGTATGTTCTGTCTTATGAGCACCATAATGCCCGTATAGACAGTGTACGTATTTTACGAGTGGGTCACGTAAAGACTTTGGTATTATTGTCCTCCACTCATCAACGTTATCATTCACTTTATATAGTAAGACCTGTTGTTCTAATTTAAAATGGTTAAGATCTTTAGGTGCATCCAAAACTTCCTCCCCTAATAAAACTTTTATAATTGGGTTTAATTCTGGGTCATTAAATTGTATTTCTTGTAAGTTTTCCAACTCGTTCTCTACATTACTATCAGCCATCACATTGACATTTGTAATGTAGGCATTGTCTACCATCAAATGATTTTGTTCTGACCTACATGGATTTCGACTAAGCACATCAGCAACGATATTCTCGGATCCTTTGCAATAATGCACAGTGTAATTAAATTCCTGTAGTAGTAAACTCCATCTAACTAGACGACTATTAGTCAGATAACTGTGATTCAGGAATTCAAGGCTTTTGTGATCAGTGATCACTATCACCTCTGATCCGAGTAGCGTTTGTCGAAATTTTTGGAAAGCCCAGACTATTGCTAGTGCTTCCTTCTCTGTAACCTTGTAATTTATTTCTGGACCTTTCAAGAGCCGGCTAATAAAGTAGAGGACACCTGGTTGGCCATCCTCTTGGATTTGGGACAGTGTTACCCCTAATCCAAAACCACTACTATCTGTTTGAACAATGAATGGTTTATTAAAATCAGGGAAAGCTAACATGGTTAACTCCAAAAACTCTGTTTTAATATTCTCAAATGCACGGTCTTGTTCTTCGGTCCATTTCCAACGTTCATCTTTTCTAGTCAATTTTAACAACGGTTCCATGTGGTCTGAGAACTTCTGATAGAAACGGTTGTAAAAATTACATAGGCCTAAAAATGATCTAATTTGTTTTCGAGTAGATGGTTTAGGAAAGTTTTGAATGGCAGAGATCTTCTCTGGATGAGGTCTTATCCCATTGCAACCAACAATATGACCTAAGAAGACTACTTGGTTGGAAACTAAAGTACTCTTCTTGAAGTTAATTTTTATACCTTTCAGAAAACACTCTTTAAAAAATATAGATAAATGTTGAAGGTGTTCTTCAACTGTGGTGGATGCAATAATTACATCATCCACATAAATAATTATGATTTGTTTTACCTCAGGAGATAAAGTCTTATCCAAACACCTGATTAGACCTGCACCACTATTTATCAATCCAAATGGCATCCTATTAAATTGGTATGTAAAACCCTCATAACGAAAAGCAGTATATTGGCGATCTTCTGGATGAAGTTCAATCTGCCAATAGCTGGAGGTTAAATCGAAAGTGGAAAATACCTTCTTGTTTCCAAATTTCATGAATAATTCATGTATGGGCGGTGGTATATTTCTGTCTGGGACAGTAATTTTATTTAGTTGTCTAGCATCTAAACAAAATCTCATCGACCCATCTTTCTTCTTCACAGTTACTACTGGATTACAGTAAGGTGAAGAGCATTTGGAAATGATTTCCCAATCCAGCATTTTATTAATTTGCTTAGATATATCTTCCCGATATTGGTATGGAATAGGATATGATTTAGATTGAAATGGTTGATCATGAATTAATCTAATTCTCTGTTGGAATCCCTTTATCACTCCTGGTATGTCTGAGAAAATAGAATTAAATTCTCTTATAACAAATCGTAATTTTAATATATCATCACTTCCAAGCAAGTTGGATTCTGCGAGTTTACTCTCTAAAAGTGTTTCTGGAATGCTAGATGTTATAGAGTCAACTTCAATTTGATCATATCTTGGAAGCAATGTCATCTCTAAGACTTCATCATTAATTTTAACTGTTTTATTACAGAAATCAATTACACAAGTGTTCAAATGTAGGAAGTCTGCCCCTAAAATAACATTATGAATCAAACCATTCAAAATTAAAAATACATGATAGAGAGTTGTTTGGCCGATTTTAATCTCAACCCAAATTTGTTTTTGGATTAACTTAGCTTTTCTACTGTTAGCCATGGTAACCTGCATAGATTTCAGTGGTAAAATTTTGATATTAGGATTTATTGCTAAAATCTTTTGGTAAAATGTCTCTGATATCACAGAAATTTGGCTACCAGAATCTAATAATGCCTTAACCAGCAAGCTCTCAAACAAAACTTCTATCATAGGGCAACTTTGTAAAACAAAATTTGGTGTTTTATCTTCCCATGAACACATCATGTTAGTGATTTCTCGTGTAAAAGATTGATTCAAGTTCCTCATTGGGTATTTGGTTTCTTGAGGTGAGGAACATTTCCTCAAGTACCCTTTTAGTTTGTTTTATGTGAATCTATAGATATATCCTTACTACATCCCGGTTTTGGGGAATTTCTTGGATTATTAGAAGAAGTTATTTTTACTTTATTTAAATTATCACGACTTATTTTGGGAGAGGGGTCATAAGGTATATTCCTTTGAGATGTTTTTCCCTTCCAATAATTGGTATTTCTATTATTTTTCCTTCTATTATAAAATATTGTATTGATTGAAGCTTCCTCTTTTTTTTTATCAGGTAATCTAATTGATAAATTGGTTTGATTCATATCAATACTATTTAAAAGTTCTACTATTTGTTCTATTTTTGTTATATTGGTACACAATAATGATTGTTCTATTTTAAGTGGTAAATTTCTTTTTATTATTCTAATCATTTCGCCTTCACTTAAATGATAAGTATTAAGTGTTCTTAATTTTGTTATTTGACGGCGAAAGAATTTGGTCAAGGTTTCTCCAGGTGTCTGTTTATACTTATCTTGGAATATTTGGTACAATAAAGCCTCTTGTTTATCTCTATTCCAAAAATTTTTAATTAATAACTTTTGATATTCCATATAAGTAGATGGAGTTTGTGATAAAGACTCCCACCACATCAATGCATCTCCTTGTAAGTGACTATATGCAACGATCACTTTTTCTCCTTCTGATAAACTACGGTTAACGGAAAAATAAAGATTAAGGCTTCTAATATGTTCTATCGGAGATTCATTATGAGATCCTTTGAATATTTTTAACCTAACAAATTGGTTAATTGTACTACTTGGTATTGAATGGTTGTATACCTTTTGTTTTTCTAAAACATTCAACTGAGAAGTTGATGTTTGATTTTCATGATTAATCCTATAAGTATCTAAGTTTAACCCTTCTAATTCAAAATTACTAGGATAATTTTCAACTTCAGGCATTATATGATACTGAAAATTTGATCTATCACCAGAGTCAATTACTTGTTGTGGATCTTTTTGAATGACCTCCAAATGATTTTCACCATGATTTTGTTCTTGATTATAACTATAAGTATTTACATTATTTTCAACCTGATGCATTTCTATAGTTGGTGTTCCTTTACATATCTGTGTTTCAATAACCAAAAATCTACTATCAGTTGATTCCTTTATTTTATTTACTCTATTCCAAGTTTCAGTAGTATCTTTCCTTAATTTTTCCAATACATTTTTATCTATATTTGTATTAATTTCTATTGAATTCATTTTATTTTCTAAAGTTTTAAGTTGATGATCAATAGTCTCCAATACATTATTCTGAGATTCTACCTCATTATTATGTTTAGTAGATAGTTGATCTATTCTTGCTTGTGTTTGTTGTCTATCTACTTGGATTTCATTCCGTATTTTATTTTGTTCTTCTTTTACTTGATCCCTAAAAATTCTTTGATTTTTATACATTTCATCACATTTAACATTTAATCTATCTATTATGTCACCTTGGAACTCATTAAATCGTTGTTGACATTTTGAATTATTTTCATCAATTTCATTCTTTAAATCATTTAATGCTTGTTTAATTTCTATGTTATCTTTTTTAACGTTATCCACATTTAAATTTAATTGTTGGATTTTTGTAGATAATTTATTTTTAATTCCTGTTATTTCATCCTTCAAATCATTTTTTAAACTATCTAATTTTTTACTATTATTATCCAATTTTTGATTCAAATCACTTTTTAAATCATCTAATTTATTCATAAACATTTGTAACATTTGCTGAATTGTTCCAACATTAGATGATTGACTAATCTCAATTGTAGATGATTGATTTAAACCTTCATCAACTATATTTTGTGCTTGAGATAACACTTGATCTAAACTCGGTGTTTGTTGAGGGTATTCAATTATGGTTTTAGAACCCCCAGGTGCTTGAACTAATGATGATTGTTCTATAATATTACTATCATCACTTAGTTCACTTTGCAAATCATCTTGCATTTGACTAGAGCATTTAATATCTTTGTTTGAAAACATTTTCCCACTTCGCAGCATAACAAATTTTAACTTAATTCAAATATTACTTAAGTGTATATATATTTTTATAACCAAAATATTATATCGTAAAGTTCTCTACCACCCCATGCTATTTATATATACTTATGATGTTCTAATAATATATGTGTATATTTTTAAACGTCTATGTCTATATAAAACTTTATCCCACTCAACTCTTGTTTAAAACATAATTTAATAATTAGTTATTTAAATATTGATCTCTCTAAATCATATTATATATATTACCTTTTTTTTTATTTATATTAATCTTGCAATTATAAATATCATATATAATGAATCGAAATTATAGATTCAATGCCTAAAACGTTGCACACCAGATAAAACGCAGTCTACAGGGTATGAGATTTAATTAATCGAAGCCCTTAACGTTTGGGTCGCCAGATATAACGGGCAGTCTACAGGGTATGAGATTTAAATGTTCAAAGCCCACACGTTTGGGTCGCCAGATATAACGGGACAGCCTATTTGATAGCCTTAGTTGAGGCATCAAATATAACGGAACGGCATTTAATCATCCCAGTTGATGTATTAATTGTAATATAATCAATTATATTCAATGTTTAGAAATCATTAACTTAATGCTTCATAGTTAGGTTCGCCAAATATAACAATGGATTATATTTAAAATCTAAGTTGGTCTTGTTAAATATAAAGAGATGATTAAATTCCTTAGAAAGAGGATACGCATTTCACTACAATCGGACTTTGGGTCTTCAAGTAGAATGCTAGAAATGAATCGATGAAATACTAAATCCATGATTATATATATCTTTATTATGCTAGCTCAATATCTTTAAATAAGTTTAAATACAATTTAGACCAGGTCATCCATCTTTCATCCCTCTTTCAGTCACCATTATGCCACGATATTTAAACTCACGGAGAATTTGCAATTAGCTCTTTTCAGGAATAATTTCAAAACAAGTTATTTCATATGCCTTTATATAAGCATTAATTATAACTATTATTCATATGATATTTATAATACTAGCATATATATAATATAATTCAATAATGATTAGACAAAGAGATCACGTTAACAAATCAATATTTAATAAACAATAAAAAATATAATAGAATAGATAATAAAATATTAATAAATAAATACGGATGAATTTTATCATTTTAAAAAAATATTAATAAATGATATTTTTTTATTTAATACCCTATGATAAAACTCAATACTATAATAAACTTTCAAAAATTAAAGAAAATAGCTTAAATTAACAGATATATAAAAACAATATCTGGGTTCAAAAATTAATAATTTATGTAACTTATTAATTTATTTATCGTTCTTATTTATATGCTTCACAATTACCCATATATAAGTATTATTTGCCATTGTATAACTTATATATTATATGTATTTTTAATAAATAAAAATACATTAAACGTTTACAATATTACGTAGTAAACACAATATAATCCTGTTTAAGATATCTGTCAAATAATAACTATTTTTTATATCCCTCATCTAATTTGATGAATTATGTAAGCTTTCAATTAATTATATTTAATAATAAATATAATTTTCCTTTTAAGATATATATGATGCGATGCCAAATTTGAAATAAAGATAATAATAATAATAATAATAAACATATTAAAATAATATAAGAATTATTATAATATATATAAATAAATAATAAAGGAAACTTATTTATAAGAGAGTTGAGAGTAGATATTGAAGTCTATAGTTCATCATCCCAATGAAGATCTCTTACGAAGCATATCACCAATCCATTTGTACAATGATGATTCCATTTATCCTTAAACGATAAACTGTTAATAACATCCAATGACTGGATTAATGTGAAATAAAATAAATATTCTTCGAATGTAGATGTTCTTAATCTTCATTTCTCTATTATCACTAGACGTTCTATATATTCAATATTTCAAAATATTTTAAAATAGCATGCAAGGTTGGTTTCGAAACCTTTTACGATATAATGAGTGTACTACTCTGCACATTGTTTTATCCTTAATATATATAATTATCTTAAATTTATATATATCCGAAGAATAATGGAAGAGTTAAAACAACGTAGTTTCAAAACTTAAAAACAGACGTTCTTTTCCTTTATATTGCTATTCCTTTAAGATTAAGTAGAAAATTAAATATATTTACCTTGCAGACTTTGAATCCACAAATTATTTTAATTTGGAAAAGTTAATATTTAAGTTCCAATCGTTAAATAGTAGTATTGATAAAAGAAAAATGCTGTTTTTAAAGAGAAAAGATTTTCTTTTTCTTTCGTTTTTTTTTTATTTTATCCAGAGAACGAACGAATCTGCTCGTGTCTTATATAAAAGTTCATGCTTAACTCAACTATCAATTGTTCCACTGACATTAAGATTTAATAATAAAATAAAAAATATATATAAATATTTATTCTTAACTTCAAATCTGGCATTTTACTCAAAAGCTTAAGGTATGTATTATTTAAAACTTAAATGTATATATAAATAGTACATATATGTTACATAATAAAATAGTCAAATAAAAATTTATATTTATAAATAATTTCACAAGAGATAAAACATGTTAGACCAATAATAACAACTGTTAGTTACTATTATATTTTATATATGTATTTTATATATAGGTTGTATATATTTGATGTGTATTTATATATAGATTTATATACATGTCTATGGGTGTATGTGTATCTATTGTAACCATATGGTTTGGCTCAATTACATTAAGCTGTATTCACGTGATTCAGTATGTAAAATTTTAAATTTTAATTAATAATTATTAATATATTGAAAATCAGTGTGTGAAATCAGTAATAGATTGAAATGCTTGTTGGATTATAATTTTCCAATTAAGTCAAAGCTCACCAATAAATATCCTGAGAGTGATGAAGACTTGGACTGTTTGAGACACACTAGAAAATCTGATAGAGTGGATATGAATTTTTATCATAGGGTCTAGTGGTAGTCATATTTAAAATAATCATTTAATAGTATTAAACCACTTTGGAAGTAGAAAAATATTTAGTATTTTATTATTATTAAACAATAATTACAAGAAAGAAAACAATTTATAATTCTTCTAAATTTTGTAAGCAGTCTTCAAATATATTGTGTTGCAATTTAAAATGATATGAAACAGTCTGGTTAGTTATCACTAGAGGGAGAAATATTAATTTATTCACACTCTTCAGTTATTGGTCCATTTAATACCATAATGCACTGTAATACAAGGTATAAATAATATAACAAAGTTTGTGGGGGGGGGGGCTATTAAGAAAGAAAATCAGAATATAAAGGAGTTTAAAATCTACACCTATAAAATAAAGTAAAAAAAGAAAAGCTGGAAAGTAACAACCTTGTGGATTGAATTGAATAAGATTACAGGATAATGTGTATTTAAAAACATGGAGTAAAAAAAGAAACCTTAAGCTTTGTATTTATTCATCACTATTTTCCATCAATCTATAGTTCCTGAGATGCATACTGGAGAAAAGAGAATAACAGCCATATGGATAATTATTTGCCTCAACAAATACTACTTCGAACTAAGAACAAATCCAGAAAGGTGTAAGCATTTACTTCTATTTTATTTCTGTAAGCCAGTTTTCCTATTTAAAAATGACGCATAAATTATTTAGATTGAAAAGAAAAGGACGAAAATGTTTTGTTTTCGCGCTCTTTATTATAAAGAAGAAAATACGTTTGCTTATAAATTATAATCTTCGTAAAATATAATTAGAAATAATTTTGAAGATAAGTGTGAGAATATAAAGTAAACAAACTAAAAAGTCATTTTTAGGTGGTATAAAGTTTAATCAATTTAAAATTAAAATGTGTGAACTTATTCCCTATTCTTATTAAAGAAGAAAAATTGTCTGCGAATTTTGTTTAGTGCTAATTTTACTTAGTTATTGAAAATGGAAAAGTTACAGATTATTAACGCCAAGGATATCGTATTTATAATTTCTCACAATTGAATAAATTCTTCCTAATATTATTAAACACATTAATTTGTTGATAGAAATGAATAAATAAATATTTACTTCTTAATCTTTATTGTGAAACATGTGAATTAACAATAGTTCTAAATGTTTTTAAAATGCCAAGATCATTTTAAAAATTATTACAGATATCACCGAGGATGGAAAAACAAAATAAATAAATCAATAAATGATTTTAAAAAAGTTTGTTTTGTAGATCGTAATAAAACCTATAAATCCATTTTAAGAAAAAGATAAACATTATATTTTTAATTGTGCTACACGATTTTTGGAAGTGTTTGAATTTTATTTTATTATGCTGGCATCGAATATAATAATCATAAAATATATATGCGTTACTTATGAATGTCTGCTCATGATATCAGTTTCCATATCATTCAGCTCATAATGATGGAACAAAAACTTTGAACTAAGGAGGATTTTTTTTTATTGCCTAGGTTTATTATTGTAATATACTGTTTGTAATATGTTATTCAGAGAATTTTTTTTATTATTTATTGTGGCATGAAAATATAATTAGTTAAGGACAAATAGATGTATAAAGATATATACATTTATTATATATATATATATATATTTATTTTCTCAGTTGAGGGAAAATATAATATTAAATATCGTTTATCTAGACAGAGAGAGAGATATTTATCTCTTGCACTTTTAAAACAGATTTTAATATTTTATTGAAGGGTAAACAAACAGACAAAATTTGTCAAAAGATATACTATAATGACACAATTGTTTTATTATATGAAATATTTGATATAAGCATTTTGCATTTCTTAAATTTTGCCTATGAATGAACATGTCCACTTTAAATATAAAATGTAGGCTAATCTTCATTGTCTATGTGTGTATTACTTGTTATAACAAAAGTATTATTATTATTTTTAAAAATAGTTAATGGTCTTTGGCTTACATGTTGGTTTGTTTAATACACTAATAGTTTCTGCATTGTGAAAGGGAATATTTATGTTTTCACTTTTATTGTCAGAATTATTTTATCTTGCTATTGTATTGATAAGGATTCGTGACAGCTTTCAGCTGATAAGTATGTGCTACATATAATGGCATCAAATATAGTATCATTGATATTGAGCATGGGCCGATGGAGAATTCTCACATTGCTGATTCCATGAGAGGATGATATTGTCGAGGCTGATCAATAGCTAGTGCTTAGTTAGCATAGTTAATCCCAAGAGAGGATTGTATCCATGGTCCATATTCTATTTCTCTGTGATGAGGCAATGTCCACACATTGGTACCTATGAAAAGGTATTAGAATTGGCCATATTGTACAACTATCATGGTGTTTTCTGGAGTCTCCCTTTATTGTTTGATCCCTCATGAGGTTTTGTAGTTAGTTTTCCACTGTGTATCGTGAAGTTTTAGTATTTTAAAATTAAATAGCAAGGATAGGATAAAATTAGATTCAGGAACACTGGTTTATCTATAGTGTTTGCCTAATTGGAATAGTGTCTTTATGATGTTGTAGGATCTTCATCAGTTTATAAACAAACCAACCAAAACTTACTAGTGATTGTAGAACTTCTGTATGGCAGAGCAAATGATGCACTCGTGCAATGTTGATTTATTTTCATCAAGTAATGATTCGCCGATGGATCAGTAAGATAGGTTAACTATTAGAATTATTATGTTGTGGACATAGGCAACATTTTGGTGTCATGTGTGCATTTGACTTCTGATCACTGTCCCCACATTAATACAATAAATCTCTTCATATTAAATAATAATAATAATTGTTAATTGTGCTGAATAAGATAATTGTCCTTATCATATTCTGATAAATGAAATAGCTATAGTATAGTACACTACTTTATAACTTTGAGTTTAGATTTAAAATTTGCACATATTCCAAAGATTTAAATACACTTTTGTTTTATAAACTGAGTGCTAATTTAGTTTAAATAAAGTTTAACCTTCCTATTCTCTAAGATAAAATAATAGAAACATAGCCAATAATATGAATATCACTGTACTAGTTTATCTTATATACTATGTGTGTAGTCAATGGGATACAAATTATTTTCCATACCTGATTTTATATAATATCTCTGTCTTATTTCATGCAATGTGTCTGAAATAAACTTGGAAATAGTGTAAATAAATCTTGTTGTGTTAAAATTTTATTTAGTTGTCTGTAGTCTTATTGCTAATCACCACACACATTTTTATTGTTATTGCTATCAACATATCATATGATTATATTGAAATCATCATCAATCAATATAGTATAATTAACTATATGTTGGTATATCAAAATAATTTTGTTAAGCCCTATAATTTATGAGTACATCTAAGGCATCATCACTTAATAATCAAAATATTATTAATTCTAGAGTGCATATTATTTTAAGTGGTATACTAAAAGATAAACACTTAATATTGGTTTAATCAGTTTATTTGAACCCGCAGATGTATCATTCACCGATCTTGATCACATTGTTCTTAATTATTTGAGAAAAGGAAGTTAGTAAGTTATGGTGTTTAGTTATTAAAGGGTTATTCCTATTTCTTGAAGCTTAAAGTTTATAATAGTTAGGGAGTTTATAAAGTTTCTTTGGAATTGCGAAATATTGTTTGTTAATTTGATTTTGTATTAAGAGTTGTTTGTGTATTATATTTGGGTAATGGCAAAATCCCTCTCACTGACCCAAGTATATCTTGTATAACAATATTTAAGTTGTTTGAACCCTGAGAAGAATAAGTTATTAATTTGCAATGTAGAATTTGAATTTATGGTAAATTTTATATCTAGTTATTTATTGTAGTTGGATTTGAGTTATGTTATATTCACTGTTTTATGAAAGTCAACCAAACTTTGAGGTATAAATTGCTTCTTTTGTCTTAAAATGTATAGCTTGTGATGAATATTCTGGTTTTGTCAAGCTTGGAATCCATATTTTAGTTAGTTTATCTTATTATCATTTAATACAATATTAGTTCATAGTTTAAGATCTCAGTCTCCATCATCAATATTGTTCTTCAATTTCGTCTTGATCGTTTTTTTATTTATTAATTCTTATTTGACCTTATTTCATTATCATACTTGATTATTCATTCATTAACTCTTTTTCTATTATCATCTTAATCATTCATTATTCTCATACATCTTCGTTCTTTTCTCTTCATTCTCAGACTCATTTCATTTTATTATTTAATTATTACTTATTTTCATCATTCATTTAGTCATCCACATCCTAATTTATTTATTATTACTTAATTTATAATTTTAATTTAATATTCATTCCATAGATCTAATTATTATTTATTTATTGGTTTGATGAATATTAAATTTATTGCATAACATTTTATTTGTGGATTTTAAAGCTACTTTGACCAGAAGTTGTTATCTTCATTAATCCCTCTGTAATCTTTTTTAGATTTATAGTTTCATGCTAGCTTAGTTCAATAAAGAAATCATCTCTTTAGTTTAACATTTCTTTTTATGCGTATATTCTTGTTGATTCGGATAGTGTAGGTTACAAAGGCGGATTTAGCACCTAAAATGTGGTGCTTGATTAGTTACAATTGCTAGACCTTCTAAAGAGAGGGTTACAAAGGGTGGATTTGGTGCCATGAAAGGTGCGACCAGATTCGTATATGATTCCAGCGTTCTAAGAGAAGGTTACACTATATATGTATGTTTAAAGAATATATGTATATATATTTTGATATACATATGTATGCAGGTATTGAGAGGAAGGTATAGAAAGGACATATGAATATGAGTTGCCATTATGCTTTGGATTTATAGATTATGAAAAGGCATTTGACTCTATAAACATTTCTTCAGTAATTAAAGCATTAGATCATCAAGGTATAGATCCAGGATATTGTCATATTTTAAAGAATATTTATAAAAATACAACAGCAACAATTAGATTACATAATGATACTAGGAAAGTCAACATTGAGAAGGGTGTAAAACAGAGTGACTCCATATCTCCAAAACTTATTACAGCAGTGCTGCAAGAAGTATTTTGTGGATTAAAATGGGAAGCTAAAGGAGTGAAAGTAAATGGTTATTTAAGTTATTTAGATTTTGCAAATGATGTAGTTGTTTTTGCAAATAATGCTTTAGAACTGTAGGAAATGTTGCAGGAGTTATCAGATGAAAATAGGACTAAAGATAAATGTTAAAAAGACTAAAGTAATGTTTAATGGATTTTCTCAAAATATGAAAATAAAGATTGATTATAATGAGTTAGAAGAAGTTAAGAGTTACAAATACCTTGGTCAGATTATTAATACAGATGGAAATATAATGGATGAAATTAATCATAGAATTAAACTTTGTTGGAGTGCTTTTGGTAGAAATAACTTGATACTAAAAAGAAATATGTCTATGTCTTTGAAAAGAAAGGTTTTTAATAAATGTGTTTTGCCAGTTCTTACTTATGGATCTGAGACTTGGACACTTAATAGAAGAGCAATACAGAGACTTCAGACCACTCAAAGAAGTATGGAGAGATGCATGTTGGGAGTAACAAGAAGGGATCGAAAACGCAATGTATGGGTAAGAGAACAAACAGGTGTTACTGATCTCATTGAAAAAGTTAAAAGTCTGAAGTGGAGTTGGGCTGGACATATTGTTAGAAGAGATAATAACAGATGGACAATTGAAATTTTAAACTGGATTCCAAGAGATTGTAAAAGACCTAGAAAGAGACCACACATGAGATGGATGGATGAAATAAGAAAGTGTGCAGGGGTGATGTGGAGAAGAGAAGCTAAAGATAGGAAAAGATGGATTGAACTTGGAGAGAGACCTTCATTCTGCAGTGGATTGATAATGGTTGATGATGATGATGATGATGATGATGACGAGTTATTTTCTAACTTTTTTAGATCATTATTATTATTTGCAATGTTTGCATATGATGGCATTTTTTTAGAAATAGTTTGTTTGCTAGTTCCTTCCTGTATGTAGGATTGGTTAGTGATATTTTTATCCATGTTTGTATCTCTAGAAATGGCATTTATTTGTGAGTTATCTATGCTTTCTTCATTTCCTAAACTTTTAGTGAGATCATTGCTATTATTCATTATTTTTTTAAATTTTGGTTTATTTTTAGAATTGGATTGTTTGTTTGTCTCTCCCTATGTATAGAGCTGGTTAGTAGTATCTTTTTCCGTGTTTATATCTCTAGAATTAGCTTTTTTGTGTGAGATATCAATGGTTTTTCTATTTTCTGAAATTTTAGCAGTGGAAACGATTTTATCGGCCTCTTGCAGTTTAAAAATCCCTGCAGAAATTTTGAAATCTAGATTCTGTTTAATTTTGATTAAATTATCATTGAAAACTTTTTTTAGATTAACTTTTTTATCATTGAGAGATGAAATTTTGCTATATTCATCATTTAAAACGGTTTTCTTAATCATTGCAAGACTGTCCGATTCATTTCTTTGAGGGTTATCATTATTGCTAGCGGTCATATTGGATATGATATTGTAATTAGAGTTATTCTTGGAAACTGCAGATTCAACTTCTTCTCATCAATTAAAAAGTAAGTAAGGATACTTACCTTAACTCTGATACTCGAATTCTTTCTTTCACTTCCCCCCTCTTTCTAAATGTTGGTGATTTTCTGGAACTTAAATGAAGTGAACTTTCTGTGACAATCGCCATCTAGCAATATATATTTACTTAACATTTTTTATTGAAAATTTTTTTTTCTTAAATAGTGGTACCATTAATTTGTTTGATTTGCTTTGCTTGTTATGAGTTTCTTGATCTTTTTTAATGATCCTATTTTATATGTGTAAGGTTACATTACTTTTTTTTTATAGATCTTAAATACAAGATTCACTCCATTATTCACCTGAAATACCGTTCTAAAATCTTAAGTATAAACAATTCTTTATAGAATAAGAATATTTCCATTGTCACATATCAGAATGTGCAACACATTATGTAAGCCTTTCATAAGATTAATTGGATCCTGAAAATTTTTTATTCCATGGAATTGAAAATTAAGAGTAAAAAAATATTGAAGAATGTAAAGATATGGATCTGGAGAAACATAGAAAAGAGGAGAAGAACATGATTACAAATAGAGAAGTTTTGAAAAAAATAGACGGGAAAGATATATTTATTCAAGAAAGTGGGATGTATTCAAAGATAGGATATCTATGAAAGATGACTTGAAAAAAATTGTAGAGATTGAGAGAATGAGATAGAAGTTGATAAGAGAGCTGGGAGAAAATCATTTGGCTAATACATGAGATTTGTTACTTGACAAACAATTGATAATCATCCAAGATTAATATTACTTAAGCATTTGTCTTATCAAGTACTTAGTTGATTTTTAAGTGTTTTATGCTTTAAAATAAATTTTGTTAGCTTACTTATTCATCATCAATACAGTATTATATATAATAAAAACAATGTTGTACTTTAGAAATCTGAAATTACATTGTAATTGCAATCCATCGTCATGTAATTGCAGTCTCTTGTCATCTAAGAATAGCTGGTGTTTAAAATTTTTTTTTTTTAAATTCTAGGTATATTATATTTTAACTTGTTTTTTTTTTTATTAATATTGGAAATATTTTTTTTTTTTAATTTTAGTGGTTTGAGTCTTACCTATGAAAGTACCCATATTAAAGGCAATCATCTAATTATCAAAGGAATAGTCGCCAAAGGATCTGTTTCCAATAATTCTGGAAAGGTATGATGTTTTCTCTATATAAGGAAAATAGTAATGATAATTACATGAGTGTATATGTACATTATTATGTTAAAATTCAACTTTATTTTTAGAAAAAGAAATTATAATATTTACTTATTATCATATTTATTAAATTCATCATTAAGATTTTTTTTAAAAAAAATATGTGAAATGTGAAAATTTTTAGAAAAAAATAAAATTGATCAAAGCACTATTGATTTTAGATAAGAATGAACATATGCATGATGAAACTCATTTAGTTTTATATAGATATTAGCACCATTTTTAGATTGATATTTGTATATTGAATGGGGGGGGGGCAGATAAACTTTTGAACAAATAAAAAGTATAATAGAAGGAACCGAAACATCACCCTGAAAGGAATCCCATGAGAAATGGAAAGAGGGTTAATTAATTCCCTTGATGTTTTTTTTTTTTTTTTGTGTGCAATGGTTAGAAATTGGCACTGCATTTTTAACAACTATATTATTCCATTAAAACAATTTATTTATATGTATTTATGAAAAATAAGAATACTTTATAGTATTATATATTGTAACCTCATCTATATTTTAAGTAGCTAGTCGATTGATATTAACCTTGGGATCAAACAAAGATGGCTAGTGTATTTATTCCGATTTCATTAATTAAATTCCTTTTCTAGGTGTTATAAATTTTTAAGGCCCAGATAGTAACAGTATTCTGATTTAATGATAAAGTCTTTTGTTGCAAACAAATTCAATCAGTAAACTAGATTTTACTTTTACCCAATATAGGTGCGATCACTAATTGATTTCTTATTTACAACAAAATTCTCATTTCTAATTATAAACCAATGACTTTTATTTTAACTTGATAAAAATAACTTTTAACATATTTGTTTTTACAAAAAAAAACTTTAGTTTCAGTTATATCTATAAAACATTAAATCAGAAAACCGTAAACATATTTTAAAGAAAACATTTTATACTATTTTTATTTAATCTTAAATATTATATATACGAATCATTATACTATCATTCCATGCTTTACATTATCCTTCCACATACGAATATAATACAAATATAATTAAGAATTGACTGATACATTAATAAAACATTTTATAACAAATTTTGATTATTTCTTACGCTATAATTTTATCAATCCTGTCTAATTATAGCATACTTTTGTATGTAAATGGATGATGCCATTCAAGCGGCCATGATAGCAAATTTTCCCGCTCGACTTATTTATCACATTTTGACGTTTAAAATAGGTTCGAAACCAGTTCAGACAGGTAGGTCATTAGGTTAATGGTGAAACGGAAAGTGGGCTGCGAGGTTTCCGTTTCAATATATATTTATTTAAATATATGTAATTAGTGAACTTGTTTATATAAGCGTACAAATATATATTGTAACAGAATTACCTTTTCGACCATTTGTAAACATTTAATTTTACACTTTACGATCGAGACAACTGTCACGTCAAGCAAAGAAGCCAATATGGACTCATTAATTAAGTCTATATTCCTGATCGAATACTGAGATTACCAATGGAATATTTCAGTATTATCTTTCCCGATCAGACACTTCTTCGACTGCTGGATATTCATTCATAAGAATGATTTTTACTTAAAATAATCCAGCGCTTGAAATATTTATAATTTTTGCAAGATTTAATATTACTGTACTATATCGACACGTGTACTTGTACTAGAATAAATGTCTACTTAGTATTTTATAAACCCTGCGGGTATATTATTGTAATTAGTATGGTGAAGAAGGAAAGACGAGACGTAAGGAGCTATGCATAAATAAATATTGTTTAATATAATACATTCATAAACATTAAAATGTAATACTTCAACATAAAACAAGCAATCATTACAATAACACAAATTATATTTAATTTAATTAGCCCTTCACCTAAAATGATAATTCTTTGATTCTAAATGTTTATATGTAGATATTTATAGCTTATAGTCTTTTCTTCACGTATTCTTTGATACAGAAAATTATTAATTATTTGGTTCATTCAGATTCACATTTGCAATTGCATTTTTTTTTAAATTTATGTGGCCATTTACGAAAGTGTGTGCACGCGTGTTATATTAAATTTAATTACCTAGGTTTTCTGGACGTTGACGAGGGAATTATTACCCATCATGTGGATTACTCCACTTCTTTTGTAGAGATGGAAATTCTTGGGATTCGGCTGGATTCTTTCTTGCAGCTTACTTAGGTTGTATTCTTGAGGCTTCAATGACAGGGAAGGTGAACCATCAGGCAGGCGCTATCTCTATTATTACTTCATAGGGAAGATGACCTTACACCCAAGGCGAGCGTGGATCAACTGGGTTCCGTTGTGGCCCCTTAGCTCTGCATTCTCGATGTTTCAACTTCTTGGTACATTTTTGTTCACAGCTCTCGAACTACTCTGTCTTTCAGCTCAGCAGACTCAAGAATAACTAAACATGGCTACTTCTTTCACTTCTTACTTAATTGTCCCAGAATCCTTTTCTTATGTTCTTGATTGTTTTTGGAATATCATTAATTACATTTCACACATTTATTTTACTTTCGTAAAATACATAAAATTTTCTTCTTGTTTTTTTATTTTATTTTATTTACTTCCATTTCTTTTTAATGAAATAATTTTCTTATTTACACACTCTTTATTACCTTCACATAGCCATACATATATTTCATGCATTCACATGTGTAGTTTGAAGAGGTGATTTTTATCTTTCTATAAATCTATTTATTTTTATTTATAATTGCGACTGAAATTTTATGATTTCTAATTCTACAATCATTAATCCCTTTTTATTTACCTTTCCCTTTAAGATTTAATCATCACCTTCGGTGATCTTATTTTACTATTCCTTAAACTTTACTAATTTTAAATTCTAAAAAAGTTAACATTGGAAGGTGGAAGATAAGGATCTTGGTTGCTTACCTTCCTTCACTTTCTTTAATTACCATAATTGATTTTTTTAATTACTTGCATTCCTCAGCTACCATTTTGATTTTTTAATTAAAACTTAACTTAAAATAAATTTATTTTATTTTTCTAACTTTATTATCCAATTTCTATAACTTAGTTTACACAAAACTCACATTTAATATTATACTATACTATATATTAAATGTACACGTGTGATCATCACAATATATAAGCATATGTGTCAGGTTAATATAATGAATTTTGCATTTATATGTCAAAAATTAAATAAAATTGGAATTTATAATGTGCGTCTGTGCACATAGGTTTATACACGCATACATATATGCAGAATAAATAAAATTTATGCAATTATATGTTTTTGTGAAATATGGAGAATATTTCTATAAAATATCACTTCAATTACTTTTAATTTATCAGGGGTAGGGGGCATGAAACGAAAAATAAAAAACCTAGCAAGGAATATAATAACTATAACAGTAGTAAAGTGAATGGACAATTTAATATTATTTGGTTCACTAGCAGATGTATGGACAGTAATTCAAGGAGAAATGGGATGGTCAAGTTTTCATATGAGAGTTGCAAAAAGTAAAATGAAAATGTTTGGTAGATTGCAGTTTATGGATAATAAAATAATAGCTAAAATAGTATTTAATTGGGTTATGAGTAAAGGGCAGGCAACAAGATGGATGTGAAAAGTAATACGGTATGCAAAAGATTTGGATAAAGAATTTATATCTGTATATTTGTACAAAAGATGGGATGATTGTGTTAGGAGGATTGTTGAGTGTTATAATGGTAAGGAATTGGGATAAAAGAATAGATTTATTAATAAAGAATGAGTTAGAGAGATGGAGAACTAGTATGGAGAATAAAAAGAGTTTAAATATATATAGAAATAAACAGAATATTAGGTGTGAGTTATTATATGATAACATTAAGGAAAGTAGTTTATTGTTTAAGGCTTGAACAGGATCTTTAGCAACAAGAGAATATACATGTAAATGGAAAAGTATGTGTGATTTAGTCTGTAAATTATGTAAACAAGACATTTATTTTATATAGCGCGATGTTTTTATAAACTGTAATACCACTAGAAAGCGCATGTGCATTAGCTTATTGGAATTACAGTCTGTAAATTATGTAAGGAAGGAATAGAAAATATTAGGCATTTGTTAATTGAATGTAAATGCTTGAAAACAGAAAGGGCATATATAATGAAGTTATGGAAAAATAAATGTGAAAAAAGTGATTATACAGAAAGTAGATTATTGGTTTTTATGCTGGGTTTGGAAAAAGATAAGGGGGATTTAGATATTAAGACTGTACAGTTGACAAAGATTATGTTGTGGAAATGGGATGGAGCAGAATATGGGAAAATTTAGAGTGGGGAATGTAAAATTAAGTAGCTAACAAGTTTTTTTCTTGATATAATTGCTGAGAGATTCTTGACTTCGTTTAAGAAGAAGCTACAGTACATCACATCACATGGAAAATTTATTTATCGTGATCAAAAGTTGATGATGATGATTTGCACCAACCAGATCCAGGGAGAGCAAGAGCTCTATAATATTGTTAAGACAGTTGAGAAAATAAAACCAGGACAAACGTTAGCTAATATAATTTAAGCACTATTATTAAAAATTAATATAAAAATTTTAAGCACAAAAATTTATTTACACTAGATGTAGTTTTTATTAAATTCTATCAAGGCATGTACGAACAAAAATAAAACATCAAACGCTCCGGAAGACAGGCTAATTTTCTAATAGAGTTTGAAAGGGGGAGAGAAGAATTATCTTTCGGCTGAAGATTCTCCTAAACAATTCTAGTTTTCTTATTCAAAAAGTTTTAAAACAAATAACACATGAAAGATACTTGCATGAATCAACGAAACCAGCATGGACAAGTGATCACTAGCTTATTGTCTAGTGATGTCATATTGTCCGCATAACCACTGCGTGGCCAAACCATGTTGAAGACCCACGGTTGATTACAATGCAAGAAAGATAAATATGATATTTTGAATATGACAAAGTATGAATTGAGAACGGGAGAAAACTCAAATCTTCAATTTAATGAAAATAGAAATCTGAGTAAATACTTTGGCATAAGTAATTTTGTAAACAAACAAAGAGGTAATCAAATTCTGATTTTAGGAAAACAGAAATATATAATTGGTGAATCACCAACCAACCGATTGGCCAAAAGTAAGCAGCTTTAAAAGTCTCAGTAGGAGACAGGTAAGTAATCAGAAAATTATTTACGCCTGCCCAAGCGTTATTAAGAAAGTGAAATAACAATTATAAATGCAAATAGCTTTAAGAAATAAACTCAGAACATGCTCTGACAAATAAATTTGAAACAAACATGGAATCTTAAAACTAAGATTCCAAGACACACTAAAAATACATATAGTAAAGGCTTAAAAATATTTAGATAGAATATGCAAAAGCTATAATAAAAATATGTTATTTTTTTAAGATTTATGCTGAGATTTTAAAATCCTGGAAAGAATAAGGAAACATGTTACCTCAAGGTATAAATTTAAGACTGCGGAGGTCTTTCAGCATGGCAACATATAGTTAATTCTACTGGAGAATTTCAGCAAAGACTAGATTTTCATTGTTGTTCAGGATGCAGAAGGCAATATTAGGGATGCCGGTTTGAGCTGCTATGACATGATTTTGCAAGGACGATTTGGGATCCGGGTCTCATCTTTAAGTTGGTATAGCATTGCATGATATTGTAGCAATTCTTCCTAGCATATAAGTTTAGCATTCTTGAGAATTTATAACAGCACAGCAATTCACAGAAGTTTCAAGATTGGCATATTAAAAGTTGAAATAATATACGACACAAGTAGCTAAAAGTCAATAGCTGAAGAATAATTAGTCCAAATTCCAGGGCTATTTATAAGAACTCTTATCTTCCATAACACCTTTTATTTAGTAGATCTGACTAGGGCAAATCTTTATCTCAGACTTTAATCTTAATTAAAGATTCTAACTAGGGTAATCTTACTTAGAATTAATTAAAAAATGTAAAAAACAAGTCTCAGTTTTAGTTAAAAGAAATTAAAAATTGATCACAATCAGAACAACAAGAATGCAATTACAAAAAAAAACTTTCCAAAACTAAAATGCTTTGTTTAAAAAGGATTAATATATTATTTTTTTTAATAAGATTAAAAATTTGCTTGTCTTAAATTACTTTGAGAAAAAATAACAAGCAACCAAAAGAAAACTATTTAAAAAATAAAATCTGTTTTAAAAAAATAGAAATGACAGAATTTTAAAACATGTATACTTATGAACAAAACTTTTAAATAGTTTTCTTTACTAATTTTTTTTTTTTTAAACACAATGAGTCCATTGAATCAGATAAAGCATCTAGTTCAGTGTAGAAAAACATTTTAAAAAAAGAAATGTTAAAAAAAAAACAAGAAGGGAAAAATGAGGTACATTTAAGTTTTGTAAAATTAGTAAATCTTTGGATAATTCTGAAATTACATGACAGCTAAATTGGAAATTTATAAAAGTAAAAAGAAGCAATCATTATTTTTTAGGGAGAGATTGATTATTTTTGCATCTTAATTAAAGTTGTTAAACATAATATATATGCAGGTAGAACTAACCTTGTTGCTGATTCATATAATTCCTGACAAAATTATGATGGTAATCTTTAGCCTTTCAAGCCTACCACATTTTGTTTTCTTAATTGAAATTACATTTTTCAGTTGTTTTCTATTGTCTCGTGTCAGCCGTTTGATGGTGTTGATGCTAATCAAAAACACATACATATTACGATTCCGGTCGGGCCTGTGATTCTATATAAATATCTGCTTTTTTAGTTTTGTAATTGGAAATTAGAGGAACTAATAGTAAATAATATTACTATTTAAAAAACAATTTAGAAATTCACATTAAATTTAAAAATGATGCCCGAATAATTTACATTTTTTGGACCGTAATTAATCATAAAATGGGTTGTTTTTGTTTGTGTGTATCTATAAAAAGTTACGGTATTTTTTTAATTGAAAATTATATGCAATTATACATTTTTCAATTTACACAAAATTTCTACATTCACGCTAAATTAAAAAATGATACCCGGGTGATTTGCTTTTTTTTTTTGACAGTAATTAATCAGAAAGTGGGTTCTTTTTTATTAGTGTGTATATATAAAAAGTACCGTTCTTTAAATACTACATTTAAAAATGACACCTGACAATTTTTTTTTGGACAGTAATGGATCAGAAAGTGGATTGTTTTTGTTAGTGTGTAGATATCAAAAGTAATATTATTTAAATACTAAATTTAAAAATGATACCCGAATAACTTTTTTTTTTTTTTGATATTGACAGTAATTAATCAGAATGTGGATTTTATTTTCTTTGTGCATATATATAGAAAAAGTTACGGTCTTTTTTTAATAGAAAATATTATGCAATTCTACATTATTCAATTTATCCACAACATTTAAAAATTCACACTAAATTTTCAAATGATACCCAACTAATTTGCTTTTTTTTTGGACAGTAATTAATCAGAAAGTGGGTTCTTTTTGTTAGTGTGTATATATAAAAAGTACCGTTATTTAAATAATAAATTTTAAAATGATACCCGACTAATTTGCATGTTTTTGACCCTAATTAATCGGAAAGTGGGTTCTTTTTGTTATTGTGTATATATAAAAAGTATTGTAATTCAAATACTACATTTAAAAATCAAACCCAACTAATTTGCTTTTTTTTTTTTTTTTGATAGTAATTAATCAGAAACTAGGTTGTTTTTGTTAGTGTGTAGATATAAAAGCTAATCTTATTTAAATAGTAAATGTAAAAATAATACCCAACTAATTTTCTTTTTTCTTTTGGACAGTAATTAATAATTAGACACTGGGTTGTTTTTGTTTGTGTGTTCTCACGAAAACGTTACTTTTCGCGTGATCATCGGTATACTGCTCTGCCGCACCCTTAAAAGCAATTTTTCAGGGTTACACATTTGTAATGGAATCTTCACGACATTATTAATAAAGTTACAACGTAACAGTAGGTTAGAGCACTTGAAAAAAAAAACCTTTTTAATGAAATTTTAAATAATTACGACAGGCTAAGATCCACACACACACTCACAAGAAAGTATAGAGAAAATAGACATTCTAGCATTACGATAAAGTTATTAACACAACCAACTACGGCAGCCAATAAAGGCATTTAGCCTGTGCTTTTAGCATAGAAAAAAGCCAGAGCGGCTAGCCAGCAGGGATTCTCTCTCTGTGTTTTATCGTAGAAAGAAGCCTCTTAGGTTGGGTGTAGGTCGCTGAAACAGTATATTTTTAGGAATTGACCTAGAAATAGCACTATCATGCGGCTGACACAATAGAATAGAAAGTCTTATTTCTTTTTATTTAATCTTGAATACATATGCATTATCAAAAAAAAAAACAATTGGACTCAGTACAGTAAATTAATTAATATGTTCTAATGTACCCATGTTTACAAAATTCGTCAGCATGTTTATAGATAACATTTAGTTATCGTAATCCCTAAAAAATATATTTAATTGAAATTTTAAAACTTCAAAATGTGAAACAAAGCTAAAAGAAATTAGTTTTCCAAGAATTTCAATTAATAACAAGCTATTTGAAAAAACTTTTCGTGATTAGTATTTACTTAAACTTTGTTTCTATAACATAATTTTTAAAATAAATATAGTTGAAATAAATTTAGCTTTTATTTTTTTAAAACTAAATTTAAAAATTGACCCCTTATTATTTTAAACACAGACCTTTATTAATGTATGTGTATATACTAGAAACCTATATTTATAAAAAAAAAAAAATTAATCTAAGTTGTGATGTCTGAATTTTAATTCATAATTGCCAAAATATAGTATATTTTTAAATATAAATTATAAATTGAGATAGAAGAATATCTATCTCAATATAGATATCATCATCATCAACCATTATCAATCCACTGCAAGATGAAGGTTTCTCCAAGTTCAATCCATATTTTCCTATCTTTAGCTTCTCTTCTCCACATCACCCCTGCACACTTTCTTATTTCATCCATCTCACATGTGGTCTCTTTCTGGGTCTTTTACAATCTCTTGGAATCCAGTTCAAAATTTAAATTGTCCATCTATTATCATCTCTTCTAGCAATATGTCCAGCCCAACCCCACTTCAGTCTTTTAATTTTTTCAATGAGGTCAGTAACACCTGTTAGTTCTCTTACCGTTACATTGCATTTTCACTCTTCTTGTTACTCCCAACATGCATCTCTCCATACTTCTTTGAGTGGTCTGAAGTCGCTGTATTACTCTTCTATTAAGTGTCTAAGTCTCAGATCCATAAGTAAGAACTAGCAAAACACATTTGTTAAAAACCTTCCATTTCAAACACATAGATATATTTCCTTTTAGTATCAAGTTATTTCTACCAAAAGCACTCCAAACAAGTTTAATTCTATGATTAATTTCATCCATTATGTTTCCATTTGTATTATTAATCTGACCAAGGTATTTGTAACTGTTAACTTCTTCTAACTCATCATAATCAATCTTTATTTTCATATTTTGAGAAAATCTATTGAACATTAATTTAGTCTTTTTAACATTTATTTTTAGTCCTACTTTCATCTGATAACTCCTGCAACATTTCCTGTAGCTCTAAAGCATTATTTGCAAAAACAACTACATCTGCAAAATCTAAATGACTTATTTAAATAATCTCCATTTACTTTCACTCCTTTAGCTTCCCATTTTGCTGTTGCATATATATATATATAGATAGATATACACATTATAAAGTAAAACAATAATCACATATAATTAAATACTGAAAATTATTAAGTCATATAATTGATATAAATACCATGTTTCTGTTACTTTAATCAATTTTATTATTTGTTTATTTTTTTCGTAACTTAAAAAAAAGAATATTGTTATATATCTTCCAATGAAAGGAATACAATTTATTTATTAAAACCAGTTTACATATATATTAAGAAGTAATTTTTCTTTGAATGAAATCTAAAGCCCTGAAGTATTGGGGTGGGTGGAGGCTAAATCAACCTGTGCACTTAAAAAAAAAAAACTAGGGAAGAATGAAATTAATGTTTTTAAAGTCACGGAAAGGTAGGAGATCTGGAGCAGGTTTTAAAATATTTCAGAAGTATTAAAATAAATTGATATGGTCAACTCTTCAATAATTTTTTAATATTTTTATTATATATAAATATATATCATATATATGATCTCTATCAAAATTAATATATAGGAAAAGCAAGAAATTTATTCTTAAATTATATTTGATCAATATTGTTAGTATATGTATACACAAAACCAAATTGATATTGACCTTGAAAATAAACATTATTATATCTATTTAATTATATTAATAAATAATGATCTATAGCCAGGTTGTGACTTGTTCATCATCTGCAATAATATATATCATTCTATTTTATAAGATTAACTCCAGTTTCATTTTGTGTGATATTTGTAATTACATGTTGGAGTATTTTCTTATCTAGATTTAATTATTAAAATATTTTTAGAAAAATTCAAACTGTAAACTTTTCAAATACATTCACCTGTTAATAAGAGCAGACAGTTTAGTATAATACAATATTTCTAGTGACATCTTTATTTAAGGGGTTGGTGGCGTTGGCCAATGACACTACTAGGATGGAAATTAAACCAGTGACTTTTAGATTCATCAGTACTAAATTTAAACTAATGATATACCCAGATAGGCTGTTTTATCAAAGGCAATAGTTAAGATAAATTTTATATACTGTACTTGATAAGTATCCTCCCATTTGCTCCATTTTTATCTTAAGGACAAAGTTAATTAATGATTTTGAAATATAGTTGATCATGCTAGACTGACTGAAAAAATTATTTGTTATTATTATGTGAGCAACTTTTAAAATTTTTCTTCTTTTTATTTTCTCTGTCCAATATTCTTGTCTTTTCTTAATTGAACATGTGTTCATTGATATGTGTTTCATCTTTTATTTTGGATACCTCTATTCTTTCTATTGATATTTTATACTCTTAATAATTTTTCACTGGCATGGTTGGTTTCACAAAATTTTTGCATTGTGCTATGGGTTTGGAAAGCTATTCTGATCGTTATATTGATTGCAGGTTTTCTTTAGTTTATCTCCTATCCCTAATATGTATAGATAGACTGCAGCATCTATAATTGTTTTTTTCTTGTTTTTTTTAAATATATATATATATATGTTTATTTTTATTGTTTAAGATTTTTTAATGATAATTGATGGATAACTATTCTTTATAGTTTGTTCTGTATAAATTTCTTTTTTTAAATTACTAGCTTCTGAATAAACTTTTTTTGCTGTATTACACTACTTTTTGTGTTTCTATCATTGAATATATATATACTAAATATTTTTTTGTGTGTGTGGATTTTGTTTGATTTTGCTATGAGGAAGTCTTGTCATAAGAACATCTAGAAATTTTATTGATATGCTAATTGCAACCCAAGAATAAAATGTTAATAAAGATAGCTAATAAATAATTATTTACTTTCAAGAAATTGAAACTAAAACATGTTGAATGAAATGTAGCCCAAGACCAAAATTTTGAGTGTTTGTAAGTTACAGTAATATTTGAAGACAAAGAGGTAAAAGTTTAAGGACAATGGAGTCATTGGTTTAAGAAGTTAGCAAAATATCTATTCAAAAATTAATCCTAGTAGATCATGAATCTTCATGAAAGAACTGTGCTTACAAAATTAATGACATCTGTAAATGCTGCTAATAGAACCAGTGAATAGGACTAGAAACAAATCAATTATTTTATTTATTAACGATACCTGGAGTATTAGTAACAGTATAGTAGTGATTTCTTAGATCCAAGCAGGATAACAATTTTCAATATATTTTTACAAGAATATTCTTAACGATGTTAAGCTTTTTTGAATAATGAAAGCAAATTGAGAATATGTATTGCTAGGAATATTATCTAGGTAAAAATATTAAAAGCAAAAATAGTAAATACATATAAGAAATTTTCTATAGTTAAGATCTGGCATGTAATGCTATATAATATGTTTTGTTATGAAATATAATTTAACTACTCTATTATTCATTGGTTATTATGTTATTTCATTAAGTTTTAATAAGAAAAGTTGAATAAGGCAGTTTTAAAAAATTATAAGTTGTTTATAAAATATTAGTCTATTTGCATAAGTATCTATATAGATTGACATTAATCGTTTATATTTTAGTGTAATTAACTTTATAAATTTATAAAAAGAAAAGGAATAAAATAAGCAATGAGACAGTGTAGTTCAATTTTATTAATTAGAATATAGTGTTAAAATTCTAGTAGAGTTGAATTTGTAATATATTTGCATGCATATAAATACTTACGCTATATATATTTACATGTGCACATCAATTTTTGTGTTTGTATTAATTAAATGCAAATAATGTCTTATCTCTGAAATAACTTTTGGATTAGTATTATGGGTTTATGTGTCAATACATTTATATTCTGTGTACGCGCATGTGTGTATGTGCAAGGTATTTTAATTGTGAGTATTTGAACCAAAAATATGCAACGTATATATATATATAAATTTTGTATAAACTTTATGGTCATAAGATAGACTTTGTATTTGCAAAAAATGTTAACAATTTCAATACTTGCATTATATTTTAATCCTCCTCTTGATCTCATTTTTAACTCCTTGACTAGTGTTTTTTATGTTTTTTCTTTAATATTTTTTAGTAATTCTTAATAGATTTTGCATTTGTATTACATATATGAATAATATATACTTATTTTAAATCTTTTTTTTTTTTTTTTAGAATTTCAGTTTAATTGTAAAAATTCCCGATTTATTATCAGATACCCAAACTTTGAAAATAAGATTGCTTCCAGGTAAAGTATAAATAAAACAAAAAAATTATACTTAATATATAGATGCATATAGATAAATAGAAAAAAAAAGACCATGCAATAACTAAATAGCATCTTAGATTTTATTTCACTATTTAAAATAGAAGTTTATGTAGTTTTTTGTTATGTTTTTTATATTGAATACCAAACATCGATATTTTGGAAAGACAAAGTAATAATAAGATAAAGTATGATTAATATAATTATTTTGAATTATTAAAGTAAACTGAAATTTTATTTGAAATAATAGATATTATATAATTATCTAATTCTTGAACTGAAATCCATGACAATGCAAGACTTAAGGTATCAGTTTTATTGAATTGAGTGAGTCAAAACGTTAAACATCACTAACCAAAAAAATCAAAATTAATGAGAAATTTATTCTATACAGTAGTATCTTACAATAATGATAGGTTAGGGATTGCACCTTTATCATTAAACTTTTCTTTGTAATTTATGAGACACTTTGTGGTAGTACTGTTGTATTACAGGCTATGTGCCTATGTTATTTCAAACTCTGCCCCATTATTATTCTAGATAATAGGGATTCGCAAATAGATGTAACCTTTTGTATTTTTAAAAAAGCTGTTTTTTTCACAGTAGCAATGATAGTTATATGAGAAAAGAGTTTTGTCAATGGAGATGAGAGCTAAGCTGCAAAATAATTTAAAATTGTAATTTTTTTAATTTAAAATATTATATATATATATAATATTTAATTTATATGTAAAATTTGTTTAAATTGTTTTCATGTGCAATTTGAAATCATATACTTTCAATAAATAGCATTATTTTAGTCATATTTTATTTTAGATTCTATGAATATTTATCTGGTTTTTCTAGTTGTACTTATATTTGAAATTGCTGTAAAATATTTTGACTTTTTCATAGGTTGTTTTATTGAAATGCCACATATGTTGAAAAAAGTATTATTTTTTTGACTAAATTGAATTTTTTTTTTTTTTAGCTTATGATGACAGATGAATATAAATCTAAAAATAAATATATTATTTAAAGCATTAGTATTTTGTTTGGTTAGTAATTAAACTCAGTATTTTTTTAGATAGTGTAATTGCTACCTGAAAAATTATAAATGTTTGATTGTTTAGTTTTAGTGGTTAATAATTTAGTTTAATTATTAGCTAAATAGAAAACCTATTAATGCTTTTATATTGTCTACAGTATTCCTAAATTTAAAAGCTAATTAATGTATAAATATAATTTGATTATACACTGTTTGAAAATATTTATTATAGATGATATAACACATTTTCATTATTTAAAGTAAGATATTTAAGGCTTTCATTTTAGCATAAAAACTAAATATAAATGCTACTAGTAGATAAGGAGAGTGATTTTCTCAAGATTTCTCAGTTTAGATGTTTTGAGTGCATATTACTGAAAAAAGCTAAAATTTTGTGTGGATTATAATTTAACAATAACACTTTAAGGGAGTAATTTATTGCAAAGAGCTATTTTAAAGCACATTTTGTTTACTTTATTTGAAAGAGTGAAAAATATAATGTAAACTTATTTTAATTGCTTTTTATAATCTATAATCATACATAAATATATTCTGATTACATTGTAATCAATTCCATTTTTATAAATCTATTTTAATTATGTTATTGTTTATTTAAAAATGATATATATATATATGTAACACACAATGCTTAAATGCATTGTTGTTGTTTTTTTTTTTCCTATGTCATAGCATCGTTATTATATAATTAATAAGGATTTACAGAAATATATTCTCAATTATGGATCTAGTCTTATATATATAAACCTCATCATTTGATTTAAATATATATAATATAATCAATTGTAAATGAATATATTTTAAAATAAATTTATAGTTGATTATATTATATTTAATTTATTTGATAAAGTTTTTATTTTATTTTTAAAAAAAATGGAATTATTGAGTTCTTACTGGATTAGGTTTTTTGGTGTGTCTGTTATTAATTAAATAAAAGTAATAGCTTTGTGTTTTCTATCTAAAAGTAAACAAGTTTTTTCATATATAATGTCCCTTGTAATATTTCAAACCTGATTAAAAAAATTTTTATGAGTACTTATTTTTTAAAGAAAAGTATTATAATTAATCATTATGCATTACATTGAAAAATGGTATCTCATGTAACAGCTATTTTTAGAGCTGCCCACATGAAAAATGAAGTCTGGTTAAAATGTCAGTATTATAATTATAGTAAAGCATCATTAAAGTGGAGAATCCAAAAACTATAATGATAAATAGGTGCATTTTTCTGGCAAAGTTATAAAAAAATGGAACTGATTATAATTACTACCTGTTCAAAATATATGTGGTTGCAGACTGTAAAAAACAAATTGTTTTACTAATAGTGTATGTCATATCTTTAGTACTTTCTAATTAATTCTGATTTATAGTCATTTAACATTTAAAGTTTAGGTGAATAGAGTTTCTCTGAAATGTGTGTTGTAAGCCTTATATTATTATTTACAATCCAGAAGTTAATTAGTATATATATTAATATTATATTTTACAATAATCTTTCTAGAGGGTTTCAATATTCATTTCTCATATAATGTTATTAATGATCTTAAAAAAATAGTTTCACTATAAAAAATAAAAAAAAATTGCTAAAAAAATGTTAGAACTTGTGAAGATTTTAAAGGATTAGTAATAGAATCTAAAAAAGAATTCAATACATTAAGTAAAAAATGCGGAATTCATAAATTGAAGAGGGAGGAGAAATATATATTTTTTATCAAATATAAATTAATTACAAAGCTAAATAAATATATATGATTAGAGAAGACAAATTACAAAAGCATAAAAAATTTCTGCAAAACATATATTTAGAATAGTCTATGCAAAGCATAATCACTGCATTTCTGCTTATATATATATTGTAACGGGCACATACGACGTTACGTTGTTTTTTATTATTAAACATGAAAAAAATAAAAGTTCGCAAATAAAACTTCTTTTTTTTTTTTTAAGAATTAAAAATTGAAAATTAAAAAATCATCTTAAACTCGTATATATATATAATCGCACAGATGAAAAAAATTATTAAAATAAAACTTTATTAAAAATAGAAAAAGTATTTTAAAAGCAAAAACTTAAAAAGATTTAATTGAAGATAAAAATATATCTTCAAGAATGTATATAAATTAATTAATCTTTTGTAAAATGGAAATGATTATTTTAATTAGTAAGCTAGCCCTTGGGCATTTCAAATGTATAAGCAATGGTCAGATAGGAGAGGAAAAACAATAGGAACAGAATGGCCAATGAAAGAAATCCATCAGGAAAATCAGACCTCAACGGAAGGATCATCATCATCGATGACGTAATGTCAATTGAATCCTTAAAATTAATATAAAAGGATAAAGTTTGGAAATTATTAGTTAGTTATTATGTGTTAGTGCGGAGTTGGAGGTGAAGGGATTGAAAGACACTCTTTCAATTCCTTCAGTTGTTAAAAAAAATGAAACATCGTTTTCTACATTGAGGACCAGCTAAAATAAAAACCTCCGAATGAATAAATAAAATGGCCTACAGGATACCAACCTCTTTGGGACAGCATGGGAATTCACGTTCAAATGGCAAGCAACGGATAAAGCTGGACGTTTTAAAAATCGTAAGAACTTTATATTCATTTGAAAACAATAAGAACTCTAAATTCTAAACCTTTTAGTAAATAATACAAATAGAATCCTATCTGACCAACGTAAATTAATATTAATAATGTTATTTGATGTATTTTTTTTTATTTAAAATCATTTCCATTTATTTTTTTTGGTTCTTTTAAGTTTTATTTATGATTTTTGTTTTTTGTTAAATTAAATTATAGAAATGTTAAACTTAAGTCGGGCGTGAATGGCTATATAGTTTTGTAAAGTTTTATTAGGGGAGGGTAATCTTAGGTTATTCATTTCGTAGTTGAATTAGGTCAATGGATTGGATATATTGGTGTAATTAGTAGATGTAGTACGAGATTTGCTACGGGCAGAATCGCTTTATACGCCGTACACTTCCTTTTTGCCTACGGAATGCGATGGTAAGTCGGCAAAATGACCACAGTCCTTTCCTATGGAGTTTTTTTTATTGCTCTTCTTGTCAGATATATGTAGTATTCCTATCTGACGAGAGGCAATTTCTTCTCTTAACCTTTTGTGCTGCCGTATTCGTGTTATATTGAATGCATCGATATATCAGATGGATTGACGTTGGTTTGACTGCGAACTTTTGACCTAAAGTTAAATAAGGATAGAATATTTTCTTTTCAAATGCAAATCTATGTAGTATATTCATACTCGACACTCTAAATAAAAATGCACTAAATTTAAGTTGGATATAGACGCTTACATGGATTCGTTATCGGTTGTGTTTTTGGTTTTCATATTTGATCAAAATATATAGACATTCGGTAAATAACGATATCTTACGGTATCTAAAATATATTTATTCGGATGTCTTTTAAGTTATTGGTGTTAATGCGGCATCTTACGATGAATGCCATTGGGTTTCTTATAAATTTTCTTCTGCAATTCCACCAATGATTTTATATTTTGATCGTTTATGTTTATTTTGAAATGTTGTTAACCATGTAATCTATGTAACCGATCTATACTCAACATTATAAAACAAGCTTTTATAAACCCATCGGTGTGAACTTATAAAAATTAAAATGTAAATTAAAATCTAAAATCAAAGTTAAAATTGTAAGTTAAATTTTAAAATGTAAAACTGATACTAAAATAATTTTAAATATCATATATGTGCGTAAATAAATGTTTTGTATGTTAATTGCTGGCAGTGGCTTATTTTATTCTTTTTTTATATATTCTTAGATAAGAATTTATTATAAAATATAAATCTCTGCAATTCCACTGAGCTAGTGACAATGGGCTAACGACCGGAATCAAAATATATAAAATAAAATAAAAAATTTTTTTTTTGACTTACGTATCTGCCTACTTTATAAATTTTCTAGGTTCAAATGCATAGTGGCGCCCTGTAGTGTAGATTATGTTAGTCTCCTATTCTCCGGATCGTTACAATATATATATATTAACAAAAAAAAATAAAAAAAAAAAAAAAAAAAAAAAATTTTATTACAATTAAATATATTTAAATAATATTATATAAAAAAATATTATAAAAAAAAAAAAAAAAATAATTTTTTAAAAAAAATTAATATTTAATTAATTAATTGAATAGTAGTAAAAAAAATATTTTTTTTTTATAAATAAATCAAATTTTTTTTTAATTTAAATTTTTATTTTTAATATAGAAAATTAAAAATAAGAAAATAAAATTTATATTTAATTAATTTATTTTTTCTTTAATAAAAATAAAAATTATTATATTATTAAAAAATTGATTTGGATTTAATTATAAAAAAAAAATATTTTTTATAAAATTTTTTTTTTTTTTTTGTAGGTGGCCAATTAAAAAAATTTAATTTTTTTCTCTACACCAATTTTATTTGTTTCATGTAACTTTTTAAAATAATTATATATGTTTTATATATATATAATTACGAATTTATATTTTAGTGTTTCCTGCTGCATGTTTAGTCAATTAATTACTATTTTTTAATGGAATATAGAATCCTCAATTTTGTCAAAGAGTTTTGCAGAAAGTTTATCAAAAAACATTCAGCTGTCTTATTCATAGCTTTACAAGAGATAAAATAGTGCAAGATTTATGGTTACAATTATATAATCTTCAGTAATTAGTAATATACATTGTTTATAGATATGTTGAGATTCTAATTTCTTAAATTACAGTTTATACATATAGTCATAAAATAAAAAATTAAGAAAATATCTATTTGATTTTCATGGCAATTTTTAAATTAAATTCACGAACAGTGATTTTACACTGACATTATGTCTTGTATAGTAAGATAATTTATTACTTTAAAAGTAAGAATAAAGATTGAAATCTTGCAATATTCACTTTAAATTGCAAAAATAATACTGATGTAACTAATTAAATTATATACAGTTATATTGTATAAATGGTTCTAGAATATTAGTATAATTAATAAAACTATAGGAACGGTTGAACAAATATGTATTTATAGGATTTCCAATTTCAGTATTTTTAAATGTAAATACAACATTTCAGCTTAATTGAAATCTGTGTCTTTGATAGAATTTTTGAGCAGATATTTAGTGATTTTTTTTAATACTCTGAAAGTAATTCATTAGATGCATTTAGCTATCATTACACATTATTTGATATCATACTGTGCAATCATGCACAAGTTCTGTATATTCTTTTGGTAGATGGATAGATTGTCAAACTAAAAATCTGTAGGGCAATTAACATAGAATTCTAATCATGTGAAAAAAAGAACATTTGTTATGCTCTAAAATATTTTAAAATAAAATGCATTTGCAAATATGTTCATGAATTCTAAGTACTAAAAAAGTGAAGATGATATATAATTCTGAATTTTAAAATAAGTAAATAAATAATAATTGGTAATGTTGGTATAGTCATAAAAATTGGATCACAGTCTTCAGTTTAAATATAGCTTATAAGTAGATTGTACATAGTGCAAACTTAGTTTGCAAGGTATTAATAAGAATTGTTTAAATTAAAGTTATTGTTGAATATTTATGAAAGGGTTATAAAGCAACAATATTTGAAACAGTTTTGCAAAATCATTCAATATTTTTGACATTATAAAAAAAGAGGACATTTTTAATATATTTGTTTTTTGATTATACATATATTCGGCTTAATGAAGTCAAAACAACTCTTTTAATCTTAAAAATGGAAAGGCTATAGGTCTTGAAGTATGATGGTGATATACTAGCCTCAAAAATATTGGGATTTTTAGGAATATTTGGACCCATGAAGTTATACATGTGATCTTAAGAATGCTTTTATTGGTCCGATTTTTAAAAATAAAGACAATAAATAACATTGAATATCATTATTATCTTTTATAACAAAGATACTCCAGTTAAAGACAAATGGATACTAGAGAGTCAGTGTGGTTGTGGAGAATGGTGTTTGTTGCTAGGCAAATGCAAAAAAAGTATCAGAAACAAAAGAGTAATTTATATATTGTTTTTATTGATTTGGTCAGTGCATATGATTCGATTAATAGGATAGGTCTATCATATTGTTTGAAATTAGTTGATTAATCTCATTCTAATATATAGCTTCTATATAATGGAATGAGGAGATGTGTTATTACTACAGGTAGAAAATCTGAGGCATTTGAAATAAAAACTGGTGTTAAATAAGCATGTGTATTTGCTTCAACATTGTTTTCAAATTTTTATGATGGTAGTCTTTGGAAATGTTTATAGACAACTTAATCAAATAGGGCTCAAGGTATGATATAAGTTTGATGGTGGAATTTGAATCAATTAAAAATGAAAACTAGGACTTTTTCTTGGTTTTTGGATTTACAATATGTTCTGATGATTGTCCTATTTTTGTTAGTTCAAAAAATGATTTACAGAACGTTCTTAATGTTTTGAATGCAACATATAAAAACCTTGGCTTATTAATTAATGTTGAAAACATTCAAGTTTATTAGTTATTGACAGAAGAAAAATCGTCAGCAACTTTTAGCTTGGATTTTTATCAAATACAGAATGTAAATTAGTGTAAATATATTGGTGCTGAAATACAACATAGTCTCCAATGGGCTGCTGCTGCTTTTAACAAAAGATAAATGTTTATCATAAGGAAATAACTACTCCACTAAGTTAGGCAGGATATGATAATAGACTTGATTAGAGCATCTATTTTGTATTAGTGAGCCTAAATGAAAGAGATCAGTATGATAAATGAAGTCTATATTGTTTATGTAGTAGAGACTACTAATTTAATTGAACCTGGAATTCATAAAATGAAATTACATGTACAAATTACAATAAAATAATTTTATTTCATTAGTATTATCTCCTGGGTTCATTGTTCTTTTTCATTTCATATATATTTGTATGTACAAAGTATTCTGAGCCAATTTTTATTTCTTGTCATGCATTGTATCCCAGTGAACTTGCCATAGAGCTGAATGAATTGATGCAGTAGAAATTACTTGCAAGAGTAGGTGGTTAATGATTCTTGGTTCTGAGATTATTCATTCCTTGTTGAAGACTCATCTTTAACCATTATAATGTAAATACATCTTTATCCCCCTTAGCGAGGGCAATTGATCCTCCAAAACTCATAGTTAAGCAAGAATATCATATACAGAATACGTATTTATAATGGTCTATGGGGGAAAAATTGATCCATTCCCTAAGCTAAAAAATTACACTAACCTGGGAATAAAGTACATATTAAAAAAATTATTTATTGAATGCAGGGTATAAAAATATGTAAAGCCAAAATTCTTAATGTAATAAATACAGTACTGTATATTTTTAGTAATGTAATAGTGCCCCTCCCCCCCATTTGTGTAGAAAGATTATTCATTAACACTTATTTTAAATGCAATCTGTTCTTTTTTTTAAAACTTTTTTCTAATTCAACATTCACATTTTAAAATGTTGTTTTTCTTTTGATTTGAAACCACTTGGGTGTAAACAACATTTTTAACAAAGTTACAAAATCAATATTTATTTTTACATAATTAACCAGGTGTTCTAAAAATAATATGCAGTAATTAAGGAACACAGTTTAATATTCGTATTTAGTGTTTTCCTGAAAGTTTGTGATGATGGTATTTTAGTTGTACTGTATTTATATATTGAACTATTTCATCATCTAATATAAATGTTGAATGTCTTTAGAAAAATTAAACTTTATTTAAATAATCCAAGTACTGTACATTATAAAGTTTAATTTTTCTAAAGACATTTAACCCTTCTATGTATATAGTATTATAGATTCATTAATTATATATATTTTAAGTTTATATGTTCTATAATCAAAATATTGAATGCAGCACTAACATTGTGTTTTATGAATAAAATATTATGTGCTATCCAATTTCAGCAAAGTCATTACCTGTATATGTATTGCAGTAATGTACTTTTGCTTTTGGATAAAATGATTTTAAAATACCTGTTCTCTGACATCATCAATGACGCAAAATTCAAGATGGCTGACAAAAAAAATTTTTTTATTAAAATCTTTTCCTGATCGTTATAGTGAATAATCTATTGTAAATCGTAGTGGGTTACAAATTGATGATGATCGCTATTGTGAAATATCGCTAAGTGAGATCTAGGTGTTTATAATTAATTCACAATATAAAGCAGTTATTTTATTTAATTTATTGTATGTAAGTGAAACTTGAACACCCTATTGGCATATTGTAAACATGATAAAAAAGTTTCATTTAAAAATGTTCTGTGAAATTTTAAAAATACAATGGCAAGATTATAAAATCAATCAATATATTCTTCAGCTTGCTGGTTGTGATATGATTGAATCCACTAATGTAAAATCACACCATTGTATTGTCATGTAAAACTAACCATCACTAGGAGATTTTCCTAGTAAGATGTTTTATAATAAACTTGAACATAAATTTCATGAGAGAATCTCGAAAGACATTCTAAAGAAGTGCAATGTCATTTGTTTCCATTGGGAAGATACGAAAGAGAATTTAATAAATTGGAAAGCTACAATTAGATGTATTTCAGAAGGAAAAGTTTTCTACTGCGGAAACTAAAAGATAACGTCGTAAAATATCAAGTAAACAAAAAAATGGACCAGCGTGTTATATATGTGGACATATTTGTTGTTCAGAAATTATAATTATTGCAAAACTTATTTCTAGATAGTTTTTTTTTTTTACTATTTTTTTTTTAATTAGAATAGCAACATTCATTTATGAATAGTTGTTTATTATTATTGTTATATATAGGGATATAACAGAAATAACAATTATAGCTTTTATATAAATATGATGTCAAAAACAGCTTTCTTTCTATATGGTATGGAATTATATAATACTTTAAACAGTGCTTAGAAGAATGTTCAGCTATTGCTTAATTAAAAAAAAGCCTCATATTGGAGATATTTATTGGATTATAGATCTATTATATATGGAAAGTTCTGTGCAAACTAGCTTAAGATTATCAGTAATGGTTTATTCATCCAAGTGGCAAAATTAAAATAAATATATCACAAAAAAAAAAATGGATACACACACTTATTCCACATATAATAAGAGGCATCTATCATCTTTTACATAAAATAACTATGCAATAAGAGGAATTTATCATCTCATATTAACTAACTAAACCCTAAGAGCAATTTATCATCTTTTATTTAAATAGATATATTTCAGTGTTTTACAACGCTAAATACAAAAAAGCCATTGTTTAAATTATGTACAAGACAAATTAAGTTTGCCAATTCTCTAATTGGGTTACAAGTATTCTTAACAACATGTCAAATATCAAAACAAAAGAAATCTTTTGCTTAAGAAATACATATTTAATTGCCATGTATTTTTGATCATTTGGATGTAAGTAAATCTGTCAATAACTGGCAGTTAAATCAACAATTGTAAAGTGTTTCTTTCCTTTAAACTTGGCTAATAGTTTGTGGATGGTAGGGGAAACATCATGCTTTGGAATTGCACTATGATTGAGGAATTCTGGCATCCAAGCAGATGCAAATCGATCCATCTTTTTTGTTGGCTAGTACTAATGGGTTATTAAATGCCAAAGCAAATTTTTTTTATGATACCTTATTCTACTACCTGATTGATTTGCTTGTCAACTTCATTTTTGTATTGTTAGAGTATAGGGTATGACTTACATTGGAAAGGATCTGAATTGTTTAAATAAATTTGGTGAATATATCCCTTAATAATCCCTGGCTGCTTTGAAAATATATTCCTATATTAACATAATAATTTATAGAGAACATCTTTGGTTTCTACATTCAATTGACAGATTTATCTGGTTTCAATTTCATGTCTGATTCAGTCATGGCTACTTTTACACCACCCAAATCCAACAACTGGTGGAATATGCATCAGTTAAAATCAATTCTATCTTGACATCTAACCTGTTGCTAACAATTAATGACACAACCATGTCTACTCATGAAATCATATCCTAGAATCATTTTGTGGATTAATCTTGTCATAATTAGGAATATATGTTCTATATTTAGAGAACCTAGTTGAATTTTGGCCCGTATTTGTTGAGAGAATGACCTTGTCTTGTGATCATTAGTTAGTGTGATTTGAGAGGACTGCTTAATGGTAAAGAAGGAATGGAAGAATTTGCCTCATTAGGGTTATGGAACAATTTGACTGAAATAATGGATACTTGGTTGGCATTGTCCAGTAAAGCTACAATTTCACTTCCTTCTACCAAGACAATAATTTCCGGGCAACTGTTAATGGGGGAGTAATTATTTAAAGTCTTAGATTCAAAATCATCCAAGTCAAACTCCAAAGAATTCAACGTGATCAGATTGTCCCTCTCCTAATTAGTCACAGGTTGCTGCAGTGAGGAACATTGTCATGAGACTCTATCTTATGTAATGGCTGGCCTTTAAATTTGGCCACCAGGTTTTTGGCTAACATATTAGTCCTGTTACTACTATGATAACTTCCAGGCTGAGGAGCAATACTTTGATATTATATCTTCATTTTCCACATCATTACTACAATCCCTATTAGGTACTTGTCTCCGCAATTATTCCATATTCTCCTTTGAATATGATTTGCATACTGATTTCTAGACTTATTATAATTTACATTAGCCAGTGAATAGTTTGGGCTGTCTTTCTTAGATTTAAATATTCCATCATAAGCATTTTCATCAGTTTCTAAGGTTCCTAGTATATCTGCAACTTCTACAATATGTCCGTTAATGGCTATTATTATCTGTTGAATGTGGGGAGGCAAATTCTGGCGCAATATGCACACAACTTGAGTTTCTGATATAGAGAAAGTGATTAAAGCCTTAAATTTGGCAACTTGTTGCCTGAAAAATTGAATGTAATTTTTTCTTACTACTATTATACTTTTTATGGAGGCAACTGGTGGCGTATACAATCTTGTTTGTTCTTATTCCAGAACTTATACATTATGGCTTGTCGATAATCTCCGTATGTCCGAGGTCTTTTAAATATCGATGTCACCAGTTCTTTGCTAACCTTTCCTTTTTGTTAAGCAACTCAAAGGGAATTTTTCCAAAGTATGAGATACTCAGTAGGGTTCTCATTATACTCCCCTTTGAAAACTTTCACACTTATAAATCATTGAAGTCATATGGCAACTATTATTCCCATTAATTATTTTTCCTTAATTACTCTCAGCAACAGTTGCACCAGCATCATGGAGTTGATCTAATATAAGACCAGGATTTTTACTATTTTCTCTATTCATGGACAACAACACTATTCTCAGTATCTTTGATTTTTTTTTTGCATATATAGTTTTAATTTGTTCTGTTTCCAATTTAAATTTTTTGAAGCTATAATGTGATCACTTTTTTCATGTACCACTGACTTTAATTCTTCCATCTGATTGTATATATTCGCTACATCTTTTTTCATTTCATTTCTACATTTATCAAGAATATTTACCTCATCTGATCTTGTTCACTCACAAGCCTCCCCTAATTTTAAACTAAAATCTAACTTGTCATCCATCTCTTGAAAATGGCTAAAAATAGCGCTAGCAATAGTTTCAATTCTTTCATGAATCTCATCAGATAATCTTAATTATTTTTTTGACAGCATTCCTGATTAAACTTTATAAAATCTTCCTTTCGAAGGTCTATAGCAATCTCAACTTCAGTTCTCATTTCCATATGTATGGTTTGAAAAGAACACTCAGTTTTGCATATAAAATTTTTGAGCTCACTTCTTCAAGTCTTGTTATCATTAGCCATTTGCTTCTGCAAACTTTGACATTCTTTCCATGATTCATGAGTTTCAACTCTCATTTCTTGTCAGGACTGTTCAAACTTAGCATTTAATACTTGAGCCTCAACCTTGGTTTCTTTTCTCAAGGCTACAGCTTCAGCCCGAGATTCTTTCATTTCTTTAGAAATAATATCAATTTCTATTTTCCAATTCCTTAGAGTTAATGTCTAACTTAGCTTTTAAATCATCCTTTAATTCTTTTATTTCTAGAGTTGGCTTCTAAGTTTTTTGAATTAGCATGCATCTCAGTCTTTAAATCATTAAAATTATCACTCATCTTCTTAAGCATTTTCATAATCTCCAAACTGCTAATGCTAGACTTGCCCAAGACATCTAGATTAGTATAGCCATAATTCTATGTATTAGTATAACAAAGTACAAAATGTTTTTAAATAAATATCTATAATATAATAATATAGAGTATATTTACCAATACATGGTAATAGTTTGGAACTTGCTACGCTTTCCGTTGTCCTTAAAAAAAATCTAACAAAAGCACATCAAAAAAAAAAAATCTTACCTATTTAATAAAAGGAAATCTAAAGAAATCTATCTCTTTTCAAATCAATTAGTTGAAGAAATACAACTCTTAAATAGTCAGAGGAGATTGTTTATTGTTTGAATTAATTAACAACTTGGTAACATTTTCCAAGAATTAACAAGTCATCATGAATAAAAAAAAAACCTTTTATCTCCAGAATTTTTAAAGTTCTATTCTAATGAAACGATGTTCATCTTTTTTTTTTTAATGCATTCATTACATTTCTGCAGAAACAATATGAAAATCGGACTAGAAATGAACTTTACATCTAGTACTTTTAATAATAAGAAGAAGACATTATTAATAATATTAACTTTTATGTTGAATTGTTATGCTTTTTTTTTACTTAGATTTTCTTTAAGAAAACATTTCTTTAAAAAAACAAAAGTAATATTTAAAATATTTTTTTTGTTTTATAGTGGAGAATAGACTAGTCTTTAATCTATAATACCACACAATTGGATAAGCTAAACTTTTAATGATGTACAGTGAGATAAATTCAAGCTTATTATTTCTAAATTCTAAGTCTTTAACTTCAAAACTATTAGAAATATATTATAAGACTCAAAATTACTTGCTAAATATAATTCAGAAACTAAGGCAACATTTTATTGAAATTGGATTATATATATTGTACCAATATTGTGTTGGCATATAATAATTTTGGTTAAAAAAACTTATTAAAATAAAAAAATCTTTCGTCAAAGAAAACGTAAGATTAAAAGTCTAAAAGTTTTATAAAAGAAGTAGAGTTTTTTTCTTATTATTATTTGTTAAAATAAATAATTAAAAGTTTAAGTGTTCTTGAAATAAGAGTACAATTAATTAATTAAAAGGGGGGGAGGGGTTGCTCTAGAAACAAACTAAAAGTTTTATAAAAGAATTTAAAGGGTTTTTTTCTTTTTATTATCAGTTAAAATGTAACGTAAAGTCTAAAAATATAAATCTCTTTTCATTCGAGTTAAAGAAAGAAAAAAAAGTCATTTTAAAACTAAATAATGAATTGATCTTAAATTATACATGTGCGTAAATGTAAGCTTGTTAATGAAATATATGTGCGAGAGTAAACAAAGAAATGATAAATGCGTGTATATGTGCGTGTTAAAACCATATTGAAAAATAAATGACAGTTAAAAAATTAAAAAACACTCAGCGGTGGCTACTAATAAAAATATAAAAACACTTTTGCATGGCTACTAATTAAATGATCTTCAAAAACACGTGGTTAAAGGATTATCAAAGGAATTTCGACAACAGATATTGCCGGAGGAGATCAAAAATGACAACACATCATAGGTATAAATGGCCAATTTTTTATCGGACAGTTATTCGAGATAATTGAGTTCGTGTTAAGTCGAGTTAGTGGCATTTGAGATAACAGCAGTACCATTTATCAATGAGTAATATCAGAATGCAGTGTTAAAACCTTGGAAAACATATGATTTTCTCCAGCCTGAAGTCCGATGAAAACAGCCAACTACCAGATAAAAGTGATGCCTGGGTAACAACCTGAAAACGCTCAACATCTAATTGTCTTAAAGAAAATGCTTCAGAATAATCAGCATCAAATCTCCACAAGGAAACTTCAAATCTAACCGGTTAGAAATACTTCATTAGAAGCAGCAAACAGCAAGATGTATCTACATTCAAAATCCTAGGTAAAACATTTTTTTTATTTCTAAAGTAGCCATGCATTCGTAAAGCTCCAAGAGTCAAGTTTAAGAACTCTATAGCATACATAAATGAACTGTTAATATGTGTGTTTAAAATGTTGTGTGTATTCATGTGCTAGTATATTAATTTCATTGTATTTTAAATTTCAAATATTATTTAATGCTTATAAGATATTACAGTGTGCGAATTATATATGTGCGTGTATTATATTAGTAAATAAGATTTATAAAATATTTAAAATTAGTTTAATAATGTTAGTTAAAATAAATTGCCTTTAAAGTTAAAACTTTATTTGTCGGTCAATTCTTTTACCACTATTTAAGTGAAACAATATTTTGTTATTGAATTAAAATAATAGACTGAGCTAGTTAAGGGATTTTTCGAGTGCTGGATTATGGGCCTACTGTCCGGACATGTTAGTCTTAGACTAGCCTGCGCCCGGGGTTTACTCCGAAACAAATAAAGTGTTTGGATAGTAGGGGTTTGAATCTAGCAGCCGAGGTGGGCCATGATCTGGAAATGTGATCGTGTTATGCATTGCATACCTCCATCTGATCGTGGGTTACTGTTGACAGCTAAAGCTATCAATAATATTTTCCACTTTGCTCGAACGTGCCGGTTCGTTCATGTAATATTTATAATTAAATAAGATTATAAATGTATTATAAAATAAGCTTGAAACCAACTAAACCAAGCTTACAGTGTAAGTAAGATCTTCTGCGGATCGAACCCGGTACAAATGGCGTAACCAACGTGGGCTGAACCTGTCATAAATGACAGTTAACTAAATGTTTTGTTATTGTTTGAAAAACTTTTTTTTTAAAGAAAACTAAATTACATATGTTAATGTGGTTTAATTTTAAAAAAAGAATTGACCTAAAACTTTTTTTTCTTTAAATGAAGAGATTTTGATATTTATGCTATGTAAAATAAATTCTTTTAAATTAAAGACAGATATTTTGGGCGGAGCTAAAGCATTAAGAACGGGTAGAGAAAGAGGACAAAGGGGGCAGAGTTAGTCGTGTGTTTCATGTAAGAAAATAAATAAACAGCTCATATTTAAATATTGTTTTAAAAATGGAAAAAGAGAAAGAAATATATGAGATGCAGATGATGATGAAAATGATGATGGATATGATGAAAGAAATGCGAGAATTTAAAGCAGAAGTGAAGGGAGAATTTAAAGAACTCATTGCGGAAATAAGAGAAATAAGATGTGAAATTATAGGAAAGGTAGAGAAGAACCAGAAATTATAGAGTTGGATTTAATTAAAGAAAGTCAGAAAGTTGAAAAGGAAGTTGAGGTGATAAAAGACATGAAAATTGAATTAGAATCAGATAGCGTTGCAACAGAGAAAGTAGAAACAAATGTAGATCAAGAAATAGAAGAGAGACAGAAGTTCAAGGTAGAAGATAGCGTTGAAAAGTTTTTAAAAAAATTTAAAAAGATTAAGTTAAAGGTTCATCTTAAGCATAGGGTTAAAACGAAAAGAAAGTGGAGGAAAAAGTATTCACGGTTAGGAAAAATACGGAGGTCTGCGAAGTTTAAAGGTTTTCTAATTTACAAAGTTGAAAATAGAACAGAATGGGAAAAAGATAAAGTAATAAATTTTAATCGAGGGATAGACGTGAGGATATGGAGTATAATTAATGTTAGTGAGTTAGTAGAAAGAAAGAAAGAACTGCCTGATATAGTTTAGGAGTTAGTTAAGGGACGGCATATTAAAGTAAACGGAAACAATAAGGACCGGAAATGGACTATGAGTATAATAATTATTAAATGTAGGTAATAAATCTGAATCAGAATGTTGCTAGTTAAAATTAAAAGTAAAGTTAAAATGAGGAGTTGTTCACGTAAAATAACGGAGGCTTCATAAAATAAGAGATTTTTTTTATCACGCACATAGAAATTAAGAAAAATATTCGTAAATAAATGGGTCAAATTAATGATTTAAAAGTAATGTTTGTAGAATTAAATAAATGAATAAAATAATGGAAATACATAGAATGAAATCAAGTTAAACAAATAAGTATAATATATCTGTAGAAAATAAAGTAGTGTAATAAAATAAAAATAGTTATTTCTGAATACATGCATGGTAATAAAAGGAAGTTAAATAAATGGTTTAATTAAAGTAATTAAGTTAAATAAATAAATAAAATATCCGTAGTAAAATAATAAAGAATAAATTGTAATAAAATAAAATAGTTTTTGAATATACGCAAGGTAATAAAAGGAAATAAATAAAAAAAAAAAGCATATTAGTCGGGTTGATTTTTAAATGTAGTATTTGATTTACGATACTTTTATATATACACAATAACAAAAAGAACCCACTTTCTGATTAATTACTGTCCAAAAAAACGCAAATTAGTCGGGTATCATTTTTAAATTTAGTATTTAAATAATGATACCTTTTTATATATACACACTGATTCATTACTGTCCAAAAAAAAAAAAAAGCAAATTCGTCAGGTATCATTTTTTAATTGAGTATTTCAATGACGGTCCTTTTTATATATACACACTAACAAAAAGAACCCACTTTCTTGTTAATTACTGTCCAAAAAAAAAGCAAATTACTTGGGTATTATTTGAAAATTTAGTGTGAATTTTTAAATGTTGTGGGTAAATTGAATAGTGTAGAATTCCATATTATTTTCTATTAACAAAAGATTGTAACTTTTTCTATAAATACACACAAAGAAAATAAAATCCACTTTCTGATTAATTACTGTCAATACCAAAAAAAAAGTTATTCAGGTATCATTTTTAAATTTGTATTAATTTTACTTTTGATATCTACACACTAACAAAAACAACCCACTTTCTGATTCATTACTGTCAAAAAAAAAATGCAAAATAGTCGGGTATCATTTTTAAATGTAGTATTTAAATAACGGTACTTTTTATATATACACACTAATAAAAAGAACCCACTTTCTGATTAATTACTGTCCAAAAAAAAAAAAGCAAATTATTCAGGTATCATTTTTAAATTTAGTGAGAATGTAGAAATTTTGTGTAAATTGAAAAATGTATAATTGCGTATTATTTTCTATTAAAAATATACCGTAACTTTTTATAGATACAAACAAACAAAACAACCCATTTTATGATTAATTACTGCCCAAAAAACATCAATTATTCGGATATCATTTTAAAATTTAATGTGAATTTCTAAATTTTTGTTTTTTAAATAGTAATATTATTTACTATTAGTTCCTTTAATTTCCTATTACAAAACTAAAAAAGTCTATATTTATATAGAATCACAGGCCCGGCCCGGAATCGTAATATGTATATGTTTTTGATTAGCATCAATGCCATCAAATGGCTGACACGAGAGAATAGAAAACAACCCAATATTTTACTGAATGGATTATATGCATTGGAGCATTATTGTTTTAAAAAATGGCAGTGTAGTCTGGAAACAATATTTACAGTAGCGATTAATTTTAGTTTTATAAATGTTCATATTGTCTGCAGCTATAATACATCAATACAGAGTAATGATTGAATCAATAAAATATTTTAATATGTCTACTTAAATCATGACACTTCCACCATTATGTTATTTCATTTGGGCAAAGCCAATTCATCAGACATGAAACCCTTCATAGCTGAGATTGGAAAAATGTAAATTGATTTATTTGACTTAATGCTCATGACACCATTGCTTATTCATTAAAGAATTTGTGTCAGAAACTACTGACTTTTAAATAATTGACTGTGTTTTTCTGCAGTGATTTGTTCTGTCATTAACTTGCGCTTTTTATTTACAATTTGTGAGGTATTTAATTGTATTTGTAATGAATGTTGTCATTATCCTGAAATGTGAACTCTTCTGCACTTTTAGCTCTTGGTACTAATATAATGTGATCTTGTTACTTTATCCATTATTGATTATACTTGTGAATCAGCATGCACTCTTAAGTGTTCATTTTTTAAATAGTAAACTCATTTGTTTAGTTTTAAGTGTGTGTGTGTGTATATATATATATTGCTATATTGTTATTAACTTGTTTAAATAAATTTCTGAAATTAGAAGTAATATTTTATTATTTGTGTAGGTCCTCCACATCGTTTAGTAGTTAAATCAGAAGATGTTTCTACTGAAAATGGTAGTCCTGTCTCATTCAATATAGAAGTTTTAGATATTTCTGATAATATTACTGCAGAATCTAAACTCCATGTGATATGCAAGGTTTATTTATTTATTTATTTATTTTTTAAACTAAATTAATTTGTAAAAACTTAATTTGTTTGGGTTGACTTTACAAAAAATATTTTGATTTATAAATTTTAATTTTATTTTATTAGTATGATTATTTGATAACAATGCAAATCCCCCCTTTTCTCATATTTTCTATTCAACCTCCTAATTCCAATCCATCTTTTTCACTTATATGTAATGTATCATCATATTCTAGATATTTAGTTATTATGTTTTCCAAAATATTTTATCATTAGCTCTATTCTCTAACTCCCATTCCAGCTCGTTTTGTAATCTTTTTCTATAATTCTTCTAAAGCAGGCAATTTTTATTTAAAATATTCAGTAATATTTTCAATTATTTTTAGAACACTCATTTGATATTTCTTCTTCCATTCAACAAAAATCTTTTTTTTCTATAAAATTGCATATCTACTACTTCTATCATATTCTCAATTTTTATTATTAAAATTAAAATCTTAATCTATATAAAAGCATGAACTAATTGATTGTTACTGGAATTCCATTCATAGTTTCTTTTGAAGGTTGTTGACTAGGAAATAATAATTTCTTGAATTGTAAAAGCTAGACGTATCATTTTAATATTTTAAGCATTGGTTAAAATTTTCATTAAACATCTTCAAAATTGATTGCTTTGCACTCAATGAATATATCTTTTGATTTTTTTTCATTGTTGATTGTCTATTTATTCAAGAATATCATCTTGCACAGGGCTATAATGAATATATTGACTGCTTGTATGTATCATTGTAGTTTTCTTGATATTAATCTTAACTTTTTTAGTTTATTCACTTACAAACAAATTAAAGGTTTTTTGCCAAATGTAAATTTGTGATATTTTTCTGATGATCAATAAGATAATGCACTAGTTCCTATTGTTTTTTACATCACAGTTTTATAAATTTTTATCTTTTTGAGTGTTCTTATAAAGCTTTCCCACCGTTTTTTAAACATTATATCCAATTAACACTAACTCATCATGTTGCAGTTTTTATTAGGATTGCAGAATCATCTATTTTCACATTTATTAATATATTTTAATTGTATTTTATAATGATATAGAAATATTGTTAACTTCATGCTTCTCAATTTATATAATTTTCATTTTTATTGTATATAATTATAATGTAATAAAAATATTGAAAAGTTCATCTCACACTTTTTATTTAAATTGAAATTGATTAGTGATTGCTTATTTTCATAATGCTTATATATGTGTATTTTGTCTCGGTTTGTCTTTTCATTAAATTTTTCATCTACTTTTTGTAATCCCTTACTTTTCTCTTTACAATTTTGTTTACAATTGAAAAATTTTTTTTCCATTTTTATGTTATAATAAGTGGATCTTGTTTGTATAGTGATAAGCATGGATCCATAAATTATTCATCCCTACCTTAATAATTTTGTTATTGTAGCAGTTACTTTAAAATGATATTTAATCATACTCAAGAAATTATGATTTCATTAAATAAACTATAAACAAACAGTTCAGACAGTATTTCAGTAGACCAGAATTAAATAAATTTTCATCCTGATTTTATTCTAAACATTAATGATGTTTTGGAGATGAAAGTTAATATCTCTTCAGTATAATGTTTTAATTATTTCTTTGCTAATTCTGTTCTTTATGTATATATAATCCAAAAAAAAAAAAAAAAATGAATGAAGTTTGAATTTTTTGAGGTTGTTCTGCAAATGAAGAAAAAATAAAATTTGGAAATGTGTTACATAAATCATTAGTTCATAAATATGGACATTCTTCCTAAAGAAATTTATGTCACTAATAAGCCTTCTAAATTTGATGATTTATAATAATGATTTAAAGTAGATTTACTTCTATCATTATTTGTAACAAAGATGATGATCATTACATAATTTTTGTTAGGGATAATTTTTAATTATCAGTTTATTAATTAATTCTAAATGCAAATGGTTAATCAATATCACTAAAAATAATCATTTGTTTCCGATCAAAAATTCGATTATCATATCCGTATCATTATCGAAGCAAGATTTGCTATAAATGAAGATAAGTCTATTTTCTTATTAAATCATGTTTATTTTTTAAAATCAAATTGCTATCTCTATTATAAAAAAACATTATTGTATATTATTATTTGTTGTATTTATCTATTTTGTTATTATTTAGTAGTTATATTTTTAAAATTTGTTTTTAATCTTAATATTGTAATTAATTTTTAGTTCAGTTGTTATATTTATTTATTTGATTTATATTTAAGTCTAGTTTCATACTAGGAGAGAATTAAAAAAATTCTTATTTTTTTTTTTTTTTTGTCTTTTTTAAATTAAGTTTTCTGGAGCTGAAGGCCTTCCTATATATACTCTTGATTGTTCTAATACTGGCCAAGGTATATTGACGGGAGAACCTATAAGAATAAAAAAATTTAAGGATTCTCACATAATTAAAGCACTGATATCATTACAAGTAAGTTATTTTGTTTTTGTACATATATAAGTTTCTGACTGAAGTAGTAATGTTTTTAAAGATTGATTGACCATTACTTTTGTACAATTTTTAATGATTGTCAAAGAGATTGTACCTAAAAAGAAATAAGTGTGCAGATATATTTATTATAATAGTCAAGATCCTCGATCTTTACCCTCTATAGTTCATTTATTTATAAGATGTAAGAGTATATTTTAATGCCATTTAGTTGAAAATGGTATATATGAACACAGAAGGAATATGATGCCATCAAAATATCATTATGCTAGGTCACTATCAAGATGAATTTTAACTTAAATCATCATGGATTGGATTGGGATTTTGATTTTCAAATTGTAAGTTCAAATTATCTCAATGCATAGATGAATTTTGGTGTGCATATTTTATTTAAATATTGTCAGCAATAAAATAAATCAATAGTACCTTCTTTCAATTAATATACTTTATTTTATTTCTTGTCCTATGTTTTCATTACACATGCATCAGATCCTAATCCATAGTGTTCAATTGCCATTCCACTAGATAATTAACAAAATAGAAGATTAATCTGGCTTTATTCTACTGTGATTTATCTGATTTTTTTTTTGACATATTTAACAGTCATCAAATATATTTATTAAATATTTAAAGTGATAAATCGTTTAGAACTCGTCTAAATAACTTATAAGTTATTAGTTAAGAAATCTAGTTGCTTTAAATAAAAATTAACAATTTTATTAGTAACAAACAAAAATTATATATATTTAAAATACTAAATACAAATAAAATAAGTGACTAAATTTTCTACAAATACCCCCTAAGGTTTGATATGACCGAAATGTAATAAGATGAGTGATATTTGATGATATATTAAGTTAGCCTATGGTTGTTGTAGCTGGGATGTATGTAATGCTTCTGTGAAAATAGAGGAAAAATATCCGTACATAATGTTATTTATTTAACAATGACACAACTTAAAATATTTATTTTATTTCATATCTTACTATCTTTAAACAGTTAGGTGTATGCTGATTGTTGAGAAATTTTGTAGCCAATTATCATATGTAACAGTAAATTTTTATTTGAGCCAAATCCATTGTAACATTAATCAAACAAGTACAATTATTTTGCACATTCAACTTTTTTATTTATCATGCTGTGCATATCTGTAAATTATATACTTTATTTAAAGGACACTTCTATATTTGGAAGCTTAGAAAATATTCTTCATGTGACCCAATCACTGTATAGCATATTGATTTTTTTTATAAATAAAATACAATTTATTTCTACTTGAATGTATCTGTTTCAAATTTAATTCATTTATATCAACATATATAGGTTTAGTTCAAACTTATTACTTCTCTATCAAGGTAGATAGATAATAAATTATTAATAGATTTTCTGATTCATTTTATCAGTTATATAAGCTCAATTTGTTTGAGTATTTCACCATATAATAATAAATAATTCTTATTGAATGTAAATCAACGCACATTTGCTATATAAACACACACAATTATCCATTATTCAGTATTCCATTTATAAGTTTCGGATTTTAATTATTTAATCTTTTGACAAACCCCCCCCCCCAACTATCTAATATTGTATCTTAAACTTTAACTGTCTAACCAGAATATTTTTTTTTTTTTTTTTTAAATGACTAATTTCAGTCAGTAACATATTTTTAAAGAGTTATGCATATGTCAATTCTGATAGAATATTGATTCTTTATAAATTTTTGGAAGTAATAAAATTTTCTTCCACTAAGCACCCACACATAATTTTTGTTTTTGATGAAGAATAGAAGACATTAATGCATGTACATGATTAATATCAATCACACACTCAAATAAAATTATAAATTAAAATAAAATTCAAAATGACAGCAAGCACTTAATTATTTACTTTTGAGTTTATGAATAGATGTACTTTACATTTAACTTATGATTTTTATCAGCGTGGCGCAGATAAAATATAAATTTATGTATTTTTTTTTTTGAGAAGTATAATAACAATAATTATCAGCTCGAAATAAATATTTTATTTTTATGGGTTTTTTTTTCAGATTTTATTTATTTTTACCTTTCAGAGTACAAGAAAATATAATGTTTCAATTTACCATTTCTAGTTATCATATCAGTAGAATCCATCGTTTACTACATAAAATATTATCAAATATATTCACTTATAATTTTTATAATTAAAATAAAAATGCAGATAGAATTATGGGTTGTTTTATAATAGCGTGTTGAAATCGCCGGAGGGCAGGGTTTGTTTGTAAACAAAGATAAATATAATGTTGCTGGGGACGCTGCCGGGTTTGTTTATTATCACATTTCAAAGTAATGTCAAATAAATTTTTGAACACACAACAAAAAAAAATGCAGAAATCAAAAAATTGAATTTAAAAAAGTACTTAATTTTTTTGTTATTATTTTCATTACTTATATTTTTTTGGGGCCGGGTTTTTTTTTTTTTTATATGTATGTTTTGATTTTGTTGATCACATTTAAAAGTACTATCTATCAAATAAAATTTTGAACAAAAAAAAGTACATCAATCAAAATTAATTTTAAAAAGTAGTTACTTTTTATTCTTCTCATTACTTACATTTGGCGGTTGGGTATTCTACGAAATCAGCTTCTTTTTTATATTTTTTTCTTTTATAATAAATTACAAATAAATAGATTTCCATTTTAAGGTAAAACATTTACAACCAAAAGGTCAAACTTTGGGAAGGGGTGGGGGTTACAATTCCTAACCGAACTTGAAGGTTGACCAAGTTTTTACCGTAATTACCAAAAACATAAATATATTTACGGCAATTAAAACTAACTTTTAGGACTGTTCAGGAACAGCACGCATGCAGCTTCAAGCTCTTTTGTTTGATAACCCTTCCAGCATCAGTCAGAGAATCTTTGACATTCGGAAAGTCTCCGTTTTCAGCCATTTAATGAAGCTCGCAGTTGTTCTCGCAGAAATGTGACTTAGAGCGTGATTTCATCCGAATCTTGCTTGCACCTACACTTGCCAAATTTTTTGAGCAGGAAATGTGGGCTAGGGAAGCATGAGACTTTGCTGATAATTGTTAGTAGACATTCCTAAAAGATGGGAGATAGAGGGGGAGGTGGTCTTAATGAATATTAAAATAGTTTTGACAATCGGAATTTTAGACACCCTCACACAATACTGTAGCCAAAAGTGAAATGTGATCGCACATCAAAAATGCTTAGCCCAAATCTGAGCTGTAAGCTGACACGATAGCTTCTGCGGCAGATTAAATGTCATGTTTTTGTGCATTAGCATAGAAATAGACACAGTAGCCACCCCGTACGACGGACTATTTCTAGGATTATGCATTAGAAATAGAATGTTCGCTAGCGGTGGTAGGCCGCCTAAATGGCATATTTCTGTGCGCTATCATAGAAATAATGCCTTCCAGCGGTTTCAACACACTATTGTAAAACGACCGAATTATGCTACCAGAAAGAAGACACTGCAGAAGATTTAGCCAATCATCTTGGGCTAAGTTATATCTTTTTTTGAAACATTGAAATAAAATATGTAAATATGCATATCTTTAGGAAATTCTGAGAAAATTTTGCTTTAATACATGTCAATTTTAATGTACGTTTTAGAAAGATTCCATTATGTCCCAATTCCCGCATTTACAATATCAGTTTTAAGATCTGTGCTAACTTATTCTCTTTTAAAATATAATAATTGCAGTATTTTATAATAATAATAAGATAAAGATCTAGAATATTCAATCATTTTTAACATTTTTCATATTGAAATCTAATTTTATTTAATTGGTTAGTACACTTTAATGAAAAATTTAATTTATTCAATTTTAATTAATAATTTATTACCTAACTAATAATTTCATGTTGATCTACGAATGCCCACACATTTGAAAGATCTTGAATATTTAATCATTTTAGACATTTTCATATTGAAATCTAATTTTATTTAATTGGTTAGTACACTTTAAATGAAAAATTAATTTGTTCTATTTTAATTAGTAATTTATTATCTAACTAATAATTTCATGTTGATCTACAAATGCCCACACATATGTCTATAAGCTAAATGATCATCTATACTTTTATAAAAAAGAGAATATCTTCATGATATATGCAATATGTCTTATAATTAAAATAGACTGTTTAATTATGTGTAAATTCATCTTATTAAAATTATCTTTGATTTTTTTGGCCCAACTTTTAATTTCATTTAAAATAATATTTTCTTGTTTAATTAAATTCTCATCTTATTAAAATTACTTTTGAATTTTTGACCCAACTTTTAATTTCATTTAAAATAATATTTATTTGTTTAATTAAATTCATTTATTTCACTATATCACTTTAATTTTAAAAGGATTATTATTATTTTTTAATACCAATTTACACACATGCATGTGCTGACCTGACTTCAAACTAGGATTTGCAGCATGAAAAACATTTTAGCATTTATCATATTGCTATATTTTTATATTGTTGGATGCTGTGCCAGATTAATGGTGGATTCCACAGATGATCGATAGTGAAATGATCTTTAGATATAAAGCCTAACTGGATGATTAATAAAATGTCCAAAACTTCTGCTGCCTCTTTGTATCCCTCTTTTCTCTTTTAAGTCACTTAAATTATTGTAGGGTCCGAATATAGTGAGCCTCTCATGCCATTGGACATTTTCTTATACTAACTGTAATAATGGTATTGTGTGTTTTGTGCAACAACATTTTCCTAACTACATGAAGCATTTCTGACACCAATTTTCCTCTTTTTTTTTTTTTAGCTCCTGCCCTCAATAATTAAGACAGTGATGGGGAGAAGCTCAATAGTCTGACAATCCTTATAACCTTTGCTCAAAACCAGTACAAATTACTGAGTTGATTTGGAACTGGATTTCCATGGGGCAGGAGTTTGGTAAAGATTGTATGTTTAGACAGCTATAGTCCCACTTATCACAGAAGTGAATGTGGCCTGTCTCACGCAATCTGGCTGGATTGTCGCACCTGGCATAGCAATAGAAATAAAAATAGTAATAATTTCAGTAGTAATAGTAAAGGAAAGGCAATGGTACTACTAAAGGTAATTATTATAAATCTAATTTTTTTCTAAATGTAAGTACATGGAATGAGCAAACTTTTTGATACAAACTTTTTAGGACCCAACTGCACTTATGACTAAAGAACTGTCAAGATTTAAGATCGATATAGCTGCTTTTAGTGAAACTTGTCTCCTAGAGGAAGGAAATTTAATAAAATCGATAAATACAAGTTTTTTGGGGGAAGCCAGGTCAGTCAGTAAATTTTTAAGAAGAATGCAAGGTGTTGGACTTACTGTAAAATCTAATTTAGTATCTTTTACTGTTGAAATTTATCAATCATTGAAAGGCTAATGATGTTAACACTTGCTTTGCAAAATGGAATATGTGCTTGTTTTATACTTCAACCTTAGATTCAGAGAAACAAAGTTTTTATTCCTTGTTGGATAGCATTATTATAGCAATATTATTAAAAGACCGAATTTTTATTCTTGGAGACTTTAATGCTATATTGGTATCGATAGTAAACTTTGGCCAAATGCTGTAAACTCCAATTGTCTGTTGTTATTGAATTTTTGCATAACACATAGTTTGACTATCACAAGTACTTTGTTTAGGCAGAAAAACCTGCTGTATGGAAACATGAATGCATCTATAGTCAAAACAATGATATTTAATAAATTCCATTATAGTTACGAGTCAGAATACAAGATAAGTTCATATTATGCAAGCACTTATAAGCACATATAAAGTAGTAACCTCCAAGATTAAATGATAGTTGCATTAAAAAGTAGATATTCCAATCATATTTACAAGAAAATTGATGTTTGTTCTTTAGAATCTGCTATATGTGCTAAATTTTAATAGCTATTATTCAATAAAATTGCCACTTTGTATTTTCAGGACTGTCATATTACTGAAGTATGGAATTCTATTAAAGATTGTGTTGTGGATAGAAGTAAATTCTTCTTGAGTTCATTAAAAAGAAGAATCATGACTGGTTTTCTGACAGGGATCTTATTATTAGTAATTAAATTAAAAGCAAGAGTGTAGCATTTTTTATTTGAATAATAGATTCAATGTGGAACTTCACAATAAAAAGATCTTAAGGCAAAAGTTCAACAACTGACAAGAAAGCTTGAAAATGAATGATATGAGATACAGAGATTTGTCGATCATGATTATTCTAGGTCTTTTTTAAAAAAAAAAAAATGCATTAAAAGCTATATATGGACTTAAGAAACATTATCACAATGGTACTATCTTTTATGGTGACTGATATTTTGAACAGGTGAAAGTTATATTTTGATTATCTTTAAAATAATGATACAAGAATTGAGATAGTTTGAAAAAAGATACATAACAGCTTTTAGTAATTTTAAAAAAAGGAAAGGCTGCAAGCCCCCATGAAATACCCAGAGAAAATTTTAAATATGATAGCAGTATGCTAGCTTTAAAAATATTAGATTTTGTTTTATGAATATGTAGATCCATTGTTTGCTGCCCAATTTTAAAGATGTTTTTATTGTTCCAATATTTTAAAAACAAGGGGAATAGACAAGATTGTAGTAATTATGGAATATTGTTATTATCCCCTATAGCAGGGGTGGGGAACCTCTGCCCCTCGAAAGCTCTCAATACAGTCTTCGGATATTTTCAAAATCATATATAAAATGGCCCTCTATAAACCTTCTATTTAAACATGTGCTTAGTTTAAATATTGAATTAAGTAAAATAAAATATTTTCTCAACTCATCTATATGGTGTGGGCTATCTGACTACAGATTTAATCTATGATGCTAAAGGCATTTTGTTTGTTTTTATAGTGATTTTCGCAAACTAACTATATATATATAAAAATGAAATTAGAATAATTTTTTATTATTATTATTATTTTGCCTTTTTTTTTTCCAAAAAAAAAAAAAAAAAAAGCTACTCTGAGATAAAAAACACAAACAAATTGATGCCAGAAAATTATATATTTCAATAGAAATGGATCAACATTATTTTTTTTTAATATAAAAACAAATAATAAATTGATATGCCTGATATGTTTGGAAATTATTTCAATTAATAAAGAAATATTAAAATAGAAAACTTGAAAAGAAGCATCATCAAATGGCTGACATATCTCATAAAAAGTTTAAACAAGTCAGAAAATTTTGTGAAGGCAAATTACATTATTTTTTTATTTTTAAAAAAAAAAAAAAAACAAATTTCAAAATCATTTTCTGAAAGGTTGTTCATAGATGACTGCATTCTAGCTACTGTAGAATTGATCTATTCAGAACATAAAAAGAAATTCATAAATATAAATACATCATGAAGAATAGTTACAAGGCAATTTGAATAAATTGTCATTAAATGTGGACAGTCATTAATAATAATGATGTTACTTTATTTTTAATTCACAAAAGAATTATGGCACTCTTTTAAAAAGGGCATATTGAAAGTGGCCTACCAGCTGAAAAGATTGCTCACACCCATTGATTAGGTGTAAATTAACTTATGTTTAATCATATATAGCAGGTTAATTTTTAAGTTAATAATTTTATATGGCCCATGAATGATATTATAAATATCTAAATGGCCCTTGCGAGAAAAAAAAGGTTTTCCACTCCTGCACTACAATAAAGATACAATTATAAATAAATGGTTATCAGAGACTGAATATGATTTTAGAGAATCAAGAAGCACTATATAATTTTTGTTGCTAGGTAAATGCAAGAAAAATGTGGAAACAAAAGGGGTGAGGCATTTGCTCTAACATGGTTTTCTTATGACAGTGGTCTTTAAGAATTATTTATAGGTGGTTTGATCAAACTGATCAAGATACAATACAAATTCGATGTGGACTTTTTAATTTGAATCAATTAAAAACTAAAACAAGAACATTTTCATCTTGTTTTCTGGATTTACAGTATACTAAAGATTGTGCTATTTTTAATTTTCAAAAGACTTTACAGAATATTCTTAATGTTTTGAATTCAATATATAAAGTCTTTGGTTTATTAATTAATGTTTAAAAAAACTCAAGTTCTTTATCAACAGCGATTGAAGAAAAATTGTCAGCAACTTTTAGTTTGGATGGTTGTTAACCTCAGAATGTAAACCAGTTTAAAAATCATTGTAGTTTTTTAAATAGAAAAGTGGATTTAGATGTTGATGTAGAACACAGACTAATGTGCTGCTGCTGCTGCTTTTAACAATTTAAAAGCTAGAATATTTCTTCACAGGGAAATAATTAATACAATTAAGCTGTATATAGAACTGATAATTTGCTTAATTTATTGTATGGAAGTGTAATTTGAACATCCTATCATTGCAATATAAAGACATTAGAAAAGTTTCATTTAAGAATATTCCTTAAAAATTTTTGAAATACAGATAAAAACTGATCATTATGTCCACTATTGTAAAATCACATATCCATTGAACTGAGCCATAAAACAAATTACCAATGGAAAACTTTCTAAAAATATGTTTTATGCTGAATGTCAATTAAATAGAAATATGATCCAGCAGGTTTTATATGTGGATGTACTTGTGGTTCACATATTGGTTTGTATGGCCATTTCAAAACTCATTTCTAGAAAAGTTTTTTTTTTGGAGTTGGAATGGCCATACTCATTTATAAGTGGCTGTTGCTGTTATATTTTTAGTTTATTTAATAGTGATGCCAGTATTCTAGTAAGCTTTTATTGTTTGTAAAATAGAGTATTATTTATAACAACAATAAAATAACATCTGTAAATAGTTACAGAATTTAGACCAAAAATTTTTTGAGTATAATAATATTTATTCAGATATTTCTCTGCATATACATTTTAATTTGATTTTAACAAAATAGATATATCTAGATGCAATATTAACTTAAATAAAATTAATTATTACTTAAATAAAATTATAAAATAATATATTACAAACATTTTTAACTGAATTGTGTGTATGTCAGTCTTTACAGAAATGTTTTTTCTATGATCAATATTATTTATTGCAATAAAAAACCATTTTATATAATTAAAATATTGTAATAATAATACATATTGCAGGATTTCTATATGACTACCTGTTCTAATTATTATAACTTGATACTTTAGCAAACATAACATATTTATGTAATTCAAATGTAGATTATTCAAACTCTTACCTAATGTAATGGTCAAAGAGTTTTAGATTTATCTCTTTCAAAGAATCAATATGACTTAAGCATTTTATTTTTCTAGAACTATTTATTCACTTTGTAAATTCATATAAGAATGTATTGTTACTTTTTAAAAATAAGTTATCTCATGGTTGGATATTTGGGGGGAAAAAAAAATTCATAATAAGATATGTAATATTTGAATACAAGTGGACTTTTTCTTAAATATACATGTGAAAAAGATAAATGATCTTGAATATATGTATTTCTGATGAACCAGCACTCATCAGTTGGTCCAGATCATTATCTCTCACACAAATATATAATCAGTGATCAGTTTATATTAAGATAGCAAATTTTCAAACTTTAATGGACATGCTTCAATCTACTCCCTGTGATTATGTATAAATAAATTGTGTATAGTTTTGAAAAAATTAGAATTGACTTAAGAGTAAGTGAATATGTATCAGAATAAAATGATTTATGAAGGATTTTTATGAATAAAAAATAAATTGTTTTTTAGTTGTTATTGGTAATAAGAAATTAGTTAATAAGCCAAAAATAATTATAAAAATGAGTAAAATATAAAATGTTTAAATAAAACATTTGAGATGGGAATATTGATTCATCTTTTGTTAATATTTTATAAATTTATAGAAAAAGAAGAGAAACTAATAGAGTGTATTGTACTATATCTGCTAATAAAATAACATTTTCAGATGTCATTTGAACTTTTTAAAATCAAAGTTGTAAATAATTTTATTCTATATAAATTTTATAATTTTTTTCCAATATACAATGATTGTTTTTTATTATTTAAAATTAATATAAGAAGAAAAAATATATATGAATGTAAGAATGTGTAATTAAAAAAATGGAGTAATAAATTAAAATTAAAAGTGATAGTTTCATAAGCCATAATGGAAGAGGAGAAAAAGATATTAAAAAATAGCTGATCATTAGCAGCTATTTGCAAATGATTCTGTCATTACACCCTCAAGGAGAAAAAACAGAAAGTTAAAAAGCAAAATGGTACAAGAAACAGAATTTTAAAAAAAGATTTCTCAGAATTATTGCACATCTCATTATCATAGTTAGAACAAAGTTAGACAGTCTCATGATGATGGACCCCATACTAAGCTAAATAGCTGAAGACAATAAAGAAAAATGCTTGATTACAATATATCTACATGTAGATTATATTCTGTTCTATTGCTGAAAGAAAAAATTATTTAATGCAGAAAAAAATTGCTTCAGGAAAGAATCAAACCCATGAAAACAACTTTAATAATTTATCCAAACCACTTCGAACACTTTTTAGCAAAAACTCTTTATTTGTACATATATAGATACACCTACGTTTCGACTGTCTGCAGTATTCTTCAGAGCTATGATTTAATGAACAAAATAAAATAAAAATACGTAACTATATAGTAATACCATAAAAAAAAATGTAAACAATAAAAAAAAAAAAACATAAAATATATTAAAAAACTAATAAAACTGAAATAAACAAACCCAAATAAAATAATCCAGTTAATATAAAATCAAATATACAACATAAATAGAAAATAAATATAAATTATACATGTGTATTTCTAACTATGCATATATTAATCTAAATATATTGTCTATTTTTGTTATTATTAACATTCTCCAGTTGTCTTTTGATAGCTGGTCATGGCCGCTTGTCGGTATTGTTTATGTGTTAAAACAAAATGTAACGTTTCCAGACCACGATTTTAAAAATACGGCAACCTTTTTTGATCTCTTCAATTTTTTCTACTCCATCTTTTAATATTTCATTTTTAGTGTTTTTTTTTGATTTTAAGTTTATTTTTGAAATCAATTTTTATTTTTATTACCTTTTTTTAAAAATAAAAACAACAAAAAAAAACTTCTGTCTCAAACTTTTACAAAGTATTTCTCAATACATCTCTCCCTCCACCCCAAAATAAAATAAGATCAAAACTTTTGACTTTTTCAAGTTTCATTTTCTTTTTTTGTTTAAAAATACGATCAATTTTTTTTTGGCCTATAAGGCGATGTTTTTTTTGCCTTTATTTGTATGCTGCTGATATACTAAAACTTATTTTTAAAACCAATTTTGATTGCCTTTTTTAAAAAATAAAAACAAACCAAAAATAACTTTTGTCTCGGTGAAGACAAAGTATTTCTCAACCCATTCTCCCCAAAAAAATTAAAATAAGATCTTTTTTGGCTTCAACTTTATTTTTGAAATCAATTTTTATTACTTTTTTTTAAAAATAAAAACCAAAAAATAACTTGTGACTATAATTATCTTTTACAAAATATTTCTCAATCCACCAACCCCCCCCCCCCCGCCCCATTAAAATAAGATCAAAACTTTTTACTTTTTCAAGTTTCGTCTTTTTTTTTTCTGTTTAAAAATACGGCCACTTTTTTTGGGCCTATAAGGGGATATTTTTGGGGGCTTTATTTGTATACCACTGATATACTAAAACTTTTATTTTTAAAACCAATTTCTGTTACCTTTTTAAAAAAATAAAAACAAACAAAAAATAATTTTGGTCTCTATCTTTTGTCTCACTGAAGACAAAGTATTTCTCAACCCACTCCCCCCCCCAAAAAATTAAAATAAGATCAAAACTTTTGACTTTTTCAACTATATAGCGATTTTTTTTTTTTTTGGGCTTTATTTCTGTTATGCGATGTTTATTTTACCATTTTTTAAAATAAACTTTCTATTTGATTACATTTTTTGATCCTTTCAACACACCAGCACAAAAAAAATTACAATAACATCAAAACTTCAGACTTTTATATGTTTTGTTTTATTTTTTCAGATTTAAAATACGGCAACTTTTTTTTGGCTGTACAGCGATTTTAATTATGCGATTTCTATTTTGCCCTTACTATTAATGACATTTTTTGATCCTTTTATTTTTTCCTACTACGTCTTTAAAATTTTATTTTTAAGAATGGAATACATTCAGTTGCAGGAGCCTGACTGACATCGGTAAGTGGCATAATTTGTGCACCATTTTATTTGTCTTGTATAATTTCTCGCGAAAGCGTGAGTTTTCACATGAGCTCAGCCGAAATGTGTTTGGCCCTACCCTTTCCCAATATTTTGCAAATTCCACATTGGGTAGGGAAGGTTGGGGACGGTGTGACAATTCTTAGTGAGTCAGACTGTGTGATTTAAGTAGAAATTAAATTACTCTGCTATGGAGATATCAAAACTTGTGGCCACTTGAAATCCAAACACCTTCAGACGATACGGTAGCGATTAGTGAATTGTACGAATTCGCATAAAGTGTCACGAAGCACAAATCAGGCCGTAATATTTCTGTGCAAAGCCATCGAACGGCCTGCAATGGCTAAGATAAACACAACTGTTTTCTTAGCCATAAATGTAGGCCGCGGAAACAACATTTTTATGTTTTTAACACACAAACGGCACTGTCAAGTGGCCGTGACCAGCTATCAAAAGACAACCCAATCTCCTAATTATTTTTATTCTTTATAAACTTAAACTTTATGGTTATTATTAACTAATATTTCTTTAATTTTAAATCATATAATATCTATTATTATTCAAATCATATATCTATTATATTATTATTATTATTATTATTATTATTATTATTATTATTATTATTATTATTATAGATGTTATATGATTTAAAATTAAAGGAATATTAGTTAATAACCGTAAAATTTAAGTTGATAAAGAATAGAAATAATTAGGAGATTGTTAATAATAATAAAAATAGATAATATATTTCGATTAATAATTGTCTTTGAATATATATATGTATACAGTTAGGAATACATATATATAATTTATATTTATTTTTGTTGTATATTATATTTTATATTAACTGGAATATTTTATTTGGGTTTGTTTATATAACGATCCGGAGAAATTGGAGACTTAACATATCTGCACTACGGGCGCCATCTAGGCATTTGAACCTAGGAAAATTTATAGAGTAGGCAGATACGTAAGTCAAAAAAAAAAAATTTTTTTTCCTTTTTTGCATCCGGTCGTTAGCCCATGTCACTAGCTCAGTGAAATAGCAGAGATTTAAAAATATAATATAAGAATATATATATAAGAGGAATAAAATAAGCCACTGCCAGTAATTAACATACAAACATTTATTTATGCACATATATATATAAGATTTAAAATTATTTTAGTATTAGTTTTACATTTTAACATTTAACATTATTTTTAACTTTACCTTAGATTTTAATTTACATTTTAATTTCTATTATATTATAAGTTTACATTTTAATTAAGATGGGATTATAAAAGCTTGTTTTAATATGTTGCTATAGATCGGTTACATAGATTTCAACGGTCAAAAACATTTCAAAATAAACAAACGATCAAAATACAAAATTATTGATTACTGACAATTGCATAGGGAAATATAAGAAACCCTCTAGTATTCAGCATAAGATACTTGCATTGTCACCAATAACTTAAAAGACATCCGAATAAATACATTTCAGATACTCACCGTAAGGTATCATTATTTATCGAATGTCTATATATTTTGATCAAATATGAAAACCCAAAACATACCTAACCGATAACCAATCCATGCAAACGTCTATAAACAACTTAAATTTAATGCATTTTTGTTTAATGTCGAGTATGAATAGACTACATAGATTTGCATTTGAAAATAAACATTCTATCCCTATATAACCTTAGGCTAAAATCCGCAGTCAAACTGGCATCAATTCATCAGATATATCGATGTATTCAATGTAATACGGAATACAGCAGCACCAAAAAGATTAAGAGAAGACATTGACTCTCATCAGATAGGAATATTACATCTATCTAACGAGAAGAACAATAAAAAAAAAACTCCATAGAAAGGAACTGCGTTCTTCGTCTTATAATTTCTTCCATAGGCAAACGGGTGAGTGCGGCGTATATATAAACGATTCTGCCAGTAGCGAATCTCTGACTACATCTACTAACTACATCAATATATCCAATCCATTGACCCAATTTAACAACGACACAAATAACCTAAGATTATCCTCCCCTAATATAACTTTACAAATCTATACAGCCATTCACGCCCGACTTAAGTTTAACATTTATATAATTTAACTTAACGGAAAACAGAAATCATGATAAAACTTAAAAGAACAAAAAATAAATAAATGAAATAATTTTACAAAATAAATACATTAAATAAAATTATAACTAATTAATAAATAATCTTGGTCAGATAGGATAATATTGCAATCATTTAAATATGGAAAGTTTTAATTTAATGTTCATTATTTATAAAGTTCTTACGGTTTACAACAGTTCATCTTTATCCGTTACTTGCCATGAACGTGAATTCCCACGCCGTCCTCAAAAGATTGGTATCCATTTAGCCGTTGTTTTATTTATTTATTCGGAGGTTTTTTAGTTTAGTTGGTCCTCAATGTAGAAAACTATAGTTCATTTATCTTTCTTTCTTTGGAAAAACTGAAGGGATTGAATCGTGCGTCTCTTCAATCCCTTCTCCCGCACTAACACCTATCTGTCACATCGTAATAATCATAATCACTAACTAATAATTTCCAAACTTGTCCTTTTATATTACTTTGAAAGATTGACTTAACATTACGTCATCGATGTGATGATCCTTTTCGTTGAGGTCCGATTTCCCAATGGATTTATTTCATTTGCTAAAAGTTTCTATTGTTTTCCTATCTGACCGATGTTTTTACATTTAAATGCCCAAGGCTGGTTTACATTTGACTAATTAAATTTATCATTTCCATTTCTGATTAATTAACCTGTTTTCCAAATCAAAGATATATTTAAAGATACATTTAAAGATATAATTTTATCTCCAAATCTTTTTAAAATTTAGTTTTAAAATACTTTTTTAATAACGTTTTATTTTAATAATTTTTCATTATCTGTGCGATTTAATATATACGAGTTTAAGATGATATTTAATTTCAATTTTTAATTCTTAAAGAAAATTTTTAAATGCGAACTTTTTAATTTACTTTCATGTTTAATAAATAAAAAAAACCAATGTAACGAACGTCTGTGCTCGTTACATATCAGTAAAGTTGCTTTAAAAAAAATGATCAAAAAAAAAAATATTTTACTTAGGGTTAGTAATTACGGTACACGATTGACAAAGACATTTACAAAACATCTCTGGTTAATAATTTTACAAAAAGACTATATACAAAAAGAAAAATGTTTACTATCGCTTACCTAAGGACCATTTACGTTTACACCCCTCCCCACAAGAGTTCTATTTTATTTTATACATTTTATTTTTACACACGGCATGACAAGCAAGTTATTTTATAAATTATTTATTTAAGAAGGTTGCATTGAAGTAAATATATTTTGAAAGATAATGGATTTATACGTGTATATTTGCAGCACAATTATAAATACCACCAACTTATTTATGACTGATTAAAATGCTTAAATAGGATTACACTGAAGTAAATTCCCAACGGTACTCTCTGTAAGGTACCACATTTACCGTCATAAACTTACGTGGCTGTGCGCTCCTATACACATTAAAGCATAAATATATATTAACAAAAAAAACATATCAAATGCAACCTTTTGACTTTCTTTTTAACAAAATACAGTTTAAAATTATTTATACTTTCTCGTGTTTAATATATGTGCTATTTCTTTCTGGCAGTGCTTTTATAAGATTTAAAGTATACGACTATATGTAAACAGATAAAAATATTTCATTTTGACAAAATTTGCTCAGGGTATTTGTGGTTTATTAAAGATCGGCCCGAGTTGGTTCGCCAGTTATAACGATCCGGAGAAATTGGAGACTTAACATATCTGCACTACGGGCGCCATCTAGGCATTTGAACCTAGAAAAATTTATAGAGTAGGCAGATACGTAAGTCAAAAAAAAAAATTTTTTTTTTTTTGCATCCGGTCGTTAGCCCATGTCACTAGCTCAGTGGAATAGCAGAGATTTAAAAATATAATATAAGAATATATATATATAAGAGGAATAAAATAAGCCACTGCCAGTAATTAACATACAAACATTTATTTATGCACATATATATAAGATTTAAAATTATTTTAGTATTAGTTTTACATTTTAACATTTAACATTATTTTTAACTTTACCTTAGATTTTAATTTACATTTTAATTTCTATTATATTATAAGTTTACATTTTAATTAAGTTCGCACAGATGGGATTATAAAAGCTTGTTTTAATATGTTGCTATAGATCGGTTACATAGATTTCAACGGTCAAAAACATTTCAAAATAAACATAAACGATCAAAATACAAAATTATTGATTACTGACAATTGCATAGGGAAATATAAGAAACCCTCTAGTATTCAGCATAAGATACTTGCATTGTCACCAATAACTTAAAAGACATCCGAATAAATACATTTTAGATACTCACCGTAAGGTATCATTATTTATCGAATGTCTATATATTTTGATCAAATATGAAAACCCAAAACATACCTAACCGATAACCAATCCATGCAAATGTCTATAAACAACTTAAATTTAATGCATTTTTGTTTAATGTCGAGTATGAATAGACTACATAGATTTGCATTTGAAAATAAACATTCTATCCCTATTTAACCTTAGGCTAAAATCCGCAGTCAAACTGGCATCAATTCATCATATATATCGATGTATTCAATGTAATACGGAATACGGCAGCACCAAAAAGATTAAGAGAAGACATTGACTCTCATCAGATAGGAATATTACATCTATCTAACGAGAAGAACAATAAAAAAAAAACACCATAGAAAGGAACTGCATTCTTCGTCTTATAATTCCTTCCATAGGCAAACGGGTGAGTGCGGCGTATTTATAAACGATTCTGCCAGTAGCGAATCTCCGACTACATCTACTAACTACATCAATATATCCAATCCATTGACCCAATTTAACAACGACACAAATAACCTAAGATTACCCTCCCCTAATATAACTTTACAAATCTATACAGCCATTCACGCCCGACTTAAGTTTAACATTTATATAATTTAACTTAACAGAAAACAGAAATCATGATAAAACTTAAAGAACAAAAAATAAATAAATGGAAATGATTTTACAAAATAAATACATTAAATAAAATTATAACTAATTAATAAATAACCTTGGTCAGATAGGATAATATTGCAAACATTTAAATATGGAAAGTTTTAATTTAATGTTCATTATTTATAAAGTTCTTACGGTTTACAACAGTTCATCTTTATCCGTTACTTGCCATGAACGTGAATTCCCACGCCGTCCTCAAAAGATTGATATTCATTTAGCCGTTATTTTATTTATTCATTCGGAGGTTTTTTAGTTTAGTTGGTCCTCAATGTAGAAAACTATAGTTCATTTCTTTTTCTTTCTTTGGCAAAACTGAAGGGATTGAATCGTGCGTCTCTTCAATCCCTTCTCCCGCACTAACACCTATCTGTCACATCGTAATAATCATAATCACTAACTAATAATTTCCAAACTTGTCCTTTTATATTACTTTGAAAGATTGACTTAACATTACATCATCGATGTGATGATCCTTTTCGTTGAGGTCCGATTTCCCAATGGATTTATTTCATTTGCTAAAAGTTTCTATTGTTTTCCTATCTGATCGATGTTTTTACATTTAAATGCCCAAGGCTGGTTTACATTTGACTAATTAAATTTATCATTTCCATTTCTGATTAATTAACCTGTTTTCCAAATCAAAGATACATTTAAAGATATAATTTTATCTCCAAATCTTTTTAAAATTTAGTTTTAAAATACTTTTTCTTTAATAAAGTTTTATTTTAATAATTTTTCATTATCTGTGTGATTTAATATATACGAGTTTAAGATGATATTTAATTTCAATTTTTAATTCTTAAAGAAAATTTTTAAATGCGAACTTTTTAATTTACTTTCATGTTTAATAAATAAATAAAAAACAATGTAACGAACGTCTGTGCTCGTTACATTTAATTCAATATATTTTATGTTGTTTTTATTTTTTATTGTTTACATTTTTTTATGGTATTATTATATAGTTATGTATTTTATTTTGTTTATTATATCATAGTTCTGAAGAAGATTGCAGGACAGTCGAAACGTAGGTGTGTGTATTGAACTGGGTGGGGTTTGGGATTATATATCGCCTGGGAATCAGAACTAGCATGAACTTTTTTTAATTCTTTAATATAATCTAAACTTGTGAAAGCAAAATTATAAGACTTTTATACAAAAAAAAAATATGATACATTTATTTGTTAATTCGATCTACACCAATGCAATTTAAATATTACTCCACACCGGCCCTTTAGGCAGAGAAATATAATACCCAGAGGGTACTCATGCTTAAGCCAGAGCTATATATTGAAGCAATGGATCTGAAGTCCGATCCATGCTTCACAGCCTCCTATAAACTTGGTTAGTATTATAGACCTGAATTAAGTTTATAGTCCAATATCAGCAGGGTTTTGCATTAAAGCTAAAATTAATTACGTTTATATAATTTGTATTTGCACTTAAATATTTTGCTTTAAATAAATTCCATTCTAAGATTAGATTTCTGTTAATAAAAATTGCTTGTAAAATTTATTAGTCAAACATATATATACGTCAAGCATATATATATGAGTTGATGCAAAATTCTGCTGAAATAAAATGCTTATTTTACTATAAAAAAATAAGAATATAATTTTTGTTAAAATCTTGTTAAAATATGGCGTATGATTTCATTTTGAGATAAGCCCACCAACATTTTCTAAAAGAATGTATGCTTGTAATTAGTTAGCCCATTCAAGGCAAATTAAAGATGGCTTTTTCTTTTTTTAATTACTAAAATTAAAACTTTAAAAAAGAAAGAAATTTAGAAGAAAAAAGTAAAAGTTATTTTTAGAAAATGTTAACCTTGAAAGAAAGAGTGGGGGTGGGCTTATCTAAGATCATACAAACAATAGAAGGTAGCTGACAAAGAGGGTATAAATAGAAGTGAGAACAAAAGACTTGGTTATTGAGAGTTTTCTTGCTGGCATTCAGATTTCTCTTTGGAGAACTCTCAGATTTTGCTTGTGGAGATTTTATTCTAAAAAGTTTTACAACTGTCGTCTTCAAAATCATGGAGAAGTTTGAATATGCTCAAGCTAAAAGTCATATGAATTTGATGGATTCTACTATGCTTGGCTAGGCAAATAAATAGCTTTGCCTATCGCTGAGGTTCCTAAATACCATCCAAAATGCCGTAGTATCCACCTAATAGTGATCTGAACTCTGTGCCGTGTCTGTAGGACTTTTCGTGAAACCATGCTACATGATTCTACTTTCCTTGTCCGGACAAATACCTATCGCGGTTGGATCAAGCCACGAACACCGTAGGAAACATGACCAAGGAACCGGGACGGTAATCATATCGCTCCTCCATTGAACTATTTACTTTCTACCCTTTTATTCATACCTTTCTTAATTGAATTATATTATGAAATATTTTATTTAATGATATTTGTAATGTAACCATTTTATTAGACTAGTCTTAAATATATATATGTGTGATCATCTATCTGTATTTAACCTTTTTTCCTTCGCTATTTTTCATTACTAACGTGTAAATATTTTGTATTCCATTCCGGTTAAGTTTAAAAGTTAATTTTTTTCATTTAAAATCTCTCCAATTTTATTTATGTTTCTAAATTCCATACGAGTAAGTTTCCTTTGTTTGCCAACTTGATCTCAATAACGCCTCTTTTGTCCGCCAGTAGCTTATTACGTATATATGATTTAACTATATACGTTTTAAATAATTTTTAAACTGTCTGTTTTTAGCGCAAAGCAATTAGAAAAAGCTTTGCGAAAGATTTTTACTATTGTACTTTATCGAGGAGATTCAAGTTGCCAATTTTATTAAAATTGGAAAGGAAAGACTTAGACCGCAAAAATATTATATCATTTAATCTGTTTTTAGTGTCTAATTAGTTTTTCATTAATTTAGGGGAATAGCGGAGACCATTAAAACATTCTTAATATTTTAAAGTCATTAATTAAACGTATTATTTAACTATCAAAAGCTTGAGTTTCCTAATTTTATTATAATGCTTTATTTTACTTTTCCAATGATCCAGGCACGCAAAACACGTTTCTTAGTACTTTTATTGCACATTTAACTATTTATCTCCATAGGTGTTCCCGTCCATGTCTCTACCTCTGTTGCTAAGCTTTGTGGCCAGTGAGAAAATAATTTGTGTGTGTCTCAGATAATGTTGTTTGTTCGTAATTAGCCTCAAGAATAGGCAAATAGGGCAGAGGTCATAGTATTCTTGATTTAATATCTCACATATGGATGGCCTCAAGGTACTTTCACCTAGTATTCGAACTGGGTTAAACCAACCTACATCATCTGACTGTCACAATATGAAATATATATAACTGTGACCACATTTCAAGGGCACATATCTTCTCTGCTGCAGAATTCAACACCTATCATTCAAAGCCCTTTTTTGTTTCGGAGAGAACTCCAGGCGCCAGTTAATTACTCCAAAAGAATAAATAATGCACTTTGAACGATGGCGAACTAACTCTGCCTAAGAAATCCCCACTAACTCAATCAAAAGAATAATATAACGCATTACTGCTTTTATTGGTGGTAAAAGAATTGACCGACAGACATTAAGTTTTAAAGATAATTTGTTTTAACTAAATGATTACTATCATAATTTTAAACTACTTTTATAACTTCTTAATTAATATAATACTGGTATTTTATATAATGACTACATACACCCTCTTATACAATAAAATATAAGATATCACAAAGCATTAAATAAATACACAAAATTAATATAAAACATAAAGCATTAAATAAATACCCAACATTCAAAAACACGCTCATCAATAGTTCATTTTATAGAGTTCATTGGATTTAATAACTCGAAAGTTTCAAATTATTGCAATGGCTACATTAATATTAGAAATGGAATAAGAAAATGTTTTTATTACCTATAGGATTTTGGATGTTGAATTCCTGCTGTTTGCTGCTTCACGTGAGTTTTTCCAACTGATTGGATCTTAGGTTTTTGTGGAGGTTCCTATGATTACTATTTAGTGATATTATTATTCGAGACAGATATCTCTGACGGTTTCAAGTTATTAGGTAGGTATCATTTTTATCGAGCAGGTTGCTGATGTTCCATCGGACTAAGGCTGGAATCTGGCTGTATGCTTCCGACGGCTGCTAACACTGCATTGTCTTTAAATACATGAAAAACACTGTCACTATACGTGACATGATTGATTGAAGATTGATTGTAAAACTGATTGTAAACTGATTGAATGATGAAAAACTGACTATTTATGTGATGACCTGTTGTCATTTTTCTTACTTTCTATACCCGCCAGCTATATCCATTGTTGAAAATTTGTTTACTGCTTTTGATTACATTTTTGAGAAGATTTTGATTAATTAATTAATCTTGTTTTTACTTAGTAGCCATTACTAATTTTGTTTTTATATAACTTCTGAATATTTGCAATATTTGAGGGAATTTCTTTTATCTTCTGCACTTTCATTTATTCTTTAATATTTAACTTTCATATTCCACTTTATTAACATGCACACATTTTACTATATTTCTTTATATTTAAAATCAACTCGTTATTTACAATCTCATTTATTTTAAATAAATGGGAAGAGATACTTTTTTCTTTAAATTAAATGAAAAGAGATATTTTTTAATTTCATGTAAAAGATTTGTTTGTAAACTGTTATAATGTTAACTTTTAATTACTCTAAATTTCAACTATTTTTAATTTTTCTAAGTAAATTCCCTTCCCCAAATTACTCTTAAATTAATTCGTAAAACTTTACGAATGACGCGGGGTTTAATTCTCTTCTGGGCTAACAGTATTTTTTTTCTTTTTAAAACTCTAACTTTTATAAACAACAATTCTCTCAAACTTATTCTGATTTACATATTATTTATTACAACCTTAATTTCTTTTTATGAAACTTATTTTAGTCATAATGATTTTATTTATTAGAATTTTAATTTTAAAATCGATATGTTATTAAAATACAATTTTATTTTAATGATTGTAAACACAATCTTATGTGGAGCGCTATCATTAGCAGTACATTACACCACTTCCCCGACAAGGATAAAATGCGTCATTTTGTCCATTTTCTCTTGGATAACTTCTTTATTAAATCTGAACTATTTACATTAATTTTTATTTTTCTAAGTTTACTTCCTTTATAGCTGGACTATACATGCCACGGGCAATCTTGTTTGGTTATACTTTTCTTTTTTTAGGCTGACGACATTGCTTACAATGATCTAGTACTGAATGATGACCTCCAGGACAACACTATTTTTGTGATACAGGGATTTTAAATGATGCGGACGCAGAGTTGCTGGCTTACACCGACTTAATCGTAGTTGACATGAAGCTTCATTTGCCGGTTTTTTCTACTGGACTTTGTAAAAGATCACTGCAAGTGGCAGGATTAATCTAGTGTCCAATTCGACTTACTCTTTGGGAATAATATGAAATATGGGGACTCTCCCCCAAAGAAGTGATTCGTAGCTTACTCTCATTGTTCCTAGTATTCATTTTTAAAGAGAATGGAGACTCTCCCCCGAGAAGTGAATCCTAGCAGTCCATTACGGGTACTAATTTCATCCAGCCAACAGCTTTAACTTTTCCTAAAACTTAATTCTATGCTTGCTACCCTCCTTTCAATTAATTACAATCTCTTATACATTCCTAACTTAAACTTAGATTTATATTATTTATTGATCTTACAATATTATTTTTTAAACCATTTCTTTAACTTGCTTTTATTAACATGCATGTATTCAGAAAAAAACTAGTTTATTTTATTACGCTACTTTCCTTATTATCCACAGACATTCTTAGTTATCTTGATTACTTTATTATACATGTTTCCTTTATTTTTTTCATTTATTTAATCCTACAAACATTACTTTAAATCATCAATTTGATCCATTTATTTACGAACACCTTTCTTGGTTACTATGTGCGTGACAAAAAATAAAAAATCCCTTATCTAGTGAAGCTTCCATTATTATTATTTCACGAAAACAATTCGTTTTTTTTTTTAATTTAAAATTTATTATTTTAGCTTTAAATAGCGAAATTTCTGATTCAGGTTTATCACCTACGTCAAAATTTTATTCAAATTCTACTCCACTTCCAGTCCTTTGTTTCCGTTTTATTATTCTGTCCATTTACTAACTTTTAAACTCAGTCGGGCGGCTCTGTCTTTCTTCCTACTAACTCTATAACATAAATTAACTTTCCCCTTTCGTCTATCCCTCACTTATAATTTGTTGTCTTGTCTCTTTCCCGTTCTGTCCTATTTTCTGCTTCGTAAATCAGAAAACCCTCATACTTAGCAAAACTCTGTAGTTCTTCAAACTGTGAATATTTTTTTCTTTTTCTTCCTCTTTGTTTTAAATCTATGCTTGAAATGAACATTTACTTTAACCATTTCATTTTTATTTCCTTGTGAAAACTCTTTTACATTATCTTCTATCTTTTTCATTTCCAAATTGCTATACTCAATGCTCTCTTGATCTGCATTTTCTAATTCACCCATCCCTTCACTTGTCTCTTGCTACCTCGACTACCTTTCCAACTTCCTGACTCTCTTTATCCAAATCTAACTCTACAGCTTCTATAGTCATTGTTTTCTCTCTACATTCCCCATTCTTCCACCCCTCATTACCTTCATTTCTCTAATCATTTCTACTTTGAGTTCTTGTTGACTTTGCCTGAATTTCTGTTCATTTTCTAACCTTTCTATTCTTTTTACTAATTTTTCCATATTTCTCAGTATTGTTTTCATTATTATCCATGTCTCAGATATCTCCTCTTTCTCTCCAATTTGGGGATTTTTGAAAAATATCAGGCTTTCTTTCGGCTCCATTTGTTTATCCATGGTTATGCTGTACTTTTTTATTATTTTTAAACCACAAATAAAGTTAAACACAATATCCATTATCTCTTTGCATTAACAAATCAAATATTATTGTTTATTTATTCTTAAAACGGAACATACGACTGACACCGATCCCCTCGTCCTTTTCTCTACCCTTTCTCAATGCTCTAAATCCGCCCAAAATATCTAACCCTCTTTAATTCTTTCTTTTCATTTAAAGAAAAAAAATAGTTTCGGCCATTTCTTTCATTTTAATTATACCACTTTACAACTCTTAATTGTGATGCCACAATTTAGCGTTTCTTGAATATTTATTTTCTTTAATTTTATTTGACATATGTTTAATTAGTCACATGTCGGTTCTGGTCCCATGTTGGGAAAGCCAAATGAATCAGGTGGGGTAGGTAGATTGCTTGGGGAACTAAACTAGCATGAACTTTTTAATATAATCTAAACTTGTGAAAGCAAAATTATAAGACTTGTATACAAAAAAAAAATGATACAATTATTTATTAATTCGATCTACACCAATGCAATTTAAATATTGCTCCATACCGGCCCTTTAGGTAGAGAAGCCTAATATCCAGAGGGTACCCATGCCCAAGCCGGAGATATATATAAAATATATATAACTGTGACCACATTTCAAGGGCACATATCTTCTTGGCTGCAGAATTCAACATCTATCATTCAAAGCATTTTTTTTTGTTTCGGAGAGAACTCCAGGCGCCAGTTAATTACCCCAAAAGAGTAAATAATGCACTTTGAACGATGGCAAACTAACTCAGCGCCTAAGAAATCCCCACTAGCTCAATCAAAAGAATAATATACTGCATTACTGCTTTTATTAGTGGTAAAAGAATTGACCGACAGACATTAAGTTTTAAGGACAATTTATTTTAACTAAATGATTACTATTATAATTTTAAACTACTTTTATAACTTCTTAATTAGTCCAACACTGGTATTTTCTATAATAACCATGCATACCCTCTTAATTCATACAATAAAATATAAGGTATCTCAAAGCATTAAATAAATACACGAAATTAATATAAAATATAAAGCATTAAATAAATATACAACATTCAACACATCAATAGTTCATTTTGTGCTTGCTATAGAGTTCATTGGTTTTAATGACTCAGGCTTCAAATTATTGCAATGACTACATTAGTATCAGAAATGGAATAAGAAAATGTTTTCATTACCTATAGGATTTTGGACAATTTCTTGCTGTTTGCTGCTTCATGTAAGTTTTTTCAACCGGTTGGATCTGAGGTTTTTGTGGAGGTTCATATGATTGCTATTTCGTGATACTATCATTCAAGACAGATATCTGGCGGTTTCAAGTTATTAGGTAGGCATCACTTTTATCGGGCAGGTTGCTGATGTTCCATTGGCCTAAGGCTGTAGTCTGGCCGTATGCTTCTGATGGCTGCCAACACTGCATTGTCTTTAAATATATGAAAAACACTGTCTCTGGATACGTGACATGACTGACTGAAGACTGATTGTAAACTGATTCAATAATGAAAAACTGACTATGTGATGACCTGTTGTCATTTTTCTTAATTAGTTTCTATACCTGTCAGGTATATCCATTGTTGAAAATTTGTTTACTGTTTTTGATTACATTTTTGAGAAGATTTTGATTAATTAATCCTGTTTTTAATTAGTTGCCATTGATAATTCTGTTGTTTATGGATTTTTACTTAATTCTGTTTTTTATATAACTTCTGAGTATTTGCAATATTTGAGGGAACTTCTTTTAACTTAGAGTCTTTCATTTATTCTTTAATATTTAACTTTCATATTCCAGTTTATTAACACGCACACATTTTACTATATTTCTTTATATTTAAAATCAACTCATTATTTACAATCTCATTTATTTTAAATAAATGGGAGAGATTCTTTTTTCTTTAAATTAAATGAAAAGAGATATTTTTTAATTTTATGAAAAAGATTTATTTTTAAACTGCTGTAGCTTTAACCTTTAATTACTTGAAATTCAACTATTTTTAACTTTTCTAAGTAAATTCCCACCCCCGAATTACTCTTAAATTAATTTGTAAAACTTTACAAATAACGCAGAGTTTAATTCTCCCCCAGGCTAACAGTATTTTTTCTTTTTTATTTTCAAAACTCTAACTTTTATAAACAACAATTCTCTCAAACTTATTCTGACTTGCATATTATTTATTACAACCTTCATTTCTTTTTATGAAACTTATTTTAGTCATAATGATTTTATTTATTAGAATTTTAATTTTAAAATCTTTACGTTATTTAAAATATGGTTTTATTTTAATGATTGTAAATACAATCTTACGTGAAGCGCTATCATTAGCGGTGCAGTATATATGTACAAATAAGAGTTTTTCTAAAAAGTGTTGGAAGTCATTTGGATAAATTGTATTTATAGGATATTACAGCAAAATAAAGAAAAGTGTGATTTTGGTAATATTTATTTAATAATGCAAAAAGTTTTTATATGAAATAATAGTTATTGTATTGAGAAATTAGCAGATTTTGATCTGAAATATAGGCTTTTAAAAAAATTAGATAAGAACTGGATTGGATAGATTGATAAAGAGAAAAATTTATCTTTGAGAAATTAATCTGTAATAGTGATTTTTTTTTTTTAAATGATAACTTTTATTTAAATAAATCTCTAAATAATTCACTTATTTCTTGCATTTTTCACTATGTTTTATATTATTTGACTGTTTTGATTATCAGGTTTAATAAAAAGTGCAAAGAAGTTGTTAAATTAGAGATTTATTTACTTAATATGTGCAATATATATATATAAAATGAATGAAATTATTAGGTTAAATGCCTTCTTTTTTCCTCAAGAAAATTTTAGTTGTAATATTTATTGAAAGTAGAACTCTTGTGTAAGCAATAGTTCTAAGAAATAATTATGGGTGAAAGACATGTGGAAAGAAAATTCATCTATTTAATGAATGGAGTAACAAATCTATTTCTATTCAAGTTCTGCCAATTAGTTTAATCTTGAGAAATAGTTGTATTAATAAATGAAGCAGAATAATTGAGAAAAAGTAGTGTGCATTTCAAATTATATTGCTGGCATAAGATATTTATATTTGTTTTATCAGAATCATAAAGACATCAGTCCAGTGGAAAAAATTGTCAAAATTCTTCCAAGTTCGAGAGCAGCCACAATTGAACTTTCTTACCAAATGGACAGTGGTGTTACTGCCAGGATAGAGCATGATCAAGAACTGCAATGGACAGCAGGAGAACACATTCGAGGACTTTGTAAGCATGAAATAAATATTAAATTGGCTTTACTTTTGTATTTATTAAAAAGAGATTTAACATAATTTTCTTGCTTCAAATTTATTGGTACAAATTTCATTTTTAGCTTTTAAATTGTATGATGAAGCGAATAGAGAACTTGCCATTGAAACAAATTTAATTTTAAAATTAAAGGTTAGTTAATTTTTTTCATTAGATTTTAATATATGTGTATATACACTCACAGACATTGCATACAGAGAATCAATTAATGTATAAATAAAAGAACAGTTGACTATAATAAGAACTAAAAGTTTACTTTACATTCACCTTTTTATTTTAATATTTTTTGGTTGCTGATTCATTTTTATACCCCCCCCCCCCCATATATATATATATATACACACACACATCTTATGTACATAAATTATTATGTACTTTTAAGAGCAATTCTTTTCACTCTATTCAGGGCCATCAATTGTTAACTTTTAAGTTATCAGTAGACATTACAAATGGTTATATTAAATTTAAGTAATTTTGGTTGTAAATACCATCCTATGTAAAGGGTAAAAGATATTTCCCATTAGCATATGAGATCATTAAAGTACTATATATCATTACTGACTTAATAGATATGTAAACTGGCTTAGATTCAAAATCATTAGGATGTTTTTGAATTTCAGACTATTAGTTTGATAGAAAAAAATAAGTAAAAGATGACTACTCAATATAAAATGCATTAGATAGATTCTTACTTTTGAAGATGTCACGTACACCTATGCTATCTACTGATTACTTATACTTACAATAAATGGATCTGGAGTAGATTGAAGAGAAGATTATTCAAGGTAAATGGAATAATCATTATTTTTTAACTGAGAAATGAAAAGTAGATTTCAAATATTTTGTAGATTTAAATATATGAATGAAAATAATAGAAAAAATATTTCATTGAATTGTATGGAGTGGACAACAAAAACATTAGGCAAGAAAAGTTTTATAATTAGCAAGTTAATATATAATTTATATCCATGTATTATATAAGAAATTGGATAAATGTCTGGTTAATGTATTATAGGTATATAATTACGAGTGTTTAGGAAAAGGAGCATAGATAAGTTAGACAAAATGAATTAGAATTAAGATAAATGAATATGAATAAAAAAAAAGTTTTTAAATTATATATGAATACAAATTATACAAACTATGAAAGGATATATAACAGTGAAAATTTTCATTCTTATCTAGTGCAAAGGCGGGAACTTTAGATACCAGGAAAAGCAAAAATAGAATAAGGATTTGCATTGTATATGTAGTTTATGTAGAGATAGAAGTGACAGTATTGATATCTTATTTTTTGATGTATAATGTCTAAAGAGGTTCACAATAAATTGTATGATGAATGGGAGAAATTTAAAGGTAAAGTGAATCAAAAAGATAAGTTTTTGATTAGGTCTTTATAAGAAAACTGGGAATTATGAGTTTAGGACAGTGGAACTATTGAAACAGTTTTTTTTTAAAAAAATGGGATAGGAGAGTAAAAATAAATCAACTCTGGAAAAATAATTGAGGAATTAGGAATGTATTGTATGTAAGAGTTTTAAAGAGAAGAAATGTTTAACTTGACTATCATTTAACTGATGTATAAAAATTTCCGATTGTGTAAATTTAATGAATATTTGCTGAGGTTTTTCAGAGATACAATTGAAAATTTCCATTAAAATTGTTGAACATAACATGCAGTATAATTGGAATTACAAAAAAAAAATCAGAACATTAATATTTTTTGGTTGTAAGAGGAATGTTTTAGCATAGATTTGAAAATGTTGACACATTGTATTAATAAGAATTTGCGGTATTAAATAAAGAATCTTGACTCTAAAAATTAAAAGATTTATTTAAAAGGACAGTGTAAATAGGAAATATGCTATCAAGAGTATTGGTAAAAGCTTCTAAATTAGAAAAGATATCAATGAATTGTAGTTAATTTTGACTTGCTGCTTTGATTCTGTGTTATTAAGAAAATATTGAATCTTCTGTATATATATTTACAATTTGTATTTATTTGTTCAGTATAATTTTTCGAATAAGTCATTATAATCAATGACTAAATTTTTATTTTATTTTTGATTTTTTTTTTCATTGTTAGAGGAAGACACTTCAAATGTTGCAGAGATCACTGTTCTCCTAGCTTAGATATGTTTTTTGTGTTTCATAGGAGATTTTGATTAATAAAATGCTGTGATATTTTATCTTTACTCTTAGCCTGATAGTAATATTAAGAAATGAATGTACTTAGAAATGACTAATTGGCAACGCAACAAAGGTACTTTATATAGCAAGCAATATTGTATTCATTATTTTCAGGATTATTATCTGGGTCTTTATTTTCAGTAAATGCAACCCAGTATTTAAGAGCAACTCAAATGTATCTAGAAACAATCAAAGCTATAGTTGATAGCATAGCAGTTGAAGTCATGTTCTAACTTGTGATATTTACTTTGAAGTACAGTTTAATTATATAATGAAGCTGTGCATATATATATAAATATATATATGCTGGCTTCACCATTCACTATGGACTAACTAAGATCCTAAGTCCAACCACAATGAATGTATGTTTCTTTTTCAAACTAAATTTATCGTTTTCTCAAATAGTTGCCTAAATTAAAGAAGGAATTGGGTTAAAGAGAAAAGATTTAATAAAATAAAATATAGAAAGTTAAAATTATAATTGCAATTATTTTTAAAATATATTTGATAGAATTCGATAAGATAAATTTCTTAATTAAATAGAATCCATTAAGAAAAGGAATTTAATTAGTAAAACATTTTTCTGAATTAGATAAAAATAGATAACAGGAAAAATTTGAAACAACGGGCATGATTCGCTACTAATTAGCAGATTAAAAACATAATGGAAAAAAGGGTATAAATAAAAAACTTTTCTTTTGTTCTTGGTCTTATGTTTGCGGGTAACCTGTGCTGAAGGTCAGAGAGAAATATTAAGAATTTTGTTGGAAGAAATTTTGCTGAAAAATTGGACAATATAGCGAACTCTTGCTTGCTGTACTTACTTCAAGCTACACTCTATTCTTTCAGCATATAAATAAAAATCCAGAAATGTGTTGTTCTGCAAAAATGCGGGGGTAACCTCTTTGCCTTCGCTCTCCTGAACCGTTTCTGAGGACGGAGTCGTAACCATATAAGCCAACCAGAGAACTAAAGTGTCTACCCTGTATCCATGAATATCTGCCCTCAAAACATGGAAAAACAAATTTGAAGAACCGGGAAGACCTGTGGGAAACATCTAATGAACTTATCTTGACCCACCCCATCTAGTTACCAGTAACATTACCATAAATTAACAAAAAAATCTCTTTGTAATTTACAAATATTCTAGAGTTATGTTTTTTTTATATATATATGGTCTTTTAAAATCTACGTATTCATATCTTGTAAAATGGTATTTCATTAATTGCTTTCTTTTCTTTTTTTTAATATCGTAATGGGTGGGATTATTATATATATAATGGCGGTGATAGCTTTTATAAATTTAATTGAAAATTACTTCGTTTAACTTTCTGCCATTATACTCCAATAATTAAGTTATTTATTTTATATAGATATTTTGGAAGGAAAAGGAAGCAAATCATAGAAAGTGCAAAACTCTATTTTTAAAATCAAGATTTAATTGCTAAATATTTTATTACAAAACTTTCAATATTTTAATTTGATTTTTTATATATATATAAAAGAAAGATCCTTATCAAATGCCTTTATATTTTAGTCAATGAGGGGTTACAAATTTAAAGTTATATTTTAAAGAGCGTGAAATAAAACGTTCGCATTTATATTTTAGTAATAAGAGAGAGTACATTTTGACAATATGTATTAAAAATTATTAAATAGCATTGACTCTGTGGTGTGTTGGTTAAACTTCAACTAAATCAATAAAATATCCGCCCTCTTGTTTTAGTGATCTGAATTTTATAAAGGGGAAGTTACTATTTTCTGCAGATTTTCAGTGATAGTTGAGCATTTGTAATATATATATGTTTTTGCAGAGGGTTTCTTTTTAAATTTAAAAGGTCGTTGAGCGTATTTATATGATATCGTGCCTCGGGTGATCTCCTGGGCCGCTCAGCATATATTACAGTGCTTCTTTTTGCCAAGTTCGCTTAAGTTAACATATCTACATTTGGATCTTCTTAAAATAAATAAAATGTTCTGGATCTCATGTCGATCTCAGTCCCTTCAATGTATGTAACTGGACATAAGCAATAAAACTCCAATCCTGAATCTGGGTCACGCGTTTAGCGAACGGGTTCCATTTTTCTCTCTAACCTAGCTTAGAGACGGAGAGCTATCCGGTCTTGTGTTAACCTCTTGGTAACTGTTATGTCTCGAGCCCCACAGCCCACTATATGCTATCGCCTTTGTGAAAGGTCTTGTATATTTATATTTATTAAGAAATCTTTCTCAAAATTTCATCGAAATGTTGCAATTATAGCTGGAAATTCCTGCTGGGGGTTACTTTCTCATTTTCATTAATCATCAGCAGGGCTACGATTCAAACCAGTCCAGAGTGTTTAGTTGAGTTTGACCACTTATTTAATTTCATGTTCCCCATCCATAGAGTTAATGAATCATCTCTCTCTCTCTCTTGATTTCCTTTATGTAACACTTCCATTGGCTGGAATATTTTAAAGATGAAATTATAATGTAAAATTTTATCTATTCTTATCATTATGATCAGATGGATCTTTCGTAGATGTCTATCCGGTTGCAGTGAAAATAGCCTGCGACCCTATTAATAAAGCATGTATGAATTCTTTTAATGTAAATAATAAAAGTTTCTGTTATCTTTCATTCACTATAAATAAAACCACTTAGTGTTGTTTTCTTTTGTGACATACGTATGTACATCTGATCATTATATATATATATAAAAATTCCTTTTCGTGGTCTCTTCTCTCCCTGACCACCGGGCATAAATGAAGATTAAATTCTAGTGAAGTTTGGGGAGTAAGTCGCTTAGTAGCAATCTAGAGGAGTAGGTGAGGTTCGAACCCCCTCTATCTGCATCTCTAGGTTAGGTTGAAGCAGCTCTACTTTTCTTACTGTTACAATAAGGGATCATTACATTCAAACTCTTATTCACTTTTTTATATTTTTTCTCAGTAAATTTAAGGCCTATGTACATACAAAAGCCACATGCACCATATATATGTAATTGTAATAAAAATTAAAAAAAAACAAAAGCAATGAAAGTGGGATGCTGGAAATGGTAATGCTCATTTAAACTATCTATCTTGACTTTGGGAATTTATCAAATAATATTCTTTTTATGCATGAAGCCATAATAAAAACTGAATTTTAATAAATTATATTGATATTAATTTTAAAAAATGAAACAATTTATAATATTAAAGCTGCCATAAAAATATCAGAGTTTTATATCAGAATTTATTGTTTTGAAAGAAAATTATGCATTCAACTTTCATTCTTATTAGAAGTTATTTAAATGCAATTCATCTCTAATATTAATCATATTTATTGATAATTAATAATGATGATTAATTTAGTTAAATTTCATTATTAAATTAAATAGAAGGTTTTGAATTTAGGATTTTTCAATCTATATTCATCCTCCACTCCATCTCAAACAACCGACATGTGGCCACATACATGCGAAAAAGATATATTTCCCCATTATGCGTATTTTGTGCAAAATCAGTACTTGTCATTTGTGCCAGATTATAAATCTTTCACACATACATGTAGTTAGTGCTTGGCTTATATTAAGATAGCAATTCCTTAAACTTTGATGGACAGGCTTCAAGCTTCCCACCCTTCGAAATATTCAGCCATCCATTTCATTGAAAAACCAATGATGGAATGCTCAAAACTCTTGGTGGATTTGATATTGTAGTCATACTCATTTAGACATTATGCCAATCTAATTCCTCATATTATCAGACATCACATATCTTTATTTAATAGGAGAGGGATGGGCTGAACTTACAGACATAACCCTATTTCCAAGGCAATATGTAATTAGACTATTCATTCAGTGTACTGAATGTTTTTTACATAATTAAATAGTTGGATTTGAACATGTAATTTTTCAGTCTATATTCATCCTTAACTTCATCTCAAACAACCGACACCCCTGACTTCATACATGTGAAAAGAATATATGATCCCCAATATATGTATCTGGTGCAGAACCGCACTCGTCAGTTGGACTAGACCATAATCTCCCACACATATATACAACCAGTGCTTAGCTTATATTAAGATAGTAATTTCATAAACTTTAATGGACAGACTAATTTCTTCATTCCAACTATTTAATTGTCCATTTAATTGAAACACCAATGATGGAATGTTCAAAGTCCTTAGTGGATTTAATATTGTAGTCATACCCATGTAGACATTACATCAATCTAATCCCTCATATTATTGGACCATTATGTATCTATTAAAGTTTAAGAAATTTTTATCTTAATAGAAGCTAAGCACTGATTATATATGTATGTGGGAGATTATGATCTAGCCAACTGATGAGTTCTAGTTCTACACGAACTACGTATATAGGGAATCATATATCTTTTTTGCATTATGTCGTTGTGTGAGATGGAGTGGAGGATGAATATGCATTGAAAAATTTTAGATTCAAATTCCTCTAACAGGCTAATTAATTATTAAAATAATAAATTTAGTAGATAATAGCATTGTATCATTTGTAATTTTTAAAAATATCTTATTTTGAAAATAAATAAATAGAGTTAATAAATGATACTATTTTTAATATTTTTTTTTTTATTATTTAATTAAAACAGGGTATTTAATTTTTTTTTTTCTATGACCTCATCTTATTTTAAATTTTCATTCATATATTAAATTTACATTTTCATTCATGTTCATCCTCACATCAATCCTGCTTTTGAACATCTCTAAAACTACATAGTGTTTTCTTTTTCACTTTTATGAATAAATATATATATATTAACAATAAATTTTTTTTTTCTTTCACAATGCAATCTTATTATAAGGGGCATGAAATTTTAATTCTTTTGATATAAATTGAATACAAATAACTTTATATATGAAAACATGTAAATGAATGTTTTTATTAGTTGAAAATATTAAAGATCAAAGATTATATTAAATGAAATATTTTATTATTATTATTATATTTTTTAATTTAGGTGAATTGGACTTCAAAATTAAACAAAGATACTGTAATAAAAGGATTACTTCCGGATGTTAAAGTGCCAAATGGTATTGCAGAAACTAAATATTGCCACATTAGCTTAAATGACGGATTAGAGTTTTCATTTACCATTAAGTATGTTTTTTTTTTTTAAGTGATAATTTACTATAAATATCTGCTACAAGTTTTATTTTGATATTGAAATTAGCTTAATTTTAATATTTTAAAACTAGCCTTTTTGGAAGTAGCAATAAATATAATTTATATATTTGTAATTAATTTTTATTAGCAATTCATATGTAATTGTGGGCGCAACATTGGTATTAATTGGCTTGCACTCACTTGTCAATAGTTGTATTAAAAGCATAGATGGTAAATCAAATATGCTTAGAGCCTATTATTATATAAAGCTACATCTATTGATCTTGCTCAATTTGGGACTTGATTCTATTAGAAGCCTGATAATTCCAATGAGAAAATATTATTTTTAAGCACAAGAATGAATGATATTCAATTTTTAGTGTTCCTATAAAGATTAGATATAAAAGCAATTTCAAACAATCTGGTTATTATTTATGTATACATTCTAGACAGTGATCTTGATAAAAGTAGAATACGTATGAAAAGAAACACCAAAAGTCACAGTATATTAGTAATAGGCAATTGTAGTGCTGTGGTGGAGTAGAGAGGTGATTATTAAGTGATGGGAAATTATAAATTAGGTGTAAGAAAAAATGAAGTGACCATTGTGGAAACAGAAATAGATTTTATTGAGATTATGTTTTGACACAATAGATTCAACAACAGCAAAAATGCATGAGTGTATCCTGGATTTAATATAGATTTGGGTTACAGTTTATTAATTGTAAAATTGAGATTGTCTTTTCAAATAATAAGAAAATCTGAAACAAAAAAGATGTATGCTATTAATAAATTGAAAGAATATTAGGAGAAAATTTAAAAATTTTTTGAATAAAAGAATAATTGTAAATTACAGATAGCTGATTGATAATTACATTTAAATAAAAAAATGGAAATTGTGTAAAGAAAATTTCAAGATATTGTTGTGAAGAATATAAATAATAATGGAACTAAAAACAAAAAAGTCTTTGATTAGCAGTAAGACGATGAATAGGCTAGTAGAGTGAAGATGGTAGGAAAAATGTGACTTCTTTAGAACATAGAAATAAGTATAGAAGTTTTAACAGTGATTTGAAGTATGAAAGTAGTTATTTTAGGAGAGGATAGAAGAGAAATTATATAAAAAAGGATAAGTTTAATGTATAACAATAAAACAATTTGAATGAAAAAAAAGGAATAGGAATTAATAAGTAATCCAAGATAGAAATGGTAAATTATTACTAAAGAAAACGGATGCATTGAAAATTTGTGAAAAATATATAAATATTAAGCATATATAATATAGAAATAATAAATCTTCAACTATGTTATTTGATGAAATACATTGTGCAATATTGAAGAAAAAAGTTGGTATTAGTTCTAAATGAAATGAAGAATGACAAAGCATGAGAAATTTATGCAATTTTATTCAAATCATTGATATTTGGAATATAATAAGTAATTTAGGAAAAGGTAATAATTGTTTTGAAGTTATTTTACTAGCAAAGCACTAAACTAACTTTTTAGTCAAATTTGAATATTTTAAAACTGCTTACATTAAAATAAGTAAATCATTTTATAAATATTCATTTATAAATAAATTATATAATTATAAAAAAGAAATGATTTGGACTGTATTACTCGATGATTTTGAAATTATGGTTTTAAAACTTTTACTAACATAGAATTTATTTAGTTTTTAATCAGTTTTGTCTTTACTCATTTGTCTGTATTAGAATAAATAATGTATTTATTCTCTATGTAAAAATTTTCTAAATCAGTTTTTCTTTGCATTGTACTACATTTTACAGAAAATTCACAATCCTCTAGTTAGCTAGAAACTTGAAACACCTTAACATCCACAGAGACACGATAGATTTTTTTTATTTCCGTTTTTATTACAATTAATTGATTTTGGAGTTTAAATATGCTAGAAATTGGTTATATGCATATAGTAAGATTTAGTTGATCAAAAATATAATATTCATAAATAAATAATTCCATTTGTATATCGTGATTTTTTTTTTTATTTGCAAGTTATAATAATTTATATAAAAATAAGTTATCTATAAATTATCATTTTTCAAAATGAAACATGATAGGAGTTAGCCCAGTTAGCTAATAGTTTATTTGCACCGAAGTTAATGAATTATCTCAAGTTAAGTCTTTATGAATAACTTTTTAAAGATTAAGTTATGAAATACCTGGTATAGTTTTTCCATTTTTTATTGAAAATAAGTTTTAATTATGAATTTGAATGATCATTGTATGTTATAAATTATGTTTTAGACAAATTTCTTAACTTACTGGCCTCTGGAAAAAATTTAATTAAATATCTTTTGGCAATCAGCATATTCAATTATTAACAATAAAATCTATGATATCAACAATTTTATTGAAGTGTAATATCTAAATCTTTCCTTAAATACATTTTCAAAATTTAATATTTTCTGATACATTTTACAATGATATTAACAAAAAAAAAATACTTGCTAGTTATAAAAAGTATGATAAAAATATTTGTGATCCTATTTCTACAGTTTTCATTTCATAGAATATTAATTTAAGCGTTATGACTTTCTGATTTATATTTATAAATCCTATGAATATAATAAGTTCATTGTCAGAAATAAATATGATCAAACAATTTTATCTACTTATTAAAGAAAAATATGTTTGATATTCCCTTCCTTTTTAAGTATAATAAATTATTTCTCAATAATCTCTAAAAGTAAAGAGATGTTCATAGTGGATTTTTTAGAATAATATTTTCAAACTTAAAATTTCTAAGTAAAATTTTGATGAAATAAAATTTTGTATGATTTGGAATCAGGTATTTGTAGATTTGTTTTATCATCCTGCTTGATTTAGCATGGTATTAAAATAGATTTGATCTATAATTAAAGATTCTTAATCAACTTTTAAAAGAAGAAATAATTCAATTTATTTTATTGGGTTGTTGTATTCATTCTTCTATTTATGTACTCGAATATTACATAATCTTCCAACATCTAACCAAACAATCATTTTTCTTTTTAGTCTGTTTGATTGAAAGCTCTAATTAATGTAAACTAGCAATGTCTTTCACTGTAGTCTTTAACTGAAATGCTATAAAATGTGTACAATGTTAATAGACCAGTAAAATTTGATAACATCTGATTTTTCAATAACACTTGAAGGGATCTCAACTGATCCCTTCATCTTGATTTAAGAGTTAAAAATAGACATATATCATAAATTTTTTTTACTATTATGCATAAAGAGTTCAATATTTTATAATAGTAAGATTATTATTTTTATGATAGTGAATATTTGCACTTTTTAATGTTTTAATAGCTATAGATGCAGGTTGCATGATTAAATTTTGAGAAACATAAAAAGTACTATTTACATATCTAAAATAGATGGCAAAGGCACAAATAAATTTGCCGAATGAAAAAAAAATATCATTAGAATATCTATTGCTGCTATCTTGCAGGAAATAATCTAATGTTGAGAAAAAAAAAAGGAAATATATTTAATGTGTTTTTCCTACAATGCATCTTATTATCTTTATTCATTTGATTTTATGATTTGATACAGCAGCTTACTTTGCAAATTAAAAAAAAAATATTTTAGAATAAAAAAGTATACATGTTTTAATTCCATTAAATTTTATATAAACCCATACATATGTAATGAAGTTTTTCAAGGTTTTAAACTCTTAAACATTTTCATTATAATTTACTTCTGGTTTTAACATACTGATTTTTATAGAAAAATCACAAACATTTTTGAAAAATTAATCTTTTTTTAAAATTTTATAAATCTTATGTTATATATATATTGTATATTTTAAAGAAATAATTTGTAAACAAAATTTAAAAAACCAATATTTTTGATATCATTTAAGATTATTATCTATTTTTGATAGCAATCTATTCCTATTGTTTTTATAACAACAGATATGAAAAAGCATTTTCAAATATTGTATGTTTTTTTTATAAATCATTATACTGCTAAATTAAGAACTCTCACAATAAGGCATAATTATAGATACAGTAATTGTAAAGTATTACCAAATTCATCACTTTATTTTGCTATAATATCTTATAAAAATACAATATATCCACTACTTTGAACACTTTTTTGCGAAAACCTTTTATTGATCTATGTTCCAGAGCTATGATATTATGAGCAACATAAAATAAAATACATAACTATATAAATAATACCATAAAAAATGTAAACAATAAAATTAATAAAAACATAAAATATAACAAAACATAGTAAAACTGAAATAAATATAATCAAATCCAAATAAAATAATCCAATTAATATAAAATAAATATAAATTATACATTCCTGATTGTATACATACATATTCATGAACAACTATTAATTTAAATTGTTTTTTTATAATCTTCTAATTATTTCTATTCCTTAGAAACTTAAACTTTAGTTTTATTAGCTCCACCTTAATAAAATACTTTAATAATTTTATTTCCATATAATTCTTGATTTAACCGTAATTCATTTAATATTCTTTTTAAAGTTTAAATCATATATCTATTATTTTCTTATTCATTTTTCTGTGATTAATAATATTTTATCTTTTATTTTTTTCATATTTAAAAACTATAAATATTATAATCTTTTTACTTTTATTTTAATTTTTTTTTAAAAATAAAAAAACTTTTTTTTTTTTGAATATGCCTAGAGAAACCTGTTAGCCACTTTATCTTCCCTTTCCATTCCCTGCCCTAAATTTTTCCCATATTCCTCTCTATCCTTCTCCATCCCATTTCCACAACACAATCTTTGTCAACTCCATGGCCTTTATATCTAAATCTCCCTTTTCCCAAACCCAGCATAAAACCCAGGAACCCACTTTCAGTATAATCACTTAGTTTATATTTATTCTTCCACAACTTCATTATTTGTATCCTTTCTGTTTTCAAGCATTTACATTCAATTAATAGATGCCTAATATTTTATATGCCTTCCTTACATAATTTGCAGACTAAATCCCCCATATTTTTCCATTTAGGTGTATATTCCATTATTGCTTAAGTTCTTGTTTGAGCCTTAAACAGTAAACTACTTTCCTTGTTATTATCAAATTAACTCACATTCAATATTCAGTTTATTTCTATATATATTTAAAACTCTTTTTACTCTCCATACTATTTCTCCATCTCTCCAACTACCTATTCTTTATTCATTCATCTATTCTTCTATGCTATTTCTTGCCACTATAACACTCAACAATTCTCCTAACATAATCATCCCATCTTTTGTATAAGTATACTGACATAAATTTTTTATCCCCGGACTACATTTCTCAACTATCTTGTTGTCTGCCCTTTATTCATAGCCCAATTAAATACTATTTTGACCATTCTCTTATTATTCATAAATTATAATCTATTGAACATTTTCATTTTGCTTTTTGCATCGCTAATATAAAAACTTGATCATCCCATTTCTCCTTGAATTGTCTCCTTTGCCTTCCTCACATCTGCATCTAATGTATGCCTTCCTATTTCTCTGTACTTTTTCTAAGTAATGTAACACCCCTTTACTAATACATAATGCATCATTACCATGTGTTAACCCTGCTACTGCCATTCTCTTTCATACAATTCTAGCTACATCATCTTTATTATATGAAAACACTTCATCATTATTATATGAAAACACTTCATCAGTCCTGTTCTTTTCTTTGCTTCATTTATCAATTTTTTTCTCCATCTAAGCAATTTCTCTGATTATTTAAGGACGATTCCCAAATAGTTATACCTCTTCATCACCCTTAACTTTATATCCCCCACTAAAATTTTTTTGTCTTTTTTTTACCCCAGTATTAATCATCATTACTGTTGATTTTTCTCTACTAAATTTAATCCCCATCTCTTCACCCACATGTCGTAAACATAACTTCCCTCTTTCTATGCACAAGAAGACATCATCGGTAACTAAAAGATCCGATAATGTATATACTCCCTCGCCACCTATTAATGGTATTTCTACCACTCTTCTTATTTTTATTGCTCTCTTCGTTTCTCTCAAATACAACAAAAACAAAATAAGTGACCTAGGACATCCTTGCCTTAGTCCCATCCCATTTTTAACCTTAATTGATTCTATAGTCGATGTATTAACAAACTCCACTTCTCTCTTTTGATTTTTTATATAAATAAAGATATTCCCTAATTGATACCTATAGTAATTATTTTCATATAATCTCTTAATAATATCCACTAAAGCTCCATTCATTCTCAAATTTACTAAACTTACCCATAATCTATTTCTATTTACTCTATCATATAACTGACTATCTATTTCTACTCATATCTGTAAGTTGTATAACAAATAAATTATCTCCTATATGTCTATCCGATTGAAAACTTTCCTTGCATTTCTTCCACTATATTATTTTCTTTTTTCATTTTGCAATCCTTCCAGTCACCATATATGCAAAAACTTTATATAACACTGATGTTACCACTATCAGTATAATTGCTTAACTTTCTATGATCCTTATCCTGTCCTTTAAATACTAGCCTTACTCTTGTATTAGTCCAACTATCTGGAAAATATCTCTTCTATGCCATCTTATTAAAACATGAAATAGGTTTAACTTTGCTTTATTTCCTAAATTTATCACCATCTCTGCTACCCATCCATCTAAACCTTTTGTCTTTTCACTTTCTTTCCTGCCTCATTCAGCTCATTTTCTGTAAATCTAATATTTCCATCAGTATATGCTTTCATGTTTGTTGTCACTGTTCTTCACATCGATCATCTTTTCTACATCCATTACATACTTATTTAAGATTGTTTCTAATTCCTCTCTAGAGCTACTCTCTATTCTTATTATCTAGTAATACTATTTGTCTCCCCAACATTCTTACTTTTAATGTATTTCCAAAATTTTTTACTCCCATCTCTTCCACTTTGTTAATATCCTTCAACAATTTACTATTCAATTTCATTCTCTTTATATAATTATCTATTTTAGCCAACTTCTTGTTTTTTAAATACTTCTCCCATTTAACATTAACATTTTTTTCACTTTCTTTGTTCTTAATAGTACATTTATATTCTTTGCATCTTTTTTCCTCTCTTTTACACTTTTACTAACTCACTTTTCTATTGTTTTTATTCTTCTAAATATTCTCACTTAAAAACCTATTTGCCACTTTTTCTACTTCACCACACCAGACGTTATAGTCATCCCCAACCAACACTTACATAATTTCTTCAACTTTTATTTTATATTCTTGTAACTTATTCCTATACATCTTTCACTAGCCTTTCTACTTTTATTATAATTTTCCATTGCATTACTAACCATTTCTATTATAAAGAAATTATGATCACTATTATATACTCTCTCTTCCTTATCAAACTCTTTAATTTTCCGTACTTTATTTATTCTCTTTTTCTCTACTAATACATAATCTATTGTGTGAAATATATTATTGCTAAAGCATGTGTACTGTTCCTCATAAATATTTGACAAATTTCCAGTGCTCAAATTCACTCTCTGGCAAATATTTTTTCAAAAGTTGTCCAGTTTTATTATTTCTATTATCAATTTCTTCAGTATGCCCATTCATATTTCCTATAATCATTATTCTCTTTCCTTTTTTTTTTTTTAAAACCCTGTAAATCCTTAACTAGGATTCATATATATTACTGTTCTTCTCCATTATAGTTTGACTATTTCCAGAGGCTATATACATTATAGCCACCCTCCACTCCTGTCTTTCTAACCTTATCTCAAACCACAAATGCTCTTGACATTTAACAATATTTAAATTATTTTTTGACATAACTTCTATACCACCATCCCTTATTTTCTTTTCTATTTATATCCTGCCATACCAAGACTTCCAGTATAGGCTTTTATGTGTTTCCACTACTGCTAGTTTCTCAAGCTCTTCATCTTTAACTGCTTTGTTTAATTCCAGCCACTTCTCTGGTGTCCTATCTCCTTGCATATTCAAATATCCAATTTTAACAATTTTTTTTTTCCTAACTACTCTTATAAATTCTTTTGACTCTTTCTACTCCATTACATTTATAAGTAACTGGCTTACCGTTAATTTTACAGATTCATTCCTTCTCCATATTTACTTTTATACCTAAATCAGCTACCTTCTGTTTATTTCTTACATCCCATCCATTCTTTTTCTTTCTGCTAAAACTACAATTTCCCAAACTATATTCTTTATAAATCAAACTCCCTAATACTTCACTTCCTTGTTTTTCTAAGTGCAATCCATCTTTATTATATAACTCCCTCTTACTAATAAAAAAATCCCACACATCTATGAACATAACATCATTTCTCTCATGTGATGTGACTTCCCTTTATACAGAGTCCAGAAACTCTCAGCAACTATGCCCAGAGAAACCGGTTAGCCAATTGGCATTCCCTGTCCTATGTTTTTCGATATCGTGCTTCATCCCATTTCCATAACATAATTATTATTTGTACCTTTTGTGCTTTCAGGTATTTACATTTATTTAACAGCTGCCTAATATTTTGTATGACCTCCTTACACAACTTGCAGACTAAATCACCCACATTTTTCTATTAACGTGTATAATCCTCTGTTGCTAAAGATCCTGTTCGAGCCTTAAACAGTAAACTACTTTTTTTTGCTATTATCATAAATTAACTCACATCCAATATTCTGTTTACTTCTATATATTATTTAAACTCTTTTTACTCTCCATACTAGTTCTCCAACTCCCTATTCTTTATTAATGCATCTATTCTTCTATCCTATTCTTTACCACCATAACACTCAACAATTCTCCTAACGCAATCATCCCACCTTTTGTACAAGTAAACTGACCTAAATTTTTTGTCTAATTCTTCTGCATATCGCATTACCTTTCTCATTCATCTTATTATCTGCCCTTTATTCATTAACCCAAGTAATACTATTTTGGCTATTCTTTTATTATCCATAAACTGCAATCTACTTAATATTTTTATTTTGCTTTTCGCATCTCTCATATAAAAACTTAACCACCCCATTTCTCCTTGAATTGCCTTTTTTACAATCCACACATCTACATCTAATGCATGTCTTCCTACTCTTTGTCCTTCCAAGTAATCTAATACCCTTTTACTAAGACATAATACATCGTTACCATATATATTAACCCTGCTACCACCACTCCCATACATTTCTAGGTACGTCATATTTATTGTATGAAAACTGTTAATTTCTTGATCAATTCCTTTTCTTTGCTTCATTTATCAATTTTTTTGCCCATTCATCCAAGCAATTTACTTAAGACAATTATCAAATAGTTATATATATTCACCACCCTTAACTTTACATCCCCCAATAAAAATTCTGTCTTCTTTTCCCCCAGTATTAATCATCATTACTATTGATTTTTTTTCATTAAACTTAATCCCCAATTCTTTACCCACCCTTGCACATGTCCTCAGCATAACTTCCATATCTTCCCTTCTTTCTGCACACAAAAAGACATCATCTGCAAATAAAAGACCAGATAATGTATATACACCCTTTCCACCTATTAATGGTATCTCTCTCATAAGATCTTATACTCTCCTCCCTCTATTACATATTATTTAAACTATATCTATAATCACTACACTATATTTTTTATACATTTTAAAATTATCTTATATTCTAATTTCCTCTATCACATATTTAAACTATATTTATAATCACTACAAAATTTTATTTATATATATTATATACTTTAACTTTTATTATAATTATTATGCTAAAAAAATTTTTTTATTATATTATGTAATATCTAGGTACTTTCTGGTTAGCTGCACCCCAGCCGCTAGAGGCGCTGTTTCTGTGTAAACTCACAGAAATACCCAGAGTAAGGGCCAAAAAAGCAGACGACGCAAATTCCAGCCGCTGGATGGCGCTGTTCACCATGCGTATGCACAGGAAGCTTCCACAAGCCAGCTGGCAGCAAAACTGCCCACTTGGTGGCGCTGGTTGCAATGTGCAAGCCCATTTAACTTACGTCGTCTGCTACCAGCACTACCAAGAACCTAGGTGGAGCTGATTCTCGTAAACAGATATAGTTTACATCGTCTGCTACACCAAGATTCTAGCCCACTCCGTTGGGTGACGCTGTTTCTCCACGTTTACACACGGAGAAACAGCATTCTCTAACCGCAATATTATTGCAAGGGTAACGTCTACGCACATATTACTTAAAACATATGCAGCGTATAATATAAAGGTGTCAATAATGTAGAAGTCACATCTATTTAAATCTGCTTTGATTATTAATACTGTTACATGGAATTTCGTCCTGTCATAAATCCATGTATTTTACATTCATTGTTTTTAAAAATAGATCTTTTTTTTTTTAATTTTTTTTTCTAAAAATGATTTTTTTTTTAAAATCAAAATATGACCACGACTATTTACATTTGCTTTCACAACGTAACATTCTAATTTCACCTGATTTTAAATTAATTTATTTTTTAGAACCGATCTTTTTTTAAAGATTATTTTATGTAAAAATAATTTAAAAAAAAAAAAAAAAGTAATCTTTACAGCACTGTAATCATTAATCAAAATAAATAATAGTTTATTAGTTGATATTGTGAATTGGTAAATATTCAAGATTCTTTAAACCATCTAGCTACTTGCAAAAATCTGTAGAGATTACAAACAGTAAATAAATTCAAGTATAATTATTATTAATTCTTTTAAGTTTGCCCGTATTTGTTTTGATCACAATCAATCTCGTAAGTTAATAATTGTTGAAATCTACGGAAAATGCTATAATACATCGTAATGAGAATTCTAGACATATCATTCAAGTATAATTTCAAGTCACTACGAATCTTTTATGAACTGTCATTTTAGTAATAGTTATTAGAATTTGTTAATAATCATAACCTAAGATTGATCGTATAATATCAGAGGAAAAAAGAAAGAACTTTACTTATGTAGACTGCTGGAAGTGATGAAGAGAAAAATAAATATGCTATCAATTAATGAAGCTGAGAAATTGTCAACAATACAATCTATCATCATCATCATTATCAATCCACTGCAGGATGAAGGTCTCTCCAAGTTTAATCCACCTCCAATCTTTAGCTTCTCTTCTCCACATCACCCCTGCACACTTTCTTATTTCATCTATCCATCACACATGTGGTCTCTTCCTGTGTCTTCTACAATCTCTTGGAATCCAGTTTAAGATTTCAATTGTCCATCTATTATCATCTCTTCTAGCAATATGTCCAGCCCAACTCCACTTTAAACTTTTAATTTTTTCAATAAAATCAGTTACATCTTATTGTTCTCTTACTGATATATTGCGTTTTCGATCTCTTCTTGTTACTCCCAACATGCATCTCTCCATACTTCTTTGAGTGGTCTGAGGTCTCTGTATTGCTATTCTATTAAGTGTCCAAGTCTCAGATCCATAAGTAATAACTGGTAAAACACATTTGTTAAAAACCTTCCATTTCAAACACATAGATATATTTCCTTTTAGTATCAAGTTATTTCTACCAAAAGCACTCCAAACAAGTTTAATTCTATGATTAATTTCATCCATTATGTTTCCATCTGTATTAATAATCTGACCAAGACATTTGTAACTGTTAACTTCTTCTAACTCATTATAAACAATCTTTATTTTCATATTTTGAGAAAACTCATTAAACATTACTGTAGTCATTTTAACATTTATCTTTAGTCCTAATTTCATCTGATACCTACTGCAACATTTCCTGAAACTCTAAAGCATTATTTGCAAAAACAACTAGATCATCTGCAAAATCTAAATGACTTAAATAATCTCCAGTTACTTTCACTCCTTTAGTTTCCCATTTAAATCCATAAAATACTTCTTGCAACACTGCTGTAAAAAGTTTTGGAGATATGGTGTCACCCTGTCTCAATGTTGACTTTACTAGTATAATATAAAATCTTATTGTTGCTGAAATATTCTTTAAAATATGACAATATCCTGGATCTATATCCTGATGATCCAATCCTTTAATCACTGAAGAAATGTTTATAGAATCAAATGTCTTTTCATAACCTACAACTTTTCTCAATACCTGGATATGATCTACTGTACTAAAACCATTTTTAAATCCAGCTTGTTCGCTTGGTTGGTGGAAATACAATATTCTTTGTACACGAGTTGTAATTATCATGGTAAAAATTTTGTTATATCAAAGTTTGCTATAAATAAATTGTAATTACTTTGATAAAGATTTTGTATAAAACTGGTAAAAGATTGAAAATCTGTATTTTCTAATACTTCCTTCTGTGCTAATATTTTCTTTATTACTTTTTCAAAATATCAGTATTATTACCAAATTTTCCCAATCATTTTATACATTCTTTATCATTTAGACATTTAATATATAATTTAGCTAATATTTTTTTTATTTTTTCATCTCATTCTAAGATATCACTTATTATTTTATCATTTTAAGGAGCCTTTCATTTCTTCATAGATATCATGGGCATTTCAGAAGATTTAGTAACTGTAGTAGATACTTTGTTTTCTTGTTTTTATTACTACATAATTCTTTATAAATGTCTTTCTCACATTGCATCATGTCTGTCATCTTCCTTTTTAGTAATAGTTCTATTTTTTTACTTTTTATTGTTGAAACATCTTTCTTTCAAATAATAAGATGTTTTCCACTTTTGAGATTTTTATTTTTTTTTCATAGATTTTTTTGCCAATTCAAAATTATCTTATAATGTAATTAATTCTTTTTATGCCATTTTACAAAACTGTAAATACTCAATTTCTTTAATGGATTATTTTTAAAATTTTTCATATTTTTTAATACATTATTTTATTTCAGTAGAAAATTTATTGATCAATTGTTGCTTTTTTTATACCAGCCATCTTTCTTGCAGTTCTTACTAGTGTACCAGTTATCTTCATATTAATTTTATTCATTTCTGAACAATGTTTAAAATCTGTTAATATTTTAAAACAATTTTACAAGTTCCAATTAACATTCATTAACTTATTTTATAAGATGAATATATTAACAATTGCTAATACTATATTGCTTAATATTTTTTTTCTCTAGATTTATATTAACATGTAACTGACATCTTACTAACTAATAATCACTGCCTATGTTCAGTCTATTAAAAATATTAGTCTTGAAATACGTATTTTTTCATTAGTCAAAATATAATTCAATTCTGCTGCACCTTCATATGGATGTTTCCATGTCAATTTCTATACCCTCTATCATATCTATCAAAATAACCAAATTTACCCTTAGCACTTTCATCTTAGAGACATATACCAATTTTAGCATTAAAGTTTTTAAGATATTGTTAGTCTAATTAAAAGAATTTTGTACATTCATATAAAAATTATCTTTTTTTCATCACAATGAAAAGTTGTTGAAGAATGAAACTGAATTATCTGCATTTGTTATTTTGCATTAAGTTGAAAAATTAATATTACCAAACCACCTGATATAACACTAAAGACAACAATGTTATTCTTTCACTTTTTATTTAAAAAGAATCTCATTTTACTTATGCTTTCAATATTTGTTTTTTTGTTGTAAAATATGTATCTACTTTTTAAATCAATAGACTTTTTTCATTTAACTTCATAAACTTCAAAAATATATGGTTTACTTTTAATCTGTTCTTCCAATCTGTGCAATCTTTTATTGCTTTAAAATAATCCAAAATAATTAAAGGTCATCACTAAATGGTGGCCTAGGTCCATAATCAGGGGATTCTTAATACAGTTCCCCCTTTAGAGTGCTAACTGCTACCTTGACTGGCAACTTTACAATTTCCTGTAAATAAGAGCCATAATTAGTTTAGTTTATCATGATTGTAAATATCTATAAAAAAGCTTGCTCACAAACATCTTCAAAAAAACTTAACCAATATTTCAATTAGAACTATCAGGCAACTGAAAAGAAAGATTATTAAATTCAGAGGTAAAAGCTAGGAAACTCACCACATTGGCTGATATGTGTTGTGAGCAGCTTATACACTTTGTTTATTATATAAATAATTATTTAATAATAACAGTTGCAATGACAGGAATATATAAAGGTATATTAGACCATTAAGTACTATTGAATAACATAATTTAAATTGTACAAATTCCAAAATGCACTTAAATTAAAAACAGTCAGATTATCAGTTCATCAGTGAGGCTCTGTTGTTATTAAAATATGCCCCTTCTATTTTCCATTTGCATTATCTATGTGTTTAGATCTTAAAAAAACATATTGTCATAATTTGATTTAAATAATATAACAATCATTGACAGTGAACAGAATGAAAGGAATTGGAAAATAAAAATAGTATGATTTATTAATAACATCTCAATAACTAATTGAAAATTCAACAATATTCAATTAAAAGCAATTTCAATTATATGAAAAAAAATTATATTAAATTATTTTTTTACAGTTCATTTAATTATTTAATATATTGCTATTCTAAAATTTTCTTTTTTGAAGAGGATACTTTGCACTAAAATGTATTTAGCTTATTAAGTATGTGCTTCTGTCAACAATAACTGTTGGAAAACAAGTTAGTATATATTTTAAAATATATATGTTTTTAATCATGTTTCTACAAATTATATTTTTCAAATTTAAATAAGAAAATTAAAAATATATATATTTTAAAACATTTAAAATAAAATAAACAATTTTGACAATTTTCTTTTTTATAATTAATGACATAATGAGTGTCTATACTTTACAATTGTTAATATATTCATCTTATAAAACAAGTTAATGAACGTGAATTGGAACTTGTAAAATTGTTTTAAAATATTAACAGATTTTAAACATTGTTCAGAAATGAATAAAATTAATATGAAGATAACTGGTACACTAGTAAGAACTGCAAGAAAGATAGCTGGTATAAAAAAGCAACAATTGATCAATAAATTTTCTACTGAGATAAAATAATGTATTAAAAAATTTTAAAAATAATCCATTAAAGAAATTGAGTATTTACAGTTTTGTAAAATGGCATAAAAAAGAATTAATTACATTATAAGATAATTTTGAATTGGCAAGAAAATCTATGAAAGAAAATAAAAATCTCAGAAGTGGAAAACATCTTGTTATTTGAAAGAAAGATGTTTCAACAATAAAAAGTAAAAAAAAAAAATAGAACTATTACTAAAAAGGAAAATGACAGACATGATGCAATGTGAGAAAGACATTTATAAAGAATTATGTAGTAATAAAAACAAGAAAACAAAGTATCTACTACAGTTACTAAATCTTCCGAATTGCCCATGATATCTATGAAGAAATGAAAGGCTCCTTAAAATGATAAAATAATAAGTGATATCTTAGAATGAGATGAAAAAAAAAATATTAGCTAAATTATATATTAAATGTCTAAATGATAAAGGATGTATAAAATGATTGGGAAAATTTGGTAATAATATTGATATTTTGAAAAAGTAATAAAGAAAATATTAGCACAGTAGGAAGTATTAGAAAATACAGATTTTCAATCTTTTACCAGTTTTATACAAAATCTTTATCAAAGTAATTATAATTTATTTATAGCAAACTTTGATTTAACAAAATTTTTACCATGATAATTACAACTAGTGTACAAAGAATATTGTATTTCCACCAACCAAGCGAACAAGCTAGATTCAAAAATGGTTTTAATACAGTAGATTATATCCAGGTATTGAGAAAAGTTGTAGGTTATGAAGAGACATTTGATTCTATAAACATTTCTTCAGTGATTAAAGGATTGGATCATCAGGATATAGATCCAGGATATTGTCATATTTTAAAGAATATTTCAGCAACAATAAGATTATATATTATACTAGTAAAGTCAACATTGAAACAGGGTGACACCATATCTCCAAAACTTTTTACAGCAGTGTTGCAAGAAGTATTTTATGGATTTAAATGGGAAACTAAAGGAGTGAAAGTAAATGGAGATTATTTAAGTCATTTAGATTTTGCAGATAATGTAGTTGTTTTTGCAAATAATGCTTTAGAGTTTCAGGAAATGTTGCAGGAGTTCGCAGATGAAAGTAGGACTAAAGATAAATGTAAAAAAGACTACAGTAATGTTTAATGGATTTTCTTAAAATATGAAAATACAGATTGATTATGATGGGTCAGATGATGTTAACAGCTATAACTATCTTAATCAGATTATTAATACAGATGAAAACATAAAGGATGAAATTAATCATAGAATTAAACTTGATTGGAGTGCTTTAGGTAGAAATAACTTGGTGCTGAAAGGAAATATGCCCATGTGTTTAAAAAGGAAGGTTTTTAAATGTTTTACCATTTCTCACTTATGGATCTGAAACATGGACACTTAAAAGAAGAGCAATACAAAGACTTCAGACCACTCAAAGAAGTACAGAGAGATGCATGTTGAGAGTTACAAGAAGAGATTGAAAATGCAATATATGGGTAAGAGAACAAACAGGTGTTACTGATCTTATTAAAAACATTAAAAGACTGAAGTGGAACTGAGCTGGACATATTGCTAGAAGAGATGATAATACATGGACAATTGAAATCTTAAACTGGATTCTAAGAGATTATAAAAGACCCAGAAAGAGATCACATGTGAGATGAATGGATGAAATAATAAAGTGTGCAGGAGTGGTGTGGAGAAGAGAAGCTAAAGATCAGAGAAGATGAACTTGGAGAGACCTTTATCCTGCAGTGGATTGATAATGGTTGTTGATGATGTTGATCTTCACTAAATCATCTAACCCAATTACACAATTAACCTATTGTGACAATAAACCTAGAACTTAACTTTTTATTTATGGATTCACTCTTGCGTGTGGTAACCATAATGAATATTAAAAATATTAATCCACAATTAAAAGTTCATAAACTAATTTTTTTTTGTTGTAATCCATTTGCTTTTCAATAATGTGCAATTCTGAAACATTTTCAAATTCTGGCTAATTCAAAATAATAATTGATTGGCAGACCAGGGAATGGGCATCATTATCTTGTTTAATTTCAAAAATGTCTCTGGTCTGATTTAACTTTAAGAATTATTGGCTTTGTTATAATTATACATGTATTCCAATATTAATACTAGTTTCCTGACATTATATTTATTTTTTAAGTTTACAATGTAGTTAAACCCTAAATGATTACAACTTTGGATTTTCCATGCAACGTTTATGTAAACTATCATTTTTATTCCATTTCTCAGTATTTAACAGCTTTTATAGATTGTATTGGCTGCAGAAAGGAGTTTGCTATTAACTGAAAGGAGACCCTTTGAGCAGAGCGAATTTCCTAGTGTCCATTCCATACATTCTTATCGTTGCAGCCGTTATTACAATATGATTATTCATATACTATATGAACATGGATGGGCTGCTCACCAACATGCATTCGCCAGCATGGTGAGTTTATTGGATTTTTACTTCTGAGTTTAAGATCAAGAAACACCATTGTCTTTCTTCGCAGTGCCTGAGAAGGCAGAATGAATGCTTGTGTAAATAATAAATATTTTTTCAATATATGTATACAATTATGACAGACAAAAATAAAGCATGGCTCTTATTCAAAGGAGGCTGTAAAGTCACCAACTAAGGCAGTGGTTGGTGGCCAAAGATGGAGGGTGCTAAGAATCGCCTGATTGTGGACCCAGGCTGCCATTTGATGACGACTTTTTATTTAGGTACTTACAACTGTGGATCACTTTCAAGTGAAGGAAGATTGCAAGAATTAGAAGAACTATCTCATATTAAGTGGGACATTATTGGACTTTGTGAAGTTAGAAGAAAAGGTGAAGAGACAATTGATTTAAAAAGTGGACATATACTCTATTATAAAGGCACAAATATTAGAAATACAAGTGGAGTAAGATTCATTATAAATAAAAAGTGGAAGAACAATATTGTGGAGATTGATAGTGTATCAGAGAGAGTGGCACGATTAGTTGTACAACTTAATAGCAGATACCAAATGCAGATAATTCAGGTTTTTGCCCCAACATGTTCTCATAGTGGTGAAGTAGTAAAAGATTTTTATATGGATGTACAAAAGGCTTTTTATCAGAGTAAACAATATTTTAAAATTGTTATGGGAGACTTTAATGCTAGAATTGGTAAACAAATGAAAGATGAAAGTGCAGTAGGTAATTTTGGTTATGGTAATAGAAATGAGAGAGGATATAGACTTGTGGAGTTTGCAGAAAAAGAAAAACTTTATATTATGAATTCATTTTTTGAGAAAAATGTTAAAAGGAAATGGACATGGAAGCATCCAAATGAAGGTATAGCAGAATTGGGTTATATTTTGACTAACAGGAAATACATATTTCAAGATTGTAATGTTCTTAATAAATTTAACACAGGAAGTAATCATCGATTAGTAAGGTGTAAGATACATATTAATGTAAAACTAGAGAGACAAAAATTATTAAGAAAAACAATATTTATAGATGATATTCCTAATCTTCAGAAATATTCTAATGAATTTAAATTAGAACTTACAAATCGGTTTCAAGTATTAGTAGATTTTGAACATGATTCAGATTTGAATGATATTAATATGAAAATAACTGATACACTTTTAGAAACTGCAATAAAGATAGCTGGTAGAAAAAAGCAGCAATTGACCAATAAAATTTCTACTGAGACTAGAGAATTTATAAAGAAAAGAAGGAATATGAAGATATACAAAAATGATGCATTAAAAAGAATTGAATATCTCAAATTTTGTAAAATGGTGCGGAAAAGAGTTGAAAATGATATGAGAAAGTATAACTGTGAACCAAGGAAAGCTGTAGAAGAGAATAAAAGTCTCAAGAATGTCAAACAACATTTTGGTATTGGCAGGAAATTTATATCTGCAATAAGAAAAAAAGATGGAATTATTATTAAAAAGAGAGATGACATCATGAAATTGGTAGAAGATTTTTATCAAGAATTATATAGTAATAAAGAACAAGTACCTCCTATAACTGTTACATCTTCCGAATTGCCCAGAATTTTAAATGAAGAAGTGAGACATGCAATTAAATGTATGAAGAAATGAAAGGCTCCAGGTAATGATGGAATTATAATTGATATATTAAAAGAAGCAGGTGAGGAAATAGAAATTTTTTTAGCAAAATTATATACAAAATATCTGAATGATAAAGATGTACGGGATGATTGGAAGAATGCAGTAATAATATTAATATTTTAAAAAGGTGATAAAGAAGATATTAGAAATTACAGACCTATCAGCCTTTTATCAGTTTTATATAAAATTTTTACCAAGATAATTACAACTCGTCTACAGAGAACATTGGATTTCCACCAACGAAGAGAACAAGCTGGATTTAAAAATGGTTTTAGTACAGTAGATCATATCCAGGTATTGAGAGAAGTTATAGAAAGGTCAAATGATTATGAGTTGTCATTATGTTTTGGATTTGTAGATTATGAAAAGGCATTTGATTCTATAAACATTTCTTCAGTGATTAAAGGATTGGATCATCAGGGTATAGATCCAGGATATTGACATATTTTAAAGAATATTTCAGCAACAATAAGATTTTATATTATACTAGTAAAGTCAACATTTGTGGATAAAAATGGGAAACTAAAGGAGTGAAAGTAAATGGAGATTATTTAAGTCATTTATATTTCACAGATGATGTAGTTGTTTTTGCTAATAATGCTTTAGATCTATAGGAAATGTTGCAGTAATTATCAGATGAAATTAGGCCTAAAGATAAATGTTAAAATGACTACAGTAATGTTTAATGAATTTTCTCAAAATATGAAAATAAAGATTGTTTATAATGAGTTAGAAGAAGTTAACAGTTACAAATGCCTTGGTCAGATTATTAATACAGATGGAAACATAATGGATGAAATTAATCATAGAATTAAACTTGTTTGGAGTGCTTTTGGTAGAAATAACTTGATACTAAAAGGAAATATATCTATGTGTTTGAAATGGAAGGTTTTTACCAAATGTGTTTTACCAGTTATTACTTATGGATCTGAGACTTGGACACTTAATAGAATAGCAATACAGAGACCTCAGACCACTCAAAGAAGTATGGAGAGATGCATGTTGGGAGTAACAAGAAGAGATCGAAAACGCAATATATCAGTAAGAGAACAATAAGATGTAACTGATTTTATTGAAAAAATTAAAAGTTTAAAGTGGAGTTGGCTGGACATATTGCTAGAAGAGATAATAATAGATGGACAATTGAAATCTTAAACTGGATTCCAAGAGATTGTAGAAGACCCAGGAAGAGACCACGTGAGATGGATAGATGAAATAAGAAAGTATGCAGGGGTGATGTGGAGAAGAGAAGCTAAAGATTGGAGGTGGATTAAACTAGGAGAGACCTTCATCCTGCAGTGGATTGATAATGGTTGATGATGATGATGATAGATTGTATTGTTGAAAATTTCTCAGCTTCATTAATTGATAGCATATTTATTTTTCTCTTCATCACTTCCAGCAGTCTACATAAGTAAAGTTCTTTCTTTTTTCCTCTGATATTATACGATCAATCTTAGGTTATGATTATTAACAAATTCTAATAACCATTACTAAAATGACAGTTCATAAAAGATTCGTAGTGACTTGAAATTATACTTGAATGATATGTCTAGAATTCTCATTACAATGTATTATAGCATTTTCCATAGATTTCAACAATTATTAACTTACGAGATTGATTGTGATCAAAACAAATACGGGCAAACTTAAAAGAATTAATAATAATTATACTTGAATTACTGTTTGTAATCTCTACAGATTTTTGCGAGTAGCTAGATGGTTTAAAGAATCTTGAATATTTACCAATTCACAATATCAACTAATAAACTATTATTTATTTTGATTAAAGATTACAGTGCTGTAAAGATTACTTTTTATTTTTTTAAATTATTTTTACATAAAATAATCTTTAAAAAAAGATCGTTTCTAAAAAATAAATTAATTTAAAATCAAATTAGATTGTTACGTTGTGAAAGCAAATGTAAATAGTCGAGGTCATATTTTGATTTTAAAAAAAAATCATTTTTAGAAAAAAAAATTAAAAAAAAAAAGATCTATTTTTAAAAACAATGAATGTGAAATACATGGATTTATGACAGGATGAAATTCCATGTAACAGTATTAATAATCAAAGCAGATTTAAATAGATGAGACTTCTACATTATTGACACCTTTATATTATACGCTGCGTGTATTTTAAGTAATATGTGCGTAGACGTTACCCTTGCAATAATATTGTGGTTAGAGAATGCTGTTTCTCCGTGTGTAAACGTGGAGAAACAGCGCCACCCAACGGAGTGGGCTACAATCTTGATGTAGCAGACAATGTAAACTATATCTGTTTACGGGAATCAGCGCCACCTAGGTTCTTGGTAGTGCTGGTAGCAAACAACGTAAGTTAAATGGGCTTGCGCATTGCAACCAGCACCACCAAGTGGGCGGTTTATCTTTCAGCTGGCTTGTGGAAGCTTCCTGTGCATACGCATGGTGAACAGCGCCATCTAGCGGCTGGAATTTGCGTCATCTGCTTTTTTTGGCCCTTACTCTGGATATTTCTGTGTGTTCACACAGAAACAGCGCCTCTAGCGGCTGGGGTGCAGCTAACCAGAAAGTACCCTATAAATATATTCATATTTATTCTCCTGTGTAACCATTTTTTTATTTATTTTACAACCATAATTCATTTATAAGTAACTTTCTTTTTATATATTTTCCTCTATTTATCTTTTTTAAGAACTATATTTATACCAATATCATCTTTGTCCCAGAATCCCTATTAAGTTTTTGTTTTATCTTTCTTATTTTTTTTCCATAACCCACAACCGTCTGCAACCAACTACTTTTTCCTTAATATTGTCTGTATGTAACATCATTTTTATTGAACCTTGTGTAAATTCACATATGTCTTTATTTTCAAAAAAAATTAAAATAAAATTGGGTAACTTAAAAGATTTCAATATTTATAGTTTTTAGATATTAAAAAAATAAAGGATAAAATATTATTAAAAACAGAAGAATGAATAAGAAAATAATACATAGTATATGATTTAAATATTAAAAAGAATATTAAATGAATTAAGGTTGTACTAAGAATTATATGGAAATAAAATTATTAAAGTATTTTATTAAGGTTGAGCTAATAAAACTAAAGTTTAAGTTTATAAAAAATAGAAGTCATTAGAAGATTATAAAATAAATATATTTAAATTAATAGTTGTTCATAAATATGTATGTATAGTCAGGAATACACATATAATTTATATTTATATTGTACATTTTATTTCATATTAAGTGCATTATTTTATTTGGGTTCGATTATATTTCACTTTTATTATGCTTTGTTATATTTTATGTTTTTATTAATTTTATTGTTTACATTTTTTATGGTATTATATATATAGTTATGTATTTTATTTTATATTGTTCATTATATCATAGCTCTGAAGAAGATTGCAGGACAGTGTAAACGTAAGATTGGGTATGGAATATAGGTCAGTAAAAGGTTTTTGCAAAAAAGTGTTCAAAGTAGTGGATCAATTATATTTACATTTGTAAAGTATATGAATTTTAGTGCGGAAGCAAGTAGCTAGAAAATTTTTTTTCATACAAAATGTAATAAAAATAATTTTCAATATGGATTGATTTCTCTCTCTCTCTCTCTTTTTAATCATCAATTTATAATATTGTTGAGTCTGAACATTTTATTAGCATAATCTTTTCATAAAACAATTATACACCTCTCTTGCATTAATAACCTTTTTTACTTTTAATGATTTCAATTATTCAGCTTGTAAAATACATGTATATTACATTATTTGTGTACTTAGACAAACACACCATAATCTTATTTAATGATATATATTATCCTTCTAAATGGACTCAAAAAACAAATTTTAAGTAGATAGCACTGTATCAGTAATAACTATTTGCATTTAACTAAAAAAAACTGAAATAATTTTAAAAATTTCTCATTAATAATCCATAACCTTGTTTAGAAAGTTACTTACAGATATTATTTAGAAGTGTTAAGGCATTTAGTATTTCTGTGATGGGTATTTAATGATAGAAAGGAGGGTGGCGTGTCACAGAAACTGTTAGTGTATAGGTTAAGTTGATACAGATTTGTTTTATTTGTCTGTAAGACAGTGATTGATATTTGTTTAGTGATTTTCTGGCTTATTTGCTCATTGATACTCTGGTCCATAGTATAGTTAGTACAGTATATTGACTCGTGGTAATATAGGCTTCTATTTTGATCAGATTGGTTTAGTATTTATAGTGCAGCATATGTTTGTGCATATATGTTTGTGCCATCTTAATTTTATCTTTCACTCGTATATTTGGTTATTATACAGAATAGTATGTTTTGCAGTGAAATATTTAAATTTATAATACACCTAAGATGTGATATGTTGGACTATTTCTATTATTTATGAGTGAATGTTGAATGGATAGAAAATTTTAAACTTTATTTAAACTTTCCAAATACAAACAATATGTTAGTAATAACACACAAATAGACAATACAGGTTATTACTAACAAGTTGTTTGTATTTGGAAAGTTTAAATAAAGTTGAAAATTTTCTATACATTTAACATTCACTCGTAAATGATGGAAATAGTTCAACATATCACATTTTATAATATACCATCATTACAAACCTTCAGACAAATTATAATACACATTGTTGATAACCAATTTAAACACATTTAAAGTGATTAATGGGTAGATGGATTGGTGGATTATTTACAGACCAAATACACTATCAATTATTTTATTTACTGGGTGGTTATTTTTTTTATTATTTCATTTTAGAAGTGTAAAGAATATTTTTATTTAATATTGTTTGAAGGTCAGAGAAATTTTTTTTACCTCCAAGAAAGAAAAAGATTTATTGAATATTTTCAGCTAATTATTTTAGTATAAAAGGTTGTGTTGATCTTTTTGAAGTTGATCTTTGGGGGGAGTAACCTCTTGATTGGTGGAAGAAATTAATATCTAAGCAATAATTGTAACAAAAAAAGAAAAAAAATAGACAAGTAAGTAATCTCCTGTAACACAATTCTCTCTATCCAGGTGGTTCTTCCAAATGAAGCGGTTAATATTCAATTGAAATGCAAAAGTACGACTTTTCTTTAAGTATTATTTTTCTTGTATGAAACTAGTGAAAAGAATTTTTTTTGGAATATAAAGAAAAAAGTATGAGAACTTAATCAACTTCAAACAAGATATCACCGTATGTTTTCAATTAACTAACTTTAGATTTAATATCATCGTTTAAAATGCATACCTGTGTCTATAACTCGAGTTTAACTTATCTAACCTTAATTTTTAGTTTTAATAAAAAAATGGAACTATGAATTTTCCTATTTTATGGGGAAAAATGTGCTGAGCTTTTTAACAAAACATTTCATAAACTCTAGATGAAAAATTTCTTTTGGCTATAGAAAAATAAAACTCAAGTGGAAGGATGTTTGTGTCTAACTTAGTGTAATATGCCATAAATTATTATTGCATGAGAATTATATCTAACCATTCATATCTTCTAGGATTAAAAAATTGAATGCGCGGCTTATATAAAACTAATAGACAACTAACCTCTATTAAATGTGCTTATAACTTAAAGCGAGTGGAAGAGCATGAATATCATATGTGTACATTTTCTTATTGTTCTCCTCATTGATACTTACCATATCCCTGAAAACAGGCAAAACTCTCCATACAGTAGTGCCAACCAGAGTAATCAATGGATGCCAGAAGGCTTGTGCATAAAATCCCCCATGTAGTGCCTACTCATCCAATACCCCCAGACTGGCATGTGGCCTTCATCAGTAAGGAGCCTTGGATCTGAGAGCACTGCATGGTGATCATGTGATGTTTAGTGGTTTAGCATATCACTAAAATATATTGTCATTTAAGTAATTATGTGGACTTAAGTGAATATCATAAATTAATTAACTTTTCGCCTAATGGATGGCCTTTGATAAAGTATTATGAATTCCTTGCTAAAATCAATTATAGTCAATATTAATTGGTGGAAAACTAATGCTCCTTTTGAAATTCACAAGAATGATTGCTGACTTATAAAACTGCGAAGCCACTGGTTAATTAAACGATAAAATATTACTAGAAATCTGTGGCAATAAAACGTAATTTGTCATTATGAAAAGAAAATATGTTGAATATTTCGTATGCTTTAGAAATCTGTGGCAATAAAACGTAATTTGTCATTATGAAAAGAAAATATGTTGAATATTTTGCATGCTTTGGTAACTGCTTTTCAATTGGATCCTAAATGCGTATTGTTCGTCCTGCGGGAATTTGTCTCTATGTCTACTAACACCTATTCGTTTATAATTATTATCATTATCTTCGTGTATGTTTCAGAGGCATTATTTACAGACTGTACAAATGACCTTTTATTTTCCAGCTAAAGAAGATTTAATTACTTCTTTTGATGTTAGTGTATGGTCGATAGGTAGATCAATTTATTTGTCTTTATGTTGTTTTCTTTTGCTCCAAGTTCGTCTCGAATATGTATAATATGAAAAGCATTATACTTGGTAATTGATTGTTATTTTGATATAATTTTTTTTTATGTACATGTATTCTATACGCTATTATCAAGCTAGCAGCTAATTTAAAGAGGGATAAATGAAAAAAAAAATATTGTTTTATCTTTGCATTATTAGAGATGATGAAGTCTGTTTAATAGCAATTGTTACACCTAAAATTTTGAAGCATTTATAATTCATCATGAATTAAAGATTTATTTTTGATTTATTGGTTAATGTTGGTATAATATCTACATATTGAATATGATTTGAAATTATTTTGTGTGCTATGCGTATGTGTGCCTGTTTTGTGCAATTCATTCGTGTAATTGTTAAATTTATAGTCGCTTGGCATTTTTCTGATCGGTTTCAGATGATGTAATATGCCAAAAGTGATGAAAGAATTAGGAATTTATCTATGAACCAATTTTTTTTTTTTTTTAATGTTCAGAATGAAATGTGTTAAGTATCTATGAGGAAAGAAATCGTTAAAGAACTCTCCCTTAGGTTATTTAAATACTTATCATGCTTGGATATATATTTCCTAGATTAAGCATTTGTGCATTATGATGAATATATTGTGTGAAGTGAAGCAGTGTATTTCTCTTGTTCTTGGTGATAAGACTAAAGTCCACATCAATCTTGAACCTCTGAGTAAGGATAGGGAGTCACTGTATTTTGTCGTTTAGATTAGAATTATGATCTTCTTGTCCTCATGTATCCATTTTGGAATGTTTTTCCATTGTATAGCCATAGCTATATGTAGTATAGTTTGCCAATTAAAATAAATGGTAGGATTAGTTTCTTTTATGGAGCATCTAAAGAAGTAGTACTAAAGTTGTTGGTTAGTCTATGGCATTATCCATATTGTGATATTTTATCTTAATTTCATAAGCAAACCAATGGGATGTAGCTATGTTGATTATATTATAACAGGTGGCATAATACAGAAGCACACGAAATACTATTGATTCTGTAGAGATGGAAGTAATTTGTCACTGTATTTGTAAGTCTTGGGTAGATATTTCAAATCATATCATATTATCTTATTTTAAAGCATCCAATCCTTAAAATGATTCATCCTCATCTTGAATGAGTAAACAAAAAAGAAAGTGTAGCTATTTAATAGATTTGTTCAAGTGACTCATAAAGGGCAGTGTGATCTCTGTAACTCATATGTTTAGATCCATATTGCATTGTTTAACACCCCAGTGTTGGTATGGTAGATAAAGGATATTAGAATTAGCTGATAGCATGTATATATGTGAATTAAGGATGTAAATGTATTACTCGTTTCTGTCAGTTCGTGTTACATGAGTGTGTAATAAAATACCATTATGAGTTCTGGAATATAATAATATAAAAAAGAGAAGATATCAGATATCAAGTCCTGCAAGATATATTTGTAAATTTAGGAGTTATAATTGATAAATTTAGTCAATAAACTCTGAAACCCTGATCCTAATATAAACGGATTGTATTTATTTTGATTACATAATGTAATAAATGTTTCATTTATTTTAAATTTTGTTGAGAATTGTTCTTTTACATGCATTGGTATTTTTAGTTTCCCCACCTACATATCCAATATGATATAATTGCAGTATTTCATGAATTTAATAATGAACATGTTCTGATTTTATGATACTATTTTTTGATCCAAACATTATATAAAGTGCTTAATTATTTGATGAACTTCTGGGAAAGTTTATGTACTTAGTTATTCTTTGGATAATGATTTGAAATAAAAAGGTACCCTATTTCTTTCATTGTCTAACTGCTATCTCATTAGAAAATACTCAATTTATGTCATTACCTTTTATGATGGTAATTGGTAGCTGTTCTATAGTATGACTTTTTAAATAGGTTATGTAATAAAACCCTGAGATCTTCTTCCTTACTGTGTCAAAGTAGATATTCATTTTGGCATTTGATTTAAACTTATCATATAGCAAAAGTTGATTAATTCTATATCTTTATTTTATTTTATTTAAATGTATTATACAGTAAAAGTTGATTAGTGCTATATTTTTGTTTTATTTAATTTAAATTTATTATACAGTAAAAGTTGATTAGAGTTATTTTTTTGTTTTGAGTTAAAGTACTATCATAGTTAGTTAGAAGTGCATTTAGATGATGGGAGGAACCAAACTTGAACTATAACTTATTAATGTGAATGGATGAAACTTTATCAAGTCAAAACCAAATAGATATGTTACTCTTATTGATTCATAATATTTCCTCCTATATTTTATTTGCATTTTACATATTAAGGACCTCCCCTAAGCTATAGTTGGACATTATTCTAAGAGTCTCGATAGTGATTCAAAATAGTGTCAGATTAGTAGTTTATTCTATTATTAGTAGAATTGGCAACCCGGGTATTTATTTATAGATGTAGGATTGGTGTTGGGGAAGGACTACAGTAGTTTTTTGTCTTCCCAACATGGTGCATGATGTTTAAATCTTTGGTTTCAATTTTTACACCTTACAACATGAGAATCAATTGGCTGGTGAATGATGGGTGTGGGGTAAATCATTCTTGTCCATTGGGTTATAGTTTTTTGGTGCAGCCAACATGGGCCTGATAAATGAAGTTTGTATAGTGTTGTGGTTACCAGTTATAGAATTTTAATGCATCCAACACATAGTCTAATAATTATATCTATTTGAATTATTTTATCTTTGTTATCATGCCAATACTAACCTAGTTTATGATGCATTTGTAAATGAATTATACAAATCTCATTTAACAATGTCATGCATGTTTGGATCGATGTCATCTGATTATGAAATGCAATAATTTTATTTGTCATGTGTGGAAACTGAAGGTCATGGAGAATATGACTGCATATTATGATGACCTTATGTGTCTGAATGACGGTGGAGAATTTGAATTGTTTGGTTGAGAGGAAGGTAGGGTTGATCTAACTTGTTTTCTTTATGAATAATATATTAATAGGTTTAATAAAGTTTGGATATAATGGAAGAGCTTAACACGTGATGGTTTGTGCGATTCCCAGGAAGTGTCTTTTACAGACACGGTTGCTTTATCATTGATGTTAGAGTTTTAATTGTTTGATTATGAGAAGGTATCAAAAGGTTAGGGTACCTTATTCTTATTACTGGTTTTGGGTCAGGATGGGAGATGTTAAAATGTTTAAGGATGAGGATGACTTCAAGAGGATAGTCACTTTATAGATGGTTGCTGCATCTCAGTGTGGATTCAAAGGAAGGAGGGAAATTCTAAAGAGCTTTCTCTACAGAAGACCAATGGAAGTGTATTTACATGGTGGTGCTGGAGTTTATCAAGTAAAACCTAAAAGAAGTGAACTCAAGCATCAATAGAAGGAACCAAGAACTTAAATTAAATCAAATAAAAAGGGAAGAACCTAAATCCGTAAAGATAGTTAACAAGGCTATTGATTTATCTAAGGAAAATGAAGAAGGCATAGAATTTGTAAAAATAGCTGATAAGAATGCAAATGATGAGGGAGTACTTATCAAATTAGTACATAACCAAAAGGAAGATAAAATATTTGTTGATTTTACTAATGAGAACCCTCACGTAGTTGTTGAACCGGTCGATCAAGATCATATATTGGTAGGTAGAGAAGCTGAAGCTCATAAAGAAATTATTGAAGTAATTAATCAAGACATTAAAGTAATTAGTACTGAAGCAAAACAAATAGAAGGAAATGACCTGTCTGAGAATGAGGAAATACAGAACAAAGATCAGAATTGTGTAGAAATGAGATTAAATTCCCAAAAACAGTTGGAAGAAGTAGAATTAAATTGTCATGAATTAGAGGATACTGTTCAGAATTTAGAAATTGGACAATTAGGTTCTCAAAAACTAGATGATAGTGCTCTAAAGTTAGGATAAGTAAAAATGGATTGTAATATAACCAATAAAAATGTTCAAAATTTAGAAGTTGAACTAAATAATTAGATCTCAAAAACCACTAGAGAGAACAGAATTTGTTTCTCAAAGATGTTCAAAAAGAAATAGATAGATTTTCAAATTGCATTGCAAGAAATAAGAGCAATGAAAGCAGATTCTCAAGAGCATAGAAAAGGAATGAAGGAAACAATATTAGAGATACAGATGTATAACCAACAAATGTCAGAAATGAGAGATTAAAAATGCAGAAGTTAGGAAAGAATGCCCAATAAATGTCAGAATTGAAAGATAATTCAACTATGCAAATGCGAAGATTGGAGGATAAAATTGAGAATCAAATGACAGAAATGAAGACGATTAGAGAAAATATTAGGAGTCAAGTGTATCAATTAGAATTGATGGAAATAAATGTTAAGGATCAGTTACAGCAGATTAAAATAGACAATGATGACTCAGTATTGCAACTTAAGGAAGAAAATCCACAGATTATTAAACTCAATTAATAGGAATGTTGGTTTAGTCAGTGAAAAGTTCAAAGCATATGAAAAGTTTATAGAAGTTGTTAATCAAGAATCAGCATTAAACAGAAATGAGGTTATTGGCATTACAAGCAATAATTTCAAAGATAAAAGCGAAAGCATAGTTCCAAAATGTGTTCTTAATTTTTTTTTTGATCATAACACGAAGGTCAATGTTTGCAGAAAGGTATTATATGAGGGTATTAAGCATATAATATACAATATAGAGTGTATAACAAAAGGTATTAATCCAGCTAGAGATTTAAGTAAGGTTAAGATAAAACTTAAAATAGTAGGTGAAAAGCAAACCCAGAAGAATTTTGTTGGAGACAATATTGACTTAATTAAAAGTATTGGAAAAGCTGAAGTTAAGATTAAGATGACCAATGAGTTGTTATTTGGAAATTTTCTTTCGGAAACCATTGATCATAATAGAGAATTTGGTCAAGCAAAAGTGAAACTTAAAGATAAAAGTAAAAAGATTTGGTATGGATTTTTTTTTTAAGAAAGATACTAACCCAGAAAGACACCTAAGTAAGGCTAAGGTCAAACTTAAGAGAACAAAATGTAAATTGTATTAAGAAGATTAAAAATAAAGTAAAAGATATTGGTATGGCTAGAGTTAAACCCAAGAAAATGGAAATGAAATCTCTTAGAGAGAAACTTATGAGAAGAGAGGTAAAGAATATAAAGGTAAGATTTAAAGGCTATAATGCTCGCAGCTTGATACCATATCCAACGAAAGTACATAGTCAGATTTGAGAGCTTGAGTGTTTTGTATGCATAATTTTCAAGTTATGAATTAATCTCATTGTATGAGGTTTTAAATTACTAATATAGTATTTTTGTTGTTACTTGTTTATTTTATTTTTTTCTTTGAGGTTCTAAATTACTAATATAATATTTTTGTTGTTACTTGTTTATTTCATTTTTTTCCTTTTATAAGGAAAGGGGGAGTTGTGACCTTCTAAATGGATACAAGAAACAAATTTTAAGTACATAGCACTGTATCAGTAATAATTAATTGTGTTTAGCTAAAAAAAAAAGTGAAATAAGATGAAATTTTAAAAATTTCTTCTTAATAATTTATAACCTTGTTTAGAAAGTTACTTACAGATATTATTTAGAAGTTTTAAGGCATTTAGTATTTCAAGGCATTTAGTATTTCTTTGATGGCTATTTAATGATAGAAAGGAGGGTGGCTTGTCACAAAAACTGTTAGTGTATAGGTTGAATTGATACAGATTTGTTTCTAAGACAGTGGTTGATATTTGTTTAGTGATTTTCTAGCTTATTTGCTCATTGATATTCCAGTCCATAGTATAATTAATGCAGTATATTGACCGGTGGACATATAGGCTTCTATTTTGATCAGATTAGTTTAGTATTTATAGTGCAGCATATGTATGTTTGTGCAATCTTAACAATTTCATCTCTCACTCATATATTTGGTTATGATACACAATATTATGTTTTGCAGTGAAATATTTAAATTTATAATACATATCTTTGATAACCAATTTAAACACATTTAAAATGATTAATGGCTAGATGGATCAGTGGATTATTTACAGATCAAATACACTCAATTATATTATTTACTGGGTAAGTTTTTTTTAAATTGCATTTTAGAAGTGTAAAGAATATTTTTATTTAATTTGATTTAATATTGTTTGAAGGTCAGAATAATTTTTTTTTTTCTCCAAGAGAGAAAAAGATTCATTGAATATTTCCAGCTAATTATCTTAGTGCAAAAGGTGGGGTTGACCTTGTTGAAGTTAACCTTTGGGGGGAGTAACCTTGATTAGTAGAAGAAATGAATATCTAAGCAATAATAGTAACATAACAAAAAATAGACGAAAGTAATCTGCTCTAACACAATTCTCTCCAGGTGGTTCTTCTTCCATTTCAAATGGTTAATATTCAATTTAAATTCAAAAGTACGACTTTTCTTTAAGTATTCTAGTGAAAAGAATTTTCTTCGGAATATAAAGTCAAGTACGAGAACTTAATCAACTTCAAACAAGATATCACTCTATGTCACTTAAAATACATGCCTGTGTCTATAACTCAAGTTTAACTTATCTAACCGTAATCTTTACTATTAATAAACAAATGGAACTGTATGAATTTTGCTAATTTATGGAGGAAATTATGCTGAACTTTTTAACAAACCATTTCATAAACTCTAGATTAAAAATTTGTTTTGGCTATAGAAAAGTAAAATTCAAATGGAAGGATGTATGTCTAACATGCCATAAATTATTATAGGATGAGAATTATATCTAACCATTCATATCTTCTAGGATTAAAGAATTGAATGTGCGACTTATATAAAACTAATGGACAACTAACCTCTATTAAATGTGCTTATAACTTAATGCGAGTGTAAGAGCATGAATATTACATGTGTACATTTTCTTATTGTTCTCCTCGTTGATACTTAACATATTACTAAAATATATTGTCATTTAAATAATTATGTAGACTTAAATGAATATCATAAATTAATTAACTTTTTGCCTAATGGATGGCTTTGATAAAGTATTGTGAATTTCTTGATAAAAGTACTTATAGTCAATGTTAATTGGTAGAAAACTAATGCTCCTTTTGAAATTTGCAAAAATGATTGCTGAGTTATAAAACTGCGAAACCGCTGGTTAATTAAACGACAAAATATTATTAGAAATCTGCGGCAGTAAAATGTAATTTGTCATTATGAAAAGAAAATATATTGAATATTTTGCATGCTATAGTGTCAGCAATTTCAATTAGCTATCTGCTAAGAACTTTGGAAACTGCTTTTCTGTTGGATCCAAAATGCGTATTGTTCACCCTGCGGGAATTTGTCTATATTCTACTAACATATATTCATTTATAATTAGTATCATTATCTTCGTATATGTCTAAGAGACATTATTTAGAGACTGTATGAATGAATTTTTATTTTCCACCTAAAGAAGATTTAATTATTTATTTTGTTGTTAGTGTATGGTAGATAGGTAGATCAATTTATTTATCTTTATATTGTTTTCTTTTATTATTTTCTTTTACTCCAAGATCATCTCAGATACGTATAATATGAAATGTATTATACTTGGTAATTCATTGTTGTTTTGATATAATTTTTTTTTATGTACATGTATTCTATACGCTTATGTGAGCAGTAGAAGTATTTATTTGCTATTATGAAGCTAGCAGCTAATTTAAAGAGGGGTAAATGCAAAAAAAAAATATTGCTTTATCTTTGCGTTGTTAGTGATGATGAAGTCTGTTTAATAACAATTTCTTTTGTTGTCTAACTGCTATCTCATTAGAACAATATTCAATTTATGTCATTACCTTTTGTGATAGTAATTGGTAGCTGTTCTATAGTATGAATTTTTAAATAAGATATGTAATAAAACCCTGAGATCTTCCTTATTGTTTCAAAATAGATATTCATTTTGGCATTTGATTTAAACTTATCATATAGCAAAAGTTGATTAGTGCTATATATTTGTTTTATTTAATTTAAATTTATTATACAATAAAAGTTGATTAGTGCTATATCTTTGTTTTATTTAATTTAAATTTATTATACAGTAAAAGTTCATTAGTGCTATATCTTTGTCTCATTTAATTTAAACTTATAAAAGTTGATTAGTGCCGTATCTTTGTTTTGACTTATTAAAGTGCTATTGTGGTTAGTTAGAAGTGCATTTAGACAATGGGAGGAACTAAACTTGAACTATAACTTATTAATTTGGATGGATGGAACTTTATCAAGTTCAACTGCTTATTTATTGCAAAACCAAGTAGATATCTTACTCTTATTGATTCATAATATTTCTTCCTATATTTTATTTGCATGTTACATATTAAGGACCTCTAGCCCCCCCCCCCCCTCACTGAGTTAAACTATTGTTGGACATTATTCTAAGAGTCTTGATAGTAATTCAAAATAGAATCAGATTAGTAGTTTATTCTATTATCAATAGAATTGGCGTCCCAGGTATTTATTCATAGGGGATGTAGTATTGGTGTTGGGAGGGCTATAATATATATATATATACACATTTTATCTTTTATTTTTTGACTGATTGTACAGTGCAGATATGTAACATATACATTTTTATATTTTTTTAAAAATCATCTAAATTTGTACCTATATTTATGCAAAGATTTTAAAAAATGAAAATATCATTGTATTTGTGCTACATATGTATATTTAGAAATTCAAAGTAAAATAAGGTTATATTGTGTTTGTGTAAATAAACATAAAGTAATTAAATTTATATTTTGTAGTTAATATTAATTTTTTTGTTGAACAGTAAAAACTATCAATAACATTTTCATAAAAACATTTCTAAAAGTGCAAGAGTATTGAACATCTTTCAAAAATATTATTCGTATAGAATTTTCTTGGCTTATAATATTGCTATTTTAAGCAGATTTTATTTTGTAATAGTTATATGCTATTATTATGTAAGCATTGCTTATGTGTTTTTAAGAAGTTTGAGTGCAGAAAGTAACACGATTTTGTGTGATCTGTTGATTTTTTTAAGCTTCAGAATCTATCCCTACAATTGCCCTAAATCACACAGGGCACTGATTTATTCAGGGTTAAAATTATACCAATTTTAAGGATTTATTTGCTACAATTATTTGATTGCTATGAACACTTAAGAATACATTTCCGAAAATTTGAAGCTTTTTTTGTTGTTGTTGTTTTTCGTTATACAAACCTACATTCTGATTTTTGTGTACTCTAGGTACCTCTGCATCCTTAGTCTATTTACATTACATAAATAAGAATATTTAAACATATTTTTGACAAAACTTTAAATACTTATAACTTTTTATTTTATTTTTCTGTTGTATGAAACTAATATTTTTCTTTTTTTTTTCTAATAAGAAAAAATTGCAGTTTTTTCATGGATCCCTAGAAGTGTTGTTATCAGTATTAAGCATTATGCCTAATGAATAAGTCAGCATTACTTGATACATAAATTCTTATATCATTTTATTTAATTTTTAAATAGACTTTCAAATGTTATTTACTTATTTTTATAGTTTAAAAAAAATTGATTTTCGTGTCTATGATCTCTAATTCTGGAAAGTGTTTTCATACAATCATTTTCTGCAATTATGAACATTCATTATTACAAAAAATATGCTACATTTTTAATCAGAAATGATGAGAAGGAATGCTATATAAGTTACTAAAAATTAAATCATCAAAAGATGAGATTTATTAAAAGCATAAAAGCAATTTTTTAAAAAATTCTGACTGCCTTATTGTTATTAAGGATAATTTGTATTTTATCATCTTTTTTACTGATCTTGTTATACATCATTTTGTCATCCAATTAAAGTTATAAAAATTACAGTAAACTATTCCTTTAAAAATTCAAAATATAACTCTTTTGTACTAAAGTTATATTTATTGCATTTACTTTTTAGTTTATGTAAGCATATACTTTAGCAGTATCTTTATTTGTCTTTTTCTTAATTACAATTAAATATTTTAGTTATACTCTTGTGTTGTATTTATATATTGGACTATTTCCATCATCTAATATGAGTATTGAATGTCTTTAGAAAAAATTAACTTTATTTAAATATTTCAAATATATTCAACTGTTAGCAACAGGACACAGATTAGTATATGCACAACATTTCGAGAGGTATTATTCTTCCCTCTTTTACATGTGTTGTTGGCTTGATTAGTGACAGTACTAGCATGGGAATCGAAACCTGGACTCTTAGATTTTTGAGGATTGAATTTGTAGATAACACTCTAACCAACCGAGCCATGTTGTGCATATACTAATCTGCGTGCTATTACTAACAGTCGAACGTATTTGGAATATTTAAATAAAGTTACATTTTTCTAAAGACATTCAATACTCATATTAGATGATGGAAATAGTCCAATGTATAAATACAACTAAAACACCATCATCACAAACCTTCAGGGAAATACTCTTGTGTATTTGACATAACTATTTTGATTTCTTCATTCTTGGATTCTACCTTCATCATAACTCAAATTCACTTTTTATGTTTAATAATTAGGTACGTACTTTCTTTTTTATTTTATTTTCCCCAGATTTTAATAGCAATTTCTAAATCCATAGAACATTTTTACCAATGTTACAATATTTAACATTGAATTCACATTTTGCAATGTATTATTATCTGCTTTAGATTTACTATTTAACTTTTCTTAAGTTTTTTTTTTTTTTAAGTTGTCTCATTCTATTTACTCTTATTCATCTTTGTAGTTTATTTTATTATTGTGAAAATAATAGTCCTACTAATATACTTTTCTACAAAATATGATATAGTCCTGTTGCCAGTCAAAGTATCTGAATTTGATATATTGGATTGAAGAACATTTAATAGACCATTCCCTCACCAAAAAAACATAACATATAATAGATTGATTTTTACTAATTATTAAGATGTGAAAAAATAAATAAATTTAAATATAATATCTCTTCTCAAAGTTTTTTAAAACTAATTGTATTGATATAATTTTATTCATCCAATCTTTTAAAGTATATTTTATAGTTTGTCAGATTTATCCAATTCTCTTAGAGAAATATGCTAAATATAGAACCCAGAATCAAAAATCATTCCCTATATCTTATCCCGCTCCTTTTGTCAAATATATATATAGGAGCAAAAACTTACAATATTGATTGTAAATATTTTGTTATACGTCATTTTTTAAACTTTTTCTTTTTAAACTACTTTTTCTATTAAACTGTATATTTTTATAGAATCCAATGTGGAAGATGCTGTAGTAATTGTCTAAAAATAATTAAGGGTTGGAAGCACTATTGTTTTAATCTGGGGTAGGTATTTTTAATTAAAGTTTTACTTAAAAGGGGATTAAGATTAGAGATACTTTTGTTAAAAGCATGTTGTCAAATCTATTTCTAATCTGGAAATAGATTTGAATTTATTTTGGACGTTATCTTACTGTTGCATCTTCAAAAACAACTGATAAAGAAAAAGTATAAAATGACTGAATTTTGAGTCAGAGATTAGATTAGCTACTCTAGTGCAAATGATTGTTAATATTGCGGTGAAACTTAAAATGATGTAGCAGTAAATCCACCACTCTTCAGCGGCCTCTGCCGCTACCGTAATATCCTACTGCCCTGAAATGGAGAAAGGTCTAAAAAGAACTTTAGTCTGCTAATAGAAGTTTTCTGCCACCGAAGTATTTGCATTTCGATTGCCGTGCACGTGCAACTACTAAATTGGACTCTTAAAATTGCAAGGTAAATTATTTCCAAACCGCCACCATTCAAACTAAATCTAGCTTGATTAATTAATCTCGAATTCTACTAATCAAGATTTCTCATGTATTATTTAACTTTGCTTTTTATATAAATCTGTGAATGTAAATTTGCTCTCAAATGATTTCTTTATATCTAATCCTATCTCATATGCTCTTAACTTTCTTTAACTTTGGTGTGGTCATTTATTTATATGTATTTATTATTTGATTTATATATCTGCTTGCTTATTATTAAAATGTCAATCTCACAACCTGGCGAGCTTAATTTCTAAAAATCTTTTCTTTCATTTTTTCTTCTAAATCTTCATGAAAAGGTTATTAACGTCCTCTTAAAATATATATTGTAACCCGACCCCTTATCTATATTTGCGGACACTAGTTCTCCTTCTGGCTTTTCTATTGACGATTCCCTTTTTATGAACCCGCTGTGTTCTGTCGTCCGGGGTTACATAATGTTTTGTGAAAATAGTTTCAAACACATATATACGCACGTTTTATTTGTTTCATACCTAGATTCAGATTGAATCCGAGTAATAGGCGCCAGGAGAACCTTTTCAAGCTCGCCACGCACGTGCACACGCTCACTCAACTATATCACAGAACATGCCCAAGCATCGCTCCAGCGGACAGCAAGAAATGAACACAGCCACTATTTCCGAACTATATCGCTCATTACTCTTAACACACTATTGACATGCCTTTATCATGGTTAGGCCCGCCCTATATCCCCCAGAATAAATCTCCCAAAACTTAACCTTAACCTAAGAATGGTACGACTATTATAAATGCTATAAATATACTTAACGCTTAACTAACATATTAAATGCACCCATTCAAATTATATAAAATAGATCACTCCCGCACTCATTCAACATTGGTTAAATAAATTTGAAATTCCAAGCGATCAATAAAAGAAACATTAATTAAGTGAATGATTTATTTGTAAACTGGGTAAATAAAATTATTATGCAGATATATAATTTAGTAAGTCTAGATAACACAATTACGGAAGCGAATATTAACTTACATAGATCTTTGCTGAGTATTAATTGTACATATTATACTGGTTGAGTTCTTTAGTGGTTCGGTTGGTCATTAGCAATTTAATCATTTTATACTTAATGTTTGTAAATCGTTCTCCACTTTAAAGTATTTATCTGGTGCATGAATGTGTAAGCAAATGTTAAAAAATAACTACCTGTGGGACGAGAATACTGTAATGGGATCCTGAGCGATATTTTATTAATTCCGCATGTCGGTTCTGGGTGAGGCTTCCAGGGTGTGTGTGGTCCTTGAGTTCATTTTCTCCGAGGTTGAGAGCATTCGAGGACGATCAACTGTGCCGGGTGCGAAGGTTCGGCGGCCAAGCCGCGAATTTTGGATTCAGCAACGCATTTCGGCTGCGATATTACACAAGTGTAGGTTAGGTAGTCCAAGCATTTAATCGGAAGCTCCGCAAGAAAAATTAATTATACTTTCCGCTACAATTCAACTTGATTTCGCCTTCAACAACTTTCAATTTAGTCTCCTTTTTCGGTTCCGTCTTGCCTTTTTCTTCTCTCTTTTTCCCGCCATGACACCTTGAAATTTTCCTCCAATCTCTATCATGCACTCATAAGTCATTAGTTCTTATTTGCTAATCCTCTTTATTTAATAGTTTCTGTGACATTCGCACCACGTGGGAATTTAATTTAGTTTTTCCATTTTTCTTACATATTGTTTTAGCTGGAGTCGGAAGTCTAAGTAGTACAATAGCAGTGTACACTTTTTATCACCTCTGCTTCTAAATTTGGACTGTTATCTAGACCTTACCAACATACATCCTGCTTATTGTTTCAACTTCTCTAAATTTGACTCTACTAATTGCCCCCCATTCAAAATATCTTAGATCGCTTGGAATTTTTTTACCTATTACAGATTAATTAATTTACTTATTTTTTTTTTCCTTCCCTTTTGTTCAAAATGATTTAATAAATTTTCTAATTTGTTCTCGAACATTCCCTGTTTCTTTTAAAACGAAATGACAAAAAAAAGCAAACTTGACAAATAATGATTATAATAAATTAATTCCTCAAAAAATAAAAACTCTTTTAATTTTATTTCAATAAATCTGACAGGTACTCTTGTATAGCTGCGATCTGCTTTAGACACGGCTGTTTCTCGTTTATTCTTAAAACAAGATCGCTTTGTTAAAAGTTTTGTACCCGTCATTTATTTCGTCATCAATATATATTTAACTTTCCTAGGTTCAAACCCTAGGTAACGCTATTCCGTTACAATATATAATGCATTATAAATTAATATGTTCACCAGTTTTTTTTTTTTTACGAGTCAACATTTTATGTTGGTTTATTATAAAAATATATTTGTTTACCTCCAGAACTCAAGCTAATTAACGCTCTGAAACATTTATTTTATAATTATTTATTAAATTCTGAAAGGGTGTCTTATAATTTGTTTTCTATATAACTGCTAATCTTACTTCATTTTTCATACTCTTAAAATTTCAAATCTTGTATTTAAATATTTCAGTTATTGTAAAATCAACGAAGATGGGATTGTTTTATTTTAAATAGCAGAAAAAGGGATGGGGAAAAATCTTAAATGTTTCTTTTATTAAATAAAATCTTAACGTATTTGGGAAATTTTAATATTGTACTATTTTAGTTACTAAGTAAAATCTCTCTCTATATATATATAACTGCATAGCGTGATATTTGTCTAAATTATAGTACTCAAACAAGGGTCATTTATTTTAAAGCAGTAAAATGTATTCAATGTTGTTAGTGACATTTATCATTACTGCATTACTAACATTTGGCCGATCTTCGTATATATATTACGTGCTTCTAGTCTTAATCTGAGGGTTGCAACAAGTTCGAACCCATAGATTTCTTTTCGTATCTCATTCCGTAGATAGTTGAGCTATCCGGAATCATTTATTTCATATAAAATGCTTCTGGCGGTGATACCGTAAATTTGGCACACACTATGCATATACACTTCGTAGATAAAAGGCCTCGCGTCGGTTATACCAGCAAAAGTCTGGGCCACGCCATGCCTATTCAATCTTCTCTAAACACTACCCAAGAAGGGGGTGTGAGATTTCGTTTTTCATCCAGAAGCACGACCTTTTCCTCTTAGTTATTTTTAGGCTATTATGTCAGCACCGCAAACTTCTTCGTGTTATTATTTCTTTTGCTTCATGACCCAGTTTTAATGCTCTAATATTAAAATTGCGCTTTGCTTAATATATATATAAACATGCCAATTACTTCTATTTTATTAATTAAGTTTATTTCAATCATATACAATCCTACCATTGTAGTTTATATATCTATTTAAGAGTATATGCCTTGGGAAAAATAAAGCGTTCGTCTTACTATTGTTAAAATAATTTTTCATTAAATATTTTGTCATAGATTCAAATATAATCAAATGTTTTCAAATGTATTTTGTTTATTTTCATGACCTCAATGGCGTGAAAATAGTTTATATCATATGTATAATGAATCTCGGAACGCTTCCCGAAGTAGTATGTTAGTCACCATGTTTCAGAACAGTAAATCAAAGCGTTAATGGCAGTATTGTGTAATTCTTTCTAATATTCGATTGGCATCTTTATATTGGACCCACCGAAGATGTGTGTTTATTTGTAATATATTTAGCTAATAAGGAGCATATGAGAAATAATAGCATGAATGACACCATGTAATTATCTACCGCTTGCTCATTCACGCACATACTAATGTACTTAATTTATAAATGTATAATAATTTGTCATCATATTAAACTATATTTTATTGTCTAACTTATTTGAGTAGTTCGAATTCTTTTTCCTCCACTTCCACATATTACAGCCATGCTTATCTATTATTTTAATATAGTCATAGTTAATAGATGTCTCGTTGTTTTGCTCAGCTTTGCTAGTCGGCCAGATTAAGATTAATTCTCATGTGCCATCACTATTATGTTATCCATTAGGTGTTTGATCTGGGGCTTAGAGAGTGGGTTCGAATTCAGGCTGGTCCATGACCTAAATCTTGGGCTTGACTGGATTTGAAGTACATTTTGTGAGTTCCAGCTCATGTTAGATGGATAAACATGTTTTGACCGGCACATATTGATATCATTTATCTTTAACACCACATCATTATTACCAACCTTTCTGTTTAATCTTTTTATTATTGTTATTATTTTCAATTTATTGTTGGTATTTGATTTAATCATAAGAACTTCTATTAGAATTTCTTTTTATGCCACTGATCTCTCTCTCTTTTTTTTTTATATCTGTAGAATTTAAAATTATCAGATTACTACCTTTTTTTTTTGGTTTGAGCATTTTTGTATTAACCAATTTAAAAAATAACGTGTTGCTTCACTTTTGATTTGAATTACTAATTAATTTAACATTTTTTTAAAGCTATTTTTATAATTAACAGTCTTGCTATAAGCTATTTTTATCACTTGTAAAATATATATTTATTGTTTTCCCAAGCGATTTTTGTCTTTTCTTTGAGTCTATTAACAAAATTTTATCATCTATGTTGCCTTAACTATAATGGCTTCTATTAATCCTAAAATATTAATTTTGTAATGATTATTTTTACATAAATATTTTTTGAAAATGAAAGATTATTTGTAATTAGGAGTCAATTGTTCCCAATAACAATCAAATATATTTATACATAAAGTATCTAAAATTAGTGATAATCAACATATTTTAGATTTTGCTTGAAAATGCATTACAAATAGCTTCATTAAAAAATTACAATTCATTTTATGGGCTGCTTATTATATATTAATGAAAATAATTTAAAACTACTGAATCAAATTTAATATTTGTCACAATAAACATATGAAGTCATAATAATTTGCTAAATTCCAAATTTTTCAGTCAGTTGATGTTGCCACTACTGACCAAATGGAACCAAGTAACAGTAATAGCATTAAAACATGTCCGTAATCACAATTTCATCATTAGCATATTAAATGGGTGATCTGTTTTCTCCCTAATAAAGTATCTTATATAAGTATACTAAGTGAATTTCTTTTATGTTAATAACATTTCTGGGGATAAATCTTAATGCAAGATAAAGAATTATTTTTAAAAACTAGGCATATAGATTTCTGAAAAAGATTGTAAAAATATAAATCAATGTTATATAATTTCTCGCTATTGTAATGAAATACTTTTTAAGATAATCTCAAAAACTAAATTTTTTTTTTTTGAAATGCAGTATCTTTATAATATTTTGAAATGTATGCTTATGAAAAACACCTAAAAAAAATGAAATGTTTATTTATATGTGCTTAAACAGTTCTACAATAGACATATTGGTAATATCTTATGAGCATATTTTTTTACACCCCAAGTCATGGAACATTGTTGTTATCAAAATAATAGTAATAATTTTTCACTGATGGTTACAAAACTAAAATTACAATACAAGAAAATAACAAAAAGCAGAAGCTGCTTTTTAATGAAACTAGATCAGCTGCTATTCAATTTAATTTTATTAAAAATTGTGATTTTTATTTCTTTAATGGAAAACAAACAATCTCTTTATAAAGTTATATACATATTTATAGGTTTATTTCAAAATAACATTAACTACTTATTACTCTAATAATAGAGAGGATTTTCTAATAACCCACAAACTGAATATCACTTCAATTGAAATAAACTAAATATAAGTGCATGCTCATAAATACTAATCACATTTAATCTTTATCTTGCAAAAAATATATAAACATGTTTAACAATCACTACAAATATAAAAAAAAAATAATGAAAGTAAGCTTTTAAGTATTTGGTTTAAATATATATATAATGTGTTTCCCTTTAAATAAGTCATAACCAGAAAATAAGCCCTAGCATGAATTTTCATGATGCTTATAATATAAGCCCTACCTTAAGTATAAGCCCTAGTTAAGATTGTCAGCCAAATATATTGTTTCTGCTTGCCCATTGAAACACCCGATGGATGTATTGAATTGTAAAATAATGAGTGTGTAAATGAACAATATTATTGACATTAATGCTTTAAATAAACGGTAATATAAATTATATGGTTCTATTGTATTGTCCTATTGAGTATTTTCGACAAATGTAATTTATAGAGAAACAATTTATCTACCACAAGTTAATATATTAGACAATTTATAATTTCATTTATATATTTTTAGGTATTTATATTTAATACTTAAACTTAGAATGCTTGATTTAGTTTTAGAGTTTCATCATGGTAGCTTTTAAATATTCAAGATACAAGAAAAATTAGTTTGATTTCTTAAACATTTTTTTTTTACTAAAAGACTTGATTAAAACAACAAATGATTTTAGTAATCAAGGTTTAGCTCAAGTTAAATTATCAATTTTTCTTCTAAAGAAAAGTTTTTAAAAAGAATAGCCAAACAGGGTTATTAGGATTAGTTTGGAAAGTGTTTATAATGTGCGCACATGATAGCCGATGGACTTATTTATTGTACAAGTGTGAAATTCAGAAACATTTTCTGAATTTTTGTGCTTGCATTTTTTTATTGCTTTTGTGTGGAGAAACTATTTCTTAACTATAATCATTTTTGTTACCACTCCTGTCTCGCAAGTCTTCAAATAACACTTGAATTTAATAGTAAATTTAAACTAAATAATATTCTGGTCGCCAGATATGATGAGTGCAAAAAGAAAAAGCTAGCCATTTCAGTGAGTACAAAAAAGAAATTATGGAGAGCTTTCTGTAAGGAGAAGTACTTGAATAAATGTAGATTTTTGTACATGAAAAAATAAGACATCCTTTGAAAGTAAGCTTTATAATGTCTTTTGGAGCAAAAATTAATAAAAGATCCAGTCTTATTTTCAGGGAAACATGGTAATATGTAATTTTCTGTAGTTTCTCAACGTAACTAAAATTGACGGTTAATTTTATTACTGCATTCTGGAAGTATCTAAGACTAAAATTCATAGCTTTAAAATAAGTTAATACTATAAACAAAATAATAGCTCTCATATAGAACAATTACCAATCATTTCATCTAGTTATATAAATTTCTGAATTATTTTGTAAAGTTTGCTAATCCTTCAATTATGTCACTTATAGAACTTCTAAATATTACTTACCTTTCACATTTTAGATATCCCAAAGACCAACTATAGTTCTTTAAAGAGTGATACGAAATTAAAGAGTTTATATTTTCACGTGACATATTTTAATCAAATATTTGATTATATTACATGTAACACTCTTAAGAGTTATGCTCAATAATTAAATGTTAATGTTCTCTGAAAAGCAATTGCCATTTATTTTATTTAATCCATTTCCAAAAAGCCTCTTGCATATTATGTGTCTATGGTGCTAAAATTCAAGCTACAAAGTAAATATTAATTATGTACAATCATTAGTGTCTAAGAAATGAAAATATATTGTTGTTAATCAGTTTCACATGTTTCTAAGTTAAATAAATAATTTAAGTAATCAGTTATATAATATGCCATAATGTCAAATTTATGTGTGATATGAATGCTAATTTATTATATTTTTTCTGATAAAATTTGTTATAACTTATATTCTGATTTTATTCATGGTTTCAACTTATATTGTTTTTTACATAAATGATTTTTAAAGTTAAGAGCGTGCTAATAGCTCTAAACAAGCTTTTTTTTTATTTATTTATGATAAATGCTACTACAAGAGAAGGCATTCAAATCGTGGTCCCCATCCCCAGACCGGTTTCGACCTATGGGTCTCTTCAGTGAGGAGTTGGGACATTAGATCTAAAAAACCAACTCAAGCAAAGCATTTATCTAAAAGATAATTGTTAGAAAAAGATCTGAAACTTTTAGACATCTACATGTCTTTAAGGTCAGCTCTCCAACTGAAAAAATCATATGGGCCTGAACTTAATTCAGATACTCCATATATTAGTAGGCTTAGCTCTTTAATTTAGCTAAAGCCACAACAGCAAAATAATAATAGTAATAGTAACAAGTCAGAAGTCACATGACTTATATATAGCTTGCACTTACTAATATGTAAAGTTAAGAGCGTGCTAATAGCTCTAAACAAGCTTTTTTATTTTATTTATGATAAATGCTACTACAAGAGAAGGCATTCAAATCGTGGTCCCCATCCCCAGACCGGTTTCGACCTATGGGTCTCTTCAGTGAGGAGTTGGGACATTAGATCTAAAAAACCAACTCAAGCAAAGCATTTATCTAAAAGATAATTGTTAGAAAAAGATCTGAAACTTTTAGACATCTACATGTCTTTAAAGTCAGCTCTCCAACTGAAAAAATCATATGGGCCTGAACTTAATTCAGATACTCCATATATTAGTAGGCTTAGCTCTTTAATTTAGCTAAAGCCACAACAGCAAAATAATAATAGTAATAGTAACAAGTCAGAAGTCACATGACTTATATATAGCTTGCACTTACTAATATGTAAAGTTAAGAGCGTGCTAATAGCTCTAAACAAGCTTTTTTTTTAATTTATGATAAATGCTACTACAAGAGAAGGCATTCAAATCGTGGTCCCCATCCCCAGACCGGTTTCGACCTATGGGTCTCTTCAGTGAGGAGTTGGGACATTAGATCTAAAAAACCAACTCAAGCAAAGCATTTATCTAAAAGATAATTGTTAGAAAAAGATCTGAAACTTTTAGACATCTACATGTCTTTAAAGTCAGCTCTCCAACTGAAAAAATCATATGGGCCTGAACTTAATTCAGATACTCCATATATTAGTAGGCTTAGCTCTTTAATTTAGCTAAAGCCACAACAGCAAAATAATAATAGTAATAGTAACAAGTCAGAAGTCACATGACTTATATATAGCTTGCACTTACTAATATGTAAAGTTAAGAGCGTGCTAATAGCTCTAAACAAGCTTTTTTTTTTTTTATTTATGATAAATGCTACTACAAGAGAAGGCATTCAAATCGCTGAGTTGGTTTTTTAGATCTAATGTCCCAACTCCTCACTGAAGAGACCCATAGGTCGAAACCGGTCTGGGGATGGGGACCACGATTTGAATGCCTTCTCTTGTAGTAGCATTTATCATAAAAAAAAAAAAGCTTGTTTAGAGCTATTAGCACGCTCTTAACTTTACATATTAGTAAGTGCAAGCTATATATAAGTCATGTGACTTCTGACTTGTTACTATTACTATTATTATTTTGCTGTTGTGGCTTTAGCTAAATTAAAGAGCTAAGCCTACTAATATATGGAGTATTAAGTTCAGGCCCATATGATTTTTTCAGTTGGAGAGCTGACTTTAAAGACATGTAGATGTCAAAAAGTTTCAGATCTTTTTCTAACAATTATCTTTTAGATAAATGCTTTGCTTGAGTTGTTTTAGATCTAATGTCCCAACTCCCTAACTGAAGAGACCCATAGGTGAAACCAGTCTGGGGATGGGGATCTCGATTTGAATGCCTTCTCTGTAGTAGCATTTATCATAAATAAAAAAAAAAAAAAGCTTGTTTAGAGCTATTAGCATGCTCTTAACTTTACATATTAGTAAGTGCAAGCTATATATAAGTCATGTGACTTCTGACTTGTTACTATTACTATTATTATTTTGCTGTTGTGGCTTTAGCTAAATTAAAGAGCTAAGCCTACTAATATATGGAGTATCTGAATTAAGTTCAGGCCCATATGATTTTTTCAGTTGGAGAGCTGACTTTAAAGACATGTAGATGTCTAAAAGTTTCAGATCTTTTTCTAACAATTATCTTTTAGATAAATGCTTTGCTTGAGTTGGTTTTTAGATCTAATGTCCCAACTCCTCACTGAAGAGACCCATAGGTCGAAACCGGTCTGGGGATGGGGACCACGATTTGAATGCCTTCTCTTGTAGTAGCATTTATCATAAATAAAAAAAAAAGCTTGTTTAGAGCTATTAGCACGCTCTTAACTTTACATATTAGTAAGTGCAAGCTATATATAAGTCATGTGACTTCTGACTTGTTACTATTACTATTATTATTTTGCTGTTGTGGCTTTAGCTAAATTAAAGAGCTAAGCCTACTAATATATGGAGTATCTGAATTAAGTTCAGGCCCATATGATTTTTTCAGTTGGAGAGCTGACTTTAAAGACATGTAGATGTCTAAAAGTTTCAGATCTTTTTCTAACAATTATCTTTTAGATAAATGCTTTGCTTGAGTTGGTTTTTTAGATCTAATGTCCCAACTCCTCACTGAAGAGACCCATAGGTCGAAACCGGTCTGGGGATGGGGACCACGATTTGAATGCCTTCTCTTGTAGTAGCATTTATCATAAATAAAAAAAAAAAGCTTGTTTAGAGCTATTAGCACGCTCTTAACTTTACATATTAGTAAGTGCAAGCTATATATAAGTCATGTGACTTCTGACTTGTTACTATTACTATTATTATTTTGCTGTTGTGGCTTTAGCTAAATTAAAGAGCTAAGCCTACTAATATATGGAGTATCTGAATTAAGTTCAGGCCCATATGATTTTTTCAGTTGGAGAGCTGACTTTAAAGACATGTAGATGTCTAAAAGTTTCAGATCTTTTTCTAACAATTATCTTTTAGATAAATGCTTTGCTTGAGTTGGTTTTTTAGATCTAATGTCCCAACTCCTCACTGAAGAGACCCATAGGTCGAAACCGGTCTGGGGATGGGGACCACGATTTGAATGCCTTCTCTTGTAGTAGCATTTATCATAAATAAAAAAAAAAAAAGCTTGTTTAGAGCTATTAGCACGCTCTTAACTTTACATATTAGTAAGTGCAAGCTATATATAAGTCATGTGACTTCTGACTTGTTACTATTACTATTATTATTTTGCTGTTGTGGCTTTAGCTAAATTAAAGAGCTAAGCCTACTAATATATGGAGTATCTGAATTAAGTTCAGGCCCATATGATTTTTTCAGTTGGAGAGCTGACTTTAAAGACATGTAGATGTCTAAAAGTTTCAGATCTTTTTCTAACAATTATCTTTTAGATAAATGCTTTGCTTGAGTTGGTTTTTTAGATCTAATGTCCCAACTCCTCACTGAAGAGACCCATAGGTCGAAACCGGTCTGGGGATGGGGACCACGATTTGAATGCCTTCTCTTGTAGTAGCATTTATCATAAATAAAAAAAAAAAAAAAAGCTTGTTTAGAGCTATTAGCACGCTCTTAACTTTACATATTAGTAAGTGCAAGCTATATATAAGTCATGTGACTTCTGACTTGTTACTATTACTATTATTATTTTGCTGTTGTGGCTTTAGCTAAATTAAAGAGCTAAGCCTACTAATATATGGAGTATCTGAATTAAGTTCAGGCCCATATGATTTTTTCAGTTGGAGAGCTGACTTTAAAGACATGTAGATGTCTAAAAGTTTCAGATCTTTTTCTAACAATTATCTTTTAGATAAATGCTTTGCTTGAGTTGGTTTTTTAGATCTAATGTCCCAACTCCTCACTGAAGAGACCCATAGGTCGAAACCGGTCTGGGGATGGGGACCACGATTTGAATGCCTTCTCTTGTAGTAGCATTTATCATAAAAAAAAAAAAAAAGCTTGTTTAGAGCTATTAGCACGCTCTTAACTTTACATATTAGTAAGTGCAAGCTATATATAAGTCATGTGACTTCTGACTTGTTACTATTACTATTATTATTTTGCTGTTGTGGCTTTAGCTAAATTAAAGAGCTAAGCCTTCTAATATATGGAGTATCTGAATTAAGTTCAGGCCCATATGATTTTTTCAGTTGGAGAGCTGACTTTAAAGACATGTAGATGTCTAAAAGTTTCAGATCTTTTTCTAACAATTATCTTTTAGATAAATGCTTTGCTTGAGTTGGTTTTTTAGATCTAATGTCCCAACTCCTCACTGAAGAGACCCATAGGTCGAAACCGGTCTGGGGATGGGGACCACGATTTGAATGCCTTCTCTTGTAGTAGCATTTATCATAAATAAAAAAAAAAAGCTTGTTTAGAGCTATTAGCACGCTCTTAACTTTACATATTAGTAAGTGCAAGCTATATATAAGTCATGTGACTTCTGACTTGTTACTATTACTATTATAAATGATTTTTGGAAGTTGAGTGCTGCACTTATTTATCGTATTGTTCAATTTGTATCATTGATGGTGCTTTTTAATTGATGACAAGGTACATGGAGATAATTTTAAAAAATATATATTAAATTAATTTTATAATTTACTATAATACGTAATAATGTTATATTAGTTTTTTTCTTTTCTTTTTTTAAGAAAAAAACATTATATAATAGATTCATTGTTTATTTTTAATTAAATAGAGGGCAGGGGAATGTTCTATTTCTGTGTTAATCTTTATATATTTCAATACTTAATTATTAATACTATCAGTAATAGTTTGTGCAGATGTCAAGAACTATGAATTTTATTTTAAAGAATATTTTACATTGCTAATTATCCACAGTCTGACAATCAATTTTAAGGTCCCCTCCCCCCAGAAAACTATGTAGGCATTATATACTGTAAACTTTTATTTAATTTAATTTACTATCTTATTATTTTATAGTGTTGATATTTTTATTAATATTACAAAATATACATATTTTTAGTCAAGCTTTTTTAAAATAAATATTCTAAATCCAATGTGTTTAATTATTATGCAGACCAGTGGCTGGAGAACCATCTCATTTAAAATGCACTCTTACTGGTGGTAATCAAGCTCGCCTAGGGGAACCACTACATTCTGATATTCTTGTTGCAATTGCTGATAAGTATGGAAATATTATTAAAAAGGTTAGTATATGAAAATCTTAATTTATAATTACATTGTTTAATAAGTAAGATATATGTTACGTTCTTGAATTATTACATAGTACAGTATTATAGCTTAAAATGGTAGTCTCATTGCTACATGTTTATATTTCTAATAATTGAAACTTTTGGAATTTTTAATGTGAAACCAGATGGCGGTGATAGTAAATTTTAATAGAAAATAGCTTATCTTTATATTTAATTTTAATAAATCATTCAGTTTGATTTTTTTATTTCACTAAAATAGGTGAGAAATTGATAAAATAAATAATTTCACTAACAATTGTCATATTTAGACATTATCTTCAGAAATAATTATATTTTATTGTAGGAGCTTATAACATAATAATATTTATTTAAAATAATAGATTGCTAATAATATTTATTTAAAATAATAGATTGCTTAGAAAGAATTCAAATAAATCAAGTTTCTGTATTTAGTGAAGGCTTCTTCGTTTTTTAAAACAGCGCAGTTGCTTAAAAAAAAAAAAAAATTTAATTGTCTATTTTTAGTTTTCTTAAATAAATAAAGTAACAATTCTCACTTAACTGCTTTTGCTATTTTTTATTGTTTTTCAACAATATACAGTAATGTCTATCATTCTCAATCTGTTTTTAGTATTTCTATGTTTCCATGATGATTTTCCCAACTCTAAAGTTATTAAATTTTATGTTTACTATTTAAAATTTATGCTACATTAATCATCTTTTTTGTGCACTTCTTAAAAAAATGGAAAAGGTTGTGTTGTTCTTTAATATGAGTAGAATATTAAAATAAATATTTGGAAATAGTTCATTCATAAAATTTTTGTTTTATTCATTTGATTTTATATCTACAAAATTAGAAATAATTTTTTTTAGATTTAATTCAGAATAGACACCATTTTTAACCAGCTATTATAAGCCTATGAGATAGTCATCTGTCAATGTATCTTACTTTAATTTATTATTGGTAATTGAATGATTTCGTTTACAAATTGATGTTATTAGTTAGTGTTATCAATTTTTTCTAAGAACATAAATTGATAAGTGCATATAAATGAACTCCTAATGCATTGTATAATTAGTGGTTGTAATTTAGAAATCTTAAAAATATGCTGTAAAAACAGACAAGAAAGCGAAAGCTAATAATTTTACTCTTTAGTAAAGTCTCATAATTTTTTTTAAATATATATATATATTAATTTTGCTTTATTAAAATTCAATAAGTGCATGCAATAATATTTATTATTATAATTAGTATTTCTAAAAATAAATAAAAAAGTTGTTTGAAAGATAACACTAACCCCTGAGTACCATTAAATATAATATATTTGTGGTAATTTATGAAATCACCCTTAACAGATATTAGTTATTATTAATTTATATCTATTGTATTTGCCAAAAATTTTGATTTTTTTTCTGCTTTTTAAATTTTTTTTTTTAATTTTATTTTATTCATAATTTCTGTGCCATTTTCACCTACACCAGTGGTGGCGAATGTTTTTACATGTGCGCGCCAAAAATTTTTTATTGAATGATTGGCGTGCCATACAATTATTAAATCAAAGTATAAACATCTTAATTATTGCAATTTTTTAAAAGTTTATAAAACAAAATAATTATAACAATAATAATTAAACAAAATTTCTAGATAAGCTAAATATAAGTGAATGATATTTATTTAGAAGAGTACAAGTTGAATAAAATGTAATAGTAAAAAATTAATAGTAATTAAAACAAAATTTTGAAAATAAAAATTATTTAAGGAGATTTTTGCTGTTGTACATTGGATGCCAAATATTTTATATCTAGTTCATCTTTTGCCATTTTGCTGAACTAGATTCATCTGTTATTCTATTTTTCGAACTGTCTTTAATTAAATTTGTTTCTGAAAACAGTAATTCACTTGCATATGTAGAAGAAAAAAATTAATAATATAGCGGTCCTAATTTTTTTAAACAATTAAATGTTTTAAGAATAGCTTTCCTCTTCGGCATTCTTTTTACATATATTCAATAATCGATCATTTGTCCATTGTTTCTAACTCTTTCCTCAAGTCAACAAATTTCTGTTTTCATATAGAACTGGATTGAAAATTGACTGATTGCATTTCCATATCTTTCAAATTAATCCACTCAAAAATTTCTAACTTGAAACTATCCATTGATATTATGTCTGGGTATAAAATAAATTTTGATATTTCTGAAAATCATCAATTATCGATTGAATAACAGCACAAAAATCTTGCATCAATTTTACTTGATCTGGTTTCTCATGAGATTCTAAATCAGTCAAAAACTTTTTTAGATTTGGAAAATATTTGAAGGTGTAAGAAATAACATCACGGTTGAAAATTTGTAATTTAACTTCAAATTCTTTGATCAAATCAAACATGACAACAATTGTCTTATTATAGCCTTGCAATTTCACATTTAATTCATTTAGATGTGAACGCATATCAGTAAAAAATATTAATGTTGAAAGCAATTCAACATTCATTAATTCATTTTATTTTTCAATGATTTTCTCATTACGTAAAAACAGTTTAATTTCTTTTAAACATTCAATGAATCTTTGAAGAACTTTTTCTCAACTTAACCATCGAACCTTGTTGTACATAAGTAAACCATAGCCTCACTCAATGTGTAGATATAAAATTGATTAACTTAATCACAACGTTCATAACATCATCTAGTTGTGGCTTAAAGCTGGTCTTCGTGCATTATACCTGCTGATGTATAATGCAATGAAAACCCATAATTGATGTCCAATACGATGGGTAAATAAACTGGGAAAGGTTTTTTTTTATAGTCATATTCACCATCTGTAGTTACAGTTACAATTTTGACAACATTTATGTTGCAAATATCTATTTCTTTTGTTGTTGTTATTAATGAAGTCAATCTGATCAATTCTTTTTTGATATTATTCAACATAATAGCGAATAAAAATAGCAAACGAGCTGATCCACTTATGTCTGTACTTTCATCAAGGTAAAGAGAAATTGAACTAGATTTTATGTCTCTTTTTTGTTGGTAAATTATGTTGTTGCCATTTGCAGGATTATTTCTTTAACTATTTCTAGCCAATGATAAATCTTTTATGCTCTGAATAATTTTTGTTTTGTTTCCAAAATCTTAAAAAAAAAAACTGGTGCACATTTCATCCAAGCTTCTTTCATATATTCTCCATCATTAAAAGGTTTCCCATGTTTGGCAGTTACATTTGAAATAAAAAACTAACAGCAGATATATTTGAGTGATTTTCGATAAATTTCATTATAGATGTTGATTGAATATTTATATTTTTAAATGCTTGGGCAAGATATTCTTTTTGTTCATCTTTACTTTTTTTCAAAGTGTGATTTATGATTGGTCTCAATGCTGTTTTACTGATGATGTTCTCAATACAACTGTTCCAGAATATAAAACACATATTATCCTAGTGCCTTCGTTAATCATTCCATATTCATCAGTCCACCAATTTTGAAATTCTCTGCTTAATAATTTTTGTTTTTTATTTTCACTAGTTATATTAATATAATGGTAACAAATTTATTTAAAAATAAATTTAAATGAGCTTTATTAATTTTATAAATCTAAGATTTATTTTCACTTTTACAGCAAAACCTCAAGCAAAAAAAAAAACGTCATTTGATGGCATTGATTACACATTTTATTCCTTTGTTCATGATTTTGATTACATTAAAAAAATGAATAGTGTCAACACTTTTAAGTGGAAAAAGATTAGGACAGAAAATCATTTGATTACTTTTACTTTAGATTTGAAAAAATTTACTTCAAAAGCTGTAAAATATTTTATTGAGTTTCTAATTTTATTGGAATCATTTGACAGGTTTATAGAATATGATACCACAGTATACCGGTACCACTTTATTTGACTTAAAATATCATAATTTATTGCTTCTAATCAGAGTTCAATTGTAAATTGATTTTTAATATAATATTATATTTATTTTGCCTTTAGTTTATAATAAATTTTATTAGTACAGATTTTAGCAACAAGATATATAAATAGTTTGCATGCCATAGGTTCGCTATCACAGACCTACACTAAAAGGAAACAGATCATCTCTTTTTCTCATAATATTTTCATTCATTATATATTATAAATAAAGGCTTCTGGTTGGTCAATAAGTTAAATGTAATGTAAGCTCTCATTTATTGAATTTCCATGTTGGGCTAGCTAAATTTATGTTACTGTAAATCATAAATGAATATAAATTGGAAGTATAGAGATAAATCATATTATGAATGCATTCTAATTGAGATACAAAGGAAGTTTTATTGTATCTCATCTGTTAACCTTTCTCTATAAAAATATAAGTCAAAAGATATTTAAAATGATTATTTTCTTTTGAAGGGAATTTTTTTCGAGAATTAGTTATAACATCATAATGTATTAAAATATTTAGAATTTATCCAAAGGTGTGTCTATTCTATTTAATAATAATATGGTAGAATAAAAATGCTGCTCACAAAAAAAAAAAGAATAATAAGCAGGTGCCAAAACTAGATTTTAAATGTGTAGTACATAATACTAGCATACATTTAATTTAATATTATTAAGAATAAGTAATTAGAACTTTTAGAACAAAGATTATCAAATAGATCAATAAGTGCATAATAATATGGAGAAATTAATTAAGAATTTATTCCTAAAGACAGATATAATAAATATAAAAGTAAATAAACATAAGGCGGATATATAATGAACATTAATAATTAGTCAATTAGAACATTAAAATTATTTATTGAATAATCTTTCACAAAATTTTTATAAATAAATTTTGATGCTTTTAAAATTGATAAAACTGGAATTTAAAAAAATGATCTAAGATATTTATTATTCATAAACATAGATTTTAATATTCTAACTTCTATCCAAAATCTATAATTTAAAAACAAAATAGTCTATGAAGTTTAACCATTATTTTACTTTAATAAATGATATGTGTGAGTAGATGTGCCATATATACATGAGTGCAAAATATATTTGAGTTTGTGACAGCAACAATAAATGTTTAAGGTAGAATAATATATGTAATATTTAATAAATAAAATTGTCATATATATATATTAGAGAATCTTATAGCTATTTAATTATATAAAGTAAAAAGCATCCCTATCAAATAGTGGATTTTTAATAATTGCCTTACTATTATATCAAAAGCATGTGAAACAATAAATTCGAATATAAAGCATATTCTAAGTAGTTCAAAAGTATATCATTTTAAATATATGGGAGCGCAGTAAAATTTTAGTATTGTTAAAAATAATTATTCTCTTTATTTTAGATTCAAAACCTTTTAATAAAAATTAGTAATGGCGCAATAACCTCTGATTTACTCTATATATATTTATATATATATATATGTGGATATTTATCTTCCCAGCAAAAATTATTGAGATATATTACATTAATATTATCAAATAGAGCGAATAAAAATTCATTATAGAATAAATATTAACCCTTCTGGAGAAATTGCATATGGTCTTGCATTTCTAGTGCAAAGTGCTATTGTCATTTTTGCCATTGCATTTGATAATACTTAAGAGATGAATTTAAAAAGGCACTATAAATTATTTTTCAGTGTAGAAAAATTTCATATCTAAATTCCAATGTATTCCCTAGATATCATTAACTTTCATGTCTCTATCTTTATTAAAATTGTTACTCTCTAATTGAAATTGTTACAAAACATTTGAAAACAGTATTCTTTATGCTTGACAAATATATATTATTTTAAATGACAAGTTAAAAATGATTAATTAAATGAGCAAGGCATGTTTGGGCATAATCTAGGTTTGTCTTGCCAAATAGAATCATCATAAATAGTAAAAATTTAAAAAGAATTAATGTTGCTATTCTTTTGAACTTTATAATAATTAGGAAGTATTTCTGCCTCATTACAAAAATGGAAAAACTTATAATGATGTGGATTGAAGATCAAACCAATCATAATGTTACTTAAATTAAATCATAATCCAGAGCAAGGTTTTAAGTTCATTTAATTCCATGATAGCTGACATTTGAAAGCCACTGGCAAAAATTTCAAATGCTACTCAGAATTTTATTGGTTAAACTTCAAGAGTGAAGCAGATTTAAATGTCATAATTCAACTAATTTACTAATCCTAAAAGTTATTTAATAGTACTATTTATTATTATTTGTCTGGGGAGGGGGGGATTACGGTAAAATAATTAAATACTATGATTTTTTTTTAAAATTAGTTTTAATTTACTGTAAAAATTTTAAATTTATTTTTGTTTTTATTTTAATTTCTCTTTTGGCCCATTCTGTATAATAGTAATAATTTGGCTTATTTTCAATGTATGCAATTATAAGTTAAAAAAGAAAACCTAATTGACTTAATGACAACTTTCTATTAACAGTAAAAAGTTTGATTTCCACTGTTGAAAATGTAAAGAACCTCTATATACAAAAGTATGACATGTTTGCCATCATAGACTTATATTTTATGGAAGAGTTGGATGTGGTGAATATTTGATATCTTACCTTACATGGCACTTAAGAATTTAAAAATATTTGTATGTCTCGATAAAGAAGAAATAAAGGATTTTTAAATCTTCTTTCTCATGCTCCATATTTTATAAGTGTTGTTATAAATTTACAATTCACCATGTTCCATAAAATGTATGCGTTTTTGATGTATGTCTTTTTGTATTATTTGAACCTCTATTTAAAATTAAAATATGATTATTAGTAAATTCATTTTAGGTCCAGGGATTTTAGCCCAAAAAATATTTATAATAATTAAACTTTTGGCCTTTTAAATAATTTTGGTATCAATAGTAAATAAAATATTAATTAAAAAAATTTTTTTTTAAATGTTAACTATAATTCAAGTTATAAAAATTAATTTGTTACATTAAACAGTATAGTTGTTAGAGAAGGGAAAAAATATTAATGGATTTTATTTTTTAAGTTATATCACAATCAGTGAATGAATCTGTTGCAAACTTCAAAAACAAAATCATTGAATTAAAAATTGATATTTAAGAATCTAATATTGTTAGAGAGACACAAAAAAATGTATAGAATTTTACTTTTGATTAATCTTTAATTATGTAACTTTTATATACTATATTATTTGAATAGATTTTTTATTTAATCTTTTAACAATATTATTGAAGTGCAAGGAATTTTGACATATAGTTCCACTACAATTTAACCATGTAACTGTTGTGACTTGAGTAATGAGGAAAAGGAAAGTGATCTTCAAAGAAGATTGTTAAACAATTAAAAATAAGACATTATTTAATAAAATTACAAAAATTAAATATGAAAATGAACTAGAAATAGCTTATTTAACATTTACAATTAATTATACAAATTATAATAGATATGTAGTTTCGTACTGTTCTACTTTTAAGTATCAAGTCATTCATAAATATTACAATCCAGCATGATCAGAAACTAATATATATTATTGATGTGGCAATTAAGTTTTGTGCTTATCCTAATATTTATTGTGTTAGCTCAATTTTTAATGATATTATTTTGTGTGTAGAAAATATCCAAAGAACTAATATTACATGTTGCATGGAATTGTGATTTAAATTTAAAAAAGTATTTTTTATTTTATAGTTTTTAATTTTTTTATTAGTTTATAATATCAAATTACGTACACAAAATTTTATTTCTACTTACTCAATTCAAATTATAAAAATTAGTGTAACTGAAATTTTATATTTATATAGCTTCCTAGTAGTGCAGTCAAAGCTCTGGAAATTAGTGGTGATGGTTTATTAGTGAATGAAGTTGTAAAGGCTCTTGGCCAGGTAATTTTTTTTGTTTAATAAGAATATATCTGTAAATGAAAGTAAAAAATTGTTTATTTTTATGAAATATCAGTCAAATATTTTATTATTTCTTTCTTTTAAATCTTTCTTTAAATTTAAATTATTAAAAATTTAAATTATATATGTTTGTCAATATATTTTAGTCCTCAGGATTTGTTTTACGTAACATTCAGTTTGGTTCCAATTCTCCATTGGGCTCTAAAGAACTTTGTGTAAAATGGAACAATTTGGTAGATTATGTGAGACTGATAATTGTGGCTGGACCACCTACTCAGCTTAATCTCCCAAAATGGCCTATAGAGCAGGTAAAAAAAGTATAATTATAGTGTTTATTTATGAATAGTTATTGAAACATTAAATTCAATATCATATATATTTACTTATTTATCAAATTCTATTAATAAAAAAAAAAAAAATTGAAGGATCAATTGTTTCGGATACACTTAAATACCAGAACTGATAGATTGAACTTTGATCCAAAAATTTATAGTTATCAAATCTGTCATTCTGTTATTACACTAAACAATAAAAAGTACCAAATTATTATATAATATGGTTAATTTTAATAAACAGTCAAGGAACTTAGTGGTAATATAGATATAATAAAATTTGATTTTAATATTTTTAGCATACAAAAACTTCGGATTAAAATTATTCCATCAATGCTTTAAAACAAATATTTTAATCAGTTAAAATAAATATGCACGTTGACTTGTGGTGGTATTGCAAAATATTACGATTCTAAAAATTTCAGTTTATATTTATTGATATTATATCTTCAAAATTAATGTCTGATATATTGACATTTTCTTTAAAACGTCTCTTCTCTTTTCCTATTATTATTCTCCTCCTCCGTTTAATGAATTAAAAGTATGTTATTTATAACTTCTGTATATACACAGTATTTTTTTTATTAGGTTAATGTGATTTTAAAGAAAAGGGATTGCTTCTTTTTTTTTTTTGTTACAATGTACAAAATCTTTGTAAACAAAATACTAAATTTATGATAGGCAGTTGTAATGTTGAGGACCTTATTGTTACCTGTTTGCTAGAAAATGTTAAGAATATAATGATAACATATAAGGTATATGGTGATTTTAGATTAAAGAATTTCTCAATAATTTATAATACAGATAATAAACCTGGAAGAAATGGTGTTGCTCTTATTTAACACGTATCATTTGAATGAAAGTTTTAATGATTAAGATGAAAATAGACCTATTAGATATGATATTGGTACATGTGCTTTTTCCTGCTATTGATGGTGAAGTTGAAAAAATTGAAAATATTTATGAAAGATTGGAGATATTAATAATGCTTGTCACTGAGAATGATAATATTATTTTGATAGTGATTTTAATGTGCTATTGGTACACATAAGAATTCAAGATATGTAAGCAGATTTGGTTTAGATGATATGAGCTCTGATATGAAAGATTGTTTGAATTTTATGATATGCCCAAGAGAAGGCTTTACTTATGGAAAGTACCTGGAAATATTAGAACACATTGACATCAGATACAATCCAGTCGTGGTTATGTTACCTTGATGCTGATGTGGATAGGGATCATGTACTTATTTTGGCAAATGTAATATTAATTTTGGAAGAAATAATATATCCATTCAAAGTAAATGGTTTTTAAGGCTAGTTATAGAATCATGACAAAGTAAAGAATTTAACGATAAAACCGATATGATAGATATTGATCACATTCAATTAAAAGATATTAAAGTATGTATAAAAATTGCAATAACTAAAGTATTGGGGAAAAGATCCCTGGTACCCAATAAAAACATTGATGATCCCAGCAATATTACATTTAATTGAAAGATGAAATAATGTTAACTGTAAAGTAGTTAAAAATTTTATTATAATGTACTGTAGAATAGAAAATGCAAAATGGGTAAATATGCATAATGAAGTACAATGAAAACATATAAATATTGGAAATATTAAACAAGTATATGGAAATATGTTGTTTAGAATAACAGAAGAAAGACTTTTTAAAAAATAAGGAAGTATGTGACATGCTGGAGAGAATATATTAATTTATTCAAAGGAAAAGAAGTGACCAATATCAGAGATTATATAGAAGAATGAAAAAATATGATTGATGACTATGAGAACTGGCCTGCAGTAGCAAGAGAAGAATTTGTTTATGCAGCTAATAAGATAAAAATAGTAACATTCCAGTTAACTTCTTAAAAATTCAGATGATATCATAAAAAGAAAATAGATTACTTGATGTAATGTCAAAATGTTATATATAAAGGAATAATTCCATCAGATTTTATGATTACAAAAACTAGAATTTCAAAAAAAGGTAATGTAACTGATTGCACAATTTATAGAACAATAGATCTATTATCTCATACCTGTAAGATTTTGTTCATAATACATAAAAATAGAATACAATCGAAGACATCTGAATTTGGATGAAGATCAATATTGTTTTAAATCTGGGAACCAGAGAAGCAATAATGGCATTAATAATGATTTAGCAAAGAAGATTAGAAATGAATTGAAAGTCATACATGGCTTTTATTGACTTGGAGAAGGCTTTTGGCAAAATTGTTAATTAAAATAATAGGTTTTGATTTGGAAGGATAGATGGTTTATTTTGAATTTATGGATATATCACAATATAGAAGTAGATGTAAAAAGTTGTAAAAGTAAAGCTAATTGAAGAATAGATGTGAGACAAAGTTGTCCATTGTTGCTTTATTTATTCAATATATTTATAGAGAATATAATAATAATTATAAAAAGGAAACTAAAGTAATTATTATTAATGAGGAGCATATTCATAGTATTCATTATGCAGATGATATAACATTGGTTGCAGAAAGAATTGAATAAAATGCACAAGATGTTGAATAGCTTTCAGAGACTTTTAAATTAAAAATAAATATTAATAAGTTGATGGTGATGGAGAGCAGAAGATGAAAGGATTGATAGATATGTGAATAAATAAGTTTAGAACAAGTTAAAGATTTTGTTATCTGAGGAGTATAATTTGTGATGTCAATCGACATCTTGTAGAGATTAAGAAAATAATAATTTGAACCAAATAAAAATATTGATATAAAAAATAGAATGAGAGTTGTTAAAACTTTCATTTGCAGTGTTATTGCCTTATAGATGTGAGACCTTTTGGGAAACAAAAAATAACAAGATTGGAAGGAATTACAATTGCAGCTTTGGAGAAGATTTAACTAGATCGAGAAGAAGATTAATGATGAAATATTAAGAAGACTTGGAGTGAAAATTTAATAAAATGGGATTAAAATTCCTGAGACATATTTTAAGACATGATAATTTATTACAAAATATTTTAGAAGGCAACATATTTTAAAGAAGATTGATAGTTGGAACAAGAATGTCATATTTTAAAAGATGATTGGTGAAATTGGCTGGTTTTCATATGCTAGTATAAAAAGAATTGCTGATGACAAAATGATGCACTCCAATGATTTAAAAACTGATGATGTCATAAATAAACCTTAATTTTTGTCAAAATAATAAAAATCTGGCACTCATGAAAATTCCAGATATTTTATTATTTATATGGTCCCAAAAATAATAAAATGATAGATCATAATTACTGAATATTTAGTGCTTTAATACACCTATGTGCCAATTGGAGGGGGGTTGAATTGCTCTCTGTCCATTGAACTTCAAATATTTTGTCTGTACTATTTCATAAATAACTTTTTGAATATTTTCAGTCATTGTCTTCGTGTTTTTCATTGGATTAAAAATTTTATATTGCAGTTATGTTGGCTTTTATTGAAGATTATTTGATATGATTATGATATTTTACATACACACTATAAAATTTGATATATTATTGCTAGCTTTATTGTGGAGTTAAAATAATTGTAATTAGAATGATGCAATATTTATATTTCTTCAGTGATTATTAAAATCCAGAATTATTTTTTAAAACACTTAAAAATCTAAATCAAGTTCAATTTTTATCTTATGAACTTTTTTTTTTTTTTTTTAAATATTAATATGTTGGAAAGTGTGACATTTATTAAAAAATTATATTAAGAAATTTACATAATGGGGATAAATATACATATACAATTATTGTTAAAAATGAAACTGATGAAATTCCATGTAATTAATTATTTAAAAAATATTCTCTGATAGTCAGCTTGCAAAAAAAGTATAATGCATTCATTAATACTGTAATAAGAAGGGAGCAGCATCTAAAGAGACATCATTGTTTGCAATTAGAAATAATGACAATGATTTTAAGTTATATTATCTTATAGTTACCTTTTATAATTAGAATTGCTGGAAATTGAAAAATAATTTTTATTCCAAAAAGGATGTCATGAATATATGTTAAGTTCCTTCAGTATAACAATTGCAGCAATCAAAATATGATATTATGAACAAATTATCAGTAACTGGCTTGATTATCTTTCATAATAATTTGCCATTGTACCTAAATAAACCTTCTTTCAAATTATTTGGCATTAAGTGTTCAAATTGCTATGGTGATATGGATTTCATTGATTTAATATTATAAGCAGTATTTTAAGTATGGAGAGATGCATGTTGGGAGTAACAAGAAGGGATCGAAAAAGCAATGTATGGGTAAGAGAACAAACAGGTGTTACTGACCTCATTGAAAAAATTAAGACTGAAGTGGAGTTGGGCTGGACATATTGTTAGAAGAGATGATAATAGATGGACAATTGAAATTTTAAACTGGATTCCAAGAGATTGTAAAAGACCCAGAAAGAGACCACATGTGAGATGGATGGATGAAACAAGAAGGTATGCAGGGGTGATGTGGAGAAGAGAAACTAAAGATAGGAAAAGATGGATTGAACTTGGAGAGACCTTCATCCTGCAGTGGATTGATAATAGTTGATGATGTTGATTTTAAAAATTTGCTAATTGAATATGGAATCATATTTATTGGATATGTATTTAATTTAATTTTAAACTTTCATTCAAATTATTTGCTATTAAGTGTTCAAATTGCTATGGTGATGTGGACTTCATTGATTTAATATTATAAGCAATATTTTAAAAATTTGCTAATTGAATATGGAATCATATTTATTGGATATGTATTTAACTTATTTTTTATATAATGATCTTTTTTTTTTCATTTTCTGAAATTATCAAGTTGCAAAGTCAAGTTTTTAAAATTCTAAATTCTCTTTATCTTAAATTGAAAGCTCATTCTAGTTCTAAATTTAAATTCCTGTTTAAACCAAATTAAAAATATAGTCGTGATTTATCACATGCTTTCCTAATTATTAATAAATATATATAAAAGAAAAGAAAAAAATGAGTTTTTATTATAATGCCATCATCAAATAATCTTTTACTAATATCATTTTTATAAGTTGTCTAGAACAATCAAATATCTTAAATATAATAATGAAAATCATATAAATATTTTAAAAAGAAGACTTGTATTGATGTCGTTATGTTTTTATTTATAATATGCTTGTAAAGAAAAGGATATAAATAATGTTTTTATATGCTTTCCGAAGTTGTGGCAAGTCACTGGAAACAGTTGATTAATATTTCGCAAATTTTATTTTATTGTTTACTACAGATATTATTTTTAAGTTTGATTTTTTTCATAGTTATAAATCATGTTTTATCTTATATGACGTTTATGAATATGTATATAAATTCTTTTATTTTTATTTTGATAGTCTTTAACAGTTTTTAATGATTGTAAATTGGATTTTCCTATAATTGTTCAATTATGTGATGTTGCTGGAAATCCTTCCCCTGAAGCCAATGTGAAAGTCCAACTTTGTCCTGATTCTCGACTAAAGGTGATCTGTTGAATAAATTCTAAAAATATAAGTTTTTTTTTTTTTTTTTATATCGATTAATCTTTTGTTTAATGTATTATTATAGCTGACACCTTCCCCTCAAACTACAAAAACAGATTCTCATGGGAAAGTTAACTTTGGTATTTTTACTGTGAATGGTCCTAGGTTAGATGATTTTTATTTTTAAATTAAATTAATTGAATGTTAATTATGATAGTAAAAAATAATTATAAATATACTATTTATTGCACATATATAAAAATTAAATAAATTTTAAGTACTACTAACATAAATTATTGAACTGTACTCTAATTGACAAGATTAATAATGTTTTATGAAATAAGAAATGGTTGTTTTCTTATTGTAAGATACTATTGAACAATTGTTTATATTTCATATAAGTACAAATTTGCATCCCTTACTTTATTTATATTAATAGTAGTTGGAAATCATTTGATTTTTACACACACTCTCGTGTATATGGTACTGGTTGTATTATAATTTGAATTTTTTTTTTTTTTTATGTTGTATTTTTGAGCATTTTTGTGCCTTAAAAAATTAAAACAACTTTCAGTGAAGTGCAATTATCTGAATGAATTGTCTTAAAAATTACATATTGCTTAGAAAGATTGAAAATGAAGAAATAATCAAGTTAAATGAGTAAATTCCATCATTGAGCATTAAATATGTTTAACTTCTAAAACCACATATTATATGGAAATGGCAATTATATAATTATCAGGAGTCTGGATTGGTAGCATTCAATAATAATAATCTAACTTATTTTTAAAGAAGTCTTTGAAACTTTTATGAATTTATTGCTGCAAACATTAAGTCTTAATTATTTATAATATTTAGAATTGATTTTTTTATTTTTATGTAAGTCTTAATTTTTTGTAATATATATTTTTTTTTGATTGCCATTTTCTAGAATGTTTTTTGATGCTTGTGTTTTCGGGCTTTTTAAAAGAACATTTTTTATTGTTCTAGTTTAATCCAACCATCTTGTTGATAGTCAGCCTTTTTAAAAAAATATTTATATGGGTTAGTTTTTCTACGACAATAATAATATCTATTACATCTAAACTAAGATAATTCAATTATTATCATTTGTAGTTAAGTGAAAATTGAGGTAAAATATATATGTGTGTGTGTTTCTTTTTTTGTGCTAGCTGGCTTATTTTTTTTTTTTTTAAAAAATTGTTTCCAACAATATGTCATCATTCTTTTATTTTATTATTTAGAAAATATCATATGGGTTGAGCTTTTGCATATTTGTTTTTCAACTCTGCCAAATACGATATTTAGATCATAATGACTACAAGAAAGCAAAACTTCTGTCTTTTTAGTATCAAAAATCAGCTGCCATCAAAGACTTTGAAAATTCTATAGTTCCAATTTAGTGTTTCATTGCATGTTTAATGCACATGATGATTAAATGCTTTCGTTGGTTTACCTATTTTTATTCTAGCTTAATACTTTCAATACTACTAATATCAGTCATCTTTTTTGCTAAAATGAAATGATCCAATTTTTTTTTTTTTTTTTGTTACAGATTTTTTTTATTAAAAAAATTGGATACTTTACATGTTATTTTAATATTTAAGCTAAACAATACTTTTTGACATTTTACAATGAAGTGTTTATATATCTTTTTTTTTAAAGAGTATATATAATGTTCTTATGTTTAAAACATAGTTAAAAAACTTTGTTACATACAAAAGTAAATGCTATTTCATAGCTTTTTAATTTCTAAGCATTCAATAATAGTAGTATCTATTGGATCTTTAATGAAATTAGGTTATTTTATTTTTTTTTACAATATAAAAATCTAATTCTTATTGACTGAAGATTAGCATTTTATTTTGATATGATAATATAAATTAAACTACAAAAGCATACTATTAGATATTATTTTAGTATTGAAAAATATAAACTGATTTTTAATATTTATGTTATTAGGTTGTCATTTTCCATTGCTTTAATTTTATAATTATAGCTCTATCATTTTCAGATTCTTTGGTAATAATCTTCAAGCTAATTCAACCTTATCTTTCAGTCTAAAGTTCATTATATATTCAATTTCAAAAATACTTTGATTATTGTCTTTGCTATACTTTTACTTGATCTTTTTAATTTACTCAGAACTTGTAAATATAATTAAACTTTAATGATACTTCAAAAACTACATTATTTATTATCAAATTTATTTTGCTGTAAATTATTTAATCTACAGTAATTTTAATATATATATATAAAGATAAAAAATGTATTTGTGAAGCACAAAGAAATAATTATATATAAAAATACTTACTTCTTAAAGACATTAGTTTAATCTTATTTCTGTATTATTCGTGTTCTCCAAAAATGTTAATGTATTTCATGAAATTTATCATAAAATTTTTTTTTAAAAATTTTTTATGGCATATTACTATAAAAGAAATTTTGCTCAAAGCACTTATTATTAACACTCGCAAAGCGTATGCACAATTAGCTTAAAAGGCTGATATTTGAATGTATATTAAATCAAGTATAATTTAGCAACATTTTTTGGTCTCAAATTTTTTTTAATCAATCTCTTTTTAAGAGATTGGAGAAAATGATAGATATGTAAAAACAATGGAATGCGAGCACATTAAAAGTTATAGATAAGAAACAATTTGAGGATTATTCACTGAAACATTTTATTCATAAAGTACAATTTAACCATTAGCTTTATGTAATCACAAATATTATAATGCATATTATTTATAAAATATGTGTATATAAAGTACAATATACAGTGGAACTGGAAACTATGCTATATTTTGATCCAAGCCCCCTTTGCATTCAACATATATAGTGAATAGCTCATCTTTTATTGATGTACATTACAATGCATACATGTATATAGAACACAGATGCTTTTTTACATGTGTGTATAAACAAAATTTTAAATAGTAATGTAATTATTAATAAAAAATTGAGGGGGACACTTTTCTGTATATGTGTTTGTTTATTCACTCATGTATTCACCGAAGCAAGAAAAATTAGGAAGAAAAAAAACAGTTTATTTTTAAAATAATGCTCTGGATGATTTTCTTTTTTTTTTTTTATAACTTTAGTCTCTTTAAAAAGCAATTACAGTCTCTTTTATTTATTTATTTTTAAATCAGTATTACTTATTAAATAGCCACTGTACATCGCTTGGTAGCATTGTTTCTGTGCAAAAACACAGAAATATGCTGTTTAAGCGGCCAAACTTACGGCATATAGAACAGTTTTGTTCATATTAGCTGTTAGCAAGCCTAGACGGTGTTGCACACAAATATTACGGCCCGCTGATGTGCTTCGCAACATTGTGCAAATAGCGCACACTTCACAGATAGCTACCGTATGTTGTGAGGGTGTATGTAATTCAACTGGCCATAACTCTTCAATGTGCATTCGAAGTAATGATCTTAGACCCTAGCTGACATAGTATTACATATAAATAATTGTAAGCCCATCTCCATGCTTCCCTACACAGCTTGGAAGGTGAAAAGAATTGCAAACGGGTAGGGCCAAACGCCATTTCCCAGAACTCACATGAATAGGCACGTTTTCGCGAGAAGAGCTAAGAGACAAATTGTAAGCTTGATTTGATCAGAGTAATGCATCTTTTGGACGATCCTTTGGATCGGCAAAACCACATGCTAAAATTTAATTTAATGGAATTTAACTTAATTCAGGCTGATTAGTTTGTTAATCAAGTGGTTTTTTTTTTTAGATTTTGTTTAAATATTTAATTTATTATTAGAAGAATAACGTATATTTTTAAATAAAAAGAAAAGTGTTCTGTTATTGAAGTTTAATGTAGAATGCTAAGAATAATGTAAACTTGTCTGAGGTTGCACGCTGTTTTGGAAATCATAAGTTTGGTTTGATCAGAGTAATGCATCTTTTGGACGATCCTTCAGATTGGCAAAATCATGCCCCCCCCCCCTTTCCCTGCACATGCCAGCGCTATGTGCTGCTGCAATATAATAAAATGGGATTTCATTTAATTCGGGATGATTAGTTTGTTAATGAAGTGGGTTTTTTTTTTTTTTAATTTTTGTTTAAATGTTTCATTTACTATTAGAAGAATAATGTACATTTTAAAATAAAAAGCAAAGTGTTTTGTTTTGTCATGGTCCGGAAACATTATATTAAAACATTTTTGCACAGAAATAGCGCCACTAATGATGAACAATGACTATTTAATAAATACCATATTATCTTTAAATATTTTTTCTTAGAAAATAGTTTTTTATGCAAAATTCTACACATCACATTCAGAAAAGATAATAAAATAATAAAATGTATATGCTTTCAACATAAACCGATGAAATTTTATTAATATTGTGCTCAGAGAGAAAAAAATGATTACTTGAAGATCAATTTAATGATTTTTTTGTTTACATGTTTCTTTGGATAGCATATACACCTGGGTCTCGTTTTACGCGATAGATAGCTTCCTCGGAAAACATGCGCAAACGAAATCACGCAAAAATAGACGTAACTTACCTTGAAAAAGGGGGGATACGGACTGTGATTTTTCAAAATTTGCGTAAAAGCAAAGCACCAACCTAAAATTACTTTAAAATTCACGCAAAAAAAAAAATAAGGAAATAAAATATGACTAATAAAAAATTTCAAATTTGAAAAAAATTGATACAAGACAAACTTTTTTTAACTATAATATTTAATTTTATTCAAAATAATATATTTTTATGCATAATGTACAGTACAGTAATTTACATTTTTTTTATACATGTTTTAATTATTAATGCTATTTGCCGATAAACAGGTTCGTTTGCAAACTGGTAAAGATTCATCACAAGAGGAACTACAACTAGCGTCAACTTCACTCTCATGTTGGTTTTCTAGTGACAACGTAATTAGTAATTAATCTTTGAGACGATGATTTTATTAATTGTTTATGAAGCTCGCGATAGCCAGACATACAACCATTTAGCTCTCGTTGGAATTTAAGAGCACGTTCTTGATTAGTGTCATTAGTAAGAAAATAATTTGCCAACTGATTCGAAAGTTGAAGACCTTCTCGAATCATTTTTGAAGTGAAAGGAACAGGTTCCACTTCTGTTTCATTATCTTTTTCTACATTTTCTTCTGTATCTAAACTTTTATTTGTCTTTAATTTTCAATTCTGTTTAAAAATCAAATTTCGTTTCACTGCTATTACTCGCCTTTTAAAAATAAACTTGCGGACACTAAATGATTAATAATTGATTACGTTTTTTTTTTAAAAGCAAAAACAGAATGTGATTTAAAATGCAAAATTAACACGCGCAATGTTTGAACAAATTTACATTATAATCTTGTAAAATTTAATGTGTGTATACATAAAATGTTGAAATCATGATTTTACTTTCATTATTGCATAAAATCTTACTATTATAAAGCACTGAAAATTTTGAAATTACTAACATGAAAGTCGAATTCCAATAGTGTGCTATTACTTTCAATATAACGTAAGTGCGCAAAATTTATTATTTAAAGTAATAGCGCATTATCGGAGTTCGACTTCTGGTGAAACATAAATCGCGTAACTTCAAAATCGTGTTAAATAAGTCCGTGTAAAAAGAGACCCAGGTGTAATTGAAATCGTTTAGTTAGATACAGCGTGGTATGCAGCTGCACTATATACACCTGTGTTTCGTTTTATGCGGATTATTTTAATGCAATTTTGAAGTTATGCGATTCATGTTGCTTCTTAATATCCTTCATATTTCACTATATTTATTAGATATCAAGAAATTTAAATTGTTAATAACTTATTTTGACTTGAAATACTTTTTTTTTCTTTCAAAAATATAACGTTTTATTAGCAGCTTACGTTAATATGGCCATAAGCTGTATTTAGAAACTTAGCTTCTATATAAATAACCTACTTATACTAATGAGTAAATAATAATAATAGATTATATGGATAAATATCGCAATAAATATTTAAAAATTTTAAACTTTTAAAGCACATTTTGTTAGATATTAACAGAAATAAATATTTTTTTAGATTTTTAAAATAAATAATAACGAAGATTTTATTGATTTTATAAACTGAAAATAATCTTTTGAATGATAATGTCTAATCTTTTTGTTTTGATTGCCATCTCATTTTTTTAATATAGAAACAGCACAAGACTGGAAGTGGCGCTAGTTGTACAACACGTCACGAATCTGATTTCTTACTAGTTCACAAACGAAACCCACATTGTAAAATAACGGATTAAAATATGTATGAAAAAATGTAAAATTAAATGCTGTAGTTAATAAAAAAATAAAAAAAGTTTGTATTATATTAATTTTTTTCATATATTTGAAATTTTTTATTAGTCATACTTTATTTTCTTATTTGTTTAATGTGAATTTTAAAGTCTTTTTTTTTTGTTGTTGCTTTGCTTTTATGCCAATTTCAGAAAATTATGGGAACCTATCCCCATTTTTCAAGGTAAGGTACGTTTATTTTTGTGCGATTTCTTTTGTGCGTGTTTTCTGAGGAACCTATCCACCGCATAAAACGAGACCCAGGTGTATATAATTTTAATGTCAGTTAATTATATATATTTAAAAAATTTGTAATTAATATTAATTATGGTGATTAGATAAGATTATTTTTTTTAATAAATTATATTTAGATATTAATTTAGTATTAAAATAAGTTAATACTTCTTTGTTTGTACAAATGTAACACTTGATGGTATCTAAAAGCATAAATCATTTACATGTAAAATTTATAAAAGAGAAAGGCAGAAGTTATACAAAAATAAACTTCAATTTTTAAAGAATAGCAAAATAAAAAAAAGTATTCGTAATATAAAAATTAAAAAAAAGTAAAACAATTATCTTTAAATTACTGTATAGGAATTAGATAGAGAGGATGGAGGGATATAATTGTTTTTATTTTTTTAATAAAATATTAATAATATCTGTTCAAATTCAAAAAAAAAAATCTGTTGAAATTCAAAAAAAAAATTTCATCCAGAAAAATATGTCAGAACCATAATTTGATAATGATAATCATTGTGATAAAAAAAAAAAACATAGTTCAAGAAAATAGATGATAAAAAAAAAAACAAGAGTTTACTATGTTTTGTTACATTTATATAAATAATAAAAAATATCATTAAATAAACAATAATATTATTTGAATTTAAAATATTGTTTATCATTGCAATAGCACAATCTATAATTGATAATATGGATTTTCTAGCACAAAAAGAAATAATTTTATTTATATTATTTCTTTTAAACAAATAAAAAAGCCAAAATAATTTTTTATTTATAATTTCTTCTAATATTAGCACTCACTATTCATTGAAAATATAATTAATAAATTAATTATGCAATTTGTTTATTAATAAATTAATATAATTCTAATGCAGTATGTAATTTGCATATACTGAATATTTCCTATATATGTAATTAGATAGATTTGAACTCAGGAGTTTTTAATTTATTCATTCTTCACTGCATTTCAAGCAACTGACAAACATGTCCACATACATGTGAAAAAGATGCACAATCCCCAATATACACATTTCATGCAGAACCAGCATTCATCAGTTGAGCAAGATCATAATTTTCCACACATATATACAATCAATGCTCAGTTTATATTAAGATAGCAATTCCTCAAACTTTAATGGACAGGTTTCAATCTTCTCATGCCATTATTCACCCATCCATTTCATTGAAAACCCAATGATGGAATGCTCAAAGCCCCTATAGGATTTGATATTGTAATCATACATATATAGGCTTATGTCAGTCTAATCTTTCATATTATCGGACCATTACATATATATATTAATAGTAGAGGGATGGGCTGAATTTAATAATAAGATATAATGTAATTCTAAAGCAGTATGTAATTTGTTTCTATTTTTTATATATGTAATTAGAGGGATTTGAATTCAGGATTTTTCAGTCTATATCCACTACTCCATCTCAAGCAACTGATACACTGATCACATACATGTGAAAAAGTTACATGATTCCCATTATACATATTTTATGCAGAATATGTGTGAGAGATTATGATCTAGCCTAACTTATGAGTACTGCTTCTGCATGAAATACATATATTGGGGATTATATATTTTTTCACATGTATATAGTCATATGTGTCAGTTGTTTAATATGGAGTTGGGGATTAAGGTAGTCTAAAAAATTATATGTTCAAATCCTTCTATTTACTTATGTAAAAAACATTCAATACACTGTATGAATAGGCTAATTACATATTGTCTTGGAAATAGATTACATCTATTAGTTCAGCCCGAGCCCGTGTCCCTCTTCTATTAATATGTGGATACATAATGTCCGACAATCCACCAAGGGCTTTGACCATTCCATCGTTGGTTTTTTAATGCAATAGATGGTTGAAGTTGGAAGAGTGAGAAGATTTAAGCCTAGCCATCAAAGTTTAAGGAATTGCTATCTTAATTTAAGCCAAGGACTGATTGAATATATGTGTGAAAGATTATGATCTGGCCCAACTGATGAATACTGGTTCTTATATTGGGTATCATATATCTTTTTCATATGTATGTGTGTTGGTTGCTTGAGATGGAGTAGAGGATGAATAGACTGAAAAATCCTGAGTTCAATTTTCTCTAAATACATATAAAAGAAATATTCAGTAAATGCAAATTACATACTGCTTTATATCTTAATGTAAGTGCATCCTAGCCCTCTACTATTAATACATATAGATATGTAATGGTCCGATAATATGAGAGATTAGTTTGATGAATATCTACATGGGTATAACTACAATATCAAATCAGTAAGAACATTGAGCATTTCATTGTTGGTTTTTCAATGAAATGGATAGTTGAATAGTTGGGTGAGAAGTCTTTCCATTGGAGTTTGAGGGATTACTATATTAATATAAAATGAACAGTGATTGCATATACGTTTGGGAGATTATGATCTGGCCCAACTGATGTGTGCTGATTCTTCATCCACATGTTTGTGGTCATGTGGGTCGATTGCTTGAGATGGAATGGAGGATGAATAAACTGAAAAATCCTGAGTTCAAATCCCTCTAACAATTACATTTTTCCAAAAAATAAAGTTGTCATACATATATATGGGGTGTTCTTTATTTTAATTTAAAATATGTCTATGAATATGAAAGAAAGTGATTTATGGTGTAAATAATAGTTTGAAGCACTATGAAAATTTCCACATATGATCTATATTTTTTAAATTTATTCTAAATATTTCTACATGATGTGAAAATTGATCAAGTGCTGACAATCATACCAACTTATAGTGATGGTTCAAGTTCATGACAAAGTAGTGCAGAGATTGGTCAATTTTCACATTATGGTAGCAACCTATAGAATAAGATCAAAAATACATTAGATAGCATGTGGATGCTTAGTGTGCCTTCAAGCTATTTTATATTTGTAGCACTAAATTACTATTTATAATGTATAAATAAACTTTTTAAAGAGAATTTAATTTAAAAAAAAATATTTTTAAATTGCACTACATATTATGCATCATACTAGCAGTAAAGTTCATAGATAAGTATTCTTAATGCATCATAATATATATATATATTCTAACCTAATAAGATATAATTAAGTCAGTCATTCCTTCCTAACCTTCTAATATTAATAAAATTATCATAATATAGTTTAAGCTATAACTATAACTAATCTTCTGGAATTAGTAACTTGTAATATAGCCTAAGCTAAGAACATCGATCGCCCTTATAATTAGGCGTCCCATTTTCTAACCTAATAAGTATATTCTCGGTGACATGCAAACTCAGCAATGTGCATCCTCGGCCTAGCTCAGTGGTCGGTTAGTTATAAAACAATTTACCTACAGAGATATGCAGTAATTAAGACAAGGAAGGAAATTAAAATTATAAAATAAATTATCACCAGTAAAATAAATATCTTGGGAAGAAAGAGAAATGCACTCATTCTCCAATTAATAATTTAGAATAAAATAACATCCTCTCTTTATCAAAAACACATTCTCTGAGCTATAAGAATTTGCACTTTTCAACAATGATGATAACTTCTCATGTTCTTGTTAATGTTACACAAAAAAAATATCCATTATGTAAATCACTTGCCAATATGATATGAAAATATTTTTCTTATAGCACAATTGTAAGTTAGACTCTTTTAAGCCACACTACAATTGTAATATCAACAATAATTGATCACTTCTTAATTAAAGAATAATTATAATGACAATAATAATCTCAGGGTTTCTTTGTCTACTTTATTAAAAAAACCTCTACAGTACTGTGCTGTCACATATGACTGGTATTATGGTAAGTTATAGGAAACATTCACTTTACTTCAAAGTTATAACAACTATTATAATTATTTAAAAGGAGTGATAAATATGATCAACAATGACATAAATAATCACACAAAATTTCGAATAATATAGCATTTTTATCCAGAATCTCAGTCAGAATAATAAAAAGACAAGGGTGCTTTTTGTGTCCTTCCATCATCCATGACAATGCAATAAATTAACTAAGACTAATTAATTCAACAATTTAACTAGATATAACTGGAATAATGTGCAGTCAGGTTTAATAATTTGGGAATAAATTCATTCTTACAATTAAATGATGTTTAGTGTGAAGTTTGCAATTCTATAAATAATTATTAAAATAAAATGAACTGAAATATTCAAATCTGCGTAAAGTTTGTCTCTCTGGTAGATTAAGCTTTTAAGAGTTTGAAATGATTTCGGACTCGAGAAATGTTTTGCAAATATTATGCAAACACACTTATGTTTAGCCTACAAAAAAAAAAAATGAATTCACAACAAATATTGACAAGACTATAATTTATTACTATCACAGAACTAAAATATATATATATATACAAATTTATTAAATAATATCACATTAATACGAAATATAAATCAACATTAATCTGTCTATTGTTTAGGTATAGATTAAAATTATAAATTCACATGTTTGCAATCATGCTATTGCATTGGATTGACTAGCTAAAAAGTGCATCTCATTTACCAATACATTAATCTATAATTTTGGTAAACTTTCTATAAAGCTTTTATTTAAAGTTATTGACTAACTATTTTTTGTTTTTTATTGATTAATACTATATGAAATATGCAAAAATATTAAATTTATTCCTAATAAAGTTAATCAAGTTGAACAACCTATTCCTAATTATGAGTCATTTATCAGAAGTCGCACTCACCATCTCACATTTAACTTAATGTCCACCTAAGTTACGATAAATATTTTAATTATAAGTGTAATTCAAACTATGAATATTTCTTAATTATTAATTAACACTAAACATTACGTTTGAATATTGTGTTTGAATATTCCTCCAATAAATAAGCGTTTTAAAATACGCAATTTTAACTTACTTTCTTCATTGGTTTGCTTGTCAACTACTAGCAAGATTCAGTAGCAGAAAACAGATATTGATCTCAATTACTAAGGCACTATTGATACTAAAGTGCACCTTGAGGAACTAACACCTCAAACCTAACATTTATCCTTGCCATAACTTTTAAAACAAGGCACAATAATCAACACCTTCTATGGTGGAACTCTATATTCACATGAGGAATGCAGAATAACAACGAATGTCTGCAGGGTAAAATATTACACTGAAGTATTTGGTGGTTTTATTCAGACATAAAATGTATAGGTGTGGAATCTATATCCTGACTACCTAAAGAAAACAAACACGCACCAAGTATAATCCTCTTTTGGGATTTAAAATACCTTAAGTTTACTAAATATTATATCAACTATGGATTGTTCTATTCATGAGAATCGATTATCTGGACTATCAAACCTACCATAATCTTGTATCAAAACTAATCCTCCCATGGAAAATAAAGTATTTTGGGGAGATCATTTTCATCCCACAAAATAAAATACATTATAAGTATTACATACGCTGATATTAAGCATATATCGATCCTACACTTTGGCAAGATAAGAAAACACACTAATCATAATAAACCTATGTTACAATGGATACATCAATCAGTATCTGAAACCAATGGACATGACAGGAGAAAAGAATAATTTTAATTTTAATGAAGGAACACTTAAAAGTAATTGGTAGCATACTAGCTTAAACTAAATAAAGTGGATGTGTTATTAAAGAATAACTGTGACTAAATTACTTAATTAATATAAAATAAATTCTGTTCACACTTTAAACAAGAAATATCTTGTTATAGCATTTTTTTTAGAGTTACTTCTGATAAATTTAAATATTTATTTTACTCGTTAAATAAATATAAAATATTTTTCTTTTAAGTACCTAACATGCAAAATTTATATCTCCAATTGGATTTAATAAATCAGATGTATTTCATCGGTATTACTTCATATTAAATACAAACTCAATCCAGGGTAATGATAATAAGGCATATACTTATCATTACAAGTTCATTAAAATATTACTTAACAGATATAAACCTTAACCTATATTGATATAAAAAATAAAATACAATTTTACAAATTAGTTTTTCTTAAAAAAAAAAAAAACATTAAATAAACAAATGCATATTATCTCATTAGCAGAACTATTTTTCTGTGAGCTGTTGTCCAGGTGAAGAGTATTCATCCCGTCAAATTTTATAAAGCACTGAAAACAAACACATTTTTTTCTTTAATGAAAAGTTTTCTTTTATTTAGCAATTCTAATAATAATCATGTAAAGAAAATTATAGTAAAACCGAAGTATTAATTCTCACTTGAATTATACTAATGAAATTTGGATACAAGAAAAGAAAAACGAATATTCTAACATAGACGATAAACACACACATTATTTATTGACTAAACGTATAATTAGCTAGCTTTTGTATTGAGAAAAATGCGCACTTTTTTTCTGTAGATTAGGGTGATAATAACTGCATTTGACTTATAGCATATATGAAGTTTTAAGAATAACACCTTGCATATAGTATAATATATAATTTGATTTTATTATTAAGTCACTAAAGATATTTAGTTCTCGTTCATAATCTTAGAATTTTATTTTCCAAATGTGATTTTTCCCTTAAGAATGCACATATATAATTTCACATTTATTTCACAAGAGTGGTTCTTTTTCTATTTAAAAAAAAACATGCAGATGTATGTATAGCTTAGTATTATTATGATTATTAATTTTTTTCCTTTTTAGACATCTCTTGGTGAATAAAATATATTTTTGGGTAAAATGTCATAATTTCGAAACGCAGACAATATTACTTAGAATGAGCGCTAAAATGTTTCTAGTTCTTTTTTCTTTTCTTTTTAATATTTCTTTTAATTATTTTTCTCCTACACCAAGAAAATATTAATAAATAATAATAAGTCACTAAATAATTATTTCCCTCTTGGAAAATATTTGTTTTCCTTAATTTAAGTAGAATAGGACTTTGCCTGATCCTTTTAGTTAATTCTTTCATTTTTTTAACTTTGGTCTTTCACGAAGCAATAAATTTTAAATGTAGAAAGTTTTTAAAGTGTAGAGAATAGCATAAAATTGCAGAATGTCTTACCAGAGCTGCGTTCATTTTTAATGAAATTTCAATTCTCTTGCCAATTTATTGTTTTCAAAATAAATAAAAATAATAATCTTACAAAATTTCACACTGTTAAACTTTTTTAAAGACAAGCAGACTATTATAAAAATGATTGGAGTATGAAATTGGTCATTCTTTTACATCTAGCGACCTCTTCCAAGAAAAACAATAATCCTTTGATTATAACAAACAAAAGGAAAAAAAAAACTTATTACAATCATATAGTTTTCAGTATTATTTAAAATATATTACAAAGTAGTTTACTAATGAAAATAATAAATACACTTAAAACCCAACAATCATTCTCGGTTATTTTAATTATACATAAATTATTTTCTATAAATGAATTTACCAGAAGTTACTGTTTCTTAGAATAAGATGATCTTAAAGTTATTTAATTGACATTTATGTTTTTCTTTTCTTCTCTACCCATCTAAAAACCAACTACAGTTTATTATATTTGTTTGACATTATATTAATGTGCTCTAAGAAACAATATTTTAATTAAATTATTCATGTTCTTTTAAAACATGATATTGCATTAGGAAATATATCAACCATTCACACAAACCATGTCTGGGTGAATGAATAGCATACCTTACTAACCAATTATTACCATTGTTATTTTATCTTTTTATTTTTCTTAAAGAATGGCATTGATTTCATGCAGAAATAATGCTAAATAAAACCAAGTGCCAAAAGCACTGGGTTACAATATATATATATATACTGAAGAGATTAAATACTAGCAATAAAGTTGAACGGCATTAAATGAAATTATCCAAAATAGGTTAAGAGCTGGAAGCTTTTATCTGTCATAAAATAAATTAGGATGTCAAGAAAGTCTTGTATGAAGATAACATGACTAAGTTAGATTGTGCCAAAAGTATTTTATTAGCAGGCATCATGTATCAAAAATGTAAGTCCTATCACATATTAAGATTTTAAAAAATATTTGATGATATTAAGAAATTTTTTTTGTTAATAGTTACGGCATTTATTTAAGTTAGAATTTCTATTTGTTTGATTGTTTATTTGGATAAAATTTTAAAATTGAGATTTTATATATTTATATCTGATAGAATTTATTTAAATTTTGTACATTTGTTATAAATGGCTGACAATGTAATATGACACTAAAATGTTTAATAGGTCTCGTAGTTTTTTTATTTCAAGGGTGTTGACAGATCAAATTTCAAATATTTTGATAATCAAATTTTAAATACATTGAAATCAGTTCAATAAGTTTTCACCAATGCGCATGAGACCGGTATATATATATATATTTGAAAAGTTTACATTAAAAAGTTTTTTGATAGTGTTATAAAATTAAAATGGAAACAAATCTTGTTTATGAAAAGTTTTTTTTTTTAAAAAAAAAACCCGAAATTATTTATTTTGACTGTAAAGGTTGATTTTTTTTAAAACTTATTTAACTAGACAAATATGATTTTACTTTCATATATTAAGCAGACTGCTACATTTTCAGTGATACTTATGAGAGGGTGAAATATATATTAATAAAAAGGTTATATTTAAAAGCATTTTAAAGATCATTTAGAATTTAAATAAAGGCAAATCTTCATTATAAAATTTTCTTTTTTATAAAAAAGTATATTAAATTTTTTATTCTGATTGTAAAAGTTGATTATTTTAAAACTTTTTCAAATAAAAATATATTATAAAACAAATCTGTGTGAGTTTACTTTCAAATATTAAGTAGATTGCTACATTTTTAATGATGTGTGTAAGAGGGCTATATATATATTTTAAAAAAGCATAAACATTAAAATGTATTTTAACAATCATTTAAAATTGAAATAAAAACAAATATTGATTGTAAGAGTTTACTTTTTTTTTTTTTTGATTATAAAAGTTGATGTTTTAAAAATTTTTTCCAAATAAAAGTAAATTGTAAATGATCCTTTATTTAATATACAGGATTTTATTTTCATATATTAAGCTGACATTTGGGATAATTGTAAAACATAACCAAATGCTAATTATTAATATATATATATAATTTTGAGGGGGTCTTGAAATTATTTAATTCCATCATTGTTGTAAAAAGTAAGAATTGGATTAATTAATTTCCAGACATTCCACACATTTATTTTAAGTTAAATATAAAAACCTCAATTATTTTTAGAGATTTTAATCCTCACTAAATAAAAGGTTATAAAAAAAAAATTATATATATTATATAAGATTATTTTAAAATATATTACATAACAACAAAAATAATTAAAAAGAAATTAATTAGAATAAAAATAGATGTTTTTCAGATTATAAGTGCATTTTTTCAAATGATAAAGTAAAATTTTATAAATCCAGATTTTTTTTGTTTTCTACTACATATTATATAAGTAAATTTTTATTTTTAGAAATGAAAAATAATTTAATAATAAAACTATTTCTGATTGATTTGAATAAAACTTAAAATATATGATGATAAGATGATAATAATTGTTTAACTGGGGAATTGATTTAAAGAACTGTTGCATTTGTAAAATTGCTAAGACAAAATAAACTTTTGGAAAAAATGCACTTGGTTATGTGGAATCTTGTGCCAGTAAATACATCAGGAGGATTAAATATTATAAAATTGTTGTTAATATTTTTTTTTAAAACAAATTCATTCACATTATCTAATAAAGGAAATATAAGTACTAAAATATTATACGATCAGCATTTCCTATGCTTCCACAAGCTGTTATAATGGTAGCAAACACTTCATGCAGTAACGCCACCCAGTGCAAACTATATTAATGAATACTAGGTTTTTGCATAAAATCCCTATCTAGTGCCTGCTCATCCAATATCCCCAGATTAATTTCTATCTTGTGGCTTTCATAAGTCAGGAGCCTTTAATTTGAGAACACTGCACATAGATCTTTGAATCTAATGCAATTCTCCAGCAGCCATATTTTACCTATTTAGTTAACAATAAAGATATGAGCCCAAGATGAAGCTACTTCATTTATATTGTCATACAGATCTGAATCCAGTTCACTATCTATTCATCTTGGTATCTTGGATTTTTTTTTAGTAATAGCAATCACTATCATCCTATGGGAAGGATTGGTATGCACAAACTTTCTAGCATCCACTAATTACTATGGCTTGTACTGGGTGGCAATTGGAAAACAGCTTGTGTAAGCATAGGAAATGGTAATCATGTTATGTTTTATTTGTTTTATACCAATCCTGCTTATAGGATGATGGTGACTGTGGTTATTAGAAAACCAAAGACACCAAAATGTAGATACTGAATTGAGTTCAGATGTCTATGACTATACAAGTGAATTAGTTTGGATTGAAAATGTGTTTTCATCTTGGGCTCATAGCTTTATAGTTAACTAAATAGGTAAAAGGTGGCTGCTGGAGGGTAACATTAGATCCTAAGATCCAGATGCAGTGCTTTCAGATTCAAACTAAAAACTAGTCTGGAGATATTGGATAAGTAGGCACTAGATAGAGATTTTATGCACATTCCTTTTAGCATACTTTGATTACAATGGCTTGCACAGTGGTACTGCGATATGGAGAGTTTGCTACTGATTTATAAAGGAAATATTTAATAATTTAAAGAATTTTAGCCAATTCTAGAAGCATCTGAATTTGAATTTAAAAGTTGTAGATGTTGACAGTATAATAGAATTATCGTAAGGAATTTAAAAAATTTCTTATTCAAAAATGAAATATTCAAATATATCTATTTCAGAATAAAATGGTGTTGCAAAAAAAAATAATAATAACAGAACTATCTGAAATGGTGTTTAACAATTATTGAACAGTGACATAAATCTATATTTTTGAATATGCTTTATCTATGTTATAATAGATGTAACATGTAATACAATACTATCAGCAACTGAACTATGGACAAGTATTTAAATAATTTATTTCTTAAAAAGTAAAAAAAATTAACTCCCATCATATGTAAAAATAAATATTTATAGATTATATTATGAAAGTGAAAGATATCCTCTATATATTTTCCAAAATAGGAATTATGATAAAACATGTTATTAGTTGAAAATATTAATGGTATTTAAAAAATATTTATTAAAAAATAATAAATGCTCTCTGATTTTTTTTTTTGATTATGAGAAAAAAACGTGTAAGTCCATTTGATGAAAGATTATCATAAAGCTTTCAATAAAAGTTATGCTTTTGGATGTTGGTATATTATATATCAAAATGAAATAGAATTGAAGCTCCATAGTTGAGTACTTATTATCTCTCTCCAGAAAATAATTTTGGATGAAAACTGAAAGTGATGTGCAAAGAGGGGGTATATTGATTTGTTTTTTTGTTGTGGCCATAATAACTTTAAACATGAAATATAAATATAGAAATCTTTTTAGTTATGAAGAAACACAAGTGTCATCCAACAAAAGGATTACACGATGCAAAAAGAATTAGAACAAATGAAACAACTAATGGGTTGGGAGTTATTGTTTTTGTTTTTTTTTGTCTATCTTCAAATGTCAAATTAATAAAACTCAAATACTGATTACAGCATTTTCACTTACAGAAAATCTTTCAGAACTTGAATGATTAAAGAATATATTACATCATAATATAGTCAAGATTTGGTTCTAAAAAGTTTTTTAAAGATTTAATACTCTAAAAATTTGGAATATTTATAATAAAGGATATAAATAATTTGAAAACAACAAGATTTAATTCCAAAAAATGGAATTGGCTTAATTAATTAAAAAGAGTGGTGAACATGTGTTAAAATATTAAGTTGTTCAATTATTTGTAATTTAATATAAAATGTTGAAAAGATAGTATTAAGGTTCGGGGGGAGGGATATCAACTAAAAAGTGAAAAGTCTGTTTTTGATTCATAAGGAATAGTTGGAATTAAAAGCAGTAAAAAAGAGATTTTCAAGAAAGTTTGTGTGATTTTAGTTTTAGCAAATAAGTTTATTCAGAAGGTAAAGAAGATTAAATTCATTACTATTAACTGCTTAATAAATACACAATTTCAAGTATTAAAAATGAAGTCATGCAAAAATATATTATGTTAAATGTTTAAAATCACTGAAAAGTATTGATAATGATTAAATCATTAAAATGGGAATTAATGAAGTCCATTATATTGTTTAATTATATACAACAGCTACATAAATATATATATATATTAGTAATAATTATACATAAGTAGCCTTTTTTAGCATATTTGTAAAAGCACAAAACCGCATGCTGGAAAAGGTTTATTATGTATTATTATTATTTATATAGTTGTCTGTGATTTTTTTTTTATTAATGATAAAATCATATTTGTTTACAAATTGAGTAAAATAAATTAATATTCCATATGACTAGAATAATATATCAAAAAAAAAAGTTGTAGAGATTGAAAAAATTTAGATCTATTTATTATCAATCTTACAAACTTTTCAATAAAATTTTATGCAGATGGTTGAATAAGAATTATCAAAGAAAGGAGAGTGAATTTTGAAATGAATCATTTATAAGAAATGCATGAGTTTTAACAAAATGTAAATGAGGCTTTTTTGATTTCACTGATAAAAATTTAAAAAGCTGTATTAGCTATACAGTTTAACTCAGTATTAGAGTGATAAACTTTAGAGCTATGAGATGTGTGAATTAAAGCTTAACTTATCATTTCTAATTCTTAAATGTTAAAATGACTTTTTGAGAACCTAACCTCAAAAGAAATTGTTTTTTTATTAATAAAATGTATATATATGCTACAACATCAAAAAAAGTATATATCAGAGAAATACAATTTTTTCTAAATTGTTTTTTGAAGATCTAGGATGGGGAAAGATCAAGCTGCATTGATCAGTAAAGTTGGTATTCCATTTATTTCAATCATTTATTTTACAGTAATGTCTATAACATTGTAATCAAGAATTTATAAATTAATTTAACAGTTTTGTAATGAATGAAATTAGAATTGAAGAAATAAATAACTGTATAATATATGTAGATTAGTTGATGTCTGTTGAAAGTAAACAAATAGTTTATTTGATAGGCTTGATATTTTCTTTAAAAAAAATTTCACCCATATGTTTTTAGAAATAAAAACTGGATAATTTATGGCTTTGAAACATAGTTTGAATTCAAAAACTATGGAAAATACAAAACATCTAATGAAATTTTTATAAATTGCAAAAGTTAGCAGGAAAAATGTATTCAAACTCAAACTTACTGTAAAGAAAAAGTCATATGAGCATGTTTTCTTGGCTGGATAGGAGATGAAAATGATGAGATTAGAAAATTGTCTTATGATTATTACATGATGCAAGCTTACATATTGCTGTTTTAGTAGGATATATTTTTCTTTCATTATCTAAATGTCATTTACTGTAAGCTTTAGTAACTAATAAATGCCAGATAGTAGTGCTTAATAAATGCCTATCTTATGCTGTTCTATCCAATACCCCCAGTCTTACTTCAAGTTTATAGCTTTCCATCAGTGAAGAGCTTTGGATCTTGGAACTCTTTTCAAATCTAAATGTGACTATACAAGCAAGTTGGCTAAGATTGAAAATATTTATATGTTTTTTTTTAAGTTTGGGATGATAGTTTTATAATATATCAGAGAGGTAAAAATTGGTTACTAGAGAGAAGATGTATTCTATCCTGAAGATACAAGTGCACTGTTCCAAAGCCCCTCACTAGTGAAAACTATAAGCTTGAAACTGGTCTGGGAGTATTGGATATAGCAGTACAGGATAGATTTGTTAATCATTATCATCTGGCATCTATTAGTTACTAAAGCTTATAGTTAGTGGCATAGAGATGATGAAAGAAAAATTAAAAATTTGGTACATCATTGCTTAAAATAAAAGTTTGGAAAAGAAAGTTTTTGCCCTGTGGTGTTAATAGTTAATGACATATATTATACTCTGACCGGACAATTACCCACATGCTATGTATGATGGATGTAAATAACAAGAACTAACTTTTAGCTCAGCCAAACTAAATTCTTTTATATAAAATTTCTACAATACAAATATTACTCATTTCATGTCTAATATATAATATCAATCTTAATAAATTATTTAATAATAAAGCATTAATAATCATGAGACTTATTATTTACTCACCCAGTAAGGTTCCCTTTTTTTAACATTAAGCACCAAAAAGTATACCCTCAATTGCATAGAAATATCACGGAACACTACTCCACTAAAATATCTATGATATTCCCATGACTCACAATTAAAAGAAGCAAATTATTTTTAATTTTAAAATTTCTTAAGTTACATTTAATTATAACATGATATATTCATTTATTTATTAAAATGACTGCACTCCACTCCTTTATTAATATTTCTAAACTCAATTAACACGTCTGGTAATTATTATTGCTTCTTAAAATAAATAAATTAATTTAGATAGCCAAATGTAAAGAGAGATTTTATTTATATCCACCTACATTTAAAAACAATTAAGAAACAATATACTAATCAAATGCTCTTTTTAAAAATTATTAACTAAATTCTCTTATAAATTAATTAAAGACTAAATTAAAATTATTAACTAATACTTATCACTAGTAATTATAATACAATTTTAAAATAATTTCTTATCATCATGTATTATAATCTAATTATTTTATTCTTATATAGCATACTATTGTCAGTCTACATTATGATCATTGAAGAAGATGAAGAAAAATTTTACATTACTTTATATTTTGGTTTCAACGTCAAATATCTTTAACAATCACAGTATTTTTCATATCTTATTTTAGATTATATTCAGTAATACCAAATATCTTTAATTATTACAATATATGTTAGGATGATGAATAATGATGTGGAAAACAAGAAAAGAGCCTCTTAACACTGTTAATTTTAAAAAACGTCAAATATCTTTAACAATCACAGTATTTTTCATATCTTATTTTAGATTATATTCAGTAATACCAAATATCTTTAATTATTACAATATATGTTAGGATGATGAATAATGATGTGGAAAACAAGAAAAGAGCCTCTTAACACTGTTAATTTTAAAAAACAACATTAATATTTTATTACAGTAGTAATACAAAATTTGAGAAAAAATTACACATTTAATTTAGTTCAAAAAAAAATTAACATATTATACAAAACTTAAAAACTAACATTACCAAAAAAATACCTATAATAAAATGTCATTTACATTTCACTTGAAATTATTTATAACTAAAATATAGTTTATTCATACTTGACTCTGTGAACATTAAGCTACTTAATATTTCCATATTAAAACATATCAATAAAATATGCAATTAATATTTAATCACTTTCTAAATATTTTACTAACATTCTTTATATTATCATTACACCTGGGTCTCGTTTTATGCGGATTATTTTAATGCGATTTTGAAGTTATGCGAATCATGTTTCTTCTTAATATTTTTCATATTTCACTATATTTATTAGATATCAAGAAATTTAAATTATTAATAACTTATTTTGACTTGAAATACTTTTTTTTCTCAAAAATATAGCGTTATATTAGCAGCTAACATGAATATGGCCTGAAGTTGTATTTAGAATAAATAACCTACTTATACTAATGAGTAAATAATAATAATAGATTTATACTTACATATAAAAATATCGCAATAAATATTCAAAAATTTTAAACTTTTAAAATCTATTTTGTTAGATATAACAGAAATAAGTAATGTAGATTTTTAAAATAAATAACTAAGATTTTATTGATTTTATAAACTGAAAATAATATTTTTAATGATAATGTATAATCTTTTTGTTTTGATTGCGATCCTCATTTTTTTAATATAGAAACAAAATGTGAACATTTAAAATTGATTTCAGTAGTAAAAATCAGTTGTCAACAGAAAACCATTAATACAGCACAAGACTGAAATTGGCACTAGTTGTGTAAATGGGATGGAGCAGAATATGGTAAAAATTAGAGTGGGGAATGGAAAATAAAGTGGCTAACAAGTTTCCTGGCATAATTGCTGAGAGATTCTTGACTTTGTTCAAGAAGCTACATCACATCAACGAATCTGATTTATTACCAGTTTACAAACGAACCGCACATTCGAACATAGCGATAATGATTAAAATACGTATGAAAAAATGTCAAATTAAATACTGTAGTTAATAAAAAAGTAAAAAAAGTTTGTCTTGCACTAATTTTTTTCAAATATTTGATATTTTTTATTAGTCATTCTTTATTTTTTTTAATGTGAATTTTAAAATAATTTTTCATTGTTGCTTTGCTTTTATGCGAATTCTGAAAATTACAGACTATCCCCCATTTGTCAACATAAATTAAGTCAATTTTTGTGAGATTTTTTTTAATGCGGGGTTTTCTGTGGAACCTATCTACCGCATAAAATGAGACTCAGGTGTACTTTACTTTTAATCTTACAATAATATGATTTTATTGTAACTATAACATTATACTCTTTCTAAAAATAAATAAAATAAATATTTAATTATTTAAATTTTCATTAAGATATGGTACATTATTATACTGTTTACAATAATATGAACAATTATCAGATTTTCTTTACGATATATCTCTTCTACTTCTGACATTCATTCTGTATTTTGATTTCTAATATTTGATAAAAACATTCATAAAATCTTTATTTTTACATTCATTTAACATCTTATTTGGTCCATGTTTAATTCTTTTTTCATTAAATAGAGTTATCTTATCATTTGAAAGTTTAGCTATTGCCATTGCTTAAATGTATGATTTTTTAATACGATGTATATACCAGTGCGATTTTCGTAATTACTTGTGGGATGAATACCTTATAAGACTATAATAAATAACTATATAGATAATGTAACTTCAGACCACATTTTTTTGTGTTTACCTAAATTTTTATCTTGGCTTCTATTTTAAACTCTTACAGATTTTTGGAAATAATGTCACTATCCATATATCAAATATTCTAACTTTATACTGTATCATACTTAACATTGAATAATACATCTTTACCACTACAGGATTTCCAATGAAACTACTTTCCTGTATCGCTATTTCACATCTAATACTCTATATAAAAAGCACTTAACATTACATAACAATTATTCACTCTTTCTTAAATAATATTCAAACTTATTCTTAATATTTTCATACTATTGTACATATCAAAAAGATTATTAAAAAAATAAACAAATAGCTTGTGACATAAATATAAGTCAGTTACCTTTAACTTAAAGAGATCAATTATACATATACTTATATACTCATATCAAGATTATAATAAATATATTCACTCTATCATATACCTTTATGTAAATCCATAAAAAATATTACACATTTATTTTATCAGATTCCTGACTTAAATAATTCAATACCAATATTTTGTACTAAAAAAAATAGCTACTTCAATCATAATTTTATGTTTATCGATGATAAGCTTGTAGATAGAATTTTTTATGTTATAGAATCATAATCAAGAATAAAGAAGACCTTTAATATTTTTTTTTATATTCAAAAATTTGAAAATATTTGAATCTAGAAATAACATATGAACAAATAATTATGAGTATAAAATGTTTTCAACTTTTTAAACTAAATAAAATATTTTTAGAGGGAGTATCTTGTTGCTGTGATGACCAGCTTATCAACTGTTACTTGAAATGAAAGAGATTTCTTCCTCAACTTCTCTCCCATTCGTGCTCTTCTCCATTGTTTTTAGCATTAATGAAAACATGAAAAATTTGAGTAAAAGTTATTTATTAACCCTTTAACTGTCCAATTGTTCATTCGCTGCAGGTGGTATCACTCAAAGCTTTTAATTAGCCGATGCACAAAATAATGTATCAATTTTTCAAAAGTTATTGACCGTTTTTTTAAATATATTCACTTTAGTTTCGTTTTTAAAAAGTATATTAGTAATTTCTCACATTATAAAAATAAACGAAAGTTTGTTCAAAAATAAATTTTGATTTTTAATTTTAAAAATATTTGTTACGGTTGACATGAAAAGAAACGGCAATCATAATTTCACGTTATGATTTTTTTTTCCCGACTTTGCAATAAATAAATAATTCTTGCTAAAATCGTAACTATTTTTGTAAAATAATATTTATTTTTGACATATTATATGAAAATAATTTGTATTTTATTTGTATTTCATCAAAAAATATTTTTAAAATGCTCTAAAACATTCGTTTATCATTTTCAAAATAAAACAAAAGCGTTCGTAAATTTTTAATTTTTGGCAGCCATATAAAAATTTTAACAGCCAATAAGATTCAAGAAAAGATGATGAGAAGGCGGAGCTTTTCCATTTTCTTTTGTTTACAAAATTTCAACAGCCAATAAGATTCAAGAAAAGATGTGAAAAGGCAGTGCTTAGTTTTTGTTTGACATAAATCATCAATTAATTGATTTTTTACTTGTAAAATAATTCAATAGATGGCAGTATATTATAAAACTTTTTGCGTTCTAAAAAATGACGTTAAAACCGTAAACGTAGTCCAAAAACTAAGCAATTTACAGCGATGTCAAATTTACTCGATTAAAACGAATATGTATCAAAAAGTGCCTCGATTAAGAACGAGTCAAACAGTTAAAAGGTTAATAATGAGAAAGTTGTGTAAAAGTTCATTTTTCTTTATTAATAAAAAATTCCTTTATGTTTAATATATATATATTAATGTTTAATAAAGTCATTTATGATATTTTTTAAAAGGTTTCATTTCTTTCTGCATATTTCATATTTGCTAGTAGAATTATAGTATAGTTAAAACAGGCAAAACTCTCCATACAGTAATGCCACTCAGTGCAAGCCAGAGTAATCAACAGATTCCAGAAGGCTTGTGCATAAAATCCCTATCTAGTGCCTAATCCAATATACCCAGACTAGTTTCTAGCTTTTGGCTTTCATCAGTGAGTGGCCTTGTATCTGAGAGCATTGCACCTAGATCTTAGGATCTAATGCAATCCTTCAGCAGCCACCTTTTATCTTAACTACAAAACTATGAGTCTAAAATTGAAAACAGTATTTTCAGTCCAATCTTATTAACTTATTTAGTCATATAGGTTCGAACTTAGTTCAGTGCCCATATATTTTGGTGTCTTTGGTTCTTTAATAATCATGGCCACCACTATCCTATTAAGCAGGATTGGTATTAAACCACTAAACATCACATTATCACCATTTCCCATGCTTGCTCATAACTTATTAAAACAAGTAAAACTCTCCACACAGTAATGCCATTCAGTGCGAGTTAGAGTAATCAATGGATGCCAAAAGACCTGTGCATAAACTCCCTATTTAGTGCCTACTCATCCAATAACCCCAGACTAGTTTCTAGCTTGTGGCTTTCATTAGGGGGGAGCTTTGGATCTGAGAGCATTGCACCTAGATCTTAGGATCTAATGCAACCCTCCAGCAGCCACCTTTTATCTATTTAATTACAAAACTGAGTTTAAAATTGAAAACAATTTCAATCCAAGCTCATTAGCTTATATAGTCATATAGGTCTGAACTCAGGTCAGTACCCATACATTTTGGTGTCTTTGGTTTTTTTAATAATCATAGCCACCACTATCCTATTAGGCAACCACTAAACTTTCACATGATCACCATTTTCCATGCTTGCTTATAACTTATTAAGAGTTCAGACCTATATGATTATAAGCTAATGAGCTTGGATTGTTTTCAATTTTAGACTTATAGTTTTGTAGTTAAGTAGAGATAGAAGGTGGCTGCTGGAGGGTTGCATTAGATTGTAAAAGGTAAGTGCAGTGTTCTCAGATCCAAGGTTTCAAACTGATGAAAGCCACAAGCTAGAAACTAGTCTAGGGATATTGGATGAGTAGGCATTAGATAGGGATTTTATGCACAAGCCTTCTGGCATCCATTGATTACTCTGGCTTGCACTGAGTGGCATTACTGTATGGAAAGGTTTTGCCTTTTTTAATAACAGTTATGAGCAAGCATGGGAAATGGTGATCATGCGGTGTTTAGAATTATAGTTCTCAGATTTCACTTCTAAATAATCCATCTTTAGCATGTTATTACAATTCCTTATACTTAAATGATATTACAATTAATAGATAAACTTTATCATCCTAATAAAATCATTAATAAATTCATATTTGAGAATGTCAATAGTTTTACTAAACAGAAATAATTATTTTTATCATTACTAATAATTAGAGAGTAGTAGAAAATGTTTTCTATCATTCTGCATATGAAAATTAATAATAAAAAAATTCTTTATGTCTTCATTGCATTTTCTGTAGGCAAAATGATTTGCTAATCTTCAAGGTTTTTTATGAAAATACATTTTTATCTTTTTGAATGAAATTTTATTTTCTTCAATTTATCACAAGATTATTATCAGCCCCTGTAGTATACCAATGAGGATAGTTTGGTTTTTTATTCCATAACGAACTTGATAAATAAACTTATGATATATCCCATTCTTTTAAATTTATAATTATTACTTTTAAGATTAAAATAATAATATTTCAATAAATTTATATTTAAAATTCTGAGTCAAAAAGTACAGTTTATTTTTTGAAAATTTTCTTGATTTTTGTTTGTATTATTATCTGCTCATCCTATATTTATAGGAAAAAATTTCCAATACCTGATTGGTTAATTATTTCTAGATGTCTGGCACAATAATGAATATTAATTAATTTCTATACTTTTAAAATGACTTTATAACTAATATTATTAAACCAATATTTTCTTTAATTTAATAATACAAAATTTAAATTTATCTTTTAATAATAAAACTCTGATTAAACTTAAATTTTGATACACAAAGTTTATAATTTACATTTTGAATTAATTTTAGAAACTTTTTAATGAAATTGATATAATAAAATAACATTTATGATTTAAACAAGTAATAACTTGAATTGAGAACCAGGACATAAATTTAATTTATTATTACATGAATGTGTGTGTGCACACTTATTAACACATCTCATTTTTTATTTATTTTATCATTAATTAAATGATTTTAAGACAATAAATAAATAGCAATTTTTAATTTGATAAATATAAAAATATTAAGTTTTAATAATTATAACTATTGATTTAAAATACCTTATATGATTTTAACTATTATTTACTTTTATTTTAAAATAAATACAATTATTTTATTTCAAATTTATAACTTAAATAGATTATATTGATTTAAACAAAATTAAGTTTAATATTAAAGAAACAGTATATTTTAACTTCTACAAATTATATAATAGAGTTTTACTCATCGTTATATAAAATTTTAAATTTTTATTAAAGTTGACCATTACTTATAACCATATAATGATATAGCAAAATAGAAAGACTACAATATATATTTATTCTCTGGCTTGCCAACTACTGTAAGTAAATCAATTTGAAACATTTAGATACATTGCGTGATTGATTTAAATATTTATTTTTTTTATTGAAAGTGTTTTAGTCAAACTTCTATATTAATAAATGAAGCATGAGAATAAATGGCTACTTTATCATTAAATATTGATTTAGGTTAGAGTATTTTAAAATATTTATTGTATATATTATGAGTCTTAATGTTGATTGATATATCTAACACTATAAATAAGATCTTTAAGAAATAGCAATATCCATAATTTTGTAGAACAAATATGTAATAGGAGATACAGAGCATATATATATATTGTACCGGTCGGAATTGTCTGTCCACATAACAAGATCTAGCATCTAGACAAAAGTACCTAGAGTCCAATCAGGTGCGAGATACATATGTCAGGAACAATCATGAACTCTGCCCTGTATGCCCAGATTCCAGATCTACTAGCTTATGAGCAACAAATCCGATGATACTAGAGTATTTAATTTACCACCGGCCGACATCGCACATCGGAGAAACAAAGAGACTCGGGGGAAAAATCAAGACAAATGCGTATATACATTTTAAAACCGACAAACACTTATGCTTAACTTTAGTGGGATCTTACATCATTCCACCAATCATGACATTTAAAATTTAACTAAATCAATTAACTAAAGAATGAGCAATGATCAGATGTTTAGTTTTAAATTTATATTTAATAACGAACAAATAGAAATAAAAAATATATACATTTAAATTATATTAAAAGGTGATTAACCTCGTATTACAAATAAGTTATTTTGTGCTTACTTGCACTTGAGCAAAAGTATTTACAAATAAGTTTGGAAGAATTTTGATGCGGCGTAATGACATTTCAATTAATCTACCGCATTTATAAAGTGTACAATTTTAATGATTCACCCGAATTACAAACGAAAACACCACCTTGACTGATCCCAAAATGGGTTACATAATTGTCGGTTGATTAACCGACCAAGCTATCATAAATTTAATATATATAAGAAAATATAATTTTTAATAAAGATTTATTTACTGAACGTATGTGGAATTATTTCTCTAAATTATATATATAGAGTTGTCACGCGACACATCAAAAGTTATTTAAATTTATGAGATACGTTTAATTAGAACATAACATTAGATACCGATATTTATAGGCTTGCGCTTTTTGAAAAGAGGGATCTAATATGAAGTGACGCGGTGTTAGCATAATGGCCAAATATTTGCGGATCCAGTACTTTGAGGTGCTTTATCAGATTAATAGAAGAAACAGTCTAACCGACTTGCCACCCCACATTTTGTGGAATCTGTTGACAAAGGGATTGCAATGGGCCGAACTTTGCCGGAATTTTCCCATGCATTGCTACTTGAGCATATATATGGTCCAGGGACATTCATCGCCCTGTTTACGACCTGGAACGAAAATGAGACGACTCGAGGATGCCGATGCACATCTCTAGATAAAGCTTAATAACATGAGTGTGTCCTATGCTAACAACGCTTTGGGGTGGACTAATAACTAGTCAAATAACTACAATTAAGCATATAACCTATAATGATAACATCAAAGATAATGGTATGATCTTATTTATTAAACAGTTTAAATATATTGTTAAAAAAGTATTTTTAAATACCAACGAAAGTTCTAAATCCCCTCCCCCCTTTCATTACACTTATTTAATAAAATTCCACATACGTATAACATAGTATACAATTAAGTCTAAGGTGTGCTTTACGAAAAATATTTATATATATGTTTAAATGGGCGAGAATAAAGACATAAAAAGTAATATATATAGTGAATATATTTGTTTGCATTAATATTGCGCTCCTACGAAGATTATTAACATTGTATAAATCGTAAACTAATCAAAGGTGAAACTTTATTTCTCCCTCTGTTGTTTATGCAAAAGTATAATAATTAATAAAACATGTTTTTTTAATAATCTTCTCCCAACCTAGCAAGCGTTATAGTTTTAAAAGTAAAAACAAGCTAATTAAAATTAAGTGTTACTCCTATCTAATGCAAGGAGCTAAGGTAAAAATAACTATACTGGCGGGGGTGGGAGTTCATTGGAATGTCATTTAGCATTTAAAATATATATATATTAAACAAAATATTATTAAAATAATTGCCGCATTAAATTAAAAGTGAAAGAAATTACGAGGCTAATCGAAAGGGTTATAGAATAAAATGACTATAACAAAGTTACAAATAATTAATATATTTTAAGTTAATCTGGAGAAAGTTGTGAGTTCATAAAGGCGGCACTTTACAGCGTTACCTTTGGAAAGCAGGTAGCAGATCACCCGGGTGGTTTTCACAGTACAGCAGCAGCTTCGTGGATGTTCATCAGTAGTGGCAGGCTGGCTGGAGTTGAGTTGGCCTGGTCTTGGAGAAAAGATATTTCTTGAAAAATTTGAGTGATGTAGATTCGTTCGGCGGATGCCTTACGAATCTACGAACTCTCCACTGATGATTGAATTTTGGGTCCTATTTATATGACTCGTTTATCTAAGGAATGTTATTAAGTTGTAACACCTGCGGCTATAAAATAATATTGCCAAACAGCTTTTTTTTAGTAAGGAATTTCTCCTTTATTAATCAGGTAGTGTAAAACAATGCAAACAGATTAGTATTTTTGAAACAATTGTTCTAAATCTATTTCTGACTCAGAAATAGATTTTACCAAACGATAAGTTTTGTTATTGAAATTTATTTAATTTTCTAGTAGAGATTATAATTTAATTATGCTAATTGATTCTGGTTTACCAAGCCGATTGCATTATTCCACTCGCCATTACATACATATTTTTAATACATAAAATTTTAAATATACATTTTCATATAACATATACAAACCTAAATATTAATTTATACTTAATCCCCCATCACTTTTAATATATACATGTGATTTACGCACATATAAGACCTATTAAAATTATATGAAATATTATTGATTTATTTAATTTAAGATTATTAAATCTCTTGTTAACGTTTATTTTGACTACAATTATTTAAAAAAAATTGAAACAAATAGGTGCGTATATATACATAGGACTGGCATTTGAATCCAGTTTGTTGGTGAGGGATAGAATAGGACTGTGAAACGTAATTTGAACCTCAGATTCCGTTTCAATATATATATAAAGTATTGAAGCAATCAATCTTAGCTTAAGATTGAGCTTCGTAGTTCCATCTACTAACCTGTTTTCAAACCCTATAACCCATCCTGCTCCTTTTATTGTGTATATATATTTTATGTATATATTTGAGATGCGTGCTTAAGTTATAAAATTTTAACGTTTCAATAACATTTTTTTAAAATTATTATTAATTCTTTTTTATTAATTATTAGTTCTTTTTTATTAAAGTATTATAGGTGCGGCTCAAATATATAGGAGCAAAAACTTACTAACAATATTGATTTTTTTTTAATATTTTATTATATGTCATTTATACTTTTTCTTTTTAAAGTATTTTTCCTATTAAACTGTTTCTTATAAAATCCAAGATGGAAGATGCGACCGAATTGTCAAAAAATAATTGGAAACACTGTTTTAATCTGGGGAAAGTATGTTTAATTAAAGTTTTTACTTAAAATGGGAATTAAGATTAAAGATTTTCATTTGTCATAAACATTTTTCTCAAATCTATTTCTAATCTGTAAATAGATTTGAATTTATTTTGGACATTATCTTACAGTTGCATCTTTCAAAAACAATGAACAAAGACAACTTAAGATTTTAGATCAGAGATTAGATTTTAATCTAAAACTATGTATTTAAAAGCATTCTTCAAATACCTGGGCAAAGTGTAAAATGGTCGGATTTTTAATCAAGAGAGATTAGCTACTATTGAAAGAACTGCAGTGAACATGACCTACGCTTGTGTGAAGGTTAAAAAATAATGATGTAGTAAGTCCACCACCCTTCTCGGCCCTTTTGGGTCATCATCTGCCGCTGCCGTTATATCATGCTCCCTAGAATGAAGTAAAGGCCCGATGGAGAACTTTGGAATGCTAAATAGAAGCTTGTTGTCACATAAGAACTGCCATGCACGAGCTGGACTTTTTAATATGAACTCTTAAAATAGTGCAAGGTTAATTATTTCAAACCGCCACCATTGAACTAAATCTAGCTTGCCTAACTAGTCTCAAACTCTACTATCAATTTATCCTAATGTATAATTTAATTTTGTAACTTTTCTAATATGTAAATTGCTCTCAAATAATTTTTATAAATTTAATTTTCTCTCATATGCTCTAACTTTCTTTAATTTTGGTGCGGTCATTTATTTATTACTTGATTTTATATGTGTGTTTTTATTATTAATGTGCTAATCTCAAGCAATCTGACAAGTTGAATTTCTAAAATCTTCTTTTTAAGTAAGCCTTCATGAATTAAGTTTATTAATGTTCCTTTAAAATATAATGTATTGTTAATTAATACGCTCGCCAGATTGTTTTACAAGTCAACATTTTATTTATGTTTTAGTATAAAAATATATTTGTTTAGCTCTGGATTTTCTACCCGTGGTGAATTCAGAACTCGAGCTAATTAACGCTTTGAAATCTTTTAAAATGTTTTTTTTTTTTAAATTCTGAAAGAGTGACCCAATAGTTGATTTCTATAACTGCCAGTCTTCTTTTATTTTCCATACTCTTAAAATTTCAAATATTGTATTTAAATATTCCAGTTACTATAAAAACCACGAAGGTGGGATTGAATTATTTTAAAATATCAGAAAAGGAAAGAGGGTAAATTTTAATATTTTACTATTTTAGTTATTAAGTAAAATCTTGTGTCTGTATATATTATAACTGCATAGCGTATTATTTGTCTAAATTATGGCATTCAAATAAGGGTCATTCATTTTAAAACAGTAAACTTATTCAGTGTCATTAGTGACATTTACCTGTACTGCGTTACTGACATTTGGCCTTAACTTCGTGTTTATATATATTACGTGCTTCTAGTCTTCTAATCTGGGGGTGCGACAAGTTCGAACCCATAGATTTATTTCTCAAGCCTTGTTCTGAGGATAGTTGACCTTCCCAAAACCATTTATTTTGTATAAAAAGGCCTCTGGCGGTGATTCCCTAAGTCTGGCACACACTATGCCTATCCATTGTCTTCGTATGAAAAGGCCTGCACGTCGGCGATGTCTGCGGTATGCCTATCCACTTTGTCTTACGTCCAGAAGCACGACTTTTCCTGTTATTTCATGGTTAACTTCTTCGTATATTTATTTCTTTTGCTTCATAACCCAGTTTTAATGCTCTAATATTAAAAGTGCGCTCTGCTCAAAAAAATATATAGAGATGCGGAATATTACTAGCTAGATTAATTATTAATATTATTTTAGTTTTATTATACAATCCCATCATCGTAATTTGTTATTCATCTGTTTAAGAGTATTTGCCTTGGGGAAAATAAAGTGTTCTTCTTACCAGCGCTAATTAAAAGAATTTTCATTAAGTATTGTATCAAATAATCAAATGTATTTTATTTATTTTCACGGCCGTAATGATGTGAAAATAGTTTATTTTATATCTGTAATGAATCCCAGAACGGTTCCTGAAGTAATATGTTAGTCACCATTGAAGCAATGGGTCCGGAAGTCCGATCCATGCTTCACAGCCTTCTATAATCTTACCAATATTATAAACCTGGGTTAAGTTTATATCTAAGTATCAACATGATTTTGCATTAAATATAAAAATAACGCGTTTCATTTTGTACATTTTAATGCTTATTAAATTTAGTTATTTATTTTAAAATATTTCTTTTTCTGTTTAAGATTAAATTGTTAGTAAAATTTCCTTTTAAAATTTATTTATCAAACATATATATATACGGAAGCATATATATATATGATTAAATGCAAAATTCTGTTGAACTAAAATGTTATTTTATTAAAAGAAATAAGATATTTTTTTTTTGTTAAAATATGGCGTATGATTTTATTTTAAGATGAGGCTGCTAGCATTTCTAAAGGAATGGCATTTGTTCAATTAGTTAGTCCATTCAAGGCAAATTAAAGATGGTCTTTTTTTAATTAAATCAAATTCAAAGTTAAATGCAGAATTTGATAATAAGAAATTAAAGTTTATTTTTAGCAAAAAGTTACTTCAAAACAAAGGAGCGTAGGGGACTTATCAAGATTTAAAATCATACGCAAAAACAATAGAAGAGTATCTCCAGAAAGTTATAAAAGGTGGGGAGAGCAAAAGACTTGGTTCTTCTTATGCTTTGATTCAGATCCTGTGCTGAGATGATTCAGATTTTGTGCTTTAAATTTTGTTTCTGAAGAAACTCTGCTGAAATTCACTGAGATTCATTCTAAAATTATTAATCAGATTGACTCTGAACATATTGTTAAACCTTGTTATTGAAGAGATTGAAAAACATATTTTTGAAGAGTTCTACCTCTGACTTCTACTGATCTGATTTCAAACATGCGACCTGTTAAAATTTATATTAATTTGGTGGATGTGACCATGTTTGGCGGTTAGGCATAACAGCTTTGCCTGCCGCCGGGGTCCTAAATCCATTAAAATCCCATAATGTCAAATTGATAGTAAACCTGAACTGTGAGCCATGTGTGTGTGCCCTTCGTGTAAAAATGCTGCATATTTCAAATCCTTTTGTCCGGACAAATCCCAATGATGAATCAAGCCACGGAGTCGCCATTCCTCATTTTTAAAATGTTATATAAATGTTTTCTTGTTTCATTGCAGGGTAAGTTATTTTCCATTTACAAATATTTCCAATTTGAAATAATATCTGTAATTTAAATACTAGTTAAGTTTCCTTTAGTTTGCCTACTTGATCTCCTCGATAAGGCTTACTTGGTTTGCATTTAGTCCCATAGTTAATATTAGTATCTATAGATGTCCTTAAATATTTTAAAATTGTTTATAAAGCACAAAGCAACTAGAAAATGCTTTGTGAAAGAGTTATTTTAAATTTGCTTTATTAAGGGGACACAAGTTAATAATTTTATTTAAATTGGGAAAGTAATACTTAGACCGCAAAATATTACATAATTGCCATCCGCCTTATTGTAAAATTATTTATCATTAATCAATCGGGGAATAGCGGAGATAATTAAAACTTTTCTAATATCTTAAAATCACGTTTATTAAAATATATTATTTTAAACTAAAAAGCTTAAGTCTTCTAACGTTATTTCAATTTTTATTAGCTTAATCTTTTATATTTACTTGTCTAAAGATCCAAGCACGCACAAACACTTAATTCATATTATATTATGTGCATATTTGACTTAGTTAGTTCCTTAAGTATTCTAGTCCATGTTTTTCCCAGATGCTAAGCTGTGGGCCAGGGTTAGAAAATAATTTATGTGTATCTTGGATATGTTATTGGTTCATGTTTAGACTCGAAAATAGACAAAAAGGGTAGAGGCCTTAGTATTCTTGATTCTTATATCTCGCGTATGAATGGCCTCGAGGTACTTTCGCTTAATATTCGAACTGGGTTAAATTAATATATATCATTTGACCAGCACACCATGTTTCAGAACTGTAAATCAAAGCGTTAATGGCAATATTTTGTAATTGTTTGTAATAGTTGATTGGCCTCTTAATATTGGACCCACCAAAGATATGTGCTTATTTATCATATATTATTTAGCTAATAAAGAGCATATGAGAAATAATAGCGTGAATGACAATATATAATTATCGTTTGGTAGACCGCTTGCTCATTCATGCACTAACTAATGTACTTAATTTATAAATGTGTGTAAATAATTTGTCATTATTTTAAACTAATTTTTATTATCCAACTTGTCTGAGTAGTTCGAATTCCTCTTTTCTCCACTTCCAAAAGTACAGCCATGCTTATATATATTTTAGTTTAATCATAGTTAATAGATGTCTCAATGTCTTCTCTGCTTTGCTAGTGGGCCGGATTAAAATTAATTCTCATATGCCATCACTATTATGTTATTCATTAGGTGTTAGATCTGGGGCTTAGAGACTGGGTTCGAATTCAGGCTTGTCCCTGACCTAAATCTCCGGCTTGACTGGGTTTGAAGTACATTTTGTGAATTCCAGCTAATGTTAGATGGATCAATGATGAGAAAATTAATGAACCTGTCAATAAAAATATAAATTTAAAATGTAATTATCAAAATTTAGAATTTATGAACCTTATTTTTTTTTTAAAAAAAAAGTTAAGTATTAGAATCTTACTTTTTTTAATTTTCTTAATGGTATTGAGAATATTTTCTCAGTTTTATTACATTCATTAGTATTTGACCTTTCTGGTAATATATAACATTTTATTTCTGACTTGGTTAATCCAAACATTTCTAATCCAATTTCTCTAAACATTCAATATAATGGCCTAGGACCTGGTAATTAATAAAAGATCTTTGTTTATATAATAACTCATTATAGTATTCATTATAAATTACCTACTCAAATAAATAATTATATTCAATCCATTTATTTTACCTAGTTCAAACTATATACATACTGTACTGGTCAAAACATGTTTATCCATCTAACAGTATGTATATAGTTTGAACTAGGTAAAATAAATGGATTGAATATAATTATTTATTTGAGTAAGTAATTTATAATGAATACTATAATGAGTTATTTTATAAACAAAGATCTTTTATTAATTACCAGGTCCTAGGCCATTATATTGAATGTTTAGAGAAATTGGATTAGAAATGTTTGAATTAACCAAGTCAGAAATAAAATGTTATATATTGCCAGAAAGGTCAAATACTAGTGAATGTAATAAAACTGAGAAAATATTCTCAATACCATTAAGAAAATTAAAAAAAGTAAGATTCTAATACTTAACTTTTTTTAAAAAAAAAATAAGTTCATAAATTCTAAATTTTGATAATTACATTTTAAATTTATATTTTTATTGACAGGTTCATTAATTTCCTCATCATTTCTAAATAAAATGAGATATATTATGATTTACTGAGATAATTATTTCCTCTAAAGATTAAAAATTGGAAGTGTTAGCATTTTCAAACTATACAGCTATTTACTAAGAATATGTTTCTTACCAATAAAAACTGTAAATCAATTTAATAATTACAGAAATGGAGTCTCCTCTTTTCATCTTATAATATTTATATGCTTTAGTCATATTTTCTGGAATATCCTTCCAATCAACTTTGAATGTGCAGATAAATCTTATGCTAATTGTATGTTAGCAAAAAAATCTATCACAAAAAATGTTTTATAATATATAAGTACTGCAAAAACAGTTTATTTTCCAGACTTAGACCAACATCTGAAGTTGTACTTTTACTTGTATACAACTCCATATAGGACACATTCATTATGGCTACTATCTGTACAAAACCATAATTTGAACCATCAGTTTAGTAATCTTGAGAGATCATATTGTTTCATGATATTCTAATTACTAATTTGGTAGTAGCTTCATCAGTTGCTATTTTTTTACACAGCTTTAAAATTTACATCATTGTGATGTAATATAGGAAGGAGATTTGAACACAGACTTTTAAGCTTCTTTTAGCTATTCCCTCTAACTCATGCATGCAATGCACGTGACCGCACACATATGAAAAAGAGAAATGATCTCCAATATACTTATTTTGTGTTAAAACAGCACTCATCAGTTGGTCCAGATCATCATCTTCTACATATATATGTAATCCGTGTTCAGCTTATATTAAAATAGCAAATCTTCAAACTTTAATGGATAGACTTCAATCTACTTCAGCCATCCATACCATTCGAAAATTGTGGTGATGGAACTCCTAAATCCCTTGTTAATGCCAATATTATTGTCATACTCATGTAGACTAATCATACCCCTCATGTATATGACTTTGTCCATTTAAATACACAGAAGAGGGATGGGTAGATTATAAGCTGAATTTGTAATATTTAAATACAAATATAATTAATATACTTCGAGCTTAGATGTAATATAAGGGATTTGAAAAATCACACAAACTTTCAAGCTCTTTTTAGCTATCCACTCTATCTCATATGGCCAATACACATGTGAAAAAGATAAATGATCTCCAATATATATATATTTCATGCTAAATAAGCAAATTTATCATACTTTTTATTAATTTTTGGCATTTTATCTGAGTATTGTTAAAATGTAAACATCATAATATATGAAAAAATTTATCCTGGGTTATAATTTCTGTAAGATATGAAATATATTCAAATTTCAGATATGCTGTGGTTATTCACCTTGGAACTTTTTTTATTCTGTTGGGCATTTATCAGTTTCAGAAAAGATTTTTTTAATAGTTTTTTTTTTTTATCAAATAATAATTGAAAAAATATTTTTTTTTTTTTTAGTATCATTAAAATGTAAACATGATAATATATGAAAAAGTTTATCCTGGGTCATCTGACTTTTGTATTCAAACTCCAGATATGCTGTAATTTAATAAATTTGTAGTATGATAAAAGTGTCAGCCAGGAATTTTTTTTTTATTTGCAACATATTTGTTACTTGGAGAAAGGAAGTTTTTTATCAAATAGAAACTTTGGTCTTGGGGACTGTAAAATTGTCAATAGTAACTGATGTTTAATAAAGTTCATTGTTAAAAAGTTGTCTCAGTTCAGTTGTTATGGAGAGCCTGGGATAGGGAAACTGCTGCATTCCTGGCCACAAATATCTTGTTTATTCTTTTATTTTTAGAAATCACAATTATTTCCTCTTCTGATAAATCACTGGGACATTATTTTTCAGATGAACTACTAAAAGAAAACATGGTCTTCAACTCATATATTTCAGCTACTTGAATTGGATTAAAATTTTTCATGATCCGATGTACAATTTATTTATTTTTTTGTGAAAATTAAAAAGACAAGGAAAAAAACTTACAAATCCATTTTAAAAATAAATTAATAAAAAATTCCAAATTTTATCATAGAAAAAAAAATTACACCTCATTCAAACTGATTGCCAATATTATTTATTTAACCATCAAGGTATCCCTTATCTATCAACTCTATTATGTGTGTGTAGTAACTCTGCTAATGACATAGAGATTTCCTGATGATTATTATTTTTATAAACACCATCTTTGTAATTTTAAGAGGGATCCAATCAGATATAATCAGCTATCTTCCTGGATACCTTGCCCCACATTAAGGTAAGCAACTCCAGAGTCATGTGACGATATTTATATACAAGATGCCTGGACTAAAATATATATGTGATTATAAACTGACAGCTTATTTTAAATAACTATATAAAAATATAAATAAAATCACTATTTAAGGAAATAGTAGACTACACACACATATCAAGCTATTTTTTCAAATAGATAATATAGTCAATTCTGATATTTTAAATGAATATAAAAAAATTATTAATAGATATAGATATGAAAGCAAAGCATATCAACAAAATGTTGGTCTGATTTACATATACTAAAATAATATAGATATGCAGACAAAGGGTATGCTTAGTAATATATTAAATAGTTTTGATTGCTTAAATTAGCTCTACAAATTTAATAGAAACTAAATTATTGAAATACATAGATGAATATATTAATTCTCAATTCTTTAATAATTTATAAATAATGAACATATCTATGGTTTTGTCTAATCATAAATTTTTAATTTAGTTGGATATATCAGAGTTGAAAGTCAAGTTTTAATTTTCTGAAAATTATTGAAATTAGTCTTAAATAATAAATTTTTTTAGATTTAAAAATCTTTTTTAAAAAATGTATATAATCTTCTTATTGTAAATAATTTTTTCAAGACAAATACTGTCCTTGCAAATCTTCAAACTTATAGTTAAAATAGTCAAAATAAGAGTCATAGATCACATGACCCTATCTCTTAAGCTTGTAAGTTATAAACAATGAGAATTGCCAATTCCTCTACAAACTTTATGATAAATGCTTAGCCAGAGCCAGCACTTAAAATATTTTTATCAGGAACCCCTTCCCAAACCTCTGACCATTGTTTCGTGCTTTGGCACTCGTGGGAGAGGTGTCAGGCTAGGTTCAGACACTAGATCTAAAAATGCCAACCCAAAGCCAAGCACTTATTTAAAAGTTATCTATTGAGTGGAAAATCTGAAATTTTCAGACATCTACATGTCTTCAAACCCAGCTATCCAACTCAAATAGCTATATGGGGCTGATAGATCTTCAGATATACCATATAGTAGTAGTCTTAGCAATATAAAATTGCATAAGTCTTGTGGCAGAGACTATTCATAGTCAAAATAATAGTCATAGATCACATGACCCTATCTCTTAAGCTTCTAAGTTATAAACAATGAGGATTGCCAATTCCTCTACAAGCTTTATGATAAATGCTTAGCCAGAGCCAGCACTTAAAATATCTCTATCAGGAACCCCTTCCCAAACCTCTGACCATGGTTTCGTGCTTTGGCACTCCTCAGAGAGGTGTCAGGCTAGGTTCAGACCCTAGATTAAAAGTTTTAAAGCATGTCCAGAGTTTTACTTTTCAAGTTCCATCATTTATTGTTTTAAATTTATTAGCATTATAATTTTTTGCAGATTTTACCTTTTTATGAGAATGACTTTTTTATAAGTTTATTAAACAAATTTATTTTTTCAGCAACGTATTTTTTTACACTGTATTTAATTTTGCTGTTAAAGAATTGGAAATAATATACATCATATGTATACTTTATTTATTTGTAATGAAAAATGAGTTTCTTTCTTTATATATGTTTTATGTGAATAACTATTTCTTGGCTGTATAGCTGACTGACAATACTTTGTGCTTATTTTTGTACAAATGTATGATTCATATATAATTACCTTAAACACTGACTCTTTTTTATGAATAGATATAAACAGGCTATAATTAATGACTTCTTGATCGATATTGGGCAGCTATTTGTTCGAACTTCAGGAAGCAGTATTGACCTACAGATTTTTAGCCGTGCATGTGATAATTGTCATGAAAGTTCTGACTGCATGTGTTTTTTTCCATTTACAAGTTTTAACTGATATGAAGAGATTTTAGCAACAGTTCTCTTTATTTCGCATATCTATAACTCATTGATGATGATTGTCCAGACAGTATGTCGTGGAAAAAGCATTAATTAAAAAAAATTTAATCTTTAATTTAAATATGATAGTACTTTTTATATTTTGTAAAACAAAATAATTTTACTTGATTTTGATTAGGAACAGAAATAATTTTTTTAATTAAAATTTATTCTTTAATTTCCTTTTTCATATAAAAGAAATAATAGTAATTAACTTTCATTAAATCAGTGAAACATATGCTTTTTTTTTCATTTCTGCATCTTATATATTCTTTACAATATAATATACCATATACACCTTAAATGACACTACAATGCAATTTAACATATGATTTACTCTATTTCCTTACAGTTTCAACTGTCCAGCAGTCATCATCAGAGCTACAACATTTAAACATATACAAATATATATATATATTAATACAAAAATAAATATCGGTCTTTAATATCTCTACAATCTAAAACTTCTTTACCACACTTATATTCAATTAACTTCTTTTATATAAAATTTAATTTTAAAGTTTATTTTTCATATTCTAATCATTTAAAAATTTAAATTTACCCTTTAACTTTATTTATTTATTCTATTTTAATTATTTATATATTACACATTAATCAATAACAATAATATTAACATAATATTCTTATAATTTTACTTCCTCATAATTATTACTTTTAACTAATCTTACCTTTAAACCTCAGTACTTTTTCTCCTATAAATGAAACAATTTAAAAATTCCCCTATTTTTTTATTCTCTTCATCGCTACGCTTTCTATGAACACATTCTGAAACTATATCTTATTCCAATTCTTTAAAATCACACATACCTCATTAATGAAAATTCCTACAAAATCAACGTTTTCAAATCGTGATCCTTATTAAGAGATGGCCTAATGCTTCTAATCAACATAGCCTCCTTTATTTTTCTATCCATCCTATCTCTAGTATAATTTATCATTCTAATACTTCCCATCTCAAACTTATGTCCTGTCTCCAACGAATGTAAATAAACAGGTGATTTTTTATCATATCTATTCTGAGTCAACCTTGTATAAATTGAATTTCTTGTTTCACTCACATAACTATTTTTAACATTTTTTTCTTTACAAGATTTACACTCTATTCTATACACTCCACATTTATACAATTTTTTATATTTTCTATATATTTATTATCCAAAATATTAAGCATACTCTTCTCTTATTTTAAATTTTATTACATTATTAAAATTTTTATTAATTCTCCAAATTATTTTATTTATATTCTTCACAATATTATTATATGTTCTAACTCTCTAACCGCCTCTTACGAGGCATCTCGTCGACATCTGACGTCACTCTAATTCTGCTAGTTTTAATGGTAGAATATTCGTTTGACAGTTATTGATTAGGTTTTTAAAAGTTCTGTAAGATAGTGCCCCACTTTCGAATTATTTTACAAGTAAAAAATCAAAACCGCATTTAAAACTAAACAAAGAAGAACCTTGTCGGTGATTGGCTGTCATCCGGCTCTCAGCCGAAAAAGACATTCTGATTGGCTGGAAAGAACAAAGAAACCGCCTGATCAAAGAAAATAAAGAAAAACGCTGAGATTTTCATTTCGAATGTAATTTAAGTATTAAAAAAATATAAAATGAGAAATTAAAATAGTTTTTTAAAAAATATACTAAAAAAACAAAATTATTTTCGAAAAATATTGAAGATTTTAGTAAAAATATTTAAGATTTAGCAAAAAGAAATCTTTACTTTTCCATAACGTAAAATTGAAAAAAAGCGTTTGCGTCAGCACTTTTTTGTTTAGACATTCGCTTTATATTTGCCGAAATTGAATATATTTTATAATAAATAAATAGCAATTTATTTTTGAAAGAACTTTCATTCTCTTTCATAACCTGAAAAATTAGTAATATACTTTTTATAAACGTATCTGAGTTGAATTTAATATTATAGGCGAATATGTTTTAACAATAGGCTTTGTCTTCAGTTTGTGAGTTGGCCAATTAAAAGATTTGATTTTTACCTCATACAACCAATAATATAATTAGCGGTTAAAGGGTTAATATTCCATGTATTTATCTTTATTCTTCCTATTATTCTCCTCATTATTATTAATAATAAATCTCTCTTCTGACATTCTTATATTATCCTCTATAATCTTTACTGGGTAATCATTACTTTTAAATTCCTTAACTATCAACCCTATTTGCTTATTATAATCCTCTTTATATATTCTTACTGGTAAGTAAATTAAATAATTTAACCATTGATTTATATCTGTCTATGTTCACTTATACATAGGAATTACTTTTCTATTAAGTCCATGTGAATAACATTTTTGTCTCAATATATATATGTATATATATATATATCTGTGCCTGTATGAAGTGTATTTGTAATTGTAATAAATCTAATAATACTTATTTCAAAATGGAGAAAATATAATAAATAAATTTTTTAATTCAGATATAATTTTATAAAAAATAATCTTAGTAGATGTATGTGTATATATCAGAGCATAAATAAATAATCAAACAAGATTGAAATAAACAACTATTAATAACTATTTAAATATTTATCAAACTGGCTTTCATCTCCATTGAAACCATCTCAAGATATTATACAATTCACATTTGATGTGATGTACTGTAGCTTCTTCTTAAACAAAGTCAAGAATCTCTCAACAATTATACCAAGAAAAACTTGTTAGCTACTTAATTTTACATTCCCCAGTCTAAATTTTCCCATTTTCTGCTCCATCCCATTTCCACAACATAATCTTTGTCAACTCTACAGCCGTAATATCTAAATCCCCCTTATCTTTTTCCAAACCCAGCATAAAAACCAATAATCGCATAACCAATTAACTACATCCACTCCATCTACTGGACACTATTTACATTAAATTTCACTTCTTTTAAATCTATACCTATATATTATAAACAAATAGATTTAACATATTATATATCTAAAAAAATTTTGCAAAATTTTCCCCAAAATAATAATTAAATACATATTTTATATCTCTTAAAAAATGGTATTTACAATCATTTCCTACACTTTCCAATTGTTTAATAATGCCCATATCCCACCTAATTTTGCTGGATCTTTTACTATATTTACATATTTGTCCCAAATTTTCCTAAATATACAATGTTTCATAATATATTCTCCTATGGTAATTCTTCACATACTTTATAATAATTATATTTTCTTCATATTTCATTTTATGCCTTGTATCCAAATAATACAAATATGGTCCTGACTTCGTATCTTTTCTATTAATTGCCTGATCATGTTCCTTACCTATCTCAATTACCGTTTTTCCTGTCTATCCTATATATATTTTATTGCATTTTCCACAGCTAATTTTATACACCAGCCTCCACACTACTAACATCATTTAACTCTTTTGCATTATTTAACCATTTATCCAAAGTCATATTATTCTTCATCTTTAATTTCGGTTTGTATGACTTAAATCCCTTTAAAACTCCCATTTTCAGGCACCATGGCTGATAGAAGTTGGATCAATCAACCCTCTAGTCTTCATTTTTAATATAATGTTCAACAACTATCTCATTCTTTATCCCTCTTCTTAAAAAAATGTCTAAATACTTTAATCCATTTTCTTCTTTCTCCATTGTAAATCTAATATTATACTTATTCTCATTCAACTCATTAAAAACTTTACTAATACTTCTGCTATTTCCTACAATAATAATATCCCCATATCCACAATATTCTTTAATCTCATTATTGCTTATAACTCTATCAATTATACTCTCCTCAATACTATTTACTACCACCGATGATAAAATTCCACGAACTGAACATCCCATTACCCATCCTTTACCTACACTCCAAAACCCTTCCTTATATTTAAAATACAATGCCTCATCTATTATTAATAATGCTTCATAAATAGTATACACCCATTCTGATAAAACATTACTTATTTTTAATTTTAATACTACCCTTTCTAGACACACTTTGATACATCTTTTCAATATCAAATGATTCTATCATTCCGTTTCTATTTAACTTGATATTATTTAATTTATTAACAATTTCTTCAGAATTCTTAATATAATATTTTCCAAATTCTATTACTTCTACAATTTTTCTATACACTATTTCACATAAATCTTTAAGTATATAATTACTAAAATCTAAAATTACCCTTACTGGCATACTTTCTTTATGAGTCTTTATTTTTCCAAACATACATGGATGTTCAAATCGTGATGGATATAAATTCTTATATTTCTCATTAATTAATTCTTTCATTTTCATATAATTTAATAACACTTTATATCTTGTTTTAATTCCTTTACTCAGAAAGAAAGTATGCCAGTAAGGGTAATTTTGGATTTTAGTAATTATATACTTAAAAGATTTATGTGAAATAATGTATAGGAAAATTGTAGAAGTAATAGGATTTGGAAAATATTATATTAAGAATTCTGAAGACATTGTTAATAAATTAAAGGTTCTAGTCCTATAGCTAAAGACGCCGCTCTATACGCTGTTTTCGTGCTAAAACACATAAAAATGCCATTTCCGCGGCTGACACGTTCGAACCTGCAATTTCTATAATACAACATTTTGTTGTGCTACAGATTGCAGGCCGCTATGTCGCGTCACAGTACAGCATGTATGTCACATCGCAGCAAATAAATTTAGCGAATTCGCACAGTTTATAAAATTGTTACGGCTTAGTGAGAGGGTGTGTATATTTGAATTGGATGGAAATGTTGTTTTGATTGAATTTTTTTTTTTTTTAAAGTATTGGAATGTTCAGATTTTTTAAAGTAATAATTATCAGACTTTTTACACCGTACTGTATTGAAGTTTTAAGTGGGAAAATGTTGACAAGGTATATGTGTAAAGTGAGTTGGAATTGGGTAACACGACGTAACGTACTGTTCATAACATTCCACGAGACAAACAATATTCTACCGTGTGTTTATTTTTGAAGTACAAAATAGCAAAAACACAAAAATATCCAGTAAGAAAAGAACAATTCTACACTCTTTTTTTAAATTTCATAAAAAGCATATATATAATAAACATGGTTAATAAGTAAAGAAGACATTTTATATATATATTTGTTGTTGTTTAAAAACTTTTACTTTCTTTCTTTTCTCCGACTACTGTTATACTTTGTTGAATATATTTTATGTTTATTGTTATCATTTATTTTATATATGTTAATAAAAAATAAGTATTTACAAAAAGTACGATGTTGATATTTTTTATTTTATCATTACAAACAGCAGAACCCTAAACCTAACCCTACTTTTACTTTTTGTTGTCATTCTATTTGAAGTAAAAAATAGCGGTAATATCTGTTTGTCTGTAAAAAATAAAAATGTAAAACAACTAAAAAAGGTAAAAAATAACGGTAACACAATAATATCTGTTTGACTGTAAAAATTAAAATTTAAAAGGAAGACTAACAAATTTTACTTTTTATTTTGATTAAAAAGCCGTACCGATAGAAAATTGTTTTTTCTAATAAAGCAAAATAAAAAACACGAATCAAATTGTAATTTGTTGATTTTATTTTACATTTACTGTTATCATTTAATTTGTATATGTTAGTAAAAGACGATTTTTTTATTTTCGCATTACAAAAAACACATCAAAATGATTAAAATCAACGGCCAGGGAGTGTTCATATTTTATAGTTTTAGCGAGAAAACAGCGCCATCGAACGGCGTCTTTATCCATAATACTAGCACCAAATTAAATAATATCAAGTTAAATAGAAATGGAATGATAGCATCATTTGATATTTTAAAAGGTGTATTAAAAGTGCCTAGAAAGTATAGTATTGATATTGTTATAGAAAAATTAAAAATAAATAATGTTTTATCAGAAGAATGGATGTATACTATTTATGAAGCATTATTAATAATAGCTGAGGTATTGTATTATAAATATAAGGAATAGTTTTGAAGTATAGGCAAAATATGGGTAATGGGATGTTCAGTTAGTGGAATTTTATCATCAGTGATAGTAAATAATATTGAGGAGAGTACAACTGATAGAGTTACAAGTAATAATGATGTTAAAGAATATTGTAGATATATGGATGATATTATTATTGTAGGAAATAGTAGAAGTATTCAGTTTTTAATGAGTTGAATGAGAATAAGTATAATATTAGATTTACAATGGAGAAAGAAGAAAATGGATTAAAGTATTTAAGCATTTGTTTTTAAGAAGAGGGATAATGAATGAGATAGTTGTTGCACTTTTTATCAGCCATGGTGCCAGAAAATGGGAGTTTTAAAGGGATTTAAATTAAAGAATGATAGGATAATCTTAAATAATAAAAAAAGAGGCACAAAACAGAAATTAAAGATGAAAAATAATTATGTAAAAATAGGTTACAAAGAGAAGGAAATCAGAATGATTTTTGATAGTAAGGTAGATAGAGTAAATGAGGATAACAGGAATTGGTAAAGGGATAGTAAATGGATGTCTATTTCATATTCAGAAAAGCTATATAAAAGATTAATGAAAAACAAATTGCCAAATAATGTAAAAATAGCTTGGAAGAATAATAAGTCTTTGAGTAAATGGTTAAGTAATGCAAAAGAGTTAAATGATGTTAGTAGTATTGGGGGGGGGGGGCTGGTGTATAAAATTAGCTGTGGAAAATGCAATAAATATTTTATAAAAAATGTTTAGATGTATAATGTTAAATGTATTTATTTATATATACTATATATTTAAAAGAAGTTAAATTTAATGTAAATAGTTTCCAGTAGATGGAGTGGATATAGGTGGCTGGAAGGGTTGCAAAATGAATGGAAGAAAATAATATTATGGGAGAAATGCAAGGAGTTTTCGATCAGATAGGCAAATAGGAGATAGTTTATTTGTACTTACCCAACTTATGGAATTGAGTAGGAATACAGGTAGACAGTTATATATGGTTTTTATAGATATAGAGGAGGCATATGATAGAATAAATAGAAATAGATTATGGATAAGTTTAGTAAATTTAGGAATGGAAGGAGCTTTAGTGGATATTATTAAGAAATTATATGAAAATAATTTCTACACATATCAATTAGGGAATATAGAATCAGTTAAAGTTAAAAATGGGGTGCGACTAAGGCAAGGATATCCTCTGTCACCTATTTTGCTTTTGTTGTATTTGAGAGAAATGGGAGAGAGCAATAGAAAGATTAGGAAGAGGGGTAGAGATACCATCAATAGGTGGCAAGGGAGTATATATATATTGTCGGGTCTTTTATTTGTGGATGATGTTTTTTTGTGTGCAGAAAGAAGGGAAGATATGGAAGTTATGCTGAGGATATGCGCGAAGGTGGGTAAAGAAATGGGAATTAAATTTAGTGAAGAAAAATCAAAAGTAATGATGATTAATATTGGAGAAAGAGAAGACAAAGAATTTTTATTGGGGGTATAAAGTTAAGTGTGGTGAATAGATATAACTATTTGGGAATCGTTTTAAGTAATCAGAGAAATTGCTTGGATGGATGGGAGAAAAAATCGATAAGTGAAGCAAAGAAAAGAAAGGTATTGATATAGAAATTAACAGGGTTCTCCTATAATAAATATGATATAGCAAGAATTATATGGGAGTAGCAGTAGCTGGGTTAACATGAGGTAATGATGTGTTATTAAAGGAGTACATGCATTAGATGCAGAAGTGTGGATGGCAAAGGAGGCAATTCAAGGAGAAATGGGATGGACAAATGTTTATATGAGAGATGCAAAAACAAAATGAAAATGTTCTATAGATTGCAATTTATGGATAATAAAAGAATAGCCAAAATAGTATTTAATGGGGTTATGAATAAAGGGCAAACAACAAGATGAGTGTGAAAGATACATTATTGAGAAGATTTAGATAAAGAATTTATGTTGGTATATTTATTCGAAAGGTGGGATGATTAGGTTAGGAGAATTGTTGAGTGTTTTAGTGTTAAGGAATGGGATAGAAGAATAGATGCATGAATAAAGAATAGGGAGTTGGAGAGCTAGTATGGAGAGTAAAAAGAGTAAATATTTATTGAAGTAAACAGAATAGCAAGGAAAGTAGTTTACTATTTAAGGTTTGAACGAGATCTTTAGCAATAGGGGAATATACACGTAAATGGAGAAATATGAATGATTTAGTCTTCAAGTTGTGTAAGAAAGGTATAGAAAATATTAGGCCTGTTAATTGAATGTAAATGCCTGAAAGCAGAAAGGATACAAATAATGAAGTTGTGGAAGAATAAATATGAACAAAGGGATTATACAGAAAGTGGCTTATTAGTGTTTATGCTGGGTTTTGGAAAAGTTAAGGGGTTTTAGATCTAAAGGCCATGGAGTTGACAAAGATTATGTTGTGGAAATGGGATGAGCAGGGTAGAAAAGAATATGGGAAAACTTGTGGTGGGGAATGAAAAAGGGTTCAAAGTGGCTAACAGATTTCTCTGGATATGGTTGTTGAAAGATTCCTGACTTTGTATAAGGAGAGGTCGCAGTGCATCATATCACATGCAAAAGATTTGGATAAAGAATTTATATCATTATACTTGTACAAAAGGTGGGATGATTGCGTTAGGAGGATTTTTGAGTGTTATACTGGTAAGAAATGGGATAAAAGAATAAATGCATAATAAAAAATAGGGAGTTGGATTGAGGGAGAACTAGTATGAAGAGTAAAAAGAGTTTAAATATATATAGAAGTAAACAGAACATTGGTTACAAGTTTAAATACATGTAGAAGTAAACGGAACATTGGTTGCGAGTCAATTTATGATAATAGCCAGAAAAGTAGTTTATTGTTTAAGGCTTGAATGGGATCTTTAGCAACAAGAGAATGTATACGTAAATGGAAAAATATGGGTGATTTAGTCTGCAAATTGTGTAAGGAATGCATGGAAAATATTAGGCATCTGTTAATTGAATGTAAATGTTTGAAAGCAGAAAGGGTACAAATAATAAAATTATGGAATAAATATTGTAACAATCTGGAGAATATAGCAGACTTAACGTAATCTACACTACAGGGCGCCACTAGGCATTTGAACCTAGAAAATTTATAAAGTAGGCAGATACGTAAGTAAAAAAAAAAAATTTTTTTTTTTATTCATTTTGATTCCGGTCGTTACCCCATTGTCACTAGCTCAGTGGAATAGCAGAGATTTATATTTTATAATAAATTCTTATCTAAGAATATATATAAAAAAGAATAAAATAAGCCACAGCCAGTAATTATACACACAAAATTTATATACGCACATATATAATATTTAAAATTATTTTAGTATCAGTTTACATTTTAAAATTTAACTTACATTTTTAACTTTGATTTTAATTTACATTTTAATTTTTATAAGTTCGCACCGATGGATTTATAAAAATTTGTTTTATAATGTTGAGTATCGATCGGCTGCATAGATTCCATGGTTAAAAACATCTCGAAATAAACATAACCGATCAAAATACAATGTCATTGATACCATCAATTGCAGAGGGAATACAAGAAACCCAATGGCATTCATCATAAGATAGATACCGCATTGACATTGATGACATATATTCTAACCGAATATGAAAACCACAACATAATTAACCGCTAACGAATCCCTGCAACGTCCATACCCAACTTAAATTTAATGCATTTTATTTAGAGTGTCGAGTATGAATAGACTACATAGATTTGCATTTGAAAGAAAATATTCTATCCTTAATTAACCTTAGGCCATAAGTTCGCAGTCAAACTGTCAATCCATCTGATATATCGATGCATTCAATGTAACACGAATACGGCAGCACAAAAGGTTAAGAGAAGAAATTGCCTCTCGTCAGATAGGAATACCACATCTATTTGACGAGAAGAGCAATAATAAAAAAACTCCAAAGGAAAAGACTGCGGTCATTTTGCTGACTTACAATCGCATTCCATAGGCAAAAAGGAAGTGTGCAGCGTATACAGCGATTCTGCCCGTAGCGAATCTCATTCTACATTACTAATTACACCAATATATCCAATCCATTGACCTAATTTAACTACGAAACAAATAACCTAAGATTACCCTCCCATAATATAACTTTACAAATCTATATAGCCATTCACGCCCGACTTAAGTTTAACATTTATATAATTTAGTTTAACGAAAAACAGAAATCATAATAAAAACTTAAAGAACAAAAAAAATAAATAAATAAATGGAAATGATTTTACAAAAGAAATACGTTAAATAAAATTACTTATTAATAAATTAGTTGGTCAGATAGGATTCTATTGCACTTATTTTAAATACGGAACAAGTTTTAGAATTAAAGTTCTTATTGTTTAGTATACTGGAGTTTTAGAAATATATTTAAAGCTTAGAGTTCAAAAAGTTCTTACGATTTTAAAACGTTCCTTTTTATCCGTTGCTTGCCGTTTGAACATGTATTCCCACGCTGTCCTAAAGAGATTGGTAATCTGTTGGCCATTTTATTTATTCATCCGGAGGTCTTTTACTTTAGCTGGTCCTCAATGTAGAAAACAATAGGTCATTTCTCTTTCTTTCTTAGCAGAACTGAAGGGATCGAAGAATGCGTCTTTTCAATCCCTTCTCCTTCAACTCCGCACTAACATGTATCACTACCGCTATCACACATCTCTGTCTAAATTATTTTTTTTATTTCCAAACCTTTCCTTTTATATTAATTTTGTGGATTAACTCAACATGACCCTTTCATTGAGGTCCGATTCCTATGGGATTTCTTTTTATTTGCTATTAGTTTCTATTGTTTTCCTATCCGACCGTTGCTTATACATTTAAATGCCCAAGGGCTAGTTCACTTTGACTAATTAAAATAATCATTTCCATTTTTTCAATAACATTAATTAATTTGTTTTGTACAAACTTAGATATATTTTTATCTTTAAATCTTTTTAAGTTTTTGCTTTTAAAATCCTTTTTCTATTTTTAATAAAGTTTCTTTTTTTAATAATTTTTTTCATCTGTGCGATTTTATATATATACGAGTTTAAGATGATTTTTTTAATTCTTAAAAAAAGAAGTTTTTATTTACGAACTTTTATTTTTTTCATGTTTAATAATAAAAAAACAATGTAACATCGTATGTGCCCGTTACAATATGAACAAATGATTATACAGAAAGTGGGTTATTGTTTTTTATGTTGGGTTTGGAATAAGATAAGGGGGATTTAGATATAAAGGTCATAGAGTTGATAAAGATTGTGTTGTGAAAATGGGATGGAGCAGATTATGTGAAACCTTAGGGTGGGGAATGGAAAGGAAAGGTAAAGTGGCTAACAGGTTTCTCTGGGCATAATTGCTGAAAGATTCCTGATTCCGTTTAAGGAGAAGTCACATCACATGTGAATTGTATAGTATAATATCGTGAAAAGGTCCCAATGGAGATGAAAGCTGGTTTGATAAATATTTAAATATAGTTATTAATAGTTGTGTATTTCATTCTTGTTTGATTGATTGTTTATTTATGTATTTGTGACAACATTATGGACAAATGAATTATATTGGATATTAGACCATTATAATGATATCTGAGCATGACTGTATATGAAGTGATTAGTGTGTATTTTAATTGTATTAATGTAGAACATAAAGTCAGTTAAATAAAATAATTGAAAAAAATTATCATTCCTTAAAGAAAAATGTATTTATTTGCATTGAAATTTAATAAATATTTATTTTTCCAAAAATATATTTCTCTAAATAATAAAAATGCAATCTCCTATTATAAATAATAATTGGTAAGAGAAAACTTTTCTATTTAATTATTTATGAAAAGAAAAAAAAATTAATTGTGCTAGTAATAAATCTAAGAATGAAAACATTTGTCTTTTAGCAATTATATTATTCTTAAAATTGTTCATCGTTCTCAAAAGAGCAATAATTAGATCTTGGTTATAAATAAAAATTATAATCTGATTGGAATAAAAAATTATAATCTGATTGGAGTAAGCATATTATTAAATGTTGTAACCAATAATTTATTTTTGATAGTAATAGTCAATACTTTTCAAACTAAGTATACTCTTCAATTAATCCAGAACCAAAACACTTACCTAAATGACCAACATCATAAATAATAATGAGTAATAAAACTTTTCACTTTAATCCTAATGACAAATTAATGGATGAAAGCTATAGTGGTTCTGTAATGGATAATTAATTACCTTATGTTGTTAAAGGGATTCTCCATAAAATAACAAGTTATAAATAAAACTTGATAATAAAAATAAAACGGGAAAACTCTCTATATGTATTGCCACTCAGTGCAAGCCCGAGTAATCAATGGATGCTAGAAGGCTTATGCATAAAATCCCCTTCTAGTGCCTACTCATCCAATATTCCCAGATTGGTTTCTGGCTTGTGGCCTTCATCAGTGAAGAGCCTTGGATCTGAGAGCACTGCATCTAGATCTTAGGATCTAATGCAACCCTCCAGCAGCCATCTTTTATCTCTACTTAACTACAAAACTATGAGTCTTAAACTGAAAACACTATAATATTTTCAATCCAGGCTCATTAGCTTATATAGTCATATAGGTCTGAATTCAGTTCAGTATCTATATATTTTGGTGTCTTTGGTTCTTTAATAACCATAGCCACCACTATCCTATTAGGCAGGATTGGTTTTAAACCAATAAACATCACATGATTACCATTTCTTATGCTTGTTTATAATTGTTATTAAAACAGGCAAAACTTTATACATATAGGCACTAGATGGGGATTTTATGCCCAAGCCTTTTGGCATGATTACCATTTCTTATGCTTGATTATAACTGTTATTAAAACAAGCAACACTCTCTATACGTATTGCCACTCAGTGCAAGCCAGAGTAATCAATGGATGCCAGAAGGCTTGTGCATAAAATCCCCATCTAGTGCCTATACGTATAGAGTTTTGCCTGCTTTAATAACAGTTATAAGCAAGCATAAGAAATGGTGATCATGTGATGTTTATTGGCCTAAAACCAATCCTGCCTAATAGGATAGTGGTGGCTATGGTTATTAAAGAACCAAAGACATCAAAGTATATAGGTACTGAACTGAGTTCATACCTATATGATTATATAAGCTAATGTGCTGGAATGAAAATATTATAGTGTTTTCAGTTTAAAACTCATAGTTTTGTAGTTAAGCCGAGATAAAAAGGTGGCTGCTGGAGGGTTGCATTAATCCTAAGATCTAGGTGCAGTGCTCTCAGATCCAAGGTTCCTCACTGATGAAGGCCACAAGCCAGAAACTAGTCTGGGGATATTGGATGAGTAGGCACTAGATGGGGATTTTATGCAAAAGCCTTCTGGCATTGACTACTCTAGCTTGCAGTTAGAGGCAATACGTATAGTGAGTTTTGCCTGTTTTAATAACAGTTATAAGCAAGCATAAGAAATGGTGGTCATGTGATGAATAAAAATATTGTCATGAAAATGTAGTTACTAAAAAATGTTTTTATTATTTTTTTTATTTAAATTCAAAGAATTTGAATATATCAAATAACATCCTAGGTTGCCTTTGATATCCATCAATTTTAAACTACAATAATAATAATGTTGGTGCTAGCCACCATAATTTATTATAACTCTAAGAATGTGAATTATTTTGAGTAATTGGACTATTCAAGATAAAATCATTATTGTACCATGTAATCTTTCAAGTTTTTATTTTTAACTACTTATCATTGTGGGTGATATTTAATATTTTTCCAGTAATTCTCAAACATTTTTTTTTTATTCTCTTATTATAACAGCATTATTGTTTTTTAGTATTTGTCGCTAATCATCCTATGATTATCTCCGTAATTATTTATAATTGAAAATTTTAGGTATAAATGAACTTGTTTGTTTTTTAAAAAAAAAATTCTAAATATATATCATAAATGAAGTTTGTTATTAATAATAATCAAAATCTCTATTATTTAGTGGTGTGTATGAAATTTATGCAAAAGCTATTCATGGTCGGGTAACTATCACAAGTTCAGTATTTCAGTTATGTATTCAGCCAGATGTAAATAAACCTACAAAAATTACTGTTGAACCGACAACAAATATTACTCTATCTGTAGGTGAAGAATTACCAGGTATGATTTTTGTTATTTTTCAAGGAGAGAATAAATTTAACATTTACAAAGTTACAATTATTGCTTTTGTTTTTCACTGATTTTTTTTTTTAGTGTTTAAAGTGAAAGTTTTAGCTGAAACAGATCAAGCAGTGCTTGCAGCACAAGCAACACACATTAAGATGAAGTTATGGAAAATGGAAAGCCTAACAAAAAGTTCTTCTAATGTAAGAAATATAATTTAATTAATAGTGTTAAAAGTATTAATACTATCATTTTTATTTGAATAATCCAGTCAGTAAGAGTTTAGAATCTGAGCAAGAATCCAAAAATTATTAAACAATTTTATTTACAAATTTTTGTAAATTTGCTATTCTCTTATAAATGTTTACTTGTTATTAGAAATAAGCTAAAGGAATTGACAAAAAGAAGATCACAGGGATTTTTTTTAATATATAAAAAAATGAATATTTAAAATAGTTTCCCTGAAACCATATTTATCATTAAGTTTGTAAAAAGTGGGGAATTTATTTGAGATGCTAAAGAATATAAATAACTCTATTATATTATAAGCCTTACATTGAAATCTAATTTAAATACTTTTTTTAATAATAATAAAAAAATATTGCTTTTTTTTTTTTTATACAGTGAAAAATATGAAATTTTGTGATTTTTTTTAGTTTTTTGCAAATCTATTAAAAATTATTTCAATTTTTATATACTTTTTGCATGCTGTTGATATTTTGTCAATGAATAAAAAAATCTGATAATATTTTCAGCCAAAATTTTATGGATGTTAAATGTTTTAAGTATGTTGGATTCTTATTTATTACAATTATTTTGATTTTACTATTAAGCTGCAACTGATTTATAATGAGTAAAGCTGTCACTTTGCTACTATCTATATAAAAAAGATACTTTTTTATTGAAGTCAACTTAAAAATTGTTTAATCTATTATTCAAAAATAATTGGGGGGGGGGGGGGCAACTGACTTATAAAGAGTATAGCTGACTACTATCTATATAAAAAAAATTCTTTTTTTATTGAAATCAACTTAAAAATTGTTTAATCTATTATCCAAAAATAATTGGGGGGTGGGAGCTAGCACAAGTTTTTAAAGACACCAAAAATCACTAATTATATGAGAAAGAAACTCGAGATGAATGTTTTCCCATTATTATTTTTTGCAGTGTCACAATAAAAAATTGGGCAGCATTAAATATGATATAGTTTTTGTTCTTTAGCAAATGTCAAATTCTTTTCTAAAGAAAAAATACGAAACATTGATATACTAACAATGACAAAAATATCAGAGGAATCTAATATGTTCATGCCAAAATTAAGAGAAAATGCTGATGATAGTTTAATGGCATTAATAATGCTTTATGTCAAAAATATTAGATTTCATGGAATAATTAGTTAGTATAAAGTAATAATTAAGATTTAATGTAATGGAACTTTTGTTACACAAATAGTACTATTTGAGATCATTATTGTGTATGTGTTAATTAATATTTTTTATGCTATAATGTGGAATTTTAATGTTATAACAGTTCTTGTATAATACAAATTTTTTTATTGAGTTTTTTTATATTTAACATATTCCCTGTATTGAGTATGTATAACACTATAGTCTTTTTTGAATTTATATAACAACAGATTAAATATGTGATTCAGGCTGTATCCTGAGTCATAGCCTAATTATTGCTTATCATTTGTAACAGAATAAAAATAATAAACTAGGGAAGAACAATCTCAATTTAATAATGCCCATGAATTGTAGTGTCATTTGTAACAGAATGAAAATAATAAACTAAACTAAAATAAATATCAATGAATGAATAACACTTAAGTTAATAAAACAATAATAATAATCTTTGTTATAACCTTATAAATTTCAATAGCATTTAGAATGAATAGAAAACAAACAAAATATTACTTCAAACCTTAAAATATAAACATTATTTGCAATAGATCAAAGATAAAGTAATAAAACTAAAATATCACTGTCTTATAGCTAACAGTATATGCTTATACTGTAGATCCCTTATAATAGAATAAAATTAATAACAACAAATTACACGGATATAGGTAATCATTTGAAATCCGGGCACGGCCGCCTGATGGCGTTGTTTATGTGTCAAAACACATAAAAATGCTGTGGTCGGCCTTACAGCTAATACAACATTTATATTGTATTAATCCATTGCAGGCTGCTTTACATGACATTGCACAAAAATATTACGGCCTGTTTTGTGCTTCGAAACTATTTACCCGAATTTGTTCTATTCATAGCTGACACCGTATCGCTTGAGGGTGTTTGAATTTCAAGTTGGTGCAACTTTTCAAATCTCCATAATAGAGTAATGTCATTTATATTTAAATAATGTTGTTAATTAATAATAATTGTCATATGGTCCCCACCCTTCCCTAAAAAAATATTAATATGTAAAAAATTGGCAAAGGGTATGTTCGAACATGCTTCGACAAAGCTCACGTTCTAAGTCACGTTTCAGCATGGAAAATATACAAGACTAATAAAAGGTCTGAGAAGAATGTGCAATATTTGAACTTGTCAGAATTGCTGAGTACAGAAAGTGAGGGAGACTGTGTGTTTTTTTCAGGCACAGACTGTTTTTATTACAGCAATAAAATAATAATAAATAAGGTGAAAAAGTCCAAAGTTTATATCCTTTTTTTTTTTATTATTTCATTAGAAATTGACTAGTATTTGGATTATCTTTTTTCAGCGGGGTTAAAATAAATTACTATTTTTGTTGACTTTTTGTTAATAATAACAAAGTATGAAAGCCCCCCCAAAGCAGTTTATTGTAGAAGCCAAACAAAAAAAAAGGTAATTCAAATGAAATATAAATAAAAGTAAAAAGTGAGAAAAAGTTGTTGAAAAAAAAAGAAATTATTGACTTTTTGTTACAATTATTTGGGTTTGAAAACAATTTTTTACCCCCAAAAAACAGAAAAATTACTTTAGATTTAATAAGAAGAAAAGCAATTTGGTCAACCCAAAAAAAAAAAAGTTAAAAAAATTTGAAACAATTCCCAAAGAATTGTATTATATTTTTTCAGCAGGTTAAAACAAGTGGGGTTAAAATAAATTACTACTTTTGTGTATTTTTTGTTGATAATAACAAAGTATGAACCCCCCAAATCTGTTTATTGTAGAAGCCAAAAAAAAAAAAGGCTAATTCAAATTAAATATAAATAAAAGTAAAAAGTTGTTTAAAAGAAAAATTATTGACTTTTTGTTACAATTATTGATCCAAGGGTGGGGGTTTCAAAACAATTTTTGAACCCACAACAACACAAAAGTTACTTTTGATTTAATAATAATAAAAACAATTTAGTCAACCAAAAAAAAAAAAAAAAGGTAGAACAAAGTCGAAACAAGTCCCAAGTAATTGTATTATATTTTTTCGGTGGGGTTAAAATAAGTTTTTTCGTCATGAAACAGTCGAAAGTTGTTAAAATTCAAAAAAAAATAAACACAAAATTAAATTACCAAAATTTGTTGAATAAAGAAAAATGTCAGATTAAAAAAAAATGAAAATGAATATAAAAAATTTTTTAATAAAAAATAAATCATGTTATAAATGAAATAAAAATTTGTTTAATCAAAAAAAAAAAAATCCTGTTATATAAAAAAAAAGTTGTAGCGGCCCGGTAATGTTACATTTGATTGATTTTGTATAACATCAACGCCCCAAGAGGCCGTGCCCGGATTTCAGATGATTACCCAGATATACATTAATATACCTCGTGAATCAACATACTGTTTACAATAATACAAACTTGTACCAAAAGTCAAATGTTTTCATTTATATTTAAATAAAACAATTCATGGATGGTTGAAATAATAATCTTAATATATCCTACAAGTTTAAGATATCAGTGATATCTAACAAAATATTTAACTCAATAATTGATTTCTAATTATAACTAAATAAAATAAAAGTACGGCTAACTCAACTGTAATATTCCACTAATTATATGTTTGTAACTAAGTTGATTATTATAAGATTAAATATTTAATAGTAATACAAAATCAATTAACCAACCTATCTTTTCCCTTTGACCAACTTAAAATATTATAAAATAAATTTGCCCTCTTAAATAACCTTAAGATTTTTAATATCCAGTCATAATATTTAAAATAAATGATAGATTCCTATTTGATGTTTGTTCCAACAATTGACAAATCACATCCAATTACTTTTCATATTAAAGGTTAAGTTGTTAAAACTTTAGACAACAACTGTCAAAACATATGAAAGATTGTTAGATTTATTATAATCAAATATTAATATTCAATCCATATAAACAAACTTCAAATATTAACTAAAGAAAATCATTCTAATTGGTAACAGAATAAAATATATTATTATTACCAGCTTTATAATTGAATAAGATTACGATCTTTATGGCTGTATACTAACTTAATGTAATATTTATTTTAATCAATATTGACCCAAAATAAAATAGATGAACTTTTCATTGCAATTACCTTTATTCATTTTCAACTATCATATTTGCACCTTTATCAATCACCAAATCAATTCATGTATAATTTCTATTTTAGTATATCTTCTATTACTTATTACTAATAAAATAATTAACAATAAGCTTCCAATTACTTATTAAATATTTAAGAATCTCAAATCAGTTAATCTATTATTGTATGAAATTGTTCCTAGTCAGATAATAAACATTAAATTCAGTACAAAGAAAATGATGTAGAATTACACTTTCTTACCCATCTTGTGTTTTTGATTTCTGAATTATAACTTCTAATGAATTATATGGTATAATCAATTAGTGAATATTGTCTCATCCAAATACAATTAACCAATAAATTTGCATTGTAAAATTGAATGACAACCAAACAATTTTATTTGTTTTAAATTAATTTAAAATTTATTATTAAATTGATATAAATTAAAATCAAAAATATATATTTTAAAAATAAACATTTAAAATATAGACATATAATACGATTAGACTTTAAGCAATAGGTTTTCAATTGACATTAACTTCATATTTGAATAGTTGTTTACACCTTAATCTCTACTTATTAGATACTAAGTACAAATACATATGTTATGTATCACACAAAAAAATGTTGAACATTTATACTTTCTGAAATATAAGAGTTCAATATATATCTTCTTTCTATATTTCATATAAAATTATAGTTAATCAAAATATAATATATATATATACAAAAATGAATATACTTACTTATTAATATAAATTTAAGAGAACAAAATAAAATAAATACTTATTATGATATACTAATATATGTGACATTCCTGAAGTTAATTTACAATCAATAAATTAAAAAAAAAAATGAATATTTTAAATTAAAATAATAATTACTATGCTGCAAGATATAAATTCAAACTTAAGAAGTCATAAGTCTTTTATAATTAGGTATGTGAATAGATTACTACTTAATCCAAAATTATACTAATATTTCTATCAATAAAGATATATTTTAAATGAAGAAAAAAAAAAATAGCAATAATAATGATAAATATAAGCAAATTGAGTAATAGTCTTTAAATATTATGGCATTTCAAAAATAGCACCATAGTTTTTGTGATTTTTTTTTTTAAAAAATCGCGATATTTTATTCCAGAGAGAGTAGAAATATTTCGAAAAACTATAAGATTCGAAGTACATTTTGTTAATTCCAATATTTTCCAAATATCCAAAGTATCTTTCCATTCAACAGATATTTGATCTATATAAGGTTATAAGTATGCAAACACTAATTTGTATACAAAACTATGCAATGTAAATATTCTTTCATTTAGCAAGTAGTCAATTCATAAAACATTACAAATGAATAGACGCTAGTTTCATTCATTATTATGCTATGGGAGTTGAATCAATTTTTATCCCATGTATGAATAATACATCATCCTTATAAAATTTTATCAGTATGTGAACTTAATCTTTAGGTACATTTTTCTGTTGTTAACATTTAGATCTCATCATTCAAAAGTAGGTAATATCTGTTTTAAAGCAAAGAAACATTCTGATAGTTTTGTAACACTAAGAATTAATTTTTATATTTCAATAAATCGTGATCTTTCACAAATTTAATGACCCTGGCCAGTCAACAGACGAACATTGTTGCCTTTAGTCTATCATTCTATCCATTTCACAATCATATACTTTTAAAAATAAATTTTAAAAATTGTAAGAAGGAACTTAGATTCGCTTTTATTGAAGCCAAAGTAGAAAGAGCTAGATTTTTCTCTTCAGTTCTATTTATAATTTTTTCCCTTGGTGTCATAGTAATTATAGCAATATCTTTTCTTCACTCTTTAATCAATTCTAGCCAGTGATCCATAATGACAAATAAAAAATAAATATTTCAATTATTATGTATAACAAACATTTATATTTTTAAGATACAGCAAATAAGATTCTTTTACTCTAATATAAATTTAATAATTAAGATTACATTTTTTCATACTACAATGGAAATAAACTTTTTACATATATCTTTCAAATACAATATTATACAAATAAAAAATAAATGTACTAGAGACATTAAACATTTAGATATATTATCTGTAATCTACTTTGGTGAATGCAGTAATAAAAATATATAACAAAGAAAGAATAATAATTTTATTCAAACAATATGCTCTATTATTCACATATCCATTTTAAAATGTATAAAGTCAATTCGCAATCTTATACAATACAATTAATTTATATCAGTATTATCATTGTCATAGTAACACAGTTTAATGCTCTATATGTTAAGATATCCACCGTCAAAATCTCACGAAAAAAAAAAAATTATGACTGCCATTTTACCACATACTGAAACTCATATCAATCTTCAATAGGTATAATATATATATTTATTGAAAGCACTAAACACTTAAACAATATCAATAACTATCTGTCAATGCAACCTCCTTTTAACAATAAAGATGGAAATCCATCTTTATTTATAACCTAATATGTTTATATAGATACTAAAGATTGTAATTTGACCTCAGAGTGTGAAATTAACAATGTATATATGTAAATATAATTATAGCTAACCAAAATTTTATCAATTCATATATAATTATAAATATTAAATAAATGAGGAATTGATTTGTGATAATACAAATTAAGTAAAATTAATAAATATAATATGCATCTAGATGAGCAATATAAATATACAGCATTATTAAGAAAAAATAATTTAAGATGAGTGAATGTTTTTAAAGGAATGTGAACCAGTGAAGCAAGTTCTGAACAATGACAGCCAAATTATATTTTTGTTATTTGAATAATATTTATTTTTATTTCTTTGGGAAAAAAAAGTACATGAATTCTAAATTTATTTGATTGTTTTTATTTGTATCTGTTAAATGTTCATCATTCTAAATAATTTTAAGCAATTCGCAAAAATAATATTAACATATCATATATGTCAGTAATTTTAGACTGAACTTATCAGTAATTTTTTTATTAATCACAGTTAAAGGTAGAAGTGTGCTTTAATTTGCTGCTATAGGTAACGTAACTATAGATGGATTCTGCAAATCATGAACTGCCAAGATATGTTTTCTTGAGGAAATTTTTTCATTATTAAATAAGAATATGAAATTTGTTCATCAAAAAGCAATCAACCGAAATTAAACCTCTTGTAATTTTTTATGAAAATTTAAATTTACAAATTATCAAAAATAAGTACTCAATAAAAAGTTAATGATGAAATTAACATAAGAATTCTCTAATCTAACTTCAACAAAACTCAGATAAACATTTTCTTTAAAGTTTCTAGACAATTTATTTATTAATCAGTCAAAATACTTTTTACTTTTCTCAGAATTTATTTTACAATATTTTGAATATCAAATTTACAAAATATAATGATTTGGATAAAATATTATCGGAGAATATATTGAACCAATAGCTGATTGAATTGTTTGTTACTAAATAACTGATTATTACTGGTATTAGATTTTTAGAATATGATGCTTTCAAAATTTTTATCTTTTTTTTTTAATTTAAGAGAATTTTCTACCTAAACTTTTTTATTAACTTTGTTGTGAATAATTAATAATTTTATAAGAAATGCATACGGATTTTTAAGAAATAAGAAAAAAAAAAAATATTAGCAAGTTATATATAAAGTTTCATCAAGATTTATAAATATTGTATCATTTTTAAAAATCCTAGACCAATTTTGTATTAATGAAACCTTTTTATTTCATTGCTGTGCCCTTTTATCCTCAATATACTTGTTTAAATATCAATTCCTAGAAATATACTGTTTCACCGGCATTCACCCATCAAAAGAGGAAATCTACATTATAAACGCAAAAAAGAGTCCTCACGTTATGTTGGACGGCGACAGAAGCCAACACAAAGCGAAGAGAAATGCCTTTATTGGCTGCCATAGTTGATTTTGTTAATCATTTTATCGTATTAGTAGAATCCAGTCGTAGTTTTTTAAAATTTGATTAGACATATTTTTTTTTTAATGTGCTGTAACTTACTTCACTGTTGTAAGTTTAGTAATAATGTGCTGAAGATTCCATTACGAATGAGTAACCCTCAAAAATTGCTTTTAAGGGTGCGCGCAAAGTAACATTTTCGCGAGAATTCATCCGTGACGAGTTACTTTTGATATATATACGCACAAACAAAAACAACCCAGTGTCTAATTATTAGTAATTACTTGTCCAAAAAAGAAAATGGTGCTTGTCTTATAGATAAAGATGCCGTTGGATGGTGCCGTTTTCACGCTAAAATTATAAAATATGACCATTCCCGGACCGTTGATTATAATAATTTTGCTGTGCTTTTTTGTAATGTGAAAATAAAAACAAAACAAAATCGTCTTTTATAAATATTTTTTATTAACGTATACAATTTAAATGATAATAATAAATGTAAAATAAAATCAACAAATTACAATTTGATTCGTGTTTTTTCTATCGTATATATTTTTAATTGTGTTACGGCGGCTATTTTTTTACTTGTGTTATGGCTTTTTTTTATCAATTTTTTATCAGATATTTTTTTACTTGTGTTACGACTTTTTTTGTTGTTGTTGTTTAACTAAAAAATAATAATAGTAATAAAAAGAATAATTTCTTAGTCTATTTTTTATTTTTTTAGGCTTCGTTTTACTTTTTTTTTTTACAGACAAAGAGATATTACGGCTATTTTTAACTTCATATAGAATCACAATAAAAAGTAAAAGTTGTTACGGTTAGTTTTAGGGTTAGGGTTAATTTTAGGGTTAGGGTTAGTGTTCTGTTGTTTGTAATGCTAAAATAAAAAATATCAAAATCGTAAACACTCGGACAAAAGAAAGAAACTCAAACTTTTTTAAACAAACACATATAAATGTCTTCTTTACTTATTAAACATGTTTATAATATTTGCTTTTTATGAAATGTACAAAAAATCGTGCATATTTTTACTTTTCTTACTGGATATTTTTTTGATACCGCTCTTTCTTACTTCAAAAATATACACACAGTAGAATCTTCTTTGTCTCGTGAAATGTTACGGACAGTACGTTACTTGATGCGTTACCTAATTGCAACTTACTAAAAACATAGATCTTTAACATTTTCCCAATTAAAACTTCAATACAGTACGTTGTAAAAAGTCTTAGAATTATTACTTTAAAAAATATGAACATTTCAATACTTTAAAATAAAAAAAAATCCAATGAAAACAACATTTTCATCCAATTCAAATACAAACTCTCTCATCAAGCCGTAACTATTTTATAAACTGTGCGAATTCAGAAAATGTATTTGCTGCTATGCGACATACATGCTGTACTGTGACGTGACATAGCGGCCTGCATTCTGTAGCACAACAAAAAGTTGTATTATAGAAAACATGGGTTCGAATGTGTCGGTCGCGGAAACAGCATTTTTATGTGTTTTAGCACGAAAACCGCGCCATAGAGTGGCGTCTTTAGCTATAAGATGAGTACCAAGAAAATTAGCTGGGTATTATTTTTTTGTACATTTATTATTTTAAAATAGAATTAGTTTTTATATCTACACACTAACAAAAACAACCCACTTCCTGACTAATTACTGTCTAAAAAAAAAGAAAGCCAATTAAATGGGATTTGATTTTTAAATGTAGTATTTGAATTACGGTATTTTTTATATATACACAAGATTTACAAAAAAAAGAAATCCACTTTCTGATTAATTACTGTCAAAAGAAACGCAAATTAGTCGTCTATCATTTTAAATTTAGTATTTAAATAACGGTACCTTTTTATGTAGACACACTAACAAAAATAACCCACTTTCTGATTCATTACTGTCCCCAAAAAAAGAAGGCAAATTAGTCTGGTATAATTTTTCAATCGAGTCTTTCAATGAAGGTCCTTTTTAGATATACACACTAACAAAAAGAACCCATTTTCTGATTAATTACTGTCCTAAAAAAAAAAAAAGCAAATTAGTTGATGGATATCATTTGAAAATTGTAATGTGAATTTTTTCAATGTTGTGGTTAAATTGAATCATGTAGAATTATGTATTATTTTCGATTGAAAAAAAGATCGTAACTTTTTATATATACACACAAAGAAAATAAAACCCACTTTCTGATTAATTACTATCAATACCCAAAAAAAAAAGTTATTCGCGGGTATCATTTTTTAATTTAGTATTTCAATAATATTACAGCATTTGATAAAATCTATACACTAATAAAAACAATCCACTTTCTGATTCATTACTGTCCAAAAAAAAAAATTGTAACATAGTCGGGTATCATTTTGAAATGTAGTATTTCAAGAACAATACTTTTTATATATACACACACAAAAAGAATCCTCTTTCTGATTAATTACTATCCAAAAACAAAAAAAGAAAGAGCAAATTAGTTGGGTATCATTTGTAAATTTAGCATGAATGTAGCAATTTTGTGTAAATTGAATTTAAAAAAGTGTATAATTGCGTCTTATTTTCGATTTAAAAAATCCCGTAACTTCTGACAGATACACACAAACAAAACTACCCATTTTATGATTAATTACTGTCCAAAAAACGTCAATTATTAGACTATCATTTTTAAATTGAAGGTGAATTTCTAAATTTTTTTTTTTAAATAGTAATTTTATTTACTAATAGTAGTCGGGTATCAATTCTAAATTGTAGTATATAAATTACATTACTTTTTATATCTTTATAATTACGTATTGGTTTTTAATAAAATTCTTTATTTACTCTCAAAAAAATACCGTAACTTTAAAAAGACACACATAAACTAAAAAAAAAATTAGAAAAACACCGTAACTTTAAAGACACCCACACACACAAACTAAAAAAAAAAAACAATATAAGATTAATAAACATTTACAAAAATGAAAGACTAATATCATATAGTATTAGTTACTAGAATATTTTATTAGAAATCTAAATCAGATATTTTTATATAAAATCAATCACAGGCCCAGAATCATTATATGTATATGTTTTCGGTTAGCATCAACGCCATCTCGAGGTTAACACCAGGGATAGAAAACAACCGAATTTTCTTGCTAAAAACAGACCTGTAGATAAATGAATATTATATTAACAGTTATGTGATTTAATTTAAAATTAATGACTAACAGTATTTAGATTTATATTCATTTTTTTGTTGAATATTTGATTATCATTTTTATCTTAGAGAGTCTATGCTTTTTCATTGTAAAATATATTATATCATTCTTCCAAATCTGTGTTTGATAGAATTTAAATTATGAATATATTCTTAATCAATAGTTAATTTAGCTTATTAGAAAATATTTTTTTCATTTCCTAGGTGATTTTTTTAAATATGTTAAATGCTTACTAACTTATTGGACTCATTATCATATTAAAAATTATGAAGCAAATATCTTTATAAAGTCTCTATCTTGTGTTTGGGTTGAGAGTTTTCCTGTACTCAAAACAGCATTGTTAAGCTTATATAAATTAGTACTGCGCTTATGTGAAATGGTGAAAATCCTTTCTATTTAATTAAATTCCTAAAATTATAATTTTCAATAACTTATTTCCTATAATGAATTATTTATGACCAGGTTCTTAAATGTACTTTTTTTGCTGCTAGAATAACTGACCATTTAATCTTTTATTAATTATAACAAATCAAACATTAACTCTTGGGACGGATTTAATTTAAAACAAAAACATAATCCTCAAAGCATTTTTCAGTTTAGGGTTTATTAATTTTTTGTGTCTATGTTTTGTTTTTTATTTGAATATTTGTTTAATTTTTAGAGCACTAACAACTGTTGAAATATTTAAAAATTTAATTTTTAAATATATTGTTTTACTTTTTTATATTATCCAGGATGAAAAAATCAGTAATGTAATATTTTTCTATTTGTTTTACAGCCTATTCTTTCTAGTGCTGACAGCAAGCAGTCAGAACCTGGAGTATTTTCATTTAGGTAACTAACAAAAATTTTATATTTATAATTTAATTGTTAAAAATTGTCTATGAAAAGGTATTTGATAAATAATTGGATTTTGTTGCTGGATATTATAATTGTCATTGCATATTGATTCAGTAATATCTTCATTTTTTTTTGGTTTTAAATGAATATTAAAGCAATCAATATCAATCTTATAAATAATTTTTTCTCCTATGCAAGTATAAAATATAAATTTTACTCTAGATAATATACATATTGGTAACATTTAAATTAAATACTTATGTTTTTTTGTTTTTTTTTCAGTAACAGGAAAATGCCTGAAGTTGCTGGCAATTACAATATTGGATTTACTTACGATGATGGAAAATATGTGTTAAATACTACTCCCGTAAGTTGCAATTGGATTTTAAATTAATACTAGTTTAAATTAATTACGCTGTTGCTGTTTTTGTCTTTTGAGAAGTTTTTAAATAGCAATATTTGTAACAAAAAAATAATCAGACATTATATAATATTAATCTTTTGTGGTGTATTATATGAAATCTCTATGTAAGAGCAGACTGATTTTTACATTAGGAAAAAATTAGACATAACTATATATTATCCCCTATGGATTCCCACTTGTATTAAATTAACAAATTTAATCTGTAATTTCAATTAAATATTTCCTATTAGTAGGAAATCTTTTAATATTGCTGTAATTATCAAATTTAACTTTAAACAAATTAAAAATTAATATTTTTTTAAAATTTTGACATATAATAACTTCTTGAATTTATAAAACACTTCTTAAAAATTAAATTATCGACTTCAATTATTTATTTATTTTTATTTTAATTAAATTATAATCTTAATAGATTTAATAAAAAATAAATATAGCAATTTAAGTTACAATTTATAGATGAAAAAAAATTACAATGTAGGCTGATACTTGTCATTTTTAACAGCAAATTATGATTTTACAAAAATTATGTGCTTAAGCACACAATATTGGAAGTTATATATGACTTTAATGAATATTGTCTTTTTTTAAGTAATACACAAAATAATATTTATTTTCTGCAACATTCGGATTTCTTATTAAAAGAAAACCTAGTTAGATTTTTGGCCCAGGATGGCCTGCATTTGAATATGAATGGTGCAAAATGTTTAGCTAATGGTTTTAAATATATCATTTCATTAATGAACTATAATCTACATAATAATGATAATCTAAATAATAATAATCTACAGACTAATAATACATCGTTGGATATGGATATTCAAACTGAGGGCATCATAACATATGAAAGGGGAGCCCAAACTGAATTGATTGATGACCATGTCTTTTTTGATGCATCACCAACTAGTACACCACATGATGACCTAGAAGTCCCACCTAGACTTGTGAAGCTGATTTTTTGGAAGAATCACCAATTGAGGCAATATCAAGGGATGGCAAAGAAACTTCTATGGAAATGAAAGATACTTCCATTTTTGAAAGATACTTCCATTGATTTTTTTTTAGATGACTTGATTTTTAACATTTCCCAACAGAAGGAGTTTTTAACCAAGACTATTTCTGAAATTAAACAAAATGTTGATTGTAATTCAGCAATTGAACAAAATATTTGTAACACTAGTGACTCCAAATGTATGGATGCTGTTACTAGGGAACTGGGTATACAAGAGGGTAGTATTAATAAACAAAATAATAATTTATTTTCTGATGCACATCGACACACTACTTTTAGTTCAGAGATTGAAGCAGATCATAATAAATCTTGTTTGGAAATGCAACCGAAAGATATGGTACCAGTGATTAATACAGGGGTGATTCGTAAGCGAACGTCTTTACGTTTGCAGAATAGACAAGATCATAATAAGCTAGATACAAATAAGTGACCGACATTACATAGTATAATATTTCTTAAACTTAGGAAATTGTTTGACAAGTTAATAAGATACAGGCAGCACATTGATAATTTTGTATTTTTCATTGACAATAATATTGTTCTTAAAGGTCTGAGAATCAAAATTAATTCTAACATAAATTATCTTCCGGAGGAACATAGAGTTGAATGGAATAGTATATTAGAACAAACAACTATCAAACTAATGTATGTGCTTAAAGATTCTTTTTTGATTAGGGTTAAGATACTTGAACAGGAAATTATAGATTTTAATATTCACAATGTCATGGAATTGGATGAACAAAAATTATTACAAGAATGAGTTTGTTCTAAAGAAAGAATATTGGTAACATAATTTCATAAAAAAAATAAGTCATTGGTTTAAAAATGTAAGTGATTTTTCTGGGAAGTCAGGTTATTTTTTTAGAGAAAATAACTATTTTATATTTGGTAAGTTTTTTTATGTTTTTAATGTTTCAAAGATTTCTAGATTTAAAACAGTAAAAGAGTTGGAAACAGGTGTTGTCCAATCATTTTCAGATTCAGCTGGTATTGTTGTAGGGCCAGCAAAGAAACAATTCAATTTACCTAGTAGTGCTGATGTATCTGTGACTCATGTGTCTACTAATTCTTCCACATGTAATTATAATCTTCCAGAAAATCAACAGTTCAATGCATTTAATGAGATATTAGTAAATCTAGTTTAAAAAAAAGACAGCAATATTATTAATTCATCTGATGCAATACTTAGTAATGTAGAATGTTCATTATTGAATAAGGGTTTATCTTTTTGCCCAACAGTCCGATCGTTTTACCAAAAAAATGAATTTAAAATACATCAGGATTTGGATAATTTTGTTAGGCTATTTAGATTAAGAGAATTTTTTTGGAAATAATGAATGCAATACCATTATTAAAATACAGTCTGATTGGACACCTCCACATTAGAGAAACATTTTACTTGATACATATATTGATAATATTTATCAGGATATTATTAAAGCAATTAAGCAGAAACAACACAAGAAATATAAAAGCAATTTAACATTAAATGAAAAAAATGCATTATATAATTTAGAAAAGAGAGAAGATATTATTATTAAATCAGCTGATAAAGATGCAACAATAATAATTATGAGTAGGGATGATTACATGAATAAAGCCTTGCTTCTTTTAAATGATAAGAATTTTTATGAACCTATAACACAGGCTATTGTTAATAAATTATTCAAAGGTGTGCTATCCAGCCTGGAGAATATCAGAGTACGGAGTCTACTTGATAGAGATACATATAATTTTTTATTACTAAGCTCAAATAAACCCAGTAAGTTTTACATTCTACCCAAGATTCATAAATCTGGTTGTCCTGGTAGATCTATAGTAGCAAGCATTGGATGTCCTACTGAGAAAATGTCAGCATAGGTAGATAGTCTTATACATAATATTCCTCCATCATTTGATTCTTATGTTAGGGATACAACCGATTTTCTTTCTATTTTAGAAAATGTCAAATCTATACTACCGAGTGAATGTTTTTTGGTGACGTTAGACATTACATCATTGTATACTGTGCCGGTCGAATGATGTATATTGGTTTAACCCAGTTCGAATACTAGGCGCAAGTACCTCGAGGCCAACAACATATCCGAGACACACATAAATTATTTTATAACCCTGGCCCACAGCTTAGCATCAGGGAGAGACAATGGACTAGAATACTTACGGAAATAACTAAGTTAAATGTGCATAAAATATAATATGAGTTGAGTGTAGGTGCGTGCTTGGATCATTGGACAAGTAATATAAAAGGTTAAGCTAATAAAAGGTTGAAATAACGTTAGAAGACTTATATCCCCTGATTGATTAATGATAAATAATTTTACAATAAGGCGGATGGCAATTATGTAATATTTTGCGGTCTAAGTCTTACTTTCCCAATTTAAATAAAATTATTAACTCGTATCCCCTCGATAAAGCCAAAATTAAAATAACTCTTTCACAAAGCATTTTCTAGTTGCTTTGTGCTTTATAACCAATTTTAAAATATTTAAAGACATCTATAAATAACTAATATTTAACTATGGGACTAAAGGCGAACAAAGTAAGTGTTATCGAGGAGATCAAGTTGGCAAACGAAAGGAAACTTAACTAGTATTTAAATTACACATATTATTTTAAATTGGAAATATTTTTAAATGAAAATAAATTATACCGCAGTGAAACAAGACAGCATTTATATAACACACTAAAATGAGGAATAGCGAAGGGGAAAAAGTTAAGTACAAAATAGATGATCAAACGAAAGATAAATATAAATCTAATATTAGTCTAATAAGAGAAAAACAGTTACATTATAAATATAAATTAAAGAAACAATTAACGAAAGATATTTATAAAAAGGTAAAGTAATAGTTCATGAGGAGATATATACAGTTACCAGTCCTTGTTCCATTGGTCCAGTTCCCTCGATGTGGTGGCTTGATTACATATGTAGAGTGATTTGTCCGGACAAAAGGATTTGAAATATGCAGCATTTTACACGAATGGCACAGACACGATTCACAGTTCAGGTTTATTATTGGTTTGACACGTTACGGCATTTTGATGGATTAGGACCTCGACGGCAGGCAAAGCTGTTGTGCCTAGCCACCGAACATGGTCACGTCCACCAAATTAATAGAACTTTTAACAGGTCGCATGTTGGAACTCTGAACAGAAATTTTCCGCAAAACTAGGACTCCGTTGTTTTCCGCATTTGTTTTCAGAGCAACCTCGGAAGATCACTTAAAGCACAAAATGCCAATTATCAAAGCACAGGATCTGAATAAATCTTCAAGCACAAAATCAGAATAATTTAATGAACAAAATCTGACTGATTTTAAAAGCAAAATCTGAATAATTCAGGAACAAAATCTGAATCATCTCAGGAACAACATCTGACCGATTTTAAAAGCAAAATCTCAAGAATCGAGTCTTTTGTTCTCTCCACCTTTTATACCTTTCTGGAGATACTCTTCTGTTGTTTTGCGTATGATTTTAGATCTTGATAAGCCCCCTACGCTCTTTTGTTTCGAATTTGATTTATTAAAAAAAGGCCATCTTTAATTTGCCTTGAATGGACTAACTAATTGAACAAATTCTATTACTTTAGAAATGCTAGCAGGCTTATCTTAAAATAAAATCATACGCCATGTTTTAACAAAAATTAAAAGCAAAATATCTTATTATTTCTTTTAATAAAATAACATTTTAGTTCAACAGAATTTTGCATTTAATCATCTATATATGCTTCCGTATATATATGTTTGATTGATAAATTTTGTAAAGGAAGTTTTAATAACAATTTAATCTTAAACAGAATTTTATTTTAAAAGAAATATTTAAAGTAAATAGCTAATTTAATAAGCGTTAAATGTACAAAGTGAAACACGTTTATTTTATATTTAATTCAAAATCCTGTTGATACTTGGATGTAAACTTAACCCAGGTTTACAATATTGGTAAGTTTATAGAAGGCTGTGAAGCATGGATCGGACTTCCAGATCCATTGCTTCAATACTAATATACCTCATGAAGATGGAATTAGAGCTATTGAATCTGTTTTAAAAGAGAAAGAATATGATCACCACAAAATTATGACAGTTATTGAATTAGGGAGTAATTTTTTTTGTTTTTATCTATTATTTATAGAGGCAAGTTACTGCAATGGGAACAAAAATAGCACCAAATTATGCAAACATTTTTATGGCTCAATTGGAAAGCTCTATACTTTAGAAAGCTAGCCTTAAACCTCATACTTGGCTGAGATATATAAATGATGGCTTTATGATCTGGCCATACATTGAAGAAGAACTTCATACATTTTTTGATTATCTAAATAATTTTAAAAATAATATACAATTTTCAATAAATTTTTCTAAAATAGTGGTTCATTTTCTTGGTGTTGAGATTACTTATAGTGATAGTATTCTTAGTACTAATATATATAGTAAGCCAACTGATAGTCATGCTTACCTACATTTTTATAGTAATCATCCTAAGCACTTAAAGACATAAATATTCCTTACAGTCAATTTTTAAGGATTAAAAGAATTTGCAGTGATCAGGGATTTCTTCAGCAAAATAACAAAGTTTTGTATAATAAATTTATCAATATGAAATATCTTTGTTAGATAGGGCTGTGGTAAAATCTTTAGGAGTTGACAGGAAGGAACTTCTTCTATCTAAGAAAAGAGTCAGTTGATAAATATTTCACTGGTTCTTACATTCAATGATGATTTACCTAATATTAACCAAATATTATGGAAACATTTTAATATATTAAATTCCACAGATTATCTGAGATCTGTTTTTCCCTATCCACCTAAAGTTGTATATCGTAGACATAGGACACTTGGGATAGACTTATAAGGACAGTTTTTGCACTAATTTTGTGTCAGAAAAGGGATGTTTTTCATGTGAGGATAAGAGATGTCTTACATGCAAACATTATTGTTACGAAGATGGTTCAGGGAGATACATTCATGGTTTTAAATGGTATATCTCCAACTATGTCAATTGTAAAAGTATAAACTTGGTATATGTAATAGATGCTTGAGTCGTTACATAGGTGAGTCAGCAAACAGTCTATATATTAGAATGACCAACCATAGGTTTGATGTTTTTCATAAAAATAAAAATGAAGATAGACCAGTTTTTAAACATTTCAATTTACCTGATCACTTGATTGATGATTTAAGAATTTTTCTTCCATGAGAGAAAGAAAACAGGAGAGTTTTTTATTTTTAAATTTAAGACATTACATCCTCATGGAATGAATATGAATATAGGTACTATCACATCTTTAAATTACCTGGTTTCCTAGGGATTTGTTTTTTTGTTTCCTAGATAATTATTTTATAGATGGACTAGCACGAAGTGGAATAAATATAAAAAATATATATGTATATAGTAAAATACATATAGTAGAATATATATACAGTTTTTTTGGTGTGTACATATATAATAGTATATTTTTATTATTTTTTGATATATTTTAATATATAATAATATTGTATGTATGGTTTTCGTTTTTTAAAATAAGTTTTTTGTGAAAGAATTTTTTTAGTATTTTTTATACGAAGTTTTTAAGGATTTTTAGTCTATAGGAATTAGTTTTGTTATATGATACGTAACTGTCTGTAACATTTTAGCGCTTAAATTCTGGAAATAGCCATTTTGCTTTCTGATGAAAACCAGTCTGTTGGTTGAAATATTAAAGCAGTTTTATAGAGAAGTAATTCTGTGTTTTTATTATATATATTATGACAGGCACACTTCGTATGGCAAGCATAAGATGGTATTACATAAGAAAATGGCCTAAAATATGTAATAAAGCCATTAAATGTGTGTATATACCATCTATATAAATTTTAATCAAGTCAGATTATAAAATAAGTGAGAGATGTCTGTGGATATGTCATATACTCGCACACACAAGAAAAGCCAATAGTTAAGGCTTATAATTTGAAGTATTAGCATATTAGCTATATGCTTATAATTTATTTTTATTATTATTTTATGTTCTTTTTTTTTTTTTAAACGCAAAGATGTGTATACGTAATTTGTGTATATAGTTTTTTTTTTGTTTGTTTGTTAAATGTTTGTGAAAAGAAAGGGAAATGGTAATATTTAAAAATCTAACATATAGGTAATTTTAAATCAAAAGTTGTACTAGATATTTTTCTTTACAAACCCATTGTTCTAAATTTAAGAAAAACCTAAAGGCAAGTACATTTTAATAGATAAGTAATTTTGTTTCTTCTTTTTTTTTTTTAATGTGGGTGGGGAAAAATATCTAATTTAATTTTAAAAAAATATTTTAAATGGAATCTAATTATCGGAAAATAACTTATATAATCAAACTTTTTCTTTTTCTGTGTGTATGTTGAATCAGAGTAGATAATCAGTTGAATTAAAAATAAATAAATTCTTAAGATTGATTAGTGGATTTCATAGGAATGCTTCGCGCATTGTATGAATCCACTAACAAAAGTCAAAATTAGGTAATTAAATATGTTTCAGTACCTAGATTGGTATTCTAATGAGAAGGGCTATATGCTGTTCACCAGCTTAGTCGAATTAAATTGGGCACAGGCAGGCAAGCAGTCACTAAGTCAATCAGTCATCAAGTCAATCATTTACTCACTCATGCTAACTTGTTGGATTTATCTGAACTAGCTTGTTTGAACTTAGAGAATTCCCAGTTCTAGTTATTTTTCTTAAATCATGCTGATGAAAACTTCAATATGGTTTCCAGCTAGACAATTCGTATTAGTGCAGTAGAGAACTGTGTTTGCGGAAAAGTGTTAATATTTGGAAACCCAAAGTAAAAGAATCATTACCAGCGCTGTAGAAAACAAAAGGAAAACACTACTGTTAGTTGATAATCATTAAATAAAGAAGGAATTTATAATTAAACATCAAGTACAAATGTACTCGCGTCAGTGAAATGGTCATGGGGTAGGAACCCCCAGTCAGCGCACCCGCCCAGCTCCGCTCCAGCCATCAGCAAGGTCTCTTGAATCCAGTCATCAAACGACTGTGAGAGCTGTTGAACAATACCAGAAATGTCTCCTAAATCCAGCCACCAAATGATAATGAAAGCAGCCGAATGATGTTGTGTTAAAGAGAAGTCCCTGCCGTCCTGGATGAACAGATGAATAGCCTACTTAGAGCCCAGAGAAGTACAAAAAGGACTACATGGTACACTCTATTTTATTAATTACATATATATTATTGTGTGTTACATATCTTTCATTTATATCTCTTTGCGTAAAATATCGCACTTATTTAATGTAATAATTAGTTGATTCTTTATAATTTTACATTCTCCTTTTTTGTTAATATATCTATAATACTCTCATATATATATTTTTTTATATTATTTATTATGCATTGGGGTTTATTATTATTATATTTATCTTGGGAATTGGTGAAGGGATTCAATAAACATTTATTTAATATTTATAAAACTACTTTACTGCTTTGATAATTTATTATTTCTTTCTCTAAAATAATAAAACACTTAGATAATTGCGCGAGTTTTAGTTTCCCATTTCTTTACCTGAGATAAAGAGAACGCTGAGCTGGCATATGGGATACTCCCTTATCGGGATTTAAATCTTTGGTCATCGGGTGTTTATTTCTATTAGATTTCGTTTGATTCATTTTATTTCATGTTATTATTGGCCTTACATATTCTTTCAGGAGGGGGAATTAATCTTTTTTTTTCTGGGAGTGGCGTGAAGGATTTAAATTAAAGAAATCTTTCAAAGGTATGTAAGAGTCAATACTTTTATAAACGTACTGATGACTGTATCAAACCAATCATAAAAAAGATTTGAAATTACTTCCTATCCTGGCGTGCCGCCATATTTGTTTCATGTTCGATATGTGCGCATGCTCATTTTATCAGGGTAGGGATGAACCGGTATAATATATGTTTCATGTTGATTTATACATATAATTATTTTAAACTCTGTATAGGAAATTTTTATTTTTAAAAATTTATAAAGAATAAAATTTTATAAAGTCACGTGTATGTTTGTGTAGAAAGGGTTAGCTGAGATTCTAGAAAATTCTGATAAATAATTAATTTAAAAATACAGTTAATTAAAATTCCTAAACATTTTATTTTTATAAAATTTATAAAGGCAGATTAATTATAGGGCATAAGTACATTTATATTTGTTATAGAAATATTTTCTAATTAATGAAAAATAAGACAATCACTTTATATGTACAAGAATGTTTTACTTTTTAAAATTTGGCCTATAAGGTGTTTAATTACTGCCAGGAATGCATTAGTCAAGATATATTCAGAATTTGGAAAATTTTACTAATTAATAAACAAGTGCAGGATTAAATTATAATTAAGCTGTTCAAAATTTAGTATCAGCAAAAATACATACATTTGTTAATTAAAATTAAGCCGGACGCCTTTTGTCGAAAATAGTATAAATACATCAAAAATTTACCAAACAGCATTTTTTTATTTGGAGAAAAATTCTTCAGGATATTGTTCTTCATGAATATTTCTTGAAACTGTTTGGATGAAAGAAATTCTTCCAGATTGTCAACAAAAGTCTTAAGAAGTCATAAGTCATTTGACCTTGGAAGCCATGTATAATGCGAATTTATAAGTAGATACTTGTGTCCACTTCTCCTTTGGTCATTTCTGGGTAGCGTAAATTTGGAATCCCGCTGCCATCACAAGTGAATTCAGCCTGCTGATCCACCTGATCATTTAGGCCACCTTCAGTCGGGTGCTATCCCGAAGAACTAGCCTATCTCTATAATAACCAATTATTTATTAATATCCGAGAATTGAGTTTTTTTGTTGCTAATGATTTTTTTCTAAACTTACAATAAACTTAATATAGTTTGGAAATCTAGCCATATAAACTTTTTAAATTCGTTTTGGTTCTATTTTGTTTATTGTTACTAATAAATTTATTTATGTACACATACCTCTCGTATTTGTGTCTTGTTTATCATGACAATTTTTGAATAGTTTTATGGGTCTCTTGTATCTGCTTGACTTCAGCTGTATATTGGAAAAAGGACATATATGCTAACATTAGATGTGGTAATCACTTGAAAATTGTCCAAAAGGTATATAGGTAATGAGGTTCTATTTAGTATTGTTTGTTGTAATATGTATATTGATGCTACACATAGACATGCGAGTTAGACCATGGTCATTGCTTGGTTCCCAAGAATAGTTTTGCTGACTATACAAATCTCACCGTTGCATTATATAGATTCATTGTTTTCATGTATTTTTAATTTACTCTGTTATAAGTTCATGAAATACCTTAAACATAGTTATTTTTTGATTTTCAATAATCATAAAAGTAAAAATCACATTTTTTAAAATAAAAGACAATGTTAAACGCATTCATGTTACATGTATGTAAAAATATAAAATCTTATTATTATAGTAATATTTGCTATGTCATTTCAGAAAATATGGGGTACTATGTATTTATGATATTGAGATTAGAAAAGCTTTCAGTCATATCTTCATTGCAAAGTGACATTTTAATTATTTAATGTAAATTTTGTTAATAAAGAGTAATGTATGTACATCTTTTCTGATAAGGTAATTTATATATATATATTTTTAAACCACTAAACATCACATGATCACTATCTCATACTAGCACAATAATTGTTATTAAACAATCCAAAACAAAGCAAAACTCTCCATATAGTAGTGCCATCTTGTGCTAACAAGAGCAATCAATGGATCCTAAGATCTAGGTGCAGTGCTCTCAGATCCAAGGCTCCTCACTGATGAAGGCCACAAGCCAGAAACTAGTCTGGGGATATTGGATGAGTAGGCAATAGATAAGGATTTTATGCACAATCCTTCTGGCATCCATTGATTGCTCTTGTTAGCACAAGATGGCACTACTATATGGAGAATTTTGCTTTGTTTTGGATATATATTTTTATGTAATTTATTTTTTGATGAGTGAACATTATTATTATTTGTAAAAATAAATATATATTGAGATGGTTAAGTCTCTCTCATGGCATACAGTAACATAGTAGTGTGTACATATATATATATATTGTATCGGACGAACCTCCAACCCCATTTATATTTTTTAACGTACATATTAAGCATGAAATAATAGTAACACCTCAAAGTAATGTATCGATAACAATTCTCATCAAAACACAGATTTCATAATTTAAATTACACTACTAAATTGTTAACTGCTCGAGATATTGAACCACAGTTGGTTATTATAATCTCACCCTTGTTAGAATTTCATTACCATGCCGACGGATGTCAAGTTGTTAACTGCTGCATACCTTTGAAAGGCTGTATTTTTAACTCACTTATACTTCAAACGACAAAGAAACATGGATGTCAAGTTGTTAGCTGCTGCATACCTTTGAAAGGCTGTATTTAACTCACTTATACTTCAAACGACAAAAAAACGTCTTTTGGTCAATTCGACCCCTGGTGAATTTTTTCCGGAAGTATTATACGTTAAGATGCATGTAAAACAGTATACTTTATTATAATAATTTTTTTTTTCTGAAAAAAGGCAAAATTCAAAATTCCTGCTTTTACAATAGACATAAGCCCCCACCCTGACATGTTCAAACATTATGTGTTGCCAAGGCTGTAGCTGTAAAACGTTCAGCGTTTTATGACATTGAAGTTTCCAATGATGCAAAAACATATTTATTTGTGAATTTATTAGGTTTTAGATTTTTTTAAAAAAAATAATTTACATTATATTTATTAGATATTAACAAATATAAATTATTAATAACTTATTTTGACTTGGAATACTTTATTTTCAAAAATGTAACGATATATTAGCAGCTAATGTAAATATAGCCTGAAGCAAATTTGGAGACATGATATTACGTAAAGAATCTACTTATATTTTCGGGAAAAAAAATAACTGCAATTTTGTAATAAATATTTAAAAAATTTAAACATTTAAAACATAATTCATTAGATATTAGAGAAATAAATAATTATTCATTCAAGTTTTTAAAAATATTCAGAAATAAAGAAGATTTTGTTGATTTTATAAACTGAAAATAATCTTTCTAGAAATGAATGATGTATAACGTCATTGTTTTGATTACCATCTCATTTTTTTATTATTTACAGAAACAAAATGTGAACATTTAAAATTTATTTCAGTAGTAAACAAGAATATCAGAGAAAGTCTAATTTGTTATTTTCTGGTAAGTAATAAACATTTTATCATATATTTTACGTTGACATAAACTGAAAATAATTTTTCTAGAAACAATGACATATAAAGTCTTTGTTTTGATTATATCCTCATTTTTTTAATATTTACAGAAACAAAATATGAACATTTAAAATTTATTTCAGTAGTAGACAAGAATATCTATCAAATGAAGTCAAATTTGTTATTTTCTGATAAGTAATAATCATTTTATCATATATTTTACGTTGACGTGTGAGACAAAGAAAAACATCAGAATAGTGAAGTAGGAAACAGTTAAACCAGGCCTTTACACACCACTACCAGGAAGAGAAAATACCCGCCTGAAAGGATATACAACCACCAACCCGTTATACAACTTAAATTAATTCTATTAAAATATTAGTATGATATTAAATACCTAATGCCCGATAAGGTAGTATCCCATTAGGCTAAGCTCAGTTCTCTCTTTATCTCAGGTTATTATAAGGTGAAGCTGCTTTCAGAAATATACACTATTATATTATTTAAAAGAAAAAATAAATGAGATATGCAATGAAATCAATTGTAAAATAAATAAGTAAATATTTATTAACACAAATACATCAATATTTATTAAATGCCATTAACCCAACACCGAGTGTACAAATAAAAGAAAAACAATACATGCTTTAACCCGTTCCCCCAACATCATAATAGAGTCATTAAAATATCTTTGAATGAAGTGGTCTGAGTTCTATACCCACACGTATATATTAGGTGTTATAATAAGTCAAATAATATCAGTAAACATTCGATCATACATGTATGCTCATTCCTATATTCATTCCCCAATTTAAGAACATTTTATAATCGTGTGCTGATATATATATTAAGTACACGAAGAGACAAAGTAAAACTATAATTTTAATGCGTTTTATCTTTCCTTCATTTATATGTACTTGTATGATTTAAATCAATAAAATATGCTTGAACACGCAGACATTCGTCTTATAATTTATGTATATCTTAAGCTAAAGATGGAAGTGTGTTTAACATAAAAGAATCCTGCACTTGGCGGATAAATGAATTGACATACATGTACTAGATTGAGAAATAAATTCCCCAGCATAATAAGATTCATTTTAAACAAGTTATATATGTATAAAATAAACATAGTAATAATATTGAAGGAAGCCAATATTAAATAATTAAAATAGATTTTACCCTCTAGGGTCTTGAGACTTCATCCGGACTTGGGGTTACTGAATGTGCTATACATTTGGTCAACAGGGTAGTAAGGGCTCCATTTTGACAATATGGATCTTCATTATCATCATTGGCTGGATCTTAGATGACTACATATTAAAGTCTTGGACAGAGCTGGATGAGTGCACTGAAGTGGGCTTCTACCCTATAAACATCTTGCTGGCTGATATAAAAATTGTCTTCATCTTCACTTTTCTAGTCACTGCTGTGGCAATCTCACGAAAACTGCTATTTTTAGCTTAACTGAAAGGGATTTTTTGTGGAGACTTGGCTCGGCTTTGTGCCCTTCTTGCTTTGTATAATATTAAACAGTACACCTTTTCTTTTCAATTGTGGCCTGGATATGAGATCTGCACAGTATATAACTCGAGATATTCAGGCAAGCAACAGGGGTTCATTAGCACCGCAAGATTTCGGCAATCTCGATCTCTTCCTCAATGAATGCAGCAATAATCGTCAAATTACTCAATCTAGTACTCCATAGCAATGGTAATCTCCGTAAGTAACTTCTGCATAAAATTTGGAGTGATGAATAATTGCGGTAACAAAAAATTTAAGACTAGTCAGTCTGCAATGATTGCTGTAACAAAAAATTTAAGACTAATCGATCTGCAATGATCACGTAATAATAATATAATTTAATAAGCTTAGATCTCTCTTTGCCTGTGTACGTCTTCAGCACCTGGTAAACAGCTTATATAGCACCTTCATTACATTACGAATTTGGGTATTCTCCTTTGAATAATTGTCTCATACTTTTATCTTAGTGGCTAATTGATTTGAACAATGCACATAACTTTCTTTACATATTTAGATTATTATCGTCAATTTCATCTTTTAAAGAATGTTATCTTTAATTAATTTTATTTGTCCTGGATTGACTCAGACCACTATATTGATAATCATCATTTTAAAATTTGGATACAAAGACAAATTTTCTGAACTTTTTTTTATTACAAAGGATTAAAACTAAAAATATCGATCTAACAAATAAAACAGATTTTCTTATGCAAGCATTGGTGTCCGAATTTTTTGAACTGTTTTGTTCATAAAAATATAAAGCAGGATACCATTAATACATACTTTAGTGTATCTTAACATTTGGTAAAACAATGGCCACCTGACATTTTTTAATGCATTAGCATAGAAAATAACTGATAACTTAAAAATAAAATATTAAACAATGGATCCGGACGACCGATCCATACTTCACAGCCTTCTATAAACTTAACTAATATCGTAAACCTGAATTAAGTTTATAGTCCAGTATCAGCAGGGTTTTGCATTAAAGCTAAAATTAATACGTTCATTTTGCTTACTTAACGGTATTTAAATTTCTATTTGCGTTAAAATATTTTTTTTAAAATAAATTCCGTTAAGATTAAATTGCTATTAAAATTTACTTTTAAAACTTATTAATCAAACATATATAAATGTCAAGCGTATATATATATGAGTAAATGCAAAATTCTGTTGAAATATAATGTATTTTGTTAAAAGAAATAATAAGATATTTTTCTTTTAAATTTTGTTAAAATATGGCGTATGATTTTATTTTGAGATAAGCTTGCTAGCATTTCTAAAGGAATGGTATGTTTCAATTAGATAGCCCATTCAAGGCAAATTAAAGATGGCCTTTTTTAATTAATACAAATTCAAAAGTTAAATACAGAAATCTATAATAAGAAATTAGAAGTTTATTTTTAGAAAAAGTTACTTTGAAACAAAGGAGTGTAGGGGGCTTATCAAGATCTAAAATCATACGCAAAACAATAGAAGGGTAGCTTCTAAAAAGGTATAAAAAGGAGAGGAGAACAAAAGATAAGGTTCTCTCTTTTTTCTGCTGCTGGTTCTTGTACTGTTTCTTCTGCTGTTCGTTCTTCATCAGATTTTGTTGTTAAAATCAGTCAAATGTGTTCCTGAAATTATTATTCAGATTTCGTTTTTCAATTTTGTTTTTGAAGAAACTGCGGAAATTCGCTAAGATTCATTCTAAATTATTATTCAGAGATTGATTCTGAAAGCATTGCAAAACTTATTTTGAAGAGTTCCAGTGATTTATTCTTTCTGATCTGATTCCAATATGCGACCGGTTAAGTTATATCAATTTGGTGGATGTGACCATGTACGGCGGCTAGGCACAACAGCTTTGCCTGCTGTCGAGGTCCTAAAACCATCAAAATGCAGTAACATGTCCAACAAATAGAAACCTGAACTGTGAGCCGTGTCTGTGCACTTCGCGATAAAATGCTGCATAATTTCCATTTCCTTGACCGGACAAATCCCCACATATTTAATCAAGCCACCATATCGAGGGAACTGGATCCAAAGAACAAGGACCAGTAACTGTATGAATCTCTTCATGAACTATTACTTACCTTTTTTTTAAATACCTTTCGCTACTTATGTCTTTAATTTCTATTTATAATGTAACTGTTGTTCTTATTATACTAATATTAGAGTTATCTTACTTTTATTGTTTGATCATTTACTTATACTGAAATTTTTCCCCTTCGCTATTCCTCATTTTAAAATGCGTATAAATATTTTCTTGTGTTTTTTTTATTTGTGGTTTAAATTATTTTTTCATTTAAAACTTACCAATTTAAAATAATATATGTCATCTAAATATTAAGTTAAGTTTCCTTTTGTCTGCCAGCTGGGTCTCCTCAATAGCGCCTACTTTGTTTGCATTCATTCCACCGTTAAATAAGAATTATTTTTAAGAAATCTTTAAATATTTTCTAACTGTTTATAAAGCACAAAGCAACTAGAAAATGCTTTGTGAAAGAGTTATTTTATTTTGGCTTTATCGAGGGGTAACGAGTTGGTAATTTCATTTAAAGTTGGGAAGATATAGACTTAGACCGCAAAATATTATGTAATTACTATCCGTTTTATTGTCTAATATTTTATCATTAGTCAATCGGGGAATAGCGGAGGTAGCTTAAAACCTTTCTCGTATTTTAAAATCACATTTATTAAAATATATTATTTAAACTAAAAAGGCTTAAGTCTTCTAATTTTATTTCAATTTCTGATTAGCTTAACCTTTATTTTATTTGTCCAATGATCCAGGCACGCACAAACACATATTTCATATTATATTTTTATGCACATTTAACTTAGTTAGCTCTGTAAGGTGTTCTGTCCATTGTCTCTTCCTGATGCTAAGCTTGGGCCGGGTGAGAAAATAATTTATGCGTATCTCAGATATGTTGTTGGTTCGTAGTTAGACTCGAGAATAGGGCAGGGGCCATAGTATTCTTGATTTTATATCTCGCATATGGGTGGCCTCGAGGTACTTTCACCTAGTATTCGAACTGGGTTAAACCAACATACATCATCTGATTGACACAACATAGGCACGTTGGAACATTTTCAGTTAATTTTAATTATTTTGTTTTCTTTTTTTATAACATGTTCCAACACGTAAACAACTTTAAAATAAAATAAAATTACAAATGTGAAACATTTGCTTTATTAAAATAAAAATTAAATGAAACAAAATATTCTACACACATATACAATACAATCATATACATCAATTTATAATTTGTATCTTTAATATTGCTTTATTCTTGTGTGTGTAAGAAACACATATATAGACCAATCTTATACATTTTATACATAGCTGGTTAATTATTGTGATTAAATAATGATAACTACATAGATTAATACTTATATAATATATGAACTGTAGCTTCAACTACAAACACTTTGTGTGTGGCCACTCCAAGAGTGCCCGCATAATATATAACATTGAAAGGAAAAGTAGAAATAAACATGCAAAAAATTTTTGTAGATATTTTCTATATTACACTGGAATAACAGTTAAGGATTAAATAATTTTGAATTTAAATTTTTTTTATCATAAATTAAACATTTAAAAGTGTAATTAATATTTTATTAATTCTGATTTTGAAATTAAATCAATTATGTTTTTATCTTACAATAGATATGCTGGTAATTATAAAATCCACTAACTATTTTGATTGGCAAATTTTTTTGTAATTAATATCTATAACATTTTGATAAAATTTCACAAAATTGATTTTCAAAGGATTAAGTTGAATTGAAAAGAATCGTTATTTTTTTTCAATCAAGATAATAAAAACTTACTTTTAATTATTGTATTTTCCCCTACCCTGACTATAAAAAAGGTTAGGAAAAGATTAGAGTTTTTACAGATTGTGATAGCAGAACTACTATGAAGTTATAACTGAAGGCAAGACAGTAAATCCAGCTGCTACTAATACTGCAACAACTGTAGTTTGAATTCATGTGGAAACAAGATCCAGCTTTTGGGTTCTCCATAGCACATATATATATATATATATTTATGTATTAGACACCATAAAGACTGAAGGGAACTACTGCAGGTCGATGATGACAATAAGCCAGTCTACTGTTTAGAAGGGATCTGCTTATCCAGAGAGTATATCAGCCTTCTGAAGAATTAGTTTTTACATATACTGTTTTATCTATATACAGATAACAGTAATGCATTATATATATAAAGTACAGCTGGTGAATAATGTTATATATATTGCGAATGATAGTGGCACTACTGTATGGAGAGTTTTGCCTTTGTTCAAACAATAGTATCTTAAATAATTTCTTGAAATAACATTTAAAATTTTTAATTATTAAATTTTAAAAGTAAATGACTGTCAACTAAAAGTAAAACAACGGAAGAAAATAATGAATAACGTTTGGTATTTAGATTTGTTTTCGATGTTATTTATATAAAAAAAAAGAGAGCAAAACTGCCAATATCTTTTTTTAAAATATTGAAATGAGGCCACAAGGACCTGAATTTTAAATGAAACTTTCTAAACAATAATAGTTTGTTTTTGTTTTTTTTTAAATGAAATCTTTTACTTACTACCATAAAAAAAAAAAAAGAAGAGAGGCTAATTATACATACATAATATGTATGCATTTATGTATTAATAAAAATGAATTGAATTTTTTTATATGTCTATGATAATTCAAACATGTTAATTTTTAAATTATTATATAGCACATCTAAGTGCTTGTATATATTTGCATTTATGTTTTTTTAACAGTGAATTAATTGTGTATTAAAAAAATATAATATGGTTTATTAGATTTTTTTTTATTTTTATAAATGCCAGTGTTTGCACACATTTCCATATGCACCCACATATATGTTAAACCAGTTTTTATGTATTATAAAAAATGAATTTGATTTACAGGTTTATGACAATTCAAATATGTTCATAAATTATTACACCATGTCTATCTGTTTATATTTAGGTGTGTTTTATGTATCAAAACATATTTGTAAATTACGATGTAATAGAGGATTTGTTTTTGAATTCATCAAAATGAGAAGTCTTAATTTATATGTATAACTGTATTCTGCAGATCTTATTTTTATTGTTATTAATAAATTGATAGTTCATTCTTAAAGTTATTACAGTGAATTTACTCAGTCCTAAATAGTTTTAGAATATTATAAATTATTATATATTAGGATTATTGTTCACAATAACAGTTATAGAGCTTTTGTTCCTGAACTAGATATATGCATAACAATCTGTTATATAAAAGGGGTTTATATTTAGTATTTATGGACATCCAATTGATGGTGATCCTGGATTGGTGCAATGGGGATATCCTTTAAAGTGCATGCACTACATTTTATTTAGTTTAGTATTAGAAATTAAGTTTATAGTTGGCCAGTACATTAATGGTACTAAATGTCCAGAACATTGATGATGATCATGTTTTTTGTATCTCAGCATTATTTGACTAATTGTTATATTCTTATGGATTAGCATCTCAATTTGCATTCAAATTAATATTTAAATAATCTGCCCCAAGCTGTCAAGGACTAAATAATTACCCTAATCTATAGTAAACCCATTTCAAATTCAATCACAAGATTGACTGTTGATTTATTTTTATTGTTGATCATTCATGATGATGAATGATTATGAATATTATCTTAGTGTAATGCTGGACAACTTACTTATACTTATTTATGAAGTTGGTGTTGATCTCTCATGCTCCTCATATTCATACTTATTCCTTTGATATTTAATATTTAAATTTGGACTGGAGTAGATGATGATGAGTGCTATCACTTCAGGTTTATCCCTAAGATCCGTACTGTTACAATATATATATATATATTGCACATATAAGTGATCTCAAAATTGTTTTTTATTAATTTTTTTTTTGTAGATTTTTTTAACCGCGCAACCTGGACCACCAATAAAACTGGAACCTCTTCAAGTTCTTAGTACACCCACTGTTTCTAATTCCCAAAAAACAGCTAGTCGATACCTTATTAAAAATTTGAAACTAGAATTAAGGGTAAGATTATTATAATTTGGTTTTAAATTTTCAAAACAACTACAATATAAATTTATTCATTCTTACAGATATAAAATAAGTTTAATTGTTTAGTTATTAACTATTTTTTCAAATAGATGAGCTAACTTAAGTATTTTTATTTTATTTTATTATTTGATGTATATATCAATGAAAGAAAAAAAAACTTTTTTTTAACAATATTGCTTTTCCAAATGTTTATATATTTGTAAGAAAGACCACATTTCCAAAATCTATTATAGAAAAACTGTTATTATGTTTTTATTATTTATTGAAATACGTTATTATAAATATTAGGTAGTTTTCGGTTATGCCTACTGTGGCCGCCAGGTGACGCTGCAGAACCACCAAGAATCCTGCAAGTGATAAATTTCTATGCAAAAATGGCTGAAATCGACAGAAAATAAAAATTAAAACGCGTAAGGTAAACATGCTAAAAAATGCGGTAGTCTGTGAAATTAATATGCCTGAGGCAAAAATCCGAACAAATCCATTGCAAATACAAATTACAAAAAAAAAACCAAGAAAGTACTATAAAATTCAAATTAAAAAAAAACAAATCAGTGAAAATATGCCAAACACAGAACCCCTCCCTCCAAATGAAGAATTCTTCGCGTAAATCGACAAATAAAATGCTTGAGGCAAAATAAAACCAACAATTTCATTGAAAATACAAATTACAAAAAAGAAAAAAAAATTGCTATAAAAATCTAAATACTAAAACAGAATTTCATCAATATTTAACCTATTTATCAAATTAATTATACTCTGCTTTGAAATTATGGCAAATCATCAAAAATAAGTACTTTTCAAAATGCAAACAGAACATTACACCAGAGCTTCTATTTATCAAAAATAAGCCAAATACCCTCCCTCCCCAATGAAGAATTTCTATCCAAAAATAGCTGAAATGGACAAATTAAAATGAAATACATAAACACACACCCCCTTTTCTACACTCTGTAGACAACCCAAAATAAAGAAGCAACACAGATATGGTTAAGCTTTCTATTAATTTTAATATTAAACATAATTGATAAATCATATATATTATTTGTGCTCAAATATTGCTTTTATATATATATGTAAAACACAAGCATTACACACACACACTGTATATTAACAAATGAATAAAGAAAATTACAAGAGAAAAACAACATGTCCAAATCCATTTAAATGTAGATAATATTATTTTAAAATTACAAATAGTTGATCATTTTCTAAAAGTCTTTATTTACCATCATATGGAAAATGTGGTAATATCGGAATGAAGAAATATATGCAATAAAAGTTTATACTAACTGTGTTTTTCCCTAGGATAACGACAAAAATATAAAAGCAATGGTAATAAGTGGTTATTAGACTGGTGCATAGAAATAGGTGACTTCCTATGTGTTCAATTAATTTCTCGACTTGGTATTGATTCTCTTTGGAGTAGGTTACTATGAAATATTTCAGGAGCAGCTTCCAGTATGGGCAAAAGATTGCATCACACCGGACCTTCCGGATGCTTAAGCCTTTACCCCTGTATGTTCATAACTGGCAAATACATTGGCTGCTTTCAATACGTTTTCAAAACTTTGCAATTTAATAATGCGTGGAGAATTATTTTCTTCAAAGCAATATCAGACGAACTGTCCTTTCCAAAAAATATATTATTTTCTATATTTTTATTTTTATAGACTCATTTTTTTCTAGAAAGTTCTTATTCTTTTCTTTTATCCATTACCATCCACATTCTGTTGAGGTCCTGTTTCTCTTTAAACAAAGCAAAAAGCTTTTAGCACCTTTTTTTTTTGAAGATCAGGAAATTTCGTTGACCACCTGTAATTTGTTTTCGACTTTTATTTTTTGTTTTTCTTTTTACATTTTTTAGATAATAATCTATATAGTTTTAATATTTTTTTTTCATTTAAGATCTTTTTTCTCTATTATAATAAAATGAGTTGCATTAGCTTCCATCTTTGAAATCAAATTTTTATTTGTTGAATTACGTTCATTCGTACATCCCCACAGGAAATATATATATACTCGTGTTTCAATAAAATACAAGAGCAGAAACACCCTTTCCCCTTTCATACTTCGTCTTTATTTCAACCCTTTCTCTACCAATTTAAACATCAAATATACTCGAATAAATAATATAAGAACTATATACATATGCGTGTGTACAAATTTTCTTTTTGTGAAACAGGGTTTGAAGCCACCCTATCACAATATATATATATGGATTTTTTCAAAATATGAAAATAAAAAGATTGATTATGATGAGTTAGAAGAAGTTAAACAATTACAATATCTTGGTCAGATTATTAATACAGATGGAAACATAATGGATGAAATTAATCATAGAATTAAAAAGGAAGATTTTTAATAAATATTTTTACCAGTTCTTATTTTATGGATCTGAGACTTGGACACTTAATAGAAGAGCAATACAGAGACTTCAGACCACTCAAAGAAGTATGGAGAGATGCATGTTGGGAGTAACATGAAGAGATTGAAAACGCAATATATGGGTAAGAGAACAAACAAGTGTTACTAATCTCATTGAAAAAAATAAAAGACTGAAGTGGAGTTGGGCTAGACATATTGCTAGAAGAGATGATAATAGATGGACAATTGAAATCTTAAACTAAATTCCAAGAGATTGTAAAAGACCCAGAAAGAGACCACATGTGAGATGGATGGATGAAATAAAGTGTGCAGGGGTGATGTGGAGAAGAGAAGCAGATCTTCATCCTGCAGTGGATTGATAATGGTTGATGATGATGATGATTTCAGCTTAGTTTACAAAAATGATATTTATGAAGATATCAGTATTCATATAAATATTGTTAATTTTAGCTAATTTATTAAATATTATTTAGTAATATTTATATGTACATCCGCACATACTAATATTTATTTGTATATCCGCACATACTAAGAGGTATCACTTTATGAAGATAGCTGTATTCATATAAATATTATTAGATAATATTTAATAAATTAGCTAAAATTAATATCTTTCATTTTATTATCTCATTGAGCAAACACCTGTATACACAATATAATTAATTTCTAAATCGAAATTTGAAACTTCTATCTCAGTAAAAGTATTTATAAACTTCAGATGGTGCGTTCCGTGAACCATCACTGACACTGGGGTTTATAAAAAAAATAAAAGTCGTCAAAAGTTTATAGAATGATTATGGCTAATTCAAATAAAGTGCCAAATATTAACCTAGGGGGATTTGGATGGTCAGTAAATATACTTGTGTCTTTTAAGTAATGAATTATATTATTAGTAGCTAGAGAATATGATTTGGTCTTATCAATATTTAATATTAAATATATTTGTGAAATTCCTGATTAGTTACCGGTTGATCAAAATGAGTACTTGGCTTCTTACAATGTAATTAAGAATAACATATCTATTTAAAAGAAACATAAGAAACAAACAATGTGGTAAAGTATTAATTTTTTTTATTAAAACAATGAGTATTTTGTGTATCTCTATGTCTTCCTTTATAAATCTTGTTTTTCATATAATAAATTCATACACTTATTAGGAAAATTATAGAGATAAACTAAATATTATTTGTTTACATAAAAAAAACACTCCTGAACTAAATATTTGTTTACATAAAAAAAAACCTGATACTTAAAATTATTTATTATCTTGAAACTAGTTTATAAAATTGGAGAATGGTTCCTATCAATATATTATTTGAAATTCATTAGTCTTTTTATATATAACTTAATATTTATATTTAATATTTATCAAGTGCTTTTTTTTTTTTTGTTTGAAATTTAGTCCTTGCTACTCTCAAAAAGCTAACTATGGTATCAAAATATCGAACTTGTATTTTTACATGCATTGGAAAAATATTTACATCAGTAATATATATGTAATTTTACTCAAATTATGGCAGATAAATTCCAGTGAAAACATCATTGGTTAATTACTGCTAAGCTAAAATTAATAGCTGAGGTGAAATAGCAAGCAAACACATATCAATGAATTTAAAAATTATATTCACATTTTTAGCCTGCGAAAAATTATATATGTACAAATTATTTCATCTAAAAATTTTACTGTAATTGTGGTGAATTTAACAATATTTATTTTATTTACTATATTTGTTAGCATATAGGGCATATTTTTTTCCCCCTCAAAATATGCTTAAAATATGAAGTGAATCAGAATTATGAGATGAAATTTCGGCCATTCTAAAACTTCTAGTTTATATTAATATACATAGATAAGTATTCTATTGCATTTTTTTTTTTTTTTTGTGTGTGAAACAAAAAAAAGTTTACTATAAAAGCATGCAAGTAAGTTATATATAGCTACACAACAGTCATACTAATATATATATACTCTCATAATCATATCAATATCCGGAGTAAAATATTTAAAATAATTTAATCTCATAATTTTTAAAAAAAGTTATCTCAAAAATATTAATCTAACATACAGTTAAAATAAGAGACAATCATCAAAATATTTAGCTCTGGAGATGAATTTCTGGGTTTTGAGTATGAAGAGATTAAAAGGTACCTAACTACAGTGTTCCTTGGTTATATTTTTTGTAGACATAAGTAACTATAAAATTAGTACAGTAAATCATGAAAAAAAATAGAATTAAAAAAAAGTGTTTAAAAAAAGGTGCTTTTTAAATCCATTGTGTCCTAAATGCTGATGAATGCTGTATATCAGTTTTATCATTTTGAAGTCATTTTATCTTTTGTCCTGTTTTTCAAGTATTTACAAAGAAAAACCTTTTTTGTCATTGAAATAGACAACTTAGTATTAAATTATTTATGTTTTTTTAATTGTATATTAAATGTAGTTATAATTTCAGTTATTGTTTTTAGGCATATTGCATTTATGTAATTCAAGAAGAAATTTAGCATTTTTAATAAATTAAGAATAGATTTAAAATCAATTGACTAGCTGACATGTTCCTGTTATGGAGATATTTTATAGGTTTTAATATAAATTATAAAATACAATACATTTTTTTAAAAGTTTATGCAAGTTTATTATAAAATGTATCATGTTTTTTTTTTTTTACAGGATGTTTATGATAATCCAACTGATACCAGTTTAAGTGGCAAAGTCATATTAAAAATTTTAGGTGACAGTGGTGGTGAAGTTCCTCAGTTTGAAGGCAGACGGGATCAATTAGAAATTAATTTGACCAAAGGCAAAGCACTCCTACAAAATATACTTTTAGAAGAAAATACTGGCGGAAAAGATGGAGTGAATTACCGACTTCGGTGTATTGTCGAACTCAATAACAGTAAAATTAAGACTATTCCTTCTTATGATATTCCTTTTTTATTTTACAATGGTAAGTTTTTTTTGTTTTTTTTATGTAGGTTAATTTATTGTGCCCCCTTCCCTCTTATTTATTAGTATATATTAATTTTCAACTTATCTTTCTTTATGCGTTGATAAAATTATAAAAAAATCAAACAATCAGTTGTCAGATGGATTAATTTTAATTTAATAAAATAAGCATTGAAAAAGTAAAAAAGAAAAGGGAATTGTTTGGTTTTTTATGTATATTTTTGATAAAAAGGTTTGTTTTATAAATTACTTTCAGTAAAAAAGAAACAAATTTTGCAAAGGTGTGTTAATGCATACTGATAATGACTTTTTATAAAACATAGAATTGTTTGGTTTTTATAATTCTAAATACTATTCTCTTTTTTGTTTTCTTCAAGCATAATCCCTGTTTCAGTAATTATTAATTGTGGTCAGTTTATATAAACTATATTTGGCTAATAAAAAACTAATTACTTTTTTCTGCAAAGTATATGGTAGTTACGTTTTATATAGCATTGAAGTTGATCAAACATTTATGTAATATAGGAGATTTGAAGACAGACTTTCAAGGATATCTACTCTATCTCATACAACCAATATACATGACCACATGCATGTGAAAAAAGTAAAACGTCTTCAATATATGTGTTTCATGCTGAACCAGCACTCATCAGTTTATTCAGATCATCATCTCCTACACATATATATATAATCATTGCTCAGTTTATATTAAGATAGCAAATCTTCAAACTTTAATGAACCCGTTTCAATCTACTTCACCCTCCAAGTCTTGAGCCATCAATACCACTAAAAATCTGATGATGGAATGCCCCAAATCCTTTGTTGATGCCAATATTAGTGTCATGCCCATCTTGACTTTAAGTCACTCGGACTCCTCATGTGCAGAATGTTGTCCATTCAAATAGACAGAAGAGAGGTGGACACTGATTATATATATATGTATGTGGAAGATGATAATCTGACTCAGCATGAAATAAATATATTGTAGAATATTTTCACATGTGCGTGATCATGTGTATCAATTGGTATGAGATGAGATAAAGTGAATAGCCTAAAGGAGCTTGAAAGTCCATGTTCAAATCCTTTATATTACAACTAAACTCCAAGTATATAAATTATACTTGTATGCATATATTAAAACATTTATATAAAAGGTGCATAAAGTAAAACTCCAATTGATTAGTGTTGAAGTGAAGCAATATTTTATCTCAGGAAAATCTTAAAACTATGGCATGATTTTTTTGGTATATCTTTAATAAAATTTAGTTATTTTGGAATGATAGGTGCAACTTTTAATGAAAGTATTACTCTGGTTAATTCTTTGGCATAAGTTCCAGTAATAATCTCCCTCTTTCCAATATATTACGCACCATTAATATAATCATTTTAATTAGTAATGAAGTTTTGGGAGCCGGGGTTTTCACATGAGCATTTACTTCATTGCTAATTAGTTGTCAGTCATGGAATTTTTTTTCTCATCAAACTTCTATATTTTGGTTTTAAATTTGCTTTAAAATTAGCTATAAATATTGCTTTTGTACGATGAATTTAGACTGCAATTATTTATTTATAGCATTACTATGTATTTATTGTCTTTCCTGGAATTTTCCTGTGAGTATTTGTTTTCATTATAAATTAGTTACCTGTCATTGAATTTTTCTTACATTATTTTAGTTTTATATTTGCTTAAAAACGTTGATTGTAAATTTAGCTATTAGTATGTAATAAAATTAGATAATAATTATTTATTTACATCAGTTTTAAAAGAAAAAAAAAAAAATTAGTTACCAGTTTAGAACTTTTTTTTCACAAATATCTATAACTTATTTTTAGATATACTTATTCTATTAAATCTTAAATTAACCACAAGTATTGCTTTTGTTCGATAAAATTTAAAAAGTTATCATTTATTTATGTCAAACACAATTCAGAAAAAGAAATATTAGTTACTATTATAAGACAAGTGGAGTGAAAATGTTTTTTTTTTATCTTTACATTAAAATAATAAAATCATTTGATAAAAGTAATGGATTTAAATGCTTTTATTTTAAAATATTTGTTTTTTATACTTTTTATGATGTGAGTTATTTGCAACTATAGCGTTTATTTTTTTATATCAAATATGTAATGCTGAAAATATAAATCTATTTATAGAACAATCATGTTTGAAAACGTTACTATAATATTTCACAATCTTTTACATGCACTTGTAAATAATGACCACTCTTTTTATATCAATGCCAGTCCATTTGCTTGTGTTATCTGACAAATAGATTGGCATTGATATAATAAAAGTAGGATTATTCATAAGTTCATTTAAATGATTTTTAGGGGATCTGGCTTTTGAATTATAGTAATGTTTTTTGAATTTTGTTGTTCTGAGAATAGGTTTATTTCCATATATAAACAATTAAACGATCTTCATATTTAAAATGTATTATATTTTTTCATTTACAAATAATTATAAACTTTTAATTATAAAGACATGCCACTAGATTCCTTTTTCTTTTGAATAGCAAAATTTTATTCATAAAATTTTTGACCAAATCTCTTTGGCTATCTTCAGAATTCTCAATGGAAAGAAATTACAGATAAAAAAAAATTGAAAATGGGGGTGATAAACAATAATTATATAAATAAATCCACATTATTACTTTTTATTGTTAATATATTTAAATCATTAATCAATATATATATACACACACATACAAACCCATCCATAAATTGACCTTTTAAAAAAATATATAATTTTTTTAATAATAATTTTATCTTATAAAATGATTTCCATATATATTGGATAGAAACATAAAAAAAATTAACAACAATTAGACAGAAATCAAAACTAAAAAATTATCAATATTTAGAAAAATTTGTATTGCTTTTTTTTTTATCAGCATGTTATTTTTTAAAGTAATTAAATAAAAATGTAATATAAAGTGCAAAGTTTTTAAAACAAATTTCTGATAAAAATGTACAACTGCAGGTTTATAAAATACACTCGTACTTAAAATATTACAAATACTGAATATCTACAAAAAACATATATATATATTTGTAAGTCTCCAGTAGCTAGAATACGATAGAAGTAATAATAACCCAAATGGATCTTCTTTTTTTTGTCCTATTTCTGAGTGTGTATTTAAGAAAAGTAGGATTGGGGGGGGGGGAATCTCAAATGCAAACCATAGACACCTAGAATAATCATAATTTTATCTGAAATTTTTATTAATGCATATAACAGAAGTGTATTCTACAAATTTCTAATCTTAGCTTTTTTTCACAAAAACAGAAGTGCATTGAAGCTTCATAATTACATTATTATTCTCTATTGCGCACTCCTTGGCAATCTTATAATTCATTTATGATATGACCAAGAAGTTTTCAAATGCAACCAACTTCATTGATTTAACTAGTTTCTTTAGATCTAGAAGATGCATGATGTTCTGCATACTTAGATTAAGAAAGAATACCTAAGAAATAGGTTAATTTTGACCAAGTTAAAGGATAGATGAATTCAGTAAAGTATCATATCAAAAGCTCTACTTCAGTAGTTAATTTATTTTTACTAAGTTTGAATTGTGTGTTGTTGTTTTTTTAAAAATTATGAACATTGTAGATGTATTGCTTTTACTTGTAATATCAAAAATAGACTGCTTTTTCTCTAGCTTCAACGGTTTAATTGTTGACTATTATTAATTTGCTTTCCTTTTTTTTTTTTTTGAAGAGGAAGGCTTTTAGTAAAATAACATTCTTAATTATAAAATTGACTAATGTATTTTGTTATAACAGTTCTCATACAGAGCAAGAATATGGATTACAAATTAGTTTTATTATTTATCTTTAATTATACAACAAGTTATCAATTATATCATTCACCATCTTATAAAAATTTATTTTTAATGGTTGTAATTTTATTATATATGCACACAATTTTAATGCCAATGTTTTCGTTAAACTTTAGTTGAATTTATGAAATTATGATTATAATAAAGATAATAGTCATTCAGATTATATTATTGAAATTTACAGATTTTAAAAAAGGCAAATTACCCATTGTGTTATTAAGTTGCTTTGGTGCGTTTTTTTCTCTAACCTTCTGCGTTATATTTTAAAAGTTTACACTTGTGATATTTTTTTAAAGGGCTAAATTATATATATATTCTACCTATTTTTGTTTTAATTAAAATCCTTATTATTTATGTAATTTATAAGAACATTTTGATATCTATTGCGCATTTACATTTATAGTTCATATTGATATGAGTAATGTATTATTCATTTCAGTGTCAGCAATGTGATTTCCCACATGGACATGAGATTTTTTATAAAAAAAAATTCAAATTCAGGCAATTAAAGTGTTGCGTAAATTAATCAATCAATCAAAAAAAGAAACTGGAACAAGTTGTTAAAATCAATATTCTTATTATATTCATTCTGGATTCTCACTTTTTTAGAACGATACTGGACTCCCAATATGTTTAGTTGGTAAAATGAAGGGAAAGCCCACTATCTGCTAATCTAATTGGGCATCTGAAAAATTCGACATGCTACTTTACAATAGAAAAAAAAAACCTATCATATTTGGATATTCTAGTAATAAAATCATATTTTGTGTAAAATAGAGACATCAATATATAAAAAAATGAATGTAGATAATAGTATGGCTAATTGGAATTCTAATATAGATAAGAAATACAAAATAAATAATATTACATCAAGAATGTATAGAGCTATAAATTACTGCTTGAATAAGGAAGATTATAATAAGAAAGTAGAATTGATAATTAAGGAATTTAGAATAAATGATTACACAATAAAGATTATAGAAGATAATAAAAAAATGTCAAAGAAAAATTTGTTGTTGATGATAATAAAAGAAATAATCTTAAAAGAGATAAAGGCACTTAAATTAAATATATAGGTATAAAAACATATAATAATAGTATTGTAAAAAATATAAACAAAATAATTTGGAGAATTAATAAAAAGTTTTATAATGTGATAAAATGTAGAATAATAAATAAAAAAAGGAAGAATATGCTTAATATATTAGATAATAAATATATAGAAAGTATAGGGAATCATATAAATGGAGTATATAAAATAGAATGTAAATCATGTCAGGATAAAAATATTAGACATAACTTTGTAGGTGAAACGAAAAACCCAATTTACACAAGATTAAGCCAACACGAGTATGATAAAAAATCACCTGTTTATTTACATTCATTGGAGACATGACATAAATTTGAAAAAGGAAGTATAAAAATGATAAATCATACTAGGAATGAAAGAGATAGAAAGATAAAAGAAGCTATATTGATTACAAATATTAGGCCATCTCTTAATAAAGATTTGGGTTTGAAAATTCATTTTATAGAAATATATATTTTTGTTGATAAGTAAGTTATATATAAGTTATTTCAGATAGGAAATGGTGTAACTGTAGTAAAGTTTAAAAGCGGTAAGGATAATTAAAAATTGAGAAGTAGAATTATTTGGATATTATGTTAATATTATTGTTATTGTTGATAAATACATGTATAATATATAGAATAATTAAAATAGAAGAAATTAATAGGATTACTGAACTATTTTGAAATAGTGGGGATATAAAAAGTAAACATAAAATTTTTTGAGTAAATTTTTTATATAAAGGTTAATTCATTAAAAATTTAGATAAAAGAATATTAGTACACCTGGGTCTCTTTTTACGCGGACTTATTTAACACGATTTTGAAGTTACGCGATTTGTGTTTCAACAGAAGTCGATTTCCGATAATGCGCTATTACTTTAATAATAAATTTCGCGCACTTACGTTATATTGAAAGTAATAGCAAATTATTGGAATTCGACTTTCATCTTAGTAATTTCAATATTGTCAGTGCTTTATAATAGTAAGATTTTATGCAATAATGAAATTAAAATCATCATTTCCACATTTTATGTATATACATATTAAATTTTACAAGATTATAATGTAAATTTGTTCAAACATTGTGCGTGTTAATTTTGCATTTTAAATCACATTCTGTTTTTGTTTTTTAAAAAAGAACATAATCAATTATTATTTTCTTATTAATGACCCTAATCATTAACGTGCTCTTAAATTCCAACGAGAGCTAAATTGTTATATATCTGGATATCGCGAGCTTCGTAAACAATTAATAAAATCATCGTCTCAAAGATTAATTACGTTGTCATCAGAAAATCATAATAATTAAAACGTGTATAAAAAAATGTAAATTACTGTACTGTAAATTATGCATAAAAATATATTATTTTGAATAAAATTAAATATTATAGTTAAAAAAAGTTTGTCTTGTATCAATTTTTTTCAAATTTGAAATTTTTTATTAGTCATATTTTATTTCCTTATTTTTTTTTTTTTGCGGGAATTTTAAAGTAATTTTACGTTGGTGCTTTGCTTTTACGCGAATTTTGAAAAATCACAGATCGCATCCCCCCTTTTTCAATGTAAGTTACGTCTATTTTTGCACGATTTTGTTTGCGCGTGTTTTCTGAGGAACCTATCTATCGCGTAAAATGAGGTGTATTTTTAAAATATTGAAAATCCATTGTTTAAAATATAGTTTAAAATGTCATTGTGATTTTCTATATATGTGTGTATATGTATTTATATATGTATGTGTATATATCGGTATATATATGTATATAGTTAGGTATTGTATATGTTTAAATATATTAGCTCTGATGATGACTGCAGGGCAGTTGAAACTGTAAGCAAGAAGAAATAAATCAAGTTAAAATTGCATTGTAAAGTGTTAATTGAGGAGTATATGGTGTATTATATATGTATATATAATTAATCAATGCAAATAAGGAGAGGTGGAAAGAAATTTTAATAATAATAATAACCATTAATCTCAATCTGCTTTAACAAATAAATACTATCAATTAATAATTACCTAGCTCAGAATAATAATAATAATGAATAAAAAAATTTAATCATGAGATGGTGTTTCCATGCTAAGAGGTGCAGTCTGCTTTAAATTCAAATAAGTATTAAAGACACATATTCGGCTGCATAGAACACCATTGAATTCCAACCCTTTAAGAATTACAATCATATTTCCATGACTAGCAAGAATAATCCTACTTTAATAAAGCTAAAAATAATGTTTCAATTAAATATTTAATAATGACAAACTAAGATTTATTATAATAATAAATTAATATTTATAACTTTAAATTAGATTTTTATCTGAATTACCGTATCTTAATTTTTTCCCAGGAATATCACATTACAGAAGAAACAAAGCATAGATTATTGGATAACAAAGTGTACTTTTATGTAAATCCAATAACCCAGACAAATTTAAAAATATAAAATAATAATAAATTATTTAGTAAATTACAATAACTTTGTTCTGTAATAGGATAACTAAACCATAAAACTAATTACTTTAGATCTTATAGGGTTTTAAATCAAAGTAAGATTTCTATTATAATCTAAGAAATATAATTTGGATTATTAAAATATTTAAGAAATGATCTCTCCTGGTGACCATTAATAATAATAATAATGATAACTAACTCTTAATACTATAAATATAATATCATTACTCTTATAATGTACATGTTTGAACAAATTTATTATTTTCTTTAATAAATTAATTGGCATAGGGATATCCAAATAAAGCTCTTCTTACACATCTTAAAATAATTTCTGTATTTAAATGTAAAATAAGTCAAATCATAATATTATTGATTTTTACCAATTTTAAATACACAAAAGAAAATTCTTAACTATGTTATGAAATAAACATATGTCATGATTAAACATGACACTTTTGTGCATGGTCAGATAAATTTTGATTTCTTCAACAGTTTTTCTGAATCTATGATAATTTATGAACTAATTATCATACACCCTTTGACAAAAATAATCAATTTCGTAAGTCATTTTCATAAGTGTAATGCACATTTTTAAATATAATAATTTATTATAAGTGTGCAATCCAATCAGTATCTGTGATGAATGATAAATAGAAATATGGAAACATAAATAATGGCAAACTACAAAACTTTAAATTCCACAAAAAAAACAGTTTATTTACAAACGATCTTTATAATTTGCAGCACAATGTTTAACTTTTATTAAGGTAACACAAAACATAAGAAATTTTATATTAATATAACTATTTACAACTTCTGATAAAAATAATTTTACAGTTACAAATTCTTGAATACAGTTAACAATGAATTAGTTTGGTGATTAATCCGCCTGTATAAATAATTTTCTTATTATATATTTCAAAGTGGGCAAATGTTTTAACCAAAGCTGGTATAATTCTGATTATCGTATTACATTCTCATTTTACTTTATGTACTGTAATACAAACAATATACAATATTAATATACCCCTAAGGACTTTACGAATTATTATTAACCTCAGGAAAAAGCAGGTTTTACCATTTTTATAATAATTCTATGGTTACTTCGTTTAGTTAACAAGAAAATATAATCAATTAAACATATTATTTTAATTGATTACTAACTATTTAGCAATAATTAAGCTTTTCAAAACAAATTTCAAAGAATATTCCATATACCTATGAATAATGCAAGAATTTTAAACTAAAGAATAACCTAAGCTATATCTCTAATTAACATTCAAGTTGAAAATTGATGAATTGCAATTGCTTCTATTATGTATATTTTTTTAAAATAACAATTATTAAACATCTTACAATTGTCAATAATAATTTAATTAACTATCTCCATTGCTATCAAGATTATTTGGCAAAATCACGATTACTCACATTTGAGTATTTAAACATTTATCATCAAAGTTGCTTATGTGTAATGCTAAGTAACACTCATAATACTCCTAACATTGCACTCGTAGAAGTCATAAATCCTAAATTGTGGATGAAACAACTTTTGTCAAGATTTTAATACATGCCATTGCTAAATTAGATGCAATGTCCATAACTAGGTTCTTTATAAAAGCACTTTTAATAATTTGGACATTAGAATTTCATGGGAATTACATCAAAATGACCAAATCTGCATTCACAGCTTGAAGACTATGTTCTCCCAAGGACTTATAATATGCGCTATGGAAATAAAAACAAAAACTGAACACCCAGGTGAACCAACAGGCAAGTTTAAAAAACTATAACCACACCTAAGCAACGGACTGAAAGTATGGCTTTTTAGCACATTTTATAATAATAACTGAGATGTTATTCAGAAATAAAATATAAAATTCCACCACAAAAAATAAATAATTGTCCAATAGCAGGACTCTACGCTGTAACAACTGTAATGCATTAGCATAATTTAATTATAATAAAAGCGTACACTTATAGCAGATAAAAGTTAACACATGTAAATGTTTCATAAAATAATTCACTATATAGAATATAAAATTGTGACCACACCAATAATCAATCCAAAAGAAACATCATTCATTCCGAAGCATATATTCCTTATAAAAGCAATTTGCAATATATGAGAAATAATTTTTCAGAACAAAATAAACTAGATCATTTTATTTTTTAAATATTAAAATCTAATATTTAATAAACTACCTAAGCATATATTGTACCGGTCAAAAAATGTTGATTAATCTAACGTGAGCTGAAACTCAAGAACATACTTCAAACCCAGTCAAACCCGAGATTTAGGTCAGGGACCAATCTGGATTCGAACCCACTCCCCAAGCCTCAGATGAGAAGACAATGAGATTTATTCTTAACTACATTATAACTAAACTAAAATATGCATACACATGGTTGTATATGTGGAAGTGGAGAAAAAGGGAATTGCGAACGATTCAAATAAATTAGATAATAAAAAAAAAATAAACAGGCAAAACTCACTATACGTATTGCCACTCATTGCAGGCTAGAGTAATCAATGGATGCCAAAAGGCTTGTGCATAAAATCCCCATCTAGTGCCTATTTATCCAATATCCCCAGACTACTTTTTGGCTTGTGGCCTTCGTCAATGAGGAGCCTTTGATTTGAGAGCACTGCACCTAGATCTTAGGATCTAATGCAACTCCCCAGCAGCCACCTTTTATCTAACTACTTAATATTTTCAATTTAAGATCATCAGCTTATATAGTCAGATAGGTCTGAACTCAGTTGAGTACCCATACATTTTTGGTATCTTTGGTTCTTTAATAACCATAGCCACAACTATCCTACTATGCAGGATTGGTTTAAAGCCAATAAACATCACATGATCATGTATTGCCTCTCACTTCAAGCTAGAATAATCAATGGATGCCAGAAGGCTTGTGCATAAAATCACCATCTAGTGCCTACTCATCCAATATTCCCAGACTAGTTTCTGGCTTTTAGCCTTCATCAGTGAACAACCTTGGATCTGAGAGTGCTGCACCTAGATCTTGGGATCTAATGCAATCCTCCAGCAGCCACCTTTTATCTATACTTAACTACAAAAAATTGAAAACACCTTAATATTTTCAATCCAAGCTCATCAGCTTATATAGTCATATAGGTCTGAACTCATTTCAGTGCCCATACATTTTGGTGTCTTTGGTTCTTTAATTAACCATAGCCACCACTATCCTATTAGGCAGGATTGGTTTTAAGCCAATAAACATCACATGATCACCATTTCTTATGTTTGATTATAACTTATTAAAACAAGCAAAACTCTGTATATATTGCCACTCAGTGCAAGCCAGAGTAATCAATGGATGCCAGAAGGCTTGTGCATAAAATCCCTCATCTAGTGCCTATTCATCCAATATCCCCAGAGTAGTTTATGGCTTGTGACCTTTGTCAGTAAGGAGTCTTGGATTGAAAATATTAAGGTGTTTTCAATTTAAGACTCAGTTTTAGAGATAAAAGATGGCTGCTAAAAGATTGTATTCGATCCGAAGATCTAGGTGCAGTGCTCTCAGATCCAAGGCTTCTCACTGATGAAAGCCACAGGCCAGAAACTAGTCTTGGGATATTAGATGCATAGACACTAGATGGGGATTTTATGCACAAGCCTTCTGGCATCCATTGATTATTCTAACTTGCAGTGAGTGTATACATATTTTAATAGCAGTTATAAACAAGTATAAGAAATGGTGATCATGTGATGTTTATTGGCTTAAAACCAATCATGCCTAATAGGATAGTGGTGGCTATGGTTATTAAAGAACCAAAGACACCAAAATATATGGGTGCTGAACTGAGTTCAGACCTTATGTGACTATATTACAGTGTTTTCATAGTTTTGTAATCAAGTAGAGATAAAAGGTGGCTGCTGGAGGGTTGCATTAGATCCTAAGATCTAACTGCAGTGGTCTCAGATCAGCTCCTCACTAATGAAGGCCACAAGGCAGAAATTAGTCTGGAGATTTTATTACAAGCCTTCTGGCATCCACTGATTACTCTAGCTTGCAGTGGGTGGGAATACATATAGTGAGTTTTGCCTGTTTTCTGCCTAATAGGATAGTGGTGGCTATGGTTTTTCAATTTAAGATTCATAGTTTTGTAGTTAAGTAGAGATAAAAGGTGGCTGCTAGAGAGTTGCATTAGGTCCTAAGATTTAGGTGCAATGCTTTCAGATCCAAGGCTCCTTACTCACCAAGGCCACAAGTCAAAAACTAGTCTGGGGATATTGGATGAGTAGCACTGGACGGGGATTTTATGCACAAGTTTTCTGGCATCTATTGAATACTCTAGCTTGCAGTGAGTGGCAATACGTATAGTGAGTTTTGCCTGTTTAATAACAGTTATAAGCAAACATAAGAAATGGTGCTCACGTGATGTTTATTGATAAAAAAATAGCTTAATTTAACGAATTATTTACATTAATGTGTGTGCGAATGAGGGGTCTACCAAAAATTAGATGATTACATATTGAAATTCACGCTAACGATTCTCATGTGCTTTTTTATTAACTAAATATTATATATACATTAACACACAGCTTTGGTGGTCTGGGTACGGTATTAAGATACCAATCATTTATTAAAAGGATTACATAAGATTGCTATTAACACTTTGATTTACAGTTCTGTTACACGGTGACTAATATATTATTTCAGGGAGCATTCTGAGATTCATTAAATATATGAGAAAAACTATTTTCATGCCATATCTGTCATGAAAATGAAAATAAATAATACACATTTGAAAAAATGATATTTGATTATATGACAAACTATTTCTTGAAAATTCTTTTAATTAACATTTAGGAGACAGAACACTTGATTTTTTCCCCCAAGGCATATAATCTTAAATACAGAAATAATAGGTTATGACGGTAGGATTGTAAAATGAGATTGTAATAATATTATAAATTAATAAGATTAGTAATATTTGGCATTTACATATATTTTTGAGCAGAGCGCAAATTTTAATATTACAGCACTAAAATTAGGGTAAAAAGAAATGAAGGAAGAAGTGGCAGTACTGGCATAATGGCTGAGAAATCAAAGTTAAGGTCGTGCTTCTGAACGAGAAACGAAATCTAAGACCCCCCTTCTTAGGGCAGTGCTTAGAGAAAAGTGGATAGCCATATTGTGTGCCAGGCATACTGGAATCACCAATGCGCAGAGGCCTTTTTATACGAAAAAGGTGGTCCCGGGAAGCTCAACTATCCACGGGACAGGACATAAAGAGATATGGATTCAATCCTGTCGCAACCCCCAGATTAGAAGCACATAATATATTCATGAAGATAAGCCAGATGTCAGTAATGCAGTATGGATAAATGTCACGACACTGAATAGGATTAAAAATAAATTATCCTTGTTTGAATACCAGAATTTATACAAATAATTCGCTATGCCACTGTAATATATACAGATACAAGATTTTATTTAGTAAAAGAAACATTAAAAATGTACCCCTTTTTCTGCTATTTAAAAATGATTCAATTCCACATTCATGGATTTTATAATAAGTGGAATATTTAAGTATTTGATATTTTAAGAGTATGATAAATAAAGTAAAAACTAGCATTTATATAGAAAACAATAAGTCACCTTTTCAGAATTTATTAAAATAAACAACATTTTAAAAGATTTCAAAGCGCTAATTAGCTCGAGTAATGGATTTATCCCGTGTACAATTACTTCTTTCTATTTGGAGTTGAACAAATAACAGTTTTTATAATAAATGATTTGTAAAAACAATCTGGTGAGTGTATTAATTAATCAAACATATTTTGAGGGGACGTTAAAATCTTTAATTGATGGAGGTTTACTTAAAAGAGGAAAGAAGATTTTAGAAATTCAGCTCATCAGGTTGCTTGAGATTGGCATATTATAATATCTAAAACAAATATATGAAATCAAGTAGTAAATACATATAAATAAATGACCTTACCAATTAAAGAAAGTTAGAGCATATGACATAGAATTAGATTTATAAAAATCATTTGAGAGCAATTTACATATTAGACAGAGATAAAGTTAAATAATACGTTAGGAGAAATCTTGATAGCAGGGTTTGAGATTAGTTAGGCTAGATTTACTTTCAGGCGGCATGGAAATCATTACCTTGCACCATTTTAAGAGTCCATTTTGACAGTCCGGCTCATTGCAACGGCATCTAGGGATCCACGCAAGTTCTTAGGTGACAGTATGCTTCTATTCAGCACTCCAAAGTTCTCAGGTCAGGCTTTTTTTTCATTTTAGGGCAGCAGGATGATACAGCAGCGGAAAATGACTCCACAAGGATCAGGAAGGGTGATTGGGTTCGACTCGATCATCATTTTAAGTTTCACATGATATGGAGTATGTTAACAATACAGTTCTCTCAATAATAGCTATCTCTTTTGGTGATTAAAATCCGCTCATTTTATACCCCGCTCAGTTATTTGTGGAATGCTTTTAATTACTTATTTCTAACGCATACTCTAATTTCCGAACTAACAAAATCTTACATTTTCTCTGTCCATTGTTTTTGAAGATGCTATAGTTAGATAATGTTCAAAAATGTATTCAAATCTATAGATTGGAAATAGATTTGACAAAAATGTTTGTAACAAAAGTATAATTCATTAGTTTTATTCCCCATTTTATTTTTAGTAAAAACTTTAATTAAAATTCCTTCCTAAGACTAAAACAATATTCTATTTTCACCCCTTGAATTATTTTTAGACAATTAACATTTGCATCTTCCATCTTGGATTTTACAAAAATCTACAGTTTAATTTAAAAAAAAAAATTGAAAAAGAAAAAGTTTTATAAACAATGTATAATAAAATATTTATAAAACTAATATTTTGTTAGCTGAGCCACACCTATGTACTTTAATATTGAAAAGTTAAAATTTATAATTTTTAAGCTCGCGTCTCAGAAACATATACATGAAATATACTTATAAATAGAGGAGCAGAATGGAACAGGGTTTGAATACAGGGTTAGATTAGTGAATGGATAGAACCATGAAGCTCAATCTTGGGCTAAGATTGACTTCTTCAATATTAAATAAATATCCAAATTACTAAGAAATATTAAATAACATTTATCCAGCGACGATCAATTTAAATGTCAAAATAAACTTATCATTTACCACACTATTTAATATACATCTGCGTCTCATTTTATGCAGTAGATAGGTTTCTCAGAAAACATGCACAAAAGAAATTGCACATAAATAGACTTAACTTACCTTGAAAAGTGGGGGATATGTAGTGTAATTTTCCAAAAATTGCATAAAAGCAAAGCAACAATGTAAAATTACTTTAAAATTCTTATAAAAAAAAAGAAAATAAAATATGACTAATAAAAATTTTCAAATTTGGAAAAAATTGATACAAGACAAACTTTTTTTATTAACTATAGTATTTAATTTTATTCAAAACAATATATTTTTATACGTAATTTACATTTTTTTCATACATGTACGGTATTTTAATCATTATCACTATTTGAGACATCAGATTCGTCGTGATGTGATGTGAGGTACTGTAGCTTCTCCTTAAACGAAGTCAAGAGGAAATACAAATAAAATGTTTTCCAATCTCTGTTGATCCTTCCCATTTCACTAAGCGATCTAAAATTGAAATTTTTGTTTCCAAAGAAATTTATTTTCTTGGGTGTTTTTTTTCGCTCCGTTAGAGTAAACTAAAAGTTTAAAATAAAAATAAGAACTTAGACTTACGATAATAAAAAGACACCAATTCACCACTGTTGGGCAAAATTTAATTAAAACTAACAATTAAAAATTAAATTCTTATTTTTAAGATGTGATATGTTGGACTATTTCCATCAATTATGAATGAATGTTGAATGTAAAGAAAATTTTAAACTTTTATTAAACTTTCCAAATACAAACAACTTGTTAGTAATAATACACAAATAGACAACACAGGTTAGTAATTACACGTTTCGAGCAATAGTATTCTTCACTCTTCTTCAGGTGTTGCTGGCCTATATGCACAGTGACAATATTCGCTTAGAAGTTGAACTCTCACTTTTAGATTCTTGAATATCGAATTTTAAGGCAATTGCTCTACCAACTGAGCTATTCGTTTGCCTTAAAATTCGATATTCAAGAATCTAAAGGTGCAAGTTCAACTTCTAAGTGAATATTGTCACTATGCATATAGGCCAGCAACACCTGAAGAAGAGTGGAGAATAATACTACTCAAAACATTGTGTAATTACTAACCTGTGTTGTCTATTTGTGTGTTATTACTAACAAGTTGTTTGTATTTGGAAAGTTTAAATAAAGTTTAAATTTTCTTTATAGTCCAACATATCACATCTTATAATATGCCATCATTACAAACCTTCAGACAAATTCTTATTTTTGTCTTTAATTTTTCAATTTTCAATTCCGTTTAAAAATCAAATTTCATCGTTTCACATCACCTTAATTTCAGATCACATTACGTAATTTTTAAATTGTTAATTACAATCAAATTTTAATTGTCAAATTTAATTGTGCCCACCACTGTTACTCACCTTTTAAAAATAAACTTGCGGACACTTAATGATTAATTGATTACGTACTCTTTTTATAAAAAGCAAAAATAAAACGTGATTTAAAATGTAAAAACAACATACATAGTATTCTTCATCTATAACGTTTGAACAGATTTACATTAGTCTTGTAAAATTTAATGTCTCTATATAAAATGGGGAAATTCTGATTTTAAGTGAATTATGAACTTCTTTATTTGCATAAAATCTATTACAATACTATTATAAAGTGCTGAAAATATTGAAATTATTAGATGGAAGCCGAACTCCGATAATGTGCTATTACTTTAAATATGATATGAGTGCGCGAAATTTATAATATTTAAAGTAATAGCGCATTATCGGAGCTCGACTTCTGATCTAATAATTTTTATCGCATTAAATAAATCCGCATAAAACGAGACCCGGGTGTACTCCAAAATATAGATAAATATATTATATACCAAATCATTGCAACATACATAATACGTCCAAAATTAAAATTGAGAAAAAAGCTAATTCTCTTTTTACTAAAACATTTCCTGATAACATAAGTTTGAATTGTTAGTTCATTAATTAAACCTTTTTTTTTTTAAATCCATTTACTGGGATGCTGCAAATCAACTTTAAAATCAGAAGTGACAAATATCACTTAATATAAAATCAAGTTAATGAATTATCCACATATTCTACTAGTGTTATAATCCTTTCAATACTTAAGAAAATTTAAACACAGCATACCACTCTCTTTTATAAATGGTTTCAATTTGAAATAAATATGTATTATAATCTATAGCTTTATTAGTTGAATCCCCAAAATATTTTATTTATCTGAGTATAAGCTTACCATTAGTTTCTTTTTTTTTTTTAATACAACTGATACTCAGTTATAATAAATATCGATTTAACCATAATTTATATTTTAGTTGTTTCGTTATAAATATCATAGCATATTATACACATAAATTAGTAATTTAAGTTTTAAATGTTTTCTCGTATTGTAAGTTATTAAAACGCTAATGAGAAGATTAAATAGTTCAATTCATTAGAGCTAATCCTATGTTATTATAAGATCATATTAAAGTTTATAAGCAAACAGAGAATGATTTATGTAATATAGCAAACAAATTCTTGCATAATACACCATTTCTTTGTCAATTGTTTCGATTCGGGTAAACTTTTTCCATAGACATAAACAAGAATTCCAGAAATTGTGCAATTTTGTCAAAGCCATTCTTTGTATTTTTCCTTTTCCCCTAATTGTTATGACAAGTAATATCAATGTGGTCTCTTGAAAGGTTTACTAGTTATTTTTTATATTGCATATTAAGGCTGCTTTAAATAAAGACAAAATTTTAGACGCTTTTTTTTTTTTTTTAAATAATAATATTAACTGTTTTTTTTTTTAGCACAAAAATTTCTTTTCAAATTGTTTATAACTTTCTTAATAATTTCTGCACATACAGCCTCCTCATTTATTTTTTTATAGCTAATCCAATTGATCTGCTAAAATCAATCAACCATTAAAATCAATTACAGTCTCTAACTTTAACTTCTATTTTTAGACTTAATTAAAAGAAAGAGAAAAAAAACATATTTTAAAACAACAGTTTAATTATATAATATTTTAACTTTCTTTGAATAAAATAATTGGTTTTTATAATTATTTAATGATTTAAATGAAAATTACTTAACAAATCATATCTCATATTTTTTAATAATTAAGTATTAAACTCAAATCAATTTTTTAATACCTTTTAATAAAAATAATTATTATCATTAGCAAATTAAATATTGTAAAATAATGCACATGTAAGCACACAGACATACACATCTATAATTAGAAATGCTTTAATTGGACACTGCTTTTTTCTTACATAATATTCCCTAATGATTAATTTAAAATATTTTAAGTTAACTAATTTTGCATATTTAACTTATCATTATTAAAATTAAACTTACTTAAAGTGTAATTTACATTATTTTAATAAATACCAGCATAATACTTATTCTTGAAATAAATTACTATTAAAATTTACACTTAGATTATTAATATGCATTTTAAATATTATTTAATATATTGATAAAATGATATAAGGAAACTAAGTATATTTACTTTTAATTTTAGTCTTAAATTGTTATATAGAATATCCCTCATCTAAAATTTAAAATTTTTACCATTTTGTGCATCTAACTATTTTAATTAGGATACAAGGACAATTAAAATGGGCACAATATTTTTTTTTCTTCATTTTTTTTTACAAGAAATTTGTCCATTTTTAATCCATGTATATTTAAAAAAAATTTGTTTTGATATATTTTTAGTTTTCTATAATAATTTTTCATTTACTTTTGTTAAAGTTTCAATAATATATATTCTTTTAATTCCTTTGTCTTGTGCAATTAAGTCATTAAAAATGACAATTTTTTAAATAATCTTTTTTTTCTTTAGCCATTTTTTAGAGTAATCAACATCTTTAAATTCAGTTTTTAAGATAGGATCTCTTTCAGTAAATTAATTTTTTATTCTGTATATATTAGTTATATGTCCTTTATCAAAATCCTTCATGCCCAATTTATTCTTAAGCAAATTAAATATATTGAATATATCTTCATTTTTTTTAGAGTTTAAATCGTGTATTTCAATAGAGGAGGCTAATTTTAATTGATCTTGCTTATTTTTATTGTCCTCAAGCTTTTGCAAAGCAAAAGTGTAACAAGGAGGGGAATTAAACTTACTTGTATTTTAATGCAGCTAAAGTAAAAGAAAAAATAATAAATAATAAAAGATTTGCTCTGTATTATATATTATTAATTTTGTAAAGAATTTTTCTTTTAATACATGTTAGCCAAAATTGTCGGTTTAAAAAAAAAATTGATAATAGAAGATACAATAATCTTTTTAAATGTAATGTATCTATACCTAAAACATCCAAGTGTTAAAGCTAATAATAATTATTTACTCTAATTATTTAACGTTTGGGACGATTTATGCTTAGATACATTACATTTAAAATATATATTATATCTTCTATTATCATCATTTTTTTTTTTTTAACCAACAATTTCTACAAAATAACATTTGGATAACATATTTTAAAAGAAAAATTATTGACACAGTTAACATAGCATACATATATAATACAGAGCAAATCTTTTATTATAAGTTAATGATTTAATAATATCCATCAGGTTCATTTATCTATAGCCAACCCTGTGTTTGATTGCTGAGAATTAGATTCTGTATATGTGATCTTACAGCATACATATGCAGTTGTTTGTTCACTGTCAAATAGTTTAAATATATTCATATAGGTGAATTTATTCATATTTTGTTTTAATAAATTAGAGATTGGTCTTAAAAGAGCCATCCCTGTAGAAGTCATAGTTTTATTAAATTGGGATTTGGATCTAAAAAATGGCCATTCCTTTATAGTTACTGTTGTAGAAAGGTGTAGCGGTTATGCTTTTCCCAGGTTAAATATACGCATATGTCCATTCTAGGAACTTATGAGTTAAATGTTATATATTTATAGGTTTATCCATGTGTAGAGTTATATTTTAAATTTATTCCAGTGCAGGGTTTGCTGTATGGCAAATGTACTCAAATCTCTAACTGTATTAATATTATAATATAATTGAAGATTAAGATTAAATTTAGCAAAGAAAGACCTTTGAGACATATTATAAACAGTTATTATTTTTTGCATGTGTAGGAAATAGGTCAATAAAAGAAAAGTAAGTTATATATCAAACTGATAATTATATTGTGTAATTAAACTATAATGTGTTAACTTCATTAAATGTAATATTGTATGGTCTACATTTATTCATTGGGAGTAACTTGTGTTTTTCATGATCTAGCCAGGTATTACAAATAGTAGTTGTGTAGTGGTCATCATTGTCCTATTAAATAAAAAATTGTTAAAATATATGTACAGGTCTATTTCCTGATATTTAAAATTATGTGGTGTCTATAAATTACATTAAAAAAAAATTGTAAATCATTGAAACATGCTTTTTATTTGTACTTTTATTTTAAATAAATCAGTATTTAGATATGTTTTCAGATGGAAATTTATGAAATTGTATATATATTTTAACGGTATAGGTATATGCCGTTACATTGCTTTCAAATAAAAGTGAAAAAATACATAATCACCCTCAAGTAGAAATATGTATATATAAAAAAGAGAATTTAATAGTTTTATTTAAATTAATATATATAATGCAAAGATGGCAAACTATAAAAGAATAAATAAAAAAATGTTGTTAATTAGTTATTTTTAATCTTAAAATGGAAATGATTTTCTATATTGAGGTAATAGCAAACAGGCCCTTGCATAAAGTCAGATAAGAGATAAATTTAAAAAAATATACTAGTGATAAAATTTTGAGTTCCCACTCTATACCAAGCTGGCCAATAATGATGGAAATAAACACACAGTCCACAGAGAAAAGTCATCATCGACAATAAGAACAGTGCCAGATGAGGCAAGATCAATCCTGGAATTTGATGATAAGAATTCACAAAGATATAAAAAGAAAACTTTGAAGTTGAGATTTAGATTTGGATTGCTCTTGCTGATTGCGTGTTATTTAAATATATTTATAATTGTATTGCGAATCACCAAAATGTAGGGGTCAGCAATAATTTACGTTTCCCGTGTTTGTACCAGCTGAGGCGGTCTCCAGAGTATGATGGTTCCTGGAAACTGGCCAGCAATGGACTTATCTCCACCTAGAACAATATGAAATGGAAAGAACTTTGAATTGTGTCAAGGACTGCAAAGATGGACCTTATCTACAACATTGGGAAGTATAATCTTTTGTTTTAAATGAAGTATGAACATTAATTATATAATACGAACCTTTTCAAATAGTAATTTTAAATGTCATTTAATTTTAAAAGAAATCTTTTATCTGACTAAAGTTTTAAATTATTTATTTTTATATATATGTTTTATATCATTTCCATTCTCGTAAATTTCTTTTAAATTAATATTTAAAAATAAGCATAAAAGGCTGCATAGATTCGTAAGACTATGTTAGTTGAAGGTGTGTTAATTTTGGGCTAATTGTTTCATAGTTAAATCAATGCTGGTGGATAGATATACGGATGTTTTATGTCAATGTAATCTGAGTAGGTGCATTGGTTACTTATTCCCTTGTACTGCGTTAGCATACAGGACATAATACCCACCTGAACGTATGTCCCAAAAGTGTAGCCATCACATTGCCAATGGTCGTAGATGTATTTCCTATGCCATTGATTTTCTTACTCTCTGGTTGGAACAGTAAGCCAGCAAAGACCGCTATCCCCTTTACGGAGCATCTCATATATATATTTCAAGGATTTCTTTTTTTGTATTGCCAATTGGGCAGTGGATCATTCCTATTTGTTGGTGAGGTTTTTAACAACAGTTATACACAAGCATAAGAGGTGGTGGTCATGTGATGTTTATTAATGATCATGGGGGAAGATGCTCGTTCCTTCCCACCATGATTTGTTATTTCTCTAATGATATCATGCTACAGATGTAAATTTCTGTTAGCATGATTGTGTTATGCTAATAATCTCATTTTGCATTGGTCACATCGGTATATCAGTAAGCTAGCGTTGGTTTAAATGCGAGATTTTGGCCTACGATTAAAAGGATCGGGTTTGATATGTGCGTAATCTATGTAGCATATTCCCACTTAGTAAAATATTAAAATTGTATTAAATCTATTAAATGATTCCATCTGTACATATAATTCAAATCAAATATATTCACTTGTTAATTTAATTTTCAGAATGTTTTCTTTTAATGTGTGTGTGCGTAATAATAAAATGTTTTGTTTAATTAAATGTTGGCAGTTACTCATTTTATATATTTTATTAATATTTAAAATGAATTAAAAATTTGAATATACAGTGTGATATTTTAAGCTCAGCTTTTCCCTAAGTTAGTGATTGGGGCTTTTGGTTCGATAAAAGAGTAACCTTTCCCATGCGTATCTGCCTACTATATAAATATTCTAGGTTCCAATAGCCTGGTGGTGCCCTGGTATGGCAGATTAGATTAGGGAGATTCCATTGACCATTATAATATATTGTTAATGATGTTTGTTTCATAATATTAAAAGTATATTTCTATTTTATTTTTAATAGATGCCAAAAAGCAAAGAGAGATGTCAGAATTATCAAAAGAAAGAGATTCACTTGTAGCAACTATCAAAACATATAGATCTTTATTTGCCACAACATCACAACTTATTACAGAATTAAAAGGTACACATGCATGCAATTGTGTATATTATACAGTCATGATTTACTTTAACGATAACTAGTATTTTTACTTAATATAAATTGATTTATGTAATTCTTATAAGATTATTATAAATTTTACTTATATTATTCTTAAACCCTGTTTTCTTTGAACGTATCATTCACATTTTACAGTCATCTCCAATATATTATTTTACAAGTTTTTCATCTTTAAATACATATCCAGTTGAGTTTTTTGTTTTTTTAATCTCTATTTTCAAGTAAATAGCTTTTCTTACTCTTTTCTAACCATATCCAGTTAACTTGATAACTTTAAGATTCGTTAGAAAACATGGCTTTTTACTTCTGATAAAGGATGGCAATTCTATTGCTTCACATTGCTGGTTTACCATTATCATCAATGATGTTTTTTTTATAATGCAAGTTTTATGGACTTCTTTTTATTGGTTTTTTAATTTAAAAAAAAAAAATCTGAAGAGATTACTATGTTATGGATAGTTGGCTAAGATCAAATGTCTTTATTGTTTACAACAGAAAAAAAAAATATTGTAAGGCATTCATTTACCTTCTGGTCTTGTTTTCACACAACGTTTTTGGAATAAAAGAAATATTATTTTTTGCTTGTTTATAAAATATTTTTGATCATTTTCACATATTAATCGGTTGATAATTATTTAAAACAAAAAGAATACACATGTACATTTTCAATTTATTCATTTACCTTTTATTTTTTAGAAATAGAAGATTTGACCGTAATATAAGCAAAGAAAATCTCAGCATGTATGATGTCATCTATCAGAATTGACATGGTGTTAAAATCTTTCCAAATATTATATAAAGTAAATATCAGATTTGAAACAAGAATTTGATAGATTTATTGTAAATACACATTCATTTGTTCATATTTCGAAAAGAAAAAAGAATTTGTTCACTTTCTGAAAAAGTGTTTACACTACAAGTCAGTTTTTAAATGTTTAAAAAGATTAAAAGAAAAAGAAATCCATGTCCAATTTATTAGTGAGTTTTAGTATAAAATAAAGATTTTATACAGAAGTGAAAAGTTGAGCATTTTCAAAAACTTTGGTGAAACAATAGAAATTTCAGAATTTGAAAGGGTTTTAATATTATTCATTATAATTCAAATCCTTATTTTCAAAACTTAAATCTTTTTTTTTCTTTCTAATCGTTCAAAATCTACATTTTAAATAAAACATTTTTTTTTATTTTTTTTTTTAAAAAAAAAATTTAGTTTTAGTGGACTATAAAATAACATTATATTCTTATAAGAAGCTTGTTTAATAAAACATAAAATTCTCCATAGTGCCACTCAGAGCCAACCAGAAGGCTTGTGTTAGCATAAAAAATAGTGATCATTTGATATTTAGTGGTTTAAATTTTGTTTAATCATTGCAGTTTTCATTCAAATTTTTTTTTTTTTTTTTCCATCAATGTACAAAATATTTAAAAGTATTATTTTTTTATATACTTTTATGCCTAACTACCTCTTAATTTTTTTCTTTTATAGGTTTTTATATACAATTTTTGTAATATTCATCCCCCTTCCATTCTATATCTTTTTAAATATTCAACGAAGCAGTTACCAAATTACCATTTATTTCTGTTTTCATTCTGACTGCAAATATTTTTCAGATAAAATCATATATAAGTTATTATAAATATATGAATTCAAAACTAAAGAATTTATTAGAGTGCTTATGAGAATGAATTAATCTTTTTAAAATTCTCACTTTTCATCCATTTCTTCAGAAGAATCATAATATTAAAAAAATTTAGTGGTCATTCTTCACTTATTTTTTCAAAGTCTTCGTCATTTTTAATAATAGGAATTATATCATTTTCTATATATATAAAGAATGAAAACAAGAAAATAAAAGCTATAGGTCTTTTTATATACAATTTTTTTAATATTTACCCTCTTCCATTCTATGTCTTATTAGAATATTCAACAAAGCTGTTACCAAATTACCATTCATTGCAAAGATTTTCTTTGTAATTAAAAAAATTGAAAAAATAATAAAAGTTATAGTAGACATAATGTCTAATATTTACTAGTTATTGTCTTTTTTTCATTATTCCTCTTATTTTTAAATACTTGTCATCATATCTTCTCTAACTTTTATTGTGTTTTTCTTTCATTAATACCCCCCTCCCCTTCCACTAAATCTTTTTTGATTGCCCCAAAGATAAAGTCTTTTTTAGTTCTTTTGAACAACTCTTTAAATATTCTCATATTTTCAATATTGTCTTTTTAATTTTTAATTCCTGTTTTATTCGTGTGATTCATTTTTTAATAGTCATTCATTAGAATAAAGATTATCCACTTAATGAATAATATTTCTGTAGTGTAATTTTTACTATACCGCTCTCACGCAAAGTAGAGACTGATTTCTATTCGCTTTTAATCACAAACATATGATCAAAGATGTGAAAAGGATGTATGATCTCCAAGATGCACATTTCACACTAGTTCAGCACTCATCGGTTGGGCCATGTGCATCTTTAGGATCATACGTCTTTTTCATGTGTTTTTGGTCATATGTTTATGATTACTCACACCTTTCCTCAACTTGTTAAAAGTGGATAGAAATCAGCCCCTACCTTGTATAAGAATGGTACAGTAAAAATTATACTACAAAAATTGTTTATTTTACTATATCTCTATTTTTAACCATTCTTATTCAACTTTATAAATTTCATTTTATTAGTGACAAGTTTAAATAGTCATATTTTTAATAAATTAAACTTTTTATCTGAAGACCAATTGAATTTACAAAAAATATAAACACACATTTCATGGAAATTTTTTTTGAAAGGTATAATTTTGAAAGAAAAAATATTGATTGGAAAGAGAAGTATGCTTTAAGAAAATTATATATGATTAAAAGATATATATATAATCATCATAATTTTTCACTTATTCATCGACTGCAGGATGAAGGTTTTTCCAAGTTATCAAGTGATATTTTAGTTAAGAGCTATCAGGCAAGTGAGAAGAAAGACCATAGACTCAGAAGTTAAAAAAACCAATAAACTCACCATTCTGGTTGAAGTAAAAAAAAACAATAAATTCACCACTCTGGCTTATGTGTGTTGATGAGCAGCCTATCAATGTTCATATACTATATCAATAATCATTCAGTAATAATAACTTCAATGACAAGAACTTATTTATGGAAAGGACATTAGGAATTTGCCTTTCTCGGTTCCTTAAAGCCTCTAAGAGGAATCAAAGAATCTTCTTTCAGTTAACAGCAAATTCCTTTATGCAGTCATAATATATAATATTAAATAAATTTTTTTTATTAAAGAAATAAGTTAGAGACCTTTTGTTTGATAATAGATGAAATTAGAATTGAAGGTAAGAAGATTAATTTTAATAGAATTGCTACTATTTCATTCATAGCAAGATCTCAACTAAATATTAAAATATAATTTGATTTTCATTTTTTTAAGCCAATAAACATCACATGACTACCACCTCTTTCAAAGGACTTTATTATACTATGAAAAAAAAGGTAGTTATCTATTTGGACCACCTATGGAGTTGAGGCAGTACAACTCTAGTTACAAGTATTGAAAGAGTCCAAAGGTGATTTACAGAAATTATTATTTATATCTGTACTTATGAATAACTGTTTCCTGTGACCACCTGTAGCAATACAGAAAAACTGGGTGATTTAACTCTGGTTAAACGCAATGTATGGGTAAGAGAACAAATAGGTGTTACTGACCTCATTGAAAAAATTAAAAGATTGAAGTGGAGTTGGGCTGGACATATTGTTAGAAGAGATGATAATAGATGGACAATTGAAATTTTAAACTGGATTCCAAGAGATTGTAAAAGACCCAGAAAGAGACCACATGTGAGATGGATGGATGAAATAAGAAAGTGTGCAGGGGTGATGTGGAGAAGCTAAAGATCGGAGAAGATGGTTTAAACTTGGAGAGACCTTCATCCTGCAGTGGATTGATAATGGTTGATAATGATGATGATGATGACAAGTATTGAAAGAGTTTACAGGCGATTTATGGAGATTATTATTTATATCTGTAGTTGTGAATAACTGTTGCCTTGATATGTGTTTCACAGAATGAACAAACAAATTTGAATCTTTTTGTGTTTGGAGGTAACAGTGTCATGTTACAGGTTCCAATTTAGATGTATTAGTTCCCTGGTTTGGGATAAGTGTTTACATCAGTTATTTTACTAACTCTTTTTTTTATTGCTTTTAGCTTGTTGATATGTGGGATTATTGTTGTATGTGTAAATGCATATTGTGCATCAAAAAGTATATAATATGAATGTGTTAGTTAGAATGCTTGCAAAGCATCCCTTTTCAATGGGTTTAGAATATGATTGATATTTAAGTCAACGATTTTTACTATAAGTAAGATTGCAAATATTGTCTAGCTTTGAACAAGAATGGGAAATCTGGTGCTGTATTTCTGCTATCTTCTGACACAGCACACATGAATCTTTTGCATTTTAATGGTTTCTTTTAAATGTTAGACAAAGTAGAGTAGGTAGAAGTTTAGTTTCAGTAGGAAGTCAAAGTACTTTGGTTCTAGTGACCAGTGTCTATATTTTTGGCATAAGTCTAGTTTTTGGGAATTATTGAGAGATAAGTCTATAGATCTTCCAGTATATGTATTAATTTTCAGTAAACCAGAACTGCAGTGATAGAATATCGAGTAAAGACCCAATCTAAGGCTTCCAATAGCCATTATGAGGAGTTGGCCAGTTGGTTGGTGTGATTTTGAAAGCATGAATGAGACTTGAAAAATTCTTGTCAATTGCAGAGATTGCATTGAGAGTTTTTTGTACTCTAAATACATGATGGTTATATAGTTCAAGTTAATTGTCTGTCAAGGGGCATTGGAGTTTTTTAGTTGAAATCACTATTTTTTTTTATTTCAGAGCAACTATTTGTACGGAGTATATACTCATCTGATAAATTTTTTTGAGAAAATTATAATAGAATTACAGTATGTAACTCTGGTAAGGGCTAGTAAGTTTTGCACAAAATGATAGACTTTTGAAAGTGACTGAATGATGTGCTTGCTGAGATAAAAGAGAAGACCAAGCGCCGTTCTTTTGAATATTTTCTTTATACCATTTGAGTAATTTTACCAGGCATAGCATTTTTCCATATGAAGTTTGAATTGATTAGTGAAATCAGTGATAATGATGAGTAGTAATATTTGGCTTTTGGTGGTTAAGAAAATGGAGAGATCATTCATGGAGGCAATGCATGTGATATTTGTATTTAACTATGATATTGTTATTTCTATTAATTGATTTTCAGTTGCTTTGATTAAATGGCTAATACAGAGAGTAATTAAGAACTAAACTAGGAGCTCCTCTTGGAGAATGGAGCAATATGGAATAATTGGAGATGGGAGAAGGTGTTTTTTCATTGAGTGTTATATATATTTCTCTGCTTAGCAAAATGTTGATTAAAAGATTCAATTAAGTTTTGGGAATTTTGGTTTCTGTGAGCAAGCTAATTAATTTAACTATGGATACTGAGTCAAAGGTAGATTTGATATCCAGTTGTACTACTATTGAGCTGTATTTTTTTTTTCATTCTTACTGTATTTATAACTGTTTTAAAGAGGAAGGCTGCTTGAGTGATAGACGACCCATTTTTTGCAAATTGTAATTAGATATCTATTTTAGTTTTTAGTACAGATTTTAGGGTTTTTATGCCAGAAGGTAAGTATTATTCTCTAGGTTAATTCACTTTTCTGCTTTTTCAAAAAAGGTATTAAAATGATTGGACAACCCTTGAATTCTTTTTTTTTTTTTTCAACAGGAAGTTGGCTGAATTTGTTAGATACTGGGTTGTAAAGTAGTTTAAATGCAAAAAAACTGCTTGTGTGAAACCATGTATACCTGGGTGTGATATGAATTTGGTATTATGCTTATTTTTTGGGTGAACTCAGTAGCTGTGAATATGTTCTTCAGAGATGCCTAGGAATTGAGGTGAAGCATTGAAAGTTTTTCCTTTTTGTAATTTGTCTTTGAAGTAGAAAAAAAAACTGACTCAAGCTTATTCCTACTTAGGGTTTATCTTGAAGTTTGAGAGCAGTGAAGATGCATATTATTGATGTTTGACTGAAGATCCATCTGATATATTGCCTTGACTAAGAATGCATTTGACTTCCCTTTTCTTTTTGGATGGCTAGATATTTTTTGATTGCAGACTTACCTAATTTATATGCATTTTTCAACACTTGGACCCTTTGACAATTTTCTTCAGTGGGTAATGTGGGGGTGATTGATTTATGGAGCTTGTCCATGAGAATAAGAAATCTTGTGGGATAAGAGGTGATACAATTGACAGTGAGGGATATTGTGTTTGTAAAGGCTAACCACCTTTGAGCTGGGGATATTTGAAGATTTATGATTGAAAATATATATTTTTGAGTGTAGAGGCTCTGGTATCTGTGATGGAAATGGTGTACGCATAATTTTCGCTGTATTAATGAAGTTTAATTCAAGAGTCACAATGAATGCAGCATGATCAAAAATAGGTGAAATTTTTGAGTGAGAGGTTAATTAAATGATGTAAGTCAGGAATATAATATCAGATCAATTGATGATGAGTCCTTGCCACTGGTAAAGGAAATGGAGCTATATGGGAGAAAGACTTTGCTTCTCATTAATGGAAATGCTAAGGTATATAATCATTTGCTAATAAACTTATCATTAGACATATTGAAATTCCCTAGCAGTAAGATAATAGGATGAGGCTGGAAACATTGCATTTAAAATTGGAATGATTATACTGTTTTGTGACAGATGTTTACAATAAGTATATGTATGTAGATAAGTAGTATCTTAAATGATGTAAATGAGTTCTTTTTATTTATTATAATACCTGTTCCAGCTGAGGGTATGTATAAAACTGTCCAGAAAATGACAAACCTTTTTTTTTAGCTAGATTAATTCCTCGAGTTTATTGGTGAGCCACTGTAAATTTTGGTTTCTATTAGAGTGAATAAATGTGGTTGGATGATATCAAGCCACCTCTCCAGCTGCTAAATTTTACCTACAGAGTTTAGCTTTCTAACATTAAAAGCTATTTTATATAAATTTACTTAATGTGTATATGAAACAATGTAATTACCCAAGTTTAGTTTTAATATGCATAGGGAAAGCTGATGTCTCCTGGTATTGTAACAAGTTGCTAAGGTGAATTTGACCTAAGTTTGTGTACAGCTTCTCATCACAAGTTTAGTTAGCCTTTGTGCTGATTTCTGAGGTCTTAATTATTTTGAGGACAATGTATACGTGACACACCTATTCTATGTGGCTAGGATCTTTTTCTGTGGAAAGATTATAGTCTAGTTCTTCAATAGTACTGCCAGTTTTATCTTTTTTAATATTGTCAGTATCGAAAATTAAATCATTTTTTTCTATTTCCAGGTCAGACATTTTCTGCCCTCTTTTTTCTTGGCTGTCGACATAGTTTCCCTTTTCTTTGAGGAGTGCTGATTTCAAATGGACGTGTGCTGTTGCTGAGAATGACCATTATGTTTGGAACTGTTTTGTTTATGATAGTGGGGTATTCTGTATTGATTATTCAGTTATCTATAGTAGGTTTATTAATATTGTTTAATTCTGTGATAATGTTAAGCATATTTTGTGTTTGTATTAAACAGTAGAGTTTGGGCAATTTGCTATTAAGATGCTTTCATTCTTTGCAATGGAAGCACTTTGGTTTTAATTCATGGATTGTTAGAAAAAGTATTGCTTCTTGATCAATGATTTGTGAAGGTATGTCTGCTGGGTTAACATTTTTTTTTGTAGCTTCAGTTTGAAACTTAATGCCATTACTATAGACAGGGACAGATCTGTTGTTTAGTAAAACAGGTTGCAAATCAATCACTGTTCCAAATGAAGACCTCATTTTAATAAAATATTCTATGGCATAATCTAGATAGGTGTTTTTTTAATATCCCTGTAAAAATATTATTTCTGTTTGGGTTTATTTAGTTGTCTAATGTTTTTTATATTTCTTTAAAATTATTTTTTGGTTCTTCACTTTTAAATTCCAGAATTAAGTACTGGAATTGGGTAATTTGCAATACACGAGAATGAATCTCGCACATTTATTTTGCTTAGTAGATTATAGAGTAGCTCTTTAGGGGATTTATATAAAGAACAAAACCTGTCTGTACCTGCTTCTAATGATCAGTTAGTGAAGAAGAACTGCTTGAAAGAAAAGTACAGATTCTTTGGGATGATGTAGTTGAATAGCTCTGTTAACTTTTGTAGACTTCTCATCTGTTCAATCCTCTTGCATTTTGGCTGTTGGGGTCTCTAAATTGTTGGAAAATAATCTAGTTTTAAAATATCACCCTTGATGGATCAGTGAAATCTGGAATCGAGATTACTGTGGAAAATGCTTTGACTTTTGATGGTTGATTCACTCTAAGCTGGAAGTTTTTGGTATATGAAATCTTGTTGCTATCAATTGTGCTGCTATAGTTACTGATGGATTGTAGGAACTTTCCAACTGGAGAATTTTTTTTTTCCCTGTTACCATTAATTACAAATTTCAATTCTTATATTTAATGTGGGTTTATAATTAAAGTGAAGTAAGTTTTATGGTAAAGGTAATGCTGCTTGCATCAATGATTTTTTACATATGTCAAATCAAATCTTGCCACATCTGCATTAAAGTGAAAGGCTGAATATAATATTTCCATTTGACCAAATATTTTTTCTTCTTAGAATCCACCATTAATTAAAATTGTTCAAACTTATTAATTAGTGATTTAGCCAAATTATAATTAAAATGATTTTAACAATGTATAAATTTGATACTATGTAAATTTTGAATGTCTCACTGGTGGATGTTAGATCATTTTTTACATTGCTCATGTGTTGGAAAAAAAATTATAAAATAATTTTTTAAATCTAATTATATAGGTGTTTATATATATTGTTTCAGCATCAGTTCAAAGGGCTGCAGATGAGGAACAAACTTTGAAATTAGAACTCAGGAAGCAAGTTCCAGCATCCCAACTGAATTCTGTAAGTGATCAATCATTTTTATTTATAATGTAGTTGCTGATGTCAGCTTGTTTGAACTCATTATATTCTTTTTTTTTTTTAACTAAACAATATGCCAAAACTTTCTTTAACATAATTAAATGAAGCTTTACATACATACTTTGTTAATAAATTCTCTTTCCAAAGGCTGATTGAATAACTAGGCAATAGAATGGTCAATTCATAGTACTCAATCATTGTCAATAATAATTTAACCAGTCAATAAATTTTGATATTTTTTTAATGAGATGCAGCACTTTATCCATTTGTTATCTTCAATTGAATACTTCATTTATTGATTGATTTTAGCTTATTGTGAATACTTTATAGCAAATGAAAAAAGCCTTCATAATATTCTATTTGATCAAACAGGGAACTGCATAGCTTTTTTTTTAAAGGAACTGGAACAGTAGCAAATTTAGATAACAAATTGTATTAATTCTTTTCATTTCACAGAAACAAAGTACTGCCTATATTTCTTCTTGTCAGATTAACATTTTAACTACTTAGATTTTAAATTGGTAATTTTTAAATTAAGCCATGTGAATTACTGAGATAATAATAATTTAGATTTTTTTTTTTTTAATGCAACCTTTTTCATAATTATATTAATCTATCGTCACACCCATTTAGTCCAGCCAAAAATTAACAAAAAATTTGATTATTGTAAAATTACCTAAACAGTTGGAATGTAAGCTAGAATTTACCGAAATCATGATTTTCAATACACAAATGATGTAAAATAGCCATATACCATTTTAACATTGCCTTTGATGCATATGATTATTATTGATTAATATTATGAAAACTATTTTTCTAAATATTTAACAAGCACTGTAAAAATATAAGGACAGCATTCTTTTTAGAGTAAAATTTTTTTAACAGGGAATTTGATATAGTGCAGTAGTATGTAATCTATTTCTATTTGTAAGACTTTGTTTTAGAATTTTTACCATAATTCTAAAACTTTTAGACTAATTATAAAATATAATGAAACACATAATTTAGAAAATAATTTTAATACATTTACACAATTTACATTTATATAGATATATATAATTTTATGTGTACAGATTTTTTTTTTTTTTAACAAATTAGAATAAATTTAATAATTATGATAAAACCTATGCTTCTATACAATTCATGCCTGCTTTTATGTTTGAAATTGTATCAGATAGTCTTAAATCATTATGTGGATCTAATCATGATTGACATTTTACTTTAATAGCAACCCAATTTTTAGAAGCCAATTTTATGTAAGAATGTTAATGCAAATTGAATTAAAACTTTTTGCTGTCTATTCTGAATAATCAAAACTCCAATCACCTAATGAAATTTCTGACAAATCGGTGATTTAAATTGAGTGCAACATTTCAGCACTCAAAAAGTCACTTAACTGTTGGGGGCTTTTCCCCCATTTAAAGCAATGTAAGAATTAAAAATATCATAAATATTAGTATTCAAGGGAAGTAATCAAAATATGTAATTATCAATCAGTATGGTAAAAAAAATAAACTAAATATTGTAATAAAGAATTTAAAAGCATAAGCAGAACAAGCTATATTTCCATCAAGTTTTGAATTAAGTGTTCGATCCACTTGAATTAATCCAGGAGTGTTGTAAGTTAAATGGTGGGTAAACACAATTTGCACACAGTGCAGCTAATGCTAGGTTAAATTAGTTCAAATGTTATTTTGTTTTATAAGACATAAATGTAGCATTTGTTTTAAAATTAATAGTTTTTCCAAATTTTAATTATTGACAGGTTAATATAAAAATAAGATGCATTATTATATTTATATTTTTATTATAGTTTTCCGAAGGTTTGTGATATGTGTTCTATTACTAATAGTTGAATGTATTTGGAATATAAGTTAAATTTTTCGAAAGACAGTTCAATATATAAATACAATTATTATATTTTTGCTTTTAAAAAAGCTTATTTTTTATTGTTATGTATAATTTTTTTGAGAATTTCACATTCTCTCTGAATTTTGTGACCTATCAAGTATCACAACCTATTGATTGCACATCACTATTTATAGTAGAATTAGTACTGTATTCGAACTCATATTACTTTAGTCATGGGTTTGAATGACAATACAAACATACATACTTAACTAAATAAAGAGACCACTAGAGCAAAATAATTTGAAAGACTTATTAATATAAATATTTAACATTATTATTAACAGAAGCATACAAAGTAAATATATATTTTATTTATAATTTAACTCACATTACTTACACTAACAGTTTCGCCCCAAGGCTTGCTTTAAATTATAATTTAGACTGAGGATCTTTGTCCAGGTTGTAGCTAGTGTAATGTATCCATCCTGTGAGAGGAACAACAGGGACAAACAACATACAATAAATTGCTTAGTTTCGCAAATAAACAACCAATATGAAAATTACTAAATACTAAGATTTATTTAGTCAATTAAATGTTTACATTAGTTTAACTTAACCCTACATAGAGCCCTGAAGGCGTACTAAATAATAAAAGATCGGGAGAATCCGTTATATTTATCCTAGTCGGACTTTTGAACTTTCACATCCCATAATCTGGGTTTTTCTCCCTCGTAGGTTCTGATCAGCAAAATAAAAGTCTTAGCTCTGATCTCAATCAGGGAACAACAGCAAAAGAACGCATGCCCCTCTCCTACACAGTTTATATAGTCCCGCCTGTTTTCTTATCAGTTCCTTTTAATCTCTGCTTCTTGTTTAATTAAACATGCCTTTTTATTTCTGTACTTATCTTTTTCAATTACCATATTATTGCTTTTCACAATATTATAATTATTTCCATTTTACATATTATTAAAGTTTGAATTTCTAAATATTTCTATTTACACAAAATTTGAATTTCTAAATATTTCTATTTACACAAATTTAAGTTTAACATATATATCTCTCTACTTCTGGAGTAATATTTATAAAAGTTATATTTATTTCACCATTAAACACAACAGCTAGGTATTGAAACTTGTCCAAGTCATAGTTCCTGGGTTGGTTCTATGTTTCCAAATTAGCCTCTGATGCTTGGATAAATTTCATTATCATTTATAAGTTTTGAAATCGATCTCAGAAATTTTTAAAGTTTTTATTTTTAGATTATCATCCAGGAATAATGAATATGTTATGTAATTATTACTTCTCCTGTGTTATCCCAGAAGGTTTAAATTATCTATATTTAGATTATTTACTAGATGATAAATGGTTTGGAAGTCACTGTTTTTTCTCCCAGTTAGAAAAGTCTGCAACACTTATATAATTGTAATTTATTTTAAAAAAATATTTTTTTTTAATAAAATTTATCCATATATATATTTAAACACGCACTAACACAATATCTTATTTTTTATTAATATGATCATTTCAATATCCCCTCTTACTCTAGAGAACTACGTTTTTCTCTAGAAACCCATCAATAATCTTTTAAATAAACAAGTGGGCATCTTTTATGCCACTTTCATTTTCTGGTGATTTAGTTGGAGAATCTAATTTTTTTTCTGCACCTTATTTATTCGTTTCATTAACTACTCTACTTGGACAGTTTGTGTTACTTCCATTTGGCAGTCCGACTTCATTTAGTAGTATGGCATCCATCCAGTTTTTCCGGATGTGATTAATATAATAGTGAAAACAAATTCCTGAAGCTGTTTAAATCTCAACAATCTGGTCTGAAAATATTTTTGACATTTTTCCTTCAATCCATAATTTTTGGGAATTGTTTCGAACCCAGACTTGATCTTCAACGTTGTAAATATTTTTTGTTTTCTTAAATTCTTGCACTTTTTTTTCTGGGACAAATATGGGCAATTTACTTTCCAATTTTCTGCCCATAATTATCTCTGCGCTTAACTGTGGATATAGAATCGTGAAATTTATTGCCTCATGTATTATTACGGTTTATTTTATTTAAAGTTTGTTTTAATTGTTGAATATAGCATTGTATAATTTATTGCCTCTTACATATTATTACAATTTATTTTATTTAAAGTTTGTTTTAGTTGCTGAATTGCTTTTTCAACAATTCCATTTGATTGAGGATGACATGGTGATGTATAGACATGATTCATACCCCATTCGATTGAAAATGCTTCAAATTTGGCAGAATTGTGTACCATTATCTGATACTAGAATTTCTGGTGAACCATGGCTTGCAAAAATTTCTTTTAAGATTCGTATAGTTTTTCTGAACTAATGTTTGCTGATAGTTTATATTCTACTCATTTTAAAATAGCATCTACTAACACTAAAAATTTGGCCCTTAAAAGGTTCTGCATGATCTTTATGCACTCTGTTCCATGTTTGTCAGTGTTTGACCATGGATAACATTTTTTGGGCAGCACATTTGCATAGATTGACATGGTTCACACCTGTCAATAAAATGTCTTAATTTTTGCACCTGTGCTAGTCCACCACAGGTAGTTGTGAGTGGTAGTTCTAGCTCTAACTACGCCTGGATGACCATTGTGAAGTATTTCCAAAACTTTGGCAAGGCCCTATAGAAGGATCAACACTTTATCACTGACTATTATACAGTCCTTATTAATTGATAACTGAGTTTGTAAGTTCCACAAATCCTTTTGGAGATCTCCAAGACATTTACTGAGCCATCCATCCTTAATGCAACTTGTAAGTGTTTGGTAACCCATATTGATTTTAGTTCATTTTGCAATAGTTTTACAATTGATTGATTCCGGTTTTCATTAGTCCACATAATTTACATAAACATCGTTATCGGCTTCTTTTGTATCTGCCACATGAGACATTGCATCAGCATATTTTGATTTCCTTTTTTAAAATGAAGCTGGTAATCATAAGCTTAATAAAAAATTATATCAGCGGACCATTCTAGAACGTAAATGATTTGGTGCTGCAAATAATGACAGAATTTTTTAAGCTCCTGTTACAATCACTAATGCTTCTTTGTCCAATTGGCTATAAGTTCTAGCCGTCTTTGTCATTTTTCGGAACATGAAAGCTATCTGGCATTCTCCATCTGAGAGATGACTTAACGCTATACAATTCTGTAATCCGACACCTTATCGAAATGCACTAATAATTTTCTAGTTGTTAAGGCTAACTTTATTTTATTAAAAGCACTCTGTTGCAATTCTTTCCAAACCCAGGGTTAATTTTTTTTTAAAATTAAATTATATAATGGAATAGCAACATGAGCTTTACTTTTTTTAAAAAGTTTTTGAAAAAAATTACTTGTCCTAGGAAAGTCTGCATTTCTTTTACATTATATGGCCTCTGGGCATTCTTAATTGCTTTAACTTTCTCTGAGTCAGGCTTTAGTTCTGATACCATAAAAATGTGATCCAGAAATTTATTTTCTTCTGTATTCTTAAATACATTTCTCAGAGTTCAGTTTTGCTCCAAAACTTAAGAGATGCTCACATACATTATTAACTTTATTTTCTAAAGATTCATCTGAATTAGTTGTGATTAAGATATCATCAAAATATGGCATAACTTCTTTCATTCTTCATAACAGCGGATCTATTTTCATCTGAAAATATTCAGAGCTGTTATAATTCCAAAAGGAAGATGATTACATTTAAACAAGCCTTTGTGAGTTGTAATCGTCACCAAGTTTGCAGTTTCTTCAGACATGGATATCTGGTGGAAAGCAATGTAAGTCTAGTTTTGAAAAAGGTTTTGTCCTGCCTAAATTAGCTAGCATTTTTCATACATTTAGGGCAGGGTACGGGCTTTTATGTATGACTTTGTTTATAGTTACCCTATAGTCCTTCCAAAGTACGAATTTGTCCATTGGGCTTTGTTGTGACAACTACAGCTGTGGCCCATACTGAAATTTCATCAAGCGTCAATGCTCTCTTTACAAAATTATCCAAAACTTTTTCAACTTTTGTTTTTTGTGCAAATGGTATTTTTTACAGCTTACAATAGATAGATTTTATGCCTTCCCGATGCCCTATCTCAACAGTTGCAGTCTTGATTATTTCCTGCTCATGTCCAAATAATTTAAGAAATTTTGTTTGCATTTCCTTCTCATTATTAATTTTGTTAATCGTGCAAATCTTTATATCTAGGAAGATAAACCATTGTCTATCTAATATAGGCTTTGGATTTCCTTTTATGACAAATAAATTTACCTTTTTCTACCTATTTATTTATTTTCAACCATTATTTTAACCACACCAGAAATGACAATGATATTTCCTTTGCATCATTTGCTTTAATGTTTATTTTAGCTAATTTAGCACACTTTTTCATTTCTTTGCTTATTCTAGCCCAATCCCTCAAGAGATATGGGGGATATTTCAGCCCCGTTTCTATTTTTATTGCTAAGAGTTTATTGCTTATTTGCACAGTCAGCATTTTTTTTGTGGACATTATTCCTGTTTTATTTTCAATGTTGTTTTTAGTATGGGAGATTTGAGCTAAATGACCTATTTTGCCACACTTTCTGAACCTCGCATTTTTTAAATGGAATTATTTGTTTTGGACCTTTTGTGTTAGATTTGTGAAATTCTTTCACCTGACTTAAAACCAACTCATGAGTAGTGCCTTTTTTGATGGTGTCGGCATAAGACAGGTTGAAATAACTAGTAATTGTTGTCGCAGTTGATCCACCCCAAAAAAACCATTCTCACTAGGCTTTCTCAAATAATTTCCATATGCTCAATTTTTTGCCAAGTCTCTTAAAGCAGTATTGTAATCCCTACATTTTTATCTCTTCACCTGGTGTTTATCACGTAAATGAAAAATAAAATGTTTAGAGGTTTCAAGACTAAAATGATTAGTCAAGTGTTTAAATAACTCTGTATACTGTAAAGTTTCAGGGTTTGTGGCTTCACAAAGGCGATTTGCTATTTCATTTAGTTTTGAGCTGCCAAAAAAGAAGTAATGCGGCAATTTTCATAACTTCATCTTTTGTATCATTTACAATGTGTAGATAGGCCACTCACATGGGTCTTAATATCAAATTCACCATGTTATTGGATGACTAATGATTAGCTTAACTTATTTTCTAAAATTTAACTTCAATTTTAACAAATACTTCCATATCGCTAATTTAAAATTAATGCTCTGTGGGCCCACTGGTTTACAACTGTGCTATCTCTCAAATTATTTCAGTTATAGGCTTGAATGAGAATATGAACAAACATACTTAACTAAATAAGGAGCCCATTAGAGCAAAATAATTTAAGAGACATTTTAATATAAATATTTAGCATTATTATTAGCAGAAACATACAAAGTAAATATACATTTCATTTACAATTTAACACATATTTCTTACACTAACAGTTTTGTTAAAGGCTTACTTTAAATTATAATTTAGACTGAAGTATCCAGCAACAAATCTGCAAATGCCTTATTTTGCCTTCAGCTGGGATGTAGCTGAGTATTGAGGCTTGTCCAATCATCGTGTTCTTGGGTTTCTTCATTTCCAAATTAGTCTCTGCTGCTCAGACAAATTTCACTATCATTTATAAGTTTTGAAATCGACTCCAGAAATTCTTAAAGTTTTTATTTTTAGATTATCATCTCCCACATATATATATAATCAGTGCTCATTTTTATATTAAGATAGCAAATCTTCAAACTTTAATGGAAATCTTCACCCTCCATTCTTCAGCCATCCAAACCATTGAAAATTTGATGATGGAATGCTCAAAGCCCTTGCTAATGCCAATATTATTATCATCATACCCAAGTTGACCTTAAGTCACTCTAACCCCTCACATATAAGACAATATATCCATTTTAAATACACAGAAGAGGAATGGTCTGAATATAGGCTTTGAATTAAAAGCACTCTAAATGTTGAACAATGGATCAAGTATAGAAGTAATCTGCTTATTCTTAAGATCTCTGGTGTTTATAAGCATACCTTTGTCAACATTGTTAATAATTCAGAGTGAAATTAATTTATCAGCCAGATGGAATATGGCACTAAAAAGTTATTAAACTCATAATCAATTAAACAAGATTGGAGATAACATCTCTCTTTTAACACCTTGATTGCAATAATTAAATAAAATTTAATATATAAATTTTAATAATCAAAAAAGCAAGTCATATGTATTGCATTTTTATGTAGATTTTAAACATAGCTCAATGTATATATAAACAAATGAAGTAAATCATCCTCCTCCATGCTATGAAATAAAAGCACTTTTAATATGGTAGAAAGATCTTGAAATAAATATGTTTGTGGGAAAAAAAATCAGTGCAGCAAGAGAATATGTGGGAAATTTTAAACTGTAAATTAAATGTGATAATGTTATAATTGTGGTATGTTGGAAGTTGTTTATTTTTTATTCCAATGTTAAATAAAGATGCAACTGATTTAATTTTTCCTCTTGCCTTGTCTTAAAATTAAAAATTGTGCCTTTTTCAAACTGATGTTGAGCATTACTATATTTCAATTATTATAGGCATAAATATTCATGTGGCTAATGTGTTGAAAAAATGTCTGCTATTGATTACTCAAATTGTTTAAGGTGTGCACATATTCTAATCATAATAGAGAAAGATAATTGATATTTATTTTTATTTAAAGAAGAGTGTGAATGACATAATAAAATAATTTTGATAGTGATTTTATAACCCTGAAATGGAAAAAAAAATCTCAAACATATAATTACATGTAAACTATCACTGGGAAAAGATTGGACAGGTTTTTTTTATGATTATTTCAATAAATATTAGCAAAGCATTTTGTTCATTTATTATCTATATTACTAAAATCAGGATTGTGTGATGTTTTTGAAATATGAAGCATAAAAATTAAGGTGATTCTATTTTACTTTTTCAATCTAAAAAAGTAAATCCGGCATTTTTAATTTTAGTCTATTTTAAAGTAAATAATGATTATTTATTTTTGTGAGTAATGTGATATATCTTTTTAAAGCTTTGTGCATCAGATTTAAGAGAAGAATTTGAAAATCTACTTATTGAATTATGATAAATTGGTACTTTAAATTTTATTTAATTGATTTATATATATATATCTGATAATTATTTAATACCTACCTTTTTCAGTTTAATAATTAAATGTACTTTGTAACTGAAAACTTAACAAGAAATTTTGGAACTTTTCATTTCATCATTATTTTATTTCTCTTATAGATTATTTGATCCATATGCAGTGCTTTGTTGGTCCTCTATAAGCCTGTCTAATTTCATTGATTGAGTAAAGTTTTGATAAACATTTAAATTTTCTCATTGAGTATTAATTGAAACTAATTAATATTGGATCATTATAATATATTCTCAAATATTAGAGAAAATACTATTTTTATTTTCACAAAATTGATGTTGAAACAAAGTTATAATATATTTAGAGTGATATATATCTTTGTATAATATTAGATTTCTTTTTTTTTTTTTAATATAATTACCATCTCCAATTTTAAATATATCATTTGTAGATTTACTTCTTTATTTTGCTTGTAAATTTATAACAAGATTAAATTACAGATTTTTTTAAGAATTCTTTTCTTCTTTTTTTTTTAAATTAAAAATATATATATTAATTCTTTTGCATGGTAATAACGTTTGTAATTTTATAATTGTGTAAATGAATTAAAAATGTACTTAGCTTTATTGAATGGATATAAGAAGAGTAGAATTGAAATTAATATCAATTAATTTGAGTCAGTTATAAAATTTTATTTTTACTTTCTTTTAATAGGTTGAAAATATAGAAAATTTGATTAAGCAGAAGACTCTAGAAAAAGAAAAACTTCTTAATGCACCTCGGCGAAAGTGCACTCTTCCATCTGCTGCTCATGATCCTGATACCTTAGGCAAAGTAAGTTTATTACAGATATTAAAATTATTATAAGAGCATCGTAATGTAAATAATACTTTTGGTTGTTTTACAATAGCGTGTTGAAACCGTCGGAGGGCGGGCTTTGTTTGTAAACAAAGATAAATATAATGTTTATGGAGCCGCCACCGGGTTTGTTTATTATCACATTTCAAAGTAAAGTAATATCAAATAAATTTTGGAATACGCAACAACAACAAAAAGAAAAAAAAAATATGCAGAAATCAAAAAATTGAAATTAAAAAAGTACTTATTTTATTTTTTTGTTATTTTTTTCATTACTTATATTGGGGGGGGTTTATATGTATGTTTTTGATTTTGTTGATCACATTTAACCAAAACTACTATCTATCAAATAAAATTTTTAGAATGAAAACAAAAAAAAAGGATACATCAATCGAAATGAATTTTAAAAAGTAGTTACTTTTTATTCTTTCTCATTACTTACATTTTTTTTGGCGGCGGTCAGGTATTCTATGACAAAATCAGCTTCTTTTCTTTTTTATATTTTTGTTGTTTTATAATAAATTACAAATACCAAATCGATTTCCATTTAACGGTACCAAACATTTACAACAAAAAGGTCCAACTTTGGGAAGGGGGGTGGAGGTGGGTGGTTACAATTCCTAAGCGAACGTAACGCTCCAACTTGAAGGTTGACCAACTTTTCCCCGTAATTACCAAAAACCACGTAAATATATTTATGGCAATTAAAAGCAACTTTTAGGGCTGTTCAGGAACAGCGCGCATGCAGCTTCAAAGCTCTTTTGTTTGATAACCCTTCCAGCAGCAGCAGTCAGAGAATCTTTGACATTCGCAGCAAGTTTTCCGATTTCAGCCATTCGATGAAGCTTGCCGCTGTTCTCGCAGAAACAGGACTTAGAGCGTCATTTCATTCGAATCATGCTTGAACCTATACTTGCCGAATTTTTTGAGCATGAAATGGGGGGGGCTAGGGAAGCATGGGACTCTGCTGATAATTGTTAGTAGACATTCCTAAAAGATGGCAGATAGAGGGGGAGGTGGTCTTAATGAATATTAAAATAGTTTTCACAATCGAAATTTCAGACACCCTCACCCGATACTGTAGCCAAAAGAGAAATGTGATCGCACATCGAAAATGCTTAGCACAAATCTGAGCTGTAAGCTGACACGATAGCTTCTGCGGCAGATTTAATGTCATGTTTCTGTGCATTAGCGTAGAAATAGACATTAGTAGCCATCCCGTACCCAACGGACTATTTCTAGGCTTACACATTAGAAATAGAATGTTTGCTAGCGGTGGTAGGCCGCCTAAATGGCATATTTCTGTGCGCTATCACAGAAATAATGCCCTCCGGCGGTTTCAACACACTATTGTAAAACAACCATACTTTTTATTATGCCATTTATATATGCAAATCAAAGAATATTTTTTTAATTGTCAGCATTTTGTTCAAACTCTTGGATGATAAGTTTTTATCTACTAAATGAATTTGATACCAGTTTAATAAGTTTAGCAAATAGAGAATTATAATTTTAAATATTAATTACTGTTGATTAGAAACAACATCTACAATTAATATATAATAATTACTAATTAAGTTGATATTTCAGAAGCATAGCGTAATAATTTATCATGTTCTTTTATCATAATAAGAAAAGATTTATTATGTATTAGATTTTTTCACAAATGCTTTAAAAGATTTACATGTAATACAAAATTGTCTTATGTACAAATGCCTTTATATGTAAGAAATCAAATAGAAATGGATAAACTTATTTTATATTTTAAAGATAGATATGCTATCAGATAGTATTTTCATAAAATGAAATCAATCTCGATAATCAAAATATTGAGAGTGATAAGTAAAAGCTCATAACATAGTTTGACTAACAAATTGTCATATTGAATTGAAAAAGAAAACTTTATTCCCAGCAAGCTATTATAAAAAGTAAAAATGAAAATAATAGTGATGTTAATGTCCTTCTTCCACATCATTTCTTATAACTGTTGATTTTTTTTTTTCCAACTACAAAAATCTTTTAATGTTGATGGAAGAATTACAAGTACATCTAAGAAAAAAAAGATAACAACTGGATTATTAAAGATATGATTTTAAATTTAAATGAGAATTTAAAAAAGTAATCTGTTTTATTAAAGTTAATAAATTTAGGAAGATAGCTTTGGTGTAATGCATTGACTATTATATTTTTTGGCATGATCGGTGCATTAAATATAGAACACTTAATCCTAACTTTTTTGTAACTGTTTAAACTTGAAATATATATATACACACACATTAATATATATAATTTATATTCGATGAGAGTATATAGATGACCAATAAATAATACTGGAATAAATTTTCAAAAATTGCTAAACCTGACTTTGATTGCAGAATATATTTAAGCAAATAAAAGAATTTAGATGTAAACATAAAAATGATAGAAAATTTCTTGCTATTATAAAACCATGAATTGGTATGCCCTATATTCCTAATTGACATAGAAAAATAGTTACTATTAGGAATAAGGAATTTAATACTGGTTTATGATATTCTTTATCTTTCAAAAAACATTAATAATTCTAAGGATAAGCTTGAGAATTATGATAAAACATAGTTGTTTTATGCATTGGATTTTCAGATTTATAATACTAGATATTTTATAATAAAACTAAAAAAAATAATGCCTGTAATTCTCCATTTTTTGAATATAATAAAGTAATGGTCATTTGTTTAAATCTGGTAATGCCAAAATTATTTGACTGCAAAAAAATATTAAAAAACATAAAAGTTTGGCATATAATTAATTAAAAAAAAATTTCTGGTATTTCAATTTATGATCGGTTTTGTTGTTTATTTTTTTAAAAAAACCTGTTAATGTGATATATATATTTAGGTTTATTAAAATAAATTATAGTCTTGTTTTGGCAAAGGTGCTCAATATATCAGGTTTTTTTTTTAAATTTACTATCATTTTTTATTTTTAGCCATATATATTGTTGTTTTACTACTATTATAGTTGAATCTCTCAAAAGAATATACTATTATATATTTATACGTATTTTCTTAGCATATGACATTTACATTTCTAATGAAAGCTTTTTTTCTTAATTTTAAATATCTTGTATTTCAACTGTACTGTTTTATAAATAATGTAATTATAATTAAATTATTTAATTGATAGTATTGTGTTTTAAATAACACTCCATTATTGTATATTTTTGGATTGTACAACTGATAAAAAAAAATAAATGTAACTATCACAGTATTAAATAGAATCATTTATTAAATGTGTAATTTTTCCAGATTTTAATACACTCAAAATAATAATAATATAAACTTGTTTAATGAATATTATATTTAAGTCTATCTTAAATGCATATTTATATAGTAACTTTTTTTTTTTTTTTGATCATGAGTAAAAACCTACTGTAAAATAAGTTTTTTTCAAAAAAAGCAATATTTATTTGGGAAAATTGGGAAGGGGAGATGAAAATAAGTATTAGTTAACTTGTTTTTTTTTGGTTTAAATTAAGAAATATAATGAATTTGTTCTGTATGAAATTGTTTCTAAGTATATTTATTATTTTTTGTGTGTTTGTTATTTGAATTTATAATTTTACAATTATTTTTTATTTTACATTGTTTTATCTTTAGATTGGACATCTAGCTCAAGTTTTAGATGCTGATGTTGCTAGAGTGTTATCTTGGCATATGAAAAATGATATGGATTGCATTGTAACTTACACAGCTACAAAAGTAATAAATTAGTTTTGTTTTTTAATTTGTATATGTTTTTTGTTAATGGTTATGAAATTTCGTAAACTAAAGGTAAATCTAATTAACGTTATTATAATGAATTTGATATATAACATGGGGGTACTTTTTATTTTAACTATAAATATCTCAGTCTAATATTATTTTCATTAAATTTTAAACAGTTGACTGAAATATATAATTATAGCATTATTAATATAAACTTCTATATCCCAACAAACATTTTTTAACAAAACAAATTAATTAATTCTAGAATGGCATTCACCCTTTGTAGTTTACATTGAAAAATATGCATGCCAGAATTAAAGTTGCCATTTAATAAATAATTAAACAATAATAACAGAATATAAATTCAAATGTGTAAGTGCCAAAATACTTCTAAATTTGAAAGTTACATTTTAGCAAAAATTTAAATTGAACTTTTAAGAGAGGGAAGTTAGATCATTTTTTCTATTCATCTTGGATGACTGTCTATCAGTTGTAAGGCTTTTATACACTTTTTTTGATGAATGAATCCAGAGTTGACTGCTTTATTCTAGAGATTCTGAAGTAAAACAGCATAGTATTTTTAACCTAATTGAAGCAAAATCCATGTGATATTCTTTCTATAATTTGGATATTCCAATTAGAAAACACCTCAAGATCTATAATAGCAATAATCAACTTCTTAGAATTTGCCTTTTACATCAATGTCTCTACTTCAATTTATGGAAGGCTCCTTCTTGGTTTTACACTAACTTTTCCACATCCTCTTTTAGCTCATGTTCTTCCTTTAACTGTTGAAATTAACTTGGAATCATAGTATTCACAAATACTTCCAAGCTAAATTCAGAAACTTTAGTTGAAGTAGTCACACTTAGTATAGCACTTGCTATTGATTCTTTGAAATTTTTAGAATCACTTCATTAGAAAAAGGAACCTCAAATTAGTGAAATAATTTTTTTTTTTTTAAATTAGTAATCATAGCTGAAGGAAAATTTTAATGAACCTGAATTCATCTGATAATTTTTTCCCATTAACTAAGAATGTGAATTGGAATATTATCTAGGATCAAAGGAATTTTTTTCACGGAATACTCATGAATAGTTGGTCGAATACTTCAAAAAGTGACTCTGGCCACAAAATTCCAGTGTGATTTTTCTCCAGTGTTTTAAAAGCTCTGGAATTTTTTGAATAGTATATGGCACTGGTTTTATTTTCACCCTCATCTCAACATTTGAATAAAAGATTGATGTAAGATTGTTTTTTTTTAGCTTGGGACTGGTTATTGTGATCTCCTGTGTGATTTATGTTCTTCCTATTGTTCTCTTCATGAAAATCATTTTCATTACATTTAAACACTAGTTGTACAACAAAATCCTTGCTCCTTAATAATTTTTTTAAATTGTTTAGGATGTCTGCTAGCAGCCACATTACATTTTATGGTGCTAATGTAATCAGTTGTTTTTTTTTTCTGATTCCTACTGCTATTTTGCATCTTTGCATAAACAAAACTTATAGTAGGGATCTTAAGTAAAAGTTTCTCTTGCAATTGCTTAGTCTTTTCACAAATGATTGTCTCACTGATGCTATTTCCTGCCATTTCTTCAGATTAATTCACAATAATAGAATTTCTATTTGTTCCATATTACAGTGTAAACTGTTCGATCTGAAAATTTCTTGGGCTGCCTTCGTTTTTTTAAATTCATTTTAATTTTTTTTAAATCATGCTGCAGATACTTGACTTAGCTACACTCTTCACAATTTATTGTTTTCTTTTAAAAATGATTTCTTTTTTCATTTCAATGCTAAACAGTTTTCTGATTCTATTTCTCTGTCTCATGATTAAAACTAATATCTATATAAAAAGAATTTAAATGAAAAAAAAAAAAAATTATTAAGATTATAAAATAAATTGACAAGAAATATGCTATAATAATAAATGCAAGTAAAGTTTCAAAATGTGACTAAGATGACTATCACTTTACTGAAAATTGAAATGCTTTGAAAAATCTTCCACATGTAGTTATTAATCTGTCAATGACACTCATTGATTGAAACATTTCAAAATTAGCATTTAATTTTTCAATACTTTGGCTTTGAATTTTATTTTTTTCTACCAACATTTATCAGCTTCTAATTTTTATTTTCAAGGTTTGTGCTAAATTGTTAAGTATATGCATCTAGTGCTAATTTTATTTATGTTTGTGTATTTGTTGTATAAATTTTAATTTATTAACAAAAGGTTTTCATTTTATCAGTTGTTCATTTTATAAATCTTTGCTGTGCTAGACTTCACAATATATAGATAAGTAAAAAATAAATCCTTCTTTTAAATAGATTATTGTATGACAAATGCTTCACTAGTATTCCTCTACAAAGAAACTGCAATAATATTTTACTTCACCACACTAATCAAATGCCAATGAGAAAGCAATGTTTTTTTCTTTTTATTTTATCTTCTAGTTAATAATAGATAGATACGATGTTTCGTTGTCTTTTAACTAGACTTCATCTTTCTTTATTTCTGTATAATGAACTTATAGTTGTTATTTTCAGACATTCACAGTTTTTTTTTTAAATAACTCTTAATTATAGGCTTACCTTCCCTATCCATGAGCATTCTCTAACTTATATTCATTCTCATTTTTTCTTTTCCTTTGACAACTTCTAATTTTATATTTAAATGTGTTACATACTTACATATAAATTTGTCATACTACAATATATGCTGAATACACTAGTAACTCATGATAGTAAATAGTTATCTTATTTTTATATTATCTTATGAGCTTGCACATTGTGAAACATTTTTGTGATCTTCAGTATTGCTGCAGAAAATTATTTTTAATGAATTGATGAATAACAAAGTGTTGATTAACTGAATATTGTCAAAATTAATTGGCAATTGAGAATAATAAATAAAAAGTATGTATTACATTTTTTTAAAAAGTGCTAAAAAAATGATTGTGTTCAGATCTTTTTTTTAAAAAAAAAAAAAATGTTGTTATTGCTATTTGCTTTATAATCAATCATATTTTTTAAAAGTTATTTAAACTGTATGTTTTAAATTAATTCAAAAAAATTATATATGTAAATTTAAAATTTTAACCAAATTTTTTTTTTCTTTATTATTAAAACAAACATAGATTTTTAAATGTATGTTGTTGGTTTTTTGTATTAACCTGCATATTTATGCCATCTCTTTAATTACAGTATATATCCACTCATTTCCTAATTATTTAACTGATATCTAATTTTAAGCATTGATTATTTACTCAAAGCTTTAAATGCAAAAACCATATGTCATTATTTTTTATTACTATTTAATAGTTGTGATAACAACAATTGATACTTTTATTTATTTAGATAAATACAGAAATAATTATGTAATCAAATTGTGGTTGAATAATTAATGATATACTTTTGTAAAGATGATATTAATATCATATATAGATTTGTAATAGAATTTTTAATACCGTAATTTTTTTATGAATGACTTTACATTTAAAAATTATTTTTTTAATGTACAATTTTTAAGAAAATTTATGACTATATATTGTACAGGTACAATTTATTTGGGAATGTGGATAGTAAGAAATATTGCTTAATAGAACATTTAAAATGTTTTTGTCATTTAATTATAAGTTTAGTATTAGGTATTTTGGATAATACTAATTTGTTTAACCTATATATATTTTTTTACTTTTAATCACATTAATTTTAATTTTGTTAACATAAATTTTTGTTTATCTTCTTAATTCTTGATTTTCATTTGATTAGTCAATTTCATTGTCTTTATTGAGTTCAGTGAATCTAATGTCAACCAAAACCTTAAAGAAATTGATATAGAAAGTGTATTAGATGGAAAATCTTTTAACTATTGTCTTTGAGAAATGGAAAGTGAGAAAAAAGTTGACATAACAAAACAGTATTTTACCAAAATAAACTGCTATCATAATAGGAAAAATAAATTTTAAATAAGCATAAATACCCAAAATAAAAAGTTAATGTAATTGTAAATATTACCAAAAATCACACTTTTCTTTATTTTGCTGTAATATCCTATAAATACAATTTATCCAAACCACTTCAAACACTTTTTAGTAAAACTCTTTATTTGTACATATGCATACACCTACGTTTCGACTGACCTGCAGTCTTCTTCAGAGCTATAATATAATGAAGAAAATAAAATACATAACTATTGTACCAAAGTACATTGATATGTAATTAATTTATTATGAATTCCATGTTTAAAAATATAAAAGTTTAATATTAAGAGAATAAAATGTAAAAACTAAAGAGTAGGGGGGAGGGGGAAATTTTGTATTTAATAAAATAAACTGTAAACGCTGTTTAAAATAATAAGCTGTTTATAATAAAAGATTTTTTTTGTTTAAAAGAAGGGAAAAATCTTGTAATAAATAAATGATTTAATATTTTTTAAATGAATTTTTAATAAAATAATAAAGAGATTTTGTTTTATTTTATAATTAAATAAATAAATATATGTGCATGTGTGTATGCAATTTTTAATAAAAAGTAGATGCCAGAAGCTGATTTTATTTCACAAGATGAACGCTGCTGCTAAAAATAAAGTTTTCCATTGTTTAAACAGTATAAATAGCTCAATTTTTGTTCATTCTGGGTTCTGACTTTCTTATTTTAATAAAATATTTTGAAGTAGTATTTCCAAAAATGTTGCATTGTTAAAAACCAACGTATTCGCAGTTGACCGAAAGTCGCTCTCTACGCATTTAAGATCTGTGATTAGTTCGGAAGGTAATCATGCTAAAATAGACTACACGGACAGCGGAGTGCAGGGATGTCAAACCAGCCATGAAATATCAGGACGCAGGATCTACGAAAGAATTTTACCAGTCATCGATGAGTTAAGAGATAATCCCATTATACTGTTTCTGTCGTATTTAAAAACCTAGGTAATTATTTGACTTTGATATCTAAACATTCCAATTTCCTTTTAAAATAAAGATAGACTTTATTGAAAGAACTTATGAACTTTTTGAATTAAACTTTAAAAAAAAGAATAAACTTTAAACTTCAAAAGATAATATTTGCAATAATAAAATAAGTAAAAGCAGCTTCTATGAAATAATATTTTGGCATGCACATATGTGTGTTTTAATTTTAAACTTAAAAAATAATAATAATAAATTATGATGTAACGTGTATAATTTATTTGCTTAAGTAATATATTAAAATGCTTATTTTAATCTTTAAAAAAAGAAGTGTATGTGTGTTTCATTATAAGATAAAACGATGCATTTATTTTAAAATAAAATAAAACATTTAAATTATTTTTCTTAAAATATTTATGTTTATTTCTGATACGTGCGGGTAAGTATAAATATTTATTTTCTTAATAAGAGTAGGAGGGGAAAAATCCAATCATTATTAATAGTATTTTAGAAAAGATTCGCCAAGTTAAATCTATAAATGTTTAGCATTCAGTATAATGTTGTTATTATTAGTTTTAAAGGAGCGAAGTATTATTTTGAATGGTTCGGGGGGAAATTATTTTAGTTTTATAAATAATAGTAGCAGTTTAGGACAGGCAGGCGTTTAAGATACCTTTTGTTTGTTTACTAGTGGGTGGTTGGAACCGACTGAGCTAGCGGACGTTTCAGGCACCGGATTATGCTGATCAGATGGACATGCTAATTCTAATGTAATTAGCTGGTGCCTAAGGGATTTTTTTTCTTCTTTAAAAAATAATAATAAAGTGTTTATTTGATCGGTATATATTTGGTAGTCAACTGTTGAATGTTATTAATAGTTCGCTATTGATAATAGTTGACACTTTGCCTGAAAACCAACCATTGTCTGAAAGGGAAATTTAGGAGGATAAAATATCATAAAATATTATTTAATATTTTATTTGTCAATGCTTAGTGTTTATTGTTTCCCGTAGTTTAAAAGTTTCAATTATAAGTTAGTAGCTTATTTATTTAGTTGTTGTTTTGGAGCAGGTTGATTGCAAATTAGCAGGTTGGGTCATTTTATCATTTGATCAGGTTGGTTTTTTTTAATCAAGTTGGTTCACTGTATAATAACACTATAAAAAATGTAAACTAAAAACAAAATAAAATATATTAAGTAACAAAAAACTAATAAAACTGAAATAAATAATCAAACCCAAATAAAACAATTAATATAAAATAAAATGTACAACATAAATAGAAAATAAATATAATTTATGTGTATTCCTAACTTTATACATATATTCAAGGACGACTATTAATCTAAATATATATCTTATCAATTTTTTTATTATTAACAATCTACTAATTATTTTATCCTTCAGAAATCTAAACTTTATGGTTATTAACTAATATTCTTTTAATTTTTAATCATAAAATATTTATTATTTCCTTACTCGCTCTTCTGTTAAAAATAATATTTTATATTTATTATTATTTTTTAATATCTAAAATCTATAATCATTATAATCTTTGAACTTAACCAGTTTATTTTAGTCTCTTTAAAAAAAAAAAGTTTTTTTTTTTTTCAAAAAATTATCTTATACCCTAACTCCCTCTATTACATATTATTTAAACCAAATATACAAACCCTCTACAACTCTTTATTTATATATATTTATTTTTATTTTATACACTTTAACTTTTATTATTATTGTATAATTCTCATAAATTTATATTATTCTGTTTTATATGTTTTTAAATATATATTCCCTACAATTTTATTTACATATATATTTTATTTTGTACACTTTAACTTTTATTATTATCATTATATAATTCTCATAAATTTTTATTATACTGCTTTATATGTAAATATTATGCTGAGTTTATTTATTTATCTTTTTTTTTATTATGTAATATCTATAAATATACCTACATTTATACTCTTATTTAACTTAACCATTTTTTATCATCCACAACTCATTTATAAATAATTATCTCATTATATATTTACCTCTATATATCTTATTTAATAACTATATCTATACCAATCTCATGCTAATCCCAGAATCTCTATTAAATTTTGGTTTTATCTTTCTTACTAATATAGTTTTATTTTTCTTTCTTTAATACTTTCTGTGCATAACCTCAATTTTATTGAACTTTGTGTAAATTTGTGTCCTGTTTCTTTCATATGTATATATATCGGTGATTTATTATCTGCCATATGTTGTTTTAATCTTGTTTTTATAGAATTTTTTGTTTCTCCCACATATTTGTTATCAATCTCACTATCTAGACATTGTTTCATTTTATCACATATACTTCATTAATTATTCTTTATTATATCCTATGTATTAGTTATCTATTAAATTTAATAGGTTTTCTCTTTTTTCATTAACTGTTTTTGTAGTAATTATTTTTTTGTATCTTTTATTAATCTTCTTTAGAATTGTGTTAAACTTATTCAGTATGATATTATTATTTGTTTTTATTCCTATTTTTTTTTTTCACCTTTTTTTCCATTCATTCTTTTCATTTTTATTTATCTTATACTCTATTTTTCCAATACTTCTTTTAATTATATATATAGGGAAACCACTCATTTTTAATATAAATTTATGAGAATTATATAATAATATTAAAAGTTAAAGTGTATAAAATAAATATATATATAAATAAAGAGTTGTAGAGGATTTGTATATTTGGTTTAAATAATATGTAATAGAGGAAGCTAGGGTATAAGATAATTTTTTGAAAAAAAACGTTTTTTTGTGTGTGTGTTTTTTTAAGAGACTAAATTAAACTGGTTAAGTTCAAAGATTATAATGTTTATAGGTTTTAGATATTAAGAAATAATAATAAATATAAAATATTATTTTTAACAGAAGAATGAGTAAGGAAACAATAGATATTTTATGATTTAAAATTAAAAGAATATGAGTTAATAACTATAAAGTTTAGATTTCTCAAGGATAAAATAATTAGTAGATTGTTAATAATAAAAAAAATTGATAAGATATATATTTAGATTAATAGTTATCCTTGAATATATGTATAAAGTTAGGAATGCACATGTATAATTTATATTTAATTTCTATTTATGTTATACATTTTATTTTATATTGTTTTATTTGGGTTTGATTATTTATTTCAGTTTTATTAGTTATTTTTTTTTAATATATTTTATTTTGTTTTTTATTGTTTACATTTTTTATAGTGTTATTATATAGTTATGTATTTTATTTTGTTCATTATATCATAACTCAGAAGAAGACTGCAGGTCAGGTGTATGTATATATACAAATAAAGAGTTTTGCTAAAAAGTGTTTGAAGTGTTTTTGATAAATTGTATTAAATGTAATTATGTCAGAAAAACATTTTTTTCAGATATACTTTCGTTAAATCTTTTTTTTTTTTTAAATATGACCTTATAATAAAAATTTTAAAAAGCACAGAAAGCATTATCCTTAAATATTAGTGATCAGAATACCTAAATAATTTTAATAAGTGGTGAATTAGCTAATCCTAAATAATTTTTCTTTTGTATGATTTATTAAGAAATAAAAACTTATTGCAATATATACATTATTTTTATAGATAATTATGGAATAAGTAATTATTGAAATTAGTTTGTGTGGACAAAAAATAAAAATATGAAATTGATACAGAGAAAAAAGATTAAGCAATTGTCCCTATATCCACTATGTCAAAATTTACAAAATTGTTTATTAATTAAAATTCATAAAATTTAGAACCTTCATATCAGAGGATTTTTTCTTGTCTCAGGCTTATTAATTTACATTTGGTAATTTTAAGGCATTGCACATATTAGAAAATTTATTTAAAAGGCTTTAAAAGTTTAAAGTTTATTTAGAATGACCTCATAGCTGCAATTAAGCCTAAGCCTTAAAAAAATATATTTTTCTTTGTGTGAGAAAATGGAAGTAATTGTTTTAGTTGTGAAAATAAAAGCAGAATCATATACTAAAGTTAGCCAGATATTCCTTGATAACAATCTTTCATATTGTGAAATTACAAGAATAATATAGAAATTTGTGTTAGGATCACTTGAATTCCAGCTGAAATGGTATGGAATATATAAACAAGAATGTTCTGGTAGATAATGTTTTGCATCAGAAAGCATTGAGTCTATATGGAAACTTTAGCAAAGGATCCTCAGATAATTAGATCAAGCTGTTTTTTTTTTGTTGTTGTTGTTGTTTTTTTTTCAAATTATTTTTATTGACATTGTGCATAATTTTGTATAAAATCATATATGTACTTGTGCTAAAAATATCTATTTAGAATTTGCTATGATAGCAATTTTTAATATTCATATTAATCTGCAATGACTACAACCGATATATGATACTATTATAGATTTTCAAATGTCTCAATTTTATATAATTTATTTAATTGAACAGGTGTTCATCTTAGTACGTTACCAAATATGCCTGTATTTTGCAAAAATCAAATTAGTTTGAATATAGTTTGTATAGTATAAGTTTTAGGTCTCTCTTTTCAGCTTTACAAATATCTCATACTGCTTGTAGCCTAATAAACATGTAAATTTTCTTAATTTTTTGCAAATTATCATTATTATTTTTTTCTACTTTTTTAAACAAATATTATAATACTTATTGTAACTAATGCTTACAACATTGAAAAGCAGATTTATTTTATTGTTATAACTGATCATAAGAAAACAATCAAATGATTCCATTTAGAAGTTATTTTAAACAAAAGTAATTTTATTTCTCCATTTTTGTGATTTTATAACTATATAGTAAATAATATTTATAATAAAAAAAAAATCAAATTTCTAATGAGAATTATATAAAATAAATACTTTTCTTAGTGATATGAAATACTGATTGTAGCATTTATGTTATAAAACTGGATTGTTGTCATTGCAGAGTAAATCTTAGAATTAAATGATGTGGATATTGGAGAAGGGAGATTATAGTTCTCTCCTTTTTTTAAAAATCTTTATCTTTCTTTTTTTTTAGTTTTGATTTTAAATTAAAGTAGTTTTTGGGTAATTTGCATTTATGATAGTACTGTTTATTTCTATAAAGATTTGTATTTTATCTGTTACATAGTTGTTTTTTTTTTACTATTTCCTTTTACTTCAAATGTTTTCATATTGGTTTTGATTGTTTTGAATTATCTAATTCTTTTTGAGAATTTATTTTGGTTTTATCTTTTTTCTTCTTCAATCAAAAATTGTAGTTATTAGTAAGTCTTCATTCTGCTTAGTTTATTTTTGCTTTTTTTAGAAAATTAAAATTTGACCATTTCTCACTCCAGAAATATCCTTTGAACAACTTGATATCCATGGATTAAGCTGGGCTACTTATGGGTTTTCTTTATGTAATCAGTAACATTTACAAATAGATGCTGCTGATGTGGAAATATTTTGGTTACAAGTAGAAGATTTTTAGGATATTCAATTATAACTTGCTTTACACTGTTTTAAAAATAGCTATTGTATATTTAAAATTTTATTGTTTTTATATTTTTTATATGTATTGCACATACTTGGATGTTCACCCAAATATAGAAATTAAGAAATTTGAAAAGGAAGGGTGGCAAATGTGAATGAAAATGAATAAGAAACATCAACTTATATGCAAGAATGAAATTAAAGGATGCTCCAAAAAGGAAACAATATGTTTAAAATGAAAATGATGGGATGCAATATTAGAAAATCTGGTGTTGGATGAAAAAAGTATTAAATCAATAGATGCAATATAAGAGGGGGGGAAAGGCAATCTAGATGTTATGAAAAATTACAAAATCTATGCAGAACATTCTTGGGTCAGTTTAGCTTTTACCAGAATAATTTTGTAGGTAATAATAAATGCTTTGAATTTGAAATGTTTTTAAATAATGCAAGAAATTTTTTAAAAATGTGTGCGTGTAATATATGACATACACACACACAAAAGACTTACATATCAAAAATAATTACATGGAATATTAAAAAATTTTTTTTACATCCTACAAAGTACTTATTTTAAAAATATTGTTTATATTTTTTAAAATATTAATTTTTTTTTTTTTAAAGGCTATGGAATTATATCATTCAAGTAATGGCAGTCAGCAGGTCCTGGCATTAGAAACAATTTTTAAAAAGACAGTTCCAGAATGGAATAAGTAATGTTTTATATATACAGATTTTTACATTTAGTTATTTTTATTTCTTTATTAGAATTTTATTTTTTAAAAATATATTTAAATGCACATGTCATTTTATTATAAACTGTTTAGAAATGAACTATTGCTAATTGAAATGCATGACACATAGAATATAATAGTATTTAGTGATATATTTTATGGTTTAATTGTCTACAATCTCGTAATCTGTGGGAAAAAAGAATAGATTAAAGGATTTTGCATAACTTGGATCAAATTTAAAAAATAAATTATGAGATCTGTTAATATGAAGATAATTTTAATCTTTGGTTAAATAATGATCTGAAGTTTCTGAAACTTGTTGGAATAGTTTAATTCATGTCGTGGAGATATATAAACATTATTATTATTTCCTCTCTATAAAATGAAAAAAAATATATTTGATGTTTTAAAAAAATACCAGTAATCATTATAAATGACATTGATAAAATAGCAAGCTATGTTTGACAATAAGGCTGATTTCAAAAGCATGGTGATACAAACATTTATTTCATTTAATTAAATTGAGAACTATCTAGTAAGTCTTAAGAGTATTAAAGAATAATTTTCTTATAACATAATAAAAATAAAGTAATTGTATAACAACACAATTGAATAGATATGATATTATGCAATGTTGAATAAGAAATATCACTACAAATTGGAAATGAAATGACAAAATTTAATAATGCTGATAGTATATCAAATAAACCAATTAAATTCTACCAGATTTATTTTGTAGTTAAGTATTGGTGTAAGGTGTTTTGAACCAACAAATACTTCAATGTATTTCATTTTGTTTTAATTGAAATATTACATCTTGTAATAAAAATGATGTTTCATGTAACCTATTTAAAATATGTTCATAATCTGAAGCAAGAATGCTTAATTAGAACAAATAAATGAACAAAAAAATTTCTACTGTTTGGCTGGGCATGGGAGATAGATACTCTTATGTTTTAAAACTGTATCTCTTAATTAAATTTTTAGGAATATATTAATTATTGGTTAGTTGCCAGATATTGTATAATATGTATTTCTCTATTTGAGTAAAAAAGATTTAAGTTAATGATTGTACTTTAAATTAACATTAAATTATTGCTCAGAATAGTATAGTAAAAAAAAAATTCATAGTTGTATCAGGAACACGATATCTCATTCTTTATATTTACAAACTAAAATATTTAATAAATTGAGTTTCATAAATGTATTGCTTCTCACTAATTATATGTTGCCTTATATTTTAATATTTTCAATTGTTATATTAAATTTTAAACTATGGATAATAATTTTTAATAGTATAAATTAGAATGATAGTTAAATATGTCTATCATTTTATAATAAATCAAGAAACACTATGGTCAGCAAGATGTGTTTAATTTGACTAATTTAAGCAATACTAAATGCCTAATACTTTGAGTCTTGTTTGTAAGTATGAATAAAAGAAAATCTCACAATTATATTAGATTTTTATAAATCATTTTTGAAAGTTAGTTATTTGAATAATATCTATCATTTTAATCTTGAAATAGTCAGTGTATTTCAGTGAAAAGATAACTGGTGACTAGTTCTTACATTTCATTTCTGAATTAGTGCTGCATATATTATGTAGCGACATATTTTAGCTAAGTATTAGTAAATCTGAATCAAAACTCATAACTGCATATGGCAGTGAAGCCATGAATCCAAGAACATTTTTAAGTGGTTTACAAAATTTTGTAATGGTAGGAAAGTATTGAAAATGTTCTTTGAAGATATGATACAGACACATTCTAGCACCTTAAAATTTTTGTGATGAATTACTACAATATATTGCCCTGTAAAATATGTTTTGATTCAAAGATGGCATTGCTAATAGTTTAGAGAAAGTCACCTTTTCACTGGGATACATATATATATATTGAAACAGATATACTATTCCACGTATATATTCAAAAGATCCCCCCCCCCCCATTTAAAAAGACTAGCATGATTTGTCATTAAAAAAGAAAAGAAAAGACTTAATAATAGTTAAGGAAAACTAAAAATTTAAAGAAACAAAAGAATCATGAAAATTGACAGCAATGAAAAAAGAAAGATAATTTGGTCAAATTAAAAAGAAAAAAAAGACAACAAATACGTTTAAATCTGCAATTAAAAAAAAAGTAAAAATCTTTATTAAGATTCATCAATCTAAGAAAGAAAATCATTATTGATTTTATAATTTTAAATCACAATATAAATAAAAGCTGGCATTTTTTTCTAAATGTTACATTTTTAATTTTTGGAACGATGTTGTCGTATAAAGTGTGATAATCGCTTGAGGCAATGGAAAACATAGCTTATCCTTATGATTCCTTATCTGTCCCGCGAAAAGTAGAGTGTCCAATCCTTAAGAAGAGAAAAGCACTCGGGCTTAAATGAGAGCTGTGTAACAAATCAGATACAGTGGGCAAGGCTGCTTAATCAATCCAGAGATCAGAGTAGAGTAGATTTTTAAAGAGATCTTTTTTGGAAAGATTTTAAGAGCAGTTTAAGAGTCACTGTTAATGATGAAAAAAGAAAACATTAATAAGGAAATCATAACAATAGAAGGCTAGTCGGTAACAGCTTCTTCTCTTCGTCCAAAGCCATGGTTCTCCAAGATTTGCCTGGGTGAACATCATGGAAAGTAAATAATACCATTCAGCTGAAATACAATGACCCCTTTTGAAGTCAGTCGCATCATGGATATGAAGAAACAAACTGGATAAAATGAAGGTAATGATTTTATAAAATATTCGATACTTATATGTGTTATAAAAGACAAAACAAAACGTCTTTCTTAAAGAAAATTATGAATAACTGTAGCTGTGTGAAAATACGTTTTATTAGTGATAAATTATAAATGAAACTGCTGATCAACTTATATCTAGAAACATACATCGGTGGCAGACCAAACAACAATATTTATGCTATATATTAGAATAACTAAATAAAAATTACAAATGCTTACATGCATATTGATTATATATGAATATTACACATAGCTATAATTAACTAAATTATAATAACGTATTTATAATCCAGATAAAATTAGAAAATATCAAAATGAATGTATTTATAATACAAAATGAATGTATAATTAAATTTATACTATATTATGAATAAATTCAAACATTTAAATATGAATTAGTACGTCAATAAAAGTTAATGGTTATATGCGTATAATGAACTACATACTTAAATAAGTTGAAAGATTAAGATCTTTTTTTTTTGTTTTAAAAAGATTTTATTTATTTGAAAACTCTGAGAAAAGTAATATAAACACAGAATTAAAACATGTTGTATATACGAGTTGAGAAATAAGAATATCAAAACAATGTGTCATGTTTAAATGTACAATGATATACCTGGAATTATTGACGCATATATGTTATATATATGTCTTATGAAATCGAAAATACCAAATAAACGCATTTGCAAGATGAATTGATATCTGGACAGATGGAAATACATACACTTATAGGTTACCTAATAACCAATGGATATAAATGTGCTTATATCTACCAATTCCAACCCTGAAATGGATAACCAATGAACCTAGGATAAATGTGCTTTGGATAACCATGAATAAAAATATATTTATTATGCTTTAACTAACTTAAAATTAACTGGAATAATAGGAATGCTCTTGTCTGTAAAGAATATCTTCATACATGAGTTAATTTAAGCCACATTACATGTGATAACTACCTAAAAGACTACAAATCAGAATGAAGTGAAACTCTAAATTAAATATTATCAGTTGTTTTCCTTATTACCTCTGTTGTCTTCACATATTGCACTCCTCTATGTGAATTAATTAAATAACTAAAGATGTAAATTGTTAAAGAACTATTGAAAGAAGGACTTTATTATACAACAAATTACATTCTTTAAGTGCTATTATTGGAAGTATACCAAAGAAACACAATGGACCGTAAATGAAATATTTGTTTGAATTAAGTGGAACTCTGAATTAAATATTATCAGTTGTCTTCATTATTATCTCTGTTTTCATATATTGCACTCCTCTCTGTGAATTAACTAAATAACTAAAAAGGTAAATTGTTAAAGAACTTGCATTCTTTAATTCATATTGTACTATTATTGGATGTATACCAAGATACACAAGGGACTGTCAATGAAATATTTTGTTTGATGGACATTTATTTAAACCTGTTATTAAATAAAATTATTGTTACTTAAAATTAATTTTAGTTATCCAGGGTGTTCAGTTCTATTATTTTTTGCATCACTTGTCATTCATTGCACTTGTTCATGAGAATTTCATGCCTCCTGAGCTATGTCCGCATAACTAGACCTAGGTAAGTCAGGTTGTAGTGAGATAGAACTCTAGTGGCACCGTTTGGAAAACCAAACACAGAAATGTCTAGATGCTTCCAGTCTTTATGGTGCTACATCCTCTGATGAGCAGGAAATATTGTTGTAGAGTAGGATAACATCTGCATTGGGGAATACCAATCGATAGTTCCTTCCTGCAACATGCTCATCAGGAAATTGTTACAACCGAGATAATAAAGGGGTTGTGCGGGTCCGGTTACAATATATTGTAATGGGATGGGGCGATAGGAAATGAGTAAAAGATGGAATCTGGGGTGATGGCAAATCATCATTGCTACCCCAAGTCAATTTAAAATCAATACATTACAAAAGTATATATAAATATATTTAAGGGAGTATGAGATTAAGAGATCTCTGCGAAATCATTGAGAGATCAGCCAGCAACTAAAAGCATAATTAACCATATATCAACCAGCATTATCAATAAGTATAAGTAATACTCAAAATAAACTATTCATGGATGGACCATAATAAAATCAGTGCAATAAATCAGCAGTCATTCTTGTGACTGGATTGGAAATGGGTCTTCTGTAGACCAGGCTAACTACAGAGCCTTTGCCAGTTTGGGGCAATTGTTTAACAATTAATTTGGATTCACCACTTAAGTGCTAATCCATTAGAATACACAATAATCAGAAAATCTAAACAATAATGCTGGGATATTAACATGCTGATCATCAATGCTCAGGCCATTTGTTCTGGCCAACTATAAACTTAGCTTTTAATAAGACTAAACTAAAATAAAAGGTAGTGCATGGGCTTTAAAGAGTATTCTCTTTTGCGCCAACCAAGATGATGATGATTGATCATCGCTGGATGCCCCAAAAGCATTAAATACACATCCCCATTTATATATTCATCCCATGCATGAATCTAGCTCAGAGAACTTAAGCTCTATTACTGTTATGTGACCAAGAAATGATGATTTAATACAATTTTAACAATTAAATACAAGTTTATTAATAATAAAAAATTGAAATTAAGGACTATATGACTATACATATAAATTAATTATCACATTGGTGGTTTATGTAATTACTATTCTAAATTCAAATCATTATATTGATTTACGTATATGTACGCACAGATGCATGATTTATAATATACAATTATTATATTTCAATTGACATTTAATAATAAAAAAAAAGATTAAAATTTGCACATATGTCCTGTTTGACAAGCATTAACATATTTGCGCACAAATAAATATGCAGAGGAATTGACTTATATTACAGTTGTCATATAAAATAATAAATATACAATTAAACCTTTCAGTTGTATATAAAAAAAAATACTACAAATGTTTTAAAATGTACATATATGTGTGTATGCATGTATTCGCACATTGATGTTACATCTTTTAACTTGTTACGATATTATATTTTTCATAATTAATTCAATATTGAAAGTATATAGAATCATGTTGCTTAATTCTTTCATAAAGTTTAACATCCTTTTTTTTTTTTGATTTTAATTCAAACAAAATTATGCTTCCAGTTAAGTTATATATTCTTCTTTTAATGTCATTTTTTATAGGGAATTACCAAAGCAATTTCTTTAAAAATATATATATATATCAAATTGTTTTTCTTTTAGACATTTGACTCAAGCAAATTATTTACTTGTTTTGCTTTTAGTTGTTAATTTATAATTTTAAAAATCTTTTTAAGGAATGTTAAAATAAAATAATCACTGTATATATACGCGACGTGTTTATCTGTGGTTCTCTGCGTTTATAGATAAACAGTAGCATACGTACACCAATTTCTTCAAGCTTTCTCTTGATAAGCAGGGTTTTTGCCCATCAGAAAAATATAATTTCGGGCTTGTTGTCATCATCAGGGAAAAGTATTCAAGTAATTTGTTGGCATACCATGAGCTTCCTTTTGTAGTCCAAGCAATTGTCAAGCTGTCTTCTAGAATATATTTAAGCAGCTAGTTGATCCATTTGGAGTAACTCTGGTCCCAGGAATCAAAACTCTGCAGTAAACTATAGGGCAGCTACTGGAGTGTACTCATTTAGATCTTCACAGAGGCTCTGTATAACTCTGCTAGCTATTTTGTCCTCTTTTTTTTTCAGACTATTGACTCAGAAGTGACCCAGTTTCAAGTAAATCAAAACCCCTGTGAAGGAAAATAGTAGCAGCTCCTGGATCTACTGTCCTGCCTTCAACTACATCAGTTTATGGTAGTTATTCAGCCAACTCTCTGTTACAGCCAACAACAAATTGCAGCTATCTATTTTGGTCAGCTAATTGCTGCCACTTACTCAAAAATGTTTAATAGCCAAGCTGTTCTGTTCAGCTCTCACAAAAAACTACTATCCAGACTGTTCTCTTCAAAAATCACTCTCCAGATTATAGTTGATATTTTTATCAGCCCTTTTATAAAATCATCTGTGGAGATAACAACACTAAATTTAAAAACAGTGGGTTTTTTTTTTTCTCTCTAATCCCTTTCGAAAACAGGCTTAAAATTTTATCAAGGTGTGATATATATATGTTTTCACTTAGATAATAGAAATTTACACATTAATTAAAAAATTTCAAAATACTATACTTGTTTTTAAATTCCAAAATCAGAATAATAATAATACGATATTTATATTTATTCAGACCCTTTAAAAGTTTAATTTATAAAACAATATTTTAAATCAGTTTTATTATTTTTTATTTTATTTCAATGAATGTAGAAAATATCTACTACAATTTTTGGTCATGTTTATTTCTACTTTTCCTTTCAACTTTATATATATTTATGCACACACAGCATATTATTGTGAAAATTTTATGAGTATGTCAGTTGTTTTGTCTTTTTTAATCTATACATTATGATTAATGAAAATAATCTTCTATTCAATTGCCACATATGACTTTCAGTTTATTCTTAACATAATCTTCCCAAAATAGTTTTTTTTTTTTTGCTCTAGAACTATCTATTGTAAACTTTAAATACCCAGGAGACAATGATAATAGTGCAATATTCATATAGACTGGTTTTTGTATTCTCTTCAGTAGTGAAGATGTACGATTAAAGACCAAAAGTAATGAATCTGTAAGTCACCAATATTGAATTTGAAATGTGGATTTTGATGGGAATGAGAAAATTAGATTGCAAAAATAGGATTAATAGTGATAAAATTTTACAAAAAAAAATATAAAGAGATGTATTAAAATATGTATAGAGATTGAGCATAAGGCAGAGGAATTATGAAGGGTTTATTGAAAAGATTGAAGAAAGGTAAAAGAACAAATAAATTGATAGATAGTGTAATAAAATATTTGCTATAAGTGTTTGAAATATAGAGTGATTGATAATAATCATATATTTTTGCAACTATTCATTAATGGTAGATGTCACTTAGGATTCAAAAATGTTATATTATTGCTATTATTATTTAAGATCAGAAGTATTCTTTTGCTGCTTCTTTCGGGCATTGTCTTTAATTATCCTTATCTTTGTATATATTGATCAAATTATATTATTAGGGAAACATTTGTACTTAAGTTCAAATTTTTGTTATGATTTTGATATAAGAAGCTTATTTTTTATAGTTTATTTATCAATATCATTTTCTAGTTTTGACACAGTGCTGCTACTACCCTCACTCCATTTTTAAAACTAATAAAAATTTGATATTTTAAAGTACATGTGTTGTTTAAACTTCTAAAATTAAATATAAATATTTGTTTATTGTTGTCTATTTGATTAGTCTGTTGATGAAAATAAAAATTTTAATCACTGAAGAAATCCCAAGTACATTTTGAAGTTGTGTCATAATCAATCTCATTTGTCAATTTTTTTTTTTATTAATAAATGTATCCCATCTAATTTCAATGTATTAATGTTTATTTTTTCCATTTTGGCATGGATCTATCTGCACTGTTTTTTTATATTTGTGACTCAAGCAGAACATATAAAGCTAATAGATAAAGAAAATAGCTATTTTATTTATTTCTTATTGCATCTATAACAACTTTAAAGATTTCATAATAAATTCATATTTACAAAAATTTGCGATGTTTTTTGCAATTTTTTTATGAATCAGTTTTAAAATTTAAAAAATTTTGTAACAAGCCGTATTTGTTGTTACTTTTTTAAACTTATAAATTTTAAAAATTAACAGTCTCATTACATGTAATGATTTGATTAGGCAATAGGTTGATAATTAATTGAAAAACTTTTCAAGAAAATTTAAAATGAAAAAATAAAATTACAAAGTGATGGTTTTAAAAATTATTGAATCTCAAGTTTAGTTAATCCATTTTTGATTTTATGAGAATTTTGAACTGAAATTCAATAAAGTTTGTGAATATTAAAATTAAATTGACACATAGTTCTTATGTAAATGTTTAGATAAGTAAATATCATATAGTATGTTATCAAAGACTAAAATCTGCCACTATGTTATATATATATTATTTGATTTAGATTGTTACCTCACACTAAAGTAAAAAATCCTTCTTGGAAAGCTTCAGGAAATCCAATATATGTTAGGCAGCTGCTTATTTTCCCACATGACCCAGAAAATTGTAAATTAGGTATGTATTATATATGTTATTTATTAGTATGCTTTTTTTATATAGATTAATTGATAGACCTTGTTAGTATTTCCAATATTTTTTAATATTTAAATATATTGACAAAATTGTATATATATTTGTTGTTGTTTTTTTTTGTTTTCATATGTTTTTATTTTAATATATATATACCTAATAATTAAAAAAGCAAGTCATATATAACGTGGCATTACTTTTATAAGCTTGTAGTTACAAAAATGCAATACAGAAAAAGCATACCAGTAGTTCAAACAAGCTATTAATAAATAAGTGCAGTATGAGAAAATATTTAAAATCTCTATCCAGAACACACTCATCTCCTGACCAACTGGTTTTGAGCTTATGGCTGACATCAGTGGAGAGCTAGAATATTCGGACACTAGACCTAAAATATCAACTCAAAACCCAGCACTTATTTCATACGTATATTTAAGTAGAAACTCTGAAATTTTCGGACATGAAAATGTCTTTACATCCAGCTATCTAACTTAAATAGCTATATGGGATTGAATTAAATTCAGATCTACCATATTTTAATAGCCTCAGCATAGCCAAAGCCTTAAAGGTAAAATTATAATAATTAAAAAAGCAAGTCATATATAACGTGACATTACTTTTATAAGCTTGTAGTTACAAAAATGCAATACAGAGAGCATACTAATAGCTCAAACAAGCTCTTAATAAATAAGTGCGGTATGAGAAAATATTTAAAATCTCTATCCAGAACAGTCATAAGCTCGGAACCAATTGGTCTGGAGATGAGAGTGTTCTGGATAGAGATTTTAAATATTTTCTCATACCGCACTTATTTATTAAGAGCTTGTTTGAGCTATTAGTATGCTCTCTGTATTGCATTTTTGTAACTACAAGCTTATAAAAGTAATGTCACGTTATATATGACTTGCTTTTTTAATTATTATAATTTTACCTTTAAGGCTTTGGCTATGCTGTGGCTATTAAAATATGGTAGATCTGAATTTAATTCAGTCCCATATATCTATTTAAGTTAGATAGCTGGATGTAAAGACATTTTCATGTCCAAAAATTTCAGAGTTTCTACTTAATATATGTATGAAATAAGTGCTGGGTTTTTGAGTTGATATTTTAAGTCTAGTGTCCGAATATTCTAGCTTTCCACTGACATAAGCCATAAGCTCGAAACCAGTTGGTCTGGAGATGAGAGTGTTCTGGATAGAGATTTTAACATATTTGTATTGAACTAATTTTGATTAATTTGAAATAAAATCTAAATAAATGAATAGATGAACATATTCTCTATCACTTCATAAATACACTGCTCTTATATAAAGCATCCTATTTATTTTATTTCATCCACTTGAATAATTAAATGTCTAATTGAATATAGTCTGTTGCACTTTTTTTATTTGATCTTTGATCTCCTTAAATATAGTTACTGATTGATTTCTTAATGTACATTTACAATTATGCTAGCTTTATGTTATCCATTCTGTCTAATCTAGTCATGAGAGTTGAGACAAATTTTTGCTAGTAGTTTATTGGCATAATATTGTGCTTAAATATTAATTAAGCACAGTTTAACATAAATCAAATGGAAATAACTAATCTTCCACAAGCTACAAATAAATAAATATTCATTAGCAAATGATAAAAAAGAGGTGGATCCATATTCTCTATAGTTTGTCAACATAGATAAATGTGAAGCTATGCTTGTTGGATATTTTCAATTATTAACTTCTACTTGATTATTAATACAAGAATTGTTAAAAGTGAGATTATTCTCCATTGTACAATTGACAATAAGTTCAAAGCTATTAGTGCTGTATTTATATCTGGTTAATGTATTAAACTCACTAAATATTCTGTAATGTTAGCAAACAAAAATTTTTAACAACATCGCAAGCTTAACTTTTTGGTATGGTATAGCGCCATGTTGAATTTTTAAAGAATTGATTTGAGACATAATTTTCACCATAATTATGCTTTTAATAATATTAGAGCAAAAATCTATATATTGACAGAAACTAGGAAAATCTAAGGAAAAAATATGTCTAAGGGAAATAATGAGTACCATTAAAAAAACTAAGAAAAAAAAAATTCAATATCCTAAAAAATTATTTTACTCTCTGTTCAAAATTTCTAATTTATAATGACTAAGTTTTAAAATTACATTTTTATTGATAATTCCATTATATTACTCACAAAATTTTAATTCAAAAAATATATAATACTTCTTATCCAAGATAATTCATAGCTTCAGTCCTACAAAAGTAGTAGTATAAGAATCCTTCATTTTTATTTTGTGCCCCAGAATCTCCAGGCATCTATAAGAAAAAAGATCCTAATAAAAGATTGCTGTATTTAGAGGAGGGTCTCTATTAGCATAATGTAATGTTAAATGAAATAACACACAACTGTTATATTTCAGCAAATTTATTTGTAATCTGAATTGCTAATAATAATATATATGTATATACGGAATAATAACATTAACAAAAATAACTATTTCATCCTGTAACAATTTGGGGATAACTACAAGCAGAACGAGTCTACATTTTTTCACTCACTATTATTATTTATACTTTTTGCAATTAGTTATTATTGTCACTAATACATTAACACGCCTTCATTTAGTCCATTTAGGCTATATTTTCTGCATGCACTTTTTTTCTCTTTATGAAAGAAGCCATTAACTTTCACCAGCGCTTTGTTTCTCTCACAGCCACTGCTGTGCCAATTCTCTTAAAAAACTTTTGAGTTCATTTTATATCTCATTTGCATAGCAATTATTTTATACTTTTAATTACGTTTCTACAATAAATTATTTCTGGGAGAAAACTGCCAGTGTTAATTACAAAATAAAAATAGTACTTTATTTACAATATTATAATAATATCAGCATATTCAGTGCATCTCCCCTCACTCTAGAAAATAATTCCTGAACCTATCCAAAGGTTTCTTATTCTTTGACTTCTTGAAATAGAATTACTTGACCTTCATTGTGATCTGCTTTTTCCAATAATAACTGCTTATCTTGATACTCATTGGCAATCTCTTGGCCTTTTTACCTAGGATTGTTAACAGATACAATTGGCATGTCACTAAATCTATCATGTAAATGATTAATCTGTCTTCTTACACCGAATCCATTCTCAAGTTTAATAATGCATATAACTTTATATACAATTCAACGATAAGTTCATGTGTTTTTTACAATATCATCTATATCAAATTTTCTTGAATTAGATTATATATTTCGTCACCACCATTTCTTCTCTCTAATCTATACATTGGCAGAAGTTTTGATAAATGTGTATAGCATTTTTTCCCAAACAGTAATTCAGCAAGTGATACATTTTTTGAAGCGCTTGATATAAAATGTTGATAAAACATCATTTTTGTTTAAGGCTACTTTCAAACTCTGTACTGCCTTTTCAGCAAGTTCGTTTGAAGCACGGTGATATGCTGAGATGATAAATATATGTTGTATCACTCTGTGCCTTGTATAGTCTTCAAAACTTTCGGAAGTAAACAACTCTCCCATTATCTGATACTAGAATCGGGATAACCAAGAGTAGCAAAAATTTCTTGTATTGCCTTTATGGTATTCTCTCGTTCGTAGATTTTACTAGTTTATATTTGACCCAGTTTGTATACAAATCAACAACTATCAAAATTTGAGATCCATTTATTGGTCCAGCATACTCCATGTAAACATGCTCCCATGACTTCCTTGTTTCTAACCATGGCTTGAATACTTTCTTTGGAAGATCACAATAGATTTACAATCAGTGCACTTCTTTACTTTTTGCTATACACCTGGGTCTCGTTTTACGCGATAGATAGGTTCCTCAGAAAACACACGCAAAAATAGATGTAACTTACATTGAAAAGGGGGGGGATGCGGTCTGTGATTTTTCAAAATTCGCGTAAAAGCAAAGCACCAACGTAAAATTACTTTAAAATTCGCGCAAAAAAAAAAATAAGGAAATAAAATATGACTAATAAAAAATTTCAAATTTGAAAAAAATTGATACAAGACAAACTTTTTTTAACTATAATATTTAATTTTATTCAAAATAATATATTTTTATGCATAATTTACTGTACAGTAATTTACATTTTTTTAATATACATTTTAATTATTATCGATAAACAAGTTCGTTTGCAAACTGATAAAAAAATCAGATTTTTCTCAAGAGAAAATGCAACTAGCAACAACTTCACTCTCATGTTGTGTTGATTTTCTGGTGACAATGTAATTAGTAATTAATCTTTGAGACGTTGATTTTATTAATTGTTTATGAAGCTCGCGATATCCAGACATACAACCATTTAGCTCTCGTTGGAATTTAAGAGCACGTTAATGATTAGTGTCATTAATAAGAAAATAATAATTGATTATGTTCTTTTTTAAAAAGCAAAAACAGAATGTGATTTAAAATGCAAAATTAACACGCACAATGTTTGAACAAATTTACATTATAATCTTGTAAAATTTAATATGTGTATACATAAAATGTGAAAATCATGATTTTAATTTCATTATTGCATAAAATCTTACTATTATAAAGCACTGAAAATATTGAACTTACTAGATGAAAGTCAAATTCCAATAATGTGCTATTACTTTCAATATAACGTAAGTGTGCGAAATTTATTATTTAAAGTAATAGTGCATTATCGGAAATCGACTTTCAGTGGAACACGAATCTCGTAACTTCAAAATCGTGTTAAATAAGTCCGCGTAAAAAGAGACCCGGGTGTATATCATTAATTATTCTAGACCACCACATATAAGAATGAGCCAGAGCCGTCGTTCTTACTACACCTGGGTGTTCTTCATGCAACAAGTTAATCATCTGCAGAGGTTCCCCTATAGGTATCAATACTCTGTCAATATTTAAAATATACTCATTACTCATTGACATATTATGACCTACATTCCAAATTGCAACAGCTACAAAACTTGGAGGTTTTTCCGGCATTTCTTTTCAAATCAGCTTCCTATATTCAGGATACTTTGTGATTTTTTTCACTGTTTAAATCCTCCCTGCTATTTACTACATCTGCAAATTTTCTTCCATGAATTCCTGTTTAATACCTTGTCTAACAGGCAAATGCGACAATATATTAGCATGCATATCTCTTATTCCTGGTTTATACATCAATTCAGTCATAAACTGCTAATAAGTTTATCAATTGTATAAAGCTTTGGCTCATATAATCGGGTATCATTTTATCTTTCCCTAAAATTCTTAGCAATGGGCGATAGTCAGTGTAGTTAATAAATTTCCAACTATAAACATACTGGTGAAACTTTTTTTACCATGAATATTATTGCCTTAAAAGCTTTATCCAACTGACTAGGTGTAGGTAATTGGACGCTCTCCACCAGAACAACAATGTGCAATAACAGTCCCAACTCCATATTCAATGCATCAGAAGTGAAAATAACTTCCAGATCACTACAATGATGTACTAAAAGGTTGGTCTGATATCAGATAGTCAGTGTAGTTAATAAATTTCCAACTATAAACATACTGGTGAAACTTTTTTTACCATGAATATTATTGCCTTAAAAGCTTTATCCAACTGACTAGGTGTAGGTAATTGGACGCTCTCCACCAGAACAACAATGTGCAATAACAGTCCCAACTCCATATTCAATGCATCAGAAGTGAAAATAACTTCCAGATCACTACAATGATGTACTAAAAGGTTGGTCTGATATCAGTAATTCTTTTGCTTTTTTAAAAGCTGCTTACAGCTCATTGTTCCATTTTTAGCATTAGCCCTTCTTCAATAAAGCACACAACAGTCTTAGATTTCCCTTTAAGAATGCTTTTGTAGAAGTTAAGCAGTCCCAACAATGTTTATCTTTTACATTCCTGGTATCGAACATTTTCGATCTTTATTTATTACGTACCATTAAAAAGTTATTTGTGAGATGACCCAATTCCTTTGGCAGCATTCATTCTCGCTCTTAAATTAATTAACTTGGAACATATCTTTATAGCACATTTTTTCGGCTCTTCAGACTGGGCTATAATCAAAATATCCAAGCATTGAATAACTCCTTCGTCAGATGTTCTGCAGTAGCATATCCATCCATTTTAGCTTGGAAGATATTCGAAGCTATCGTGATTCCGTAAGGTAATTTGTTGGACCTGAACAGTCCAAATGAGTACCCAGTGTCAACATCTCACCCATGTTCCAGTAAACAGGATTTGATAAAACGCTGATTTTAAATTAATTTTTGCAAAGATCCAGACTCTCTGTAACAATGCCAGCATATCACATTTGGAACAAGATATACACCTTTGTTAATCTATTTGTTAACCGTGATATGGTATTCTCTGCATAAATTAATCGTTCCATCTGGTTTCATTAAAGCAACAACTGAGGTAGCCTTGTTGAGTCTTCCATTGGTATCAGCACTTCTTGCTTCGCCATATCTTCAATTGTTTCTTCCACCTTTGATGTAAGCGCATAGGAAATTGTGCTTCTTTTGACAATACAATATTAATAGGATGAACTCATAACTTGGCTACTTCCTGTTTAAATAATTTAGGAAATTTATTTCTAATTTCTGTTTCCAATTTTACTTCATTGATTATTTTTAAAAATATCCTAGCGGTTTGAACCAATTTCATCTAAGGAGAGGAATCGTATTTATTTTTACTACGTACAGCGGTAATCTTTTCATTCTATTATTTACAACCACTGGAATACAAACTTTTCTCCAGTTGTATATTCTATTATCATTCACATCGTTGGCTACTACATTTGTCTTCTTCAATTCTAATTTCTTCTTAGATTCAGATCTAATTCTGTTTCACTCTTTTAACAACACAATGGATAATCCACCTCCACTTTTGAGAGTAACTTTAGATCCACAATAAGCAACCTCTAATGTATTTTGATCATTTGTTGAGTTTAAAATTAAAGTCTTTTTTTACCCTACTACATTCATCTCCTCCCCTCAATTTAAAGTCCAGACATGGCTTATTTAAATGATCTTTAATACTGCATATTTTTCATTTTTAAATTGACATAACTTCTTCATATGACCACTCCCACTACAACAATAACATGTGGACCTATTATTTGCAGAGTTCTTAGGCAACTTTTCTGTTTTGGCTTTATTGACAGTTATCAGATTTCTTTCCCCTTCCAAAATCTTTTTAAACTTCAAAGCATTTTTCAACATGACATCATACACTTTTCGATGACTGTTGTAAATATTAAATCAGCTTTGCTAAGCAAGATTTTTCAAAGATTATGGTCCCACATACCAGAGAGCAATTTGATATAGAAGTATGTCTTCAAGATCTGTTGTGAATTCACTATTGTTTGCTAAAGTTCTCAAAGCTAACTGTTTCCACATTCGAAATTGTAAATGTGCCACTCTCTTTGTTACTGCTAGTTGGAAAAAAGGAACAAAATTTTTCCAGTAGTTCGCTATAGGGTACATCTTCTAGGACTGTGCAAGTATTTTGCTATTACTAATACATCCGTTCCAGCAAAAAAACAGCAATGTGGAAACTTTGACTCTATCGTCTATTTTTGACAGTTTCATATAGCGATCTATATGCTCCATAACAAGGGGTTACAAATATCAAATTCCTTTAAACTTTGACTGGGTAATGCCATCTTCTTTTTCTTTGATCAAATTATACCTCTCACACTCAAGCCGATAATTACACCATTTGTTATCGATTGCGTCAACTGCTGTATTCACAGGGGATCTCTACCCAGTTGTGATAGCATAATGTTAAATAAAATAACAAACAACTGTTAAATTTCAGCAAATTTATTTCTATGCTGACTTGCTAATAATAATATATGTATGTTGTTTTTTTTTATTTATTAAACATGAAAGTAAATTAAAAAGTTCGCATTTAAAAATTTTCTTTTAGAATTAAAAATTGAAATTAAATATCATCTTAAACTCGTATATATTAAATCGCACAGATAAAAAAAAAAATTATTAAAATAAAACTGTATTAAAAATAGAAAAGGTATTTTAAAAACAAAAACTTAAAAAGATTTAGAGATAAAAATATATATTTGATTTGGAAAACAGATTAATTAATCAGAAATGGAAATGATTGTTAATTAGTTAAATGTAAACCAGCCTTGGGCATTTAAATGTAAAAACATCAGTCAGATAGGAAAACAATAGAAACTTTTAGCAAATGAAATAAATCCATTGGGAAATCGGACCTCAACGAAAAGGATCATCGCATCGATGACGTAATGTAAATGCAATCCTTCAAATGAATATAAAAGGACAAGGTTGAAAATTATTAGGGATTGATTATTGATTATTACGATGTGACTATATGTATTAGTACGGAGTTGAGGTGAAAGAATTGACAGATGCACGGTCAATTCTTTCAGCTGTTAAAGAAAAGAGAAATGAACTATCGTTTCCTACATTGAGGACCAATTGAACTAAAAAACCTCCGAATGAATAAATAAAACATCGGCTAAATGTATACCAATATCTTCAGGACGGCGTGGGAATTCACACGTTCATGGCAAGCAACTGTAAAAGATGAACTTTTTAAACCGTAAGAACTTTATAAATAATGAACAGTAAATTAAAATTTTCCATATTTAAATGATTGCAATATTATCCTATCTGACCAACTTAATTTATTAATAATGTTATTTGATGTATTTTTTTTATTTATTTATTTAAAATCATTTCCATTTATTTAATTTTGTTCTTTAAGTTTTATTATGATTTCTGTTTTCCGTTAAGTTAAATTATATAAATGTTAAACTTAAGTCGGGCGTGAATGGCTGTATAGATTTGTAAAGTTATATTAGGGGAGGGTAATCTTAGGTTATTTGTTTCGTGGTTAAATTGGGTCAATGGATTGGATATATTGGTGTGATTAGTAGATGTAATATTGATTCGCTACGGGCAGAATCGCTTCATACGCCGCACACTTCCGTTTGCCTATGGAAGGAATTATAAGTCGGATACCGCAGTTCCTTTCTATGGAGTTTTTTGTTTTATTGCTCTTTTTTGCAGATAGATGTAATATTCCTATCTCATAAGAGGCAATTTCTTCCCTAAACCTTTTGTGCTGCCGTATTTTATTACATTGAATACATCGATATATCAGATGAATTGATGCCAGTTTGACTGCGAATTTTAGCCTAAGGTTAAATAGGGATAGAATATTTTATTTTCAAATGCAAATCTATGTGGTCTATTCATACTTGATCCTAAATAAAATGCATTAAATTTAAGTTGTTTATAGACGCTTGCATGGATTGGTTATCGGTTAAGTATATTTTGGGTTTTCATATTTGATCAAAATATATAGACATTCGATAAATAATGATACCTTACGGTGAGTATCTAAAATGTATTTATTCGGATGTTTTTTAAGTTATTGGTGACAATGCAAGTATCTTATGGTGAATACTATTGGGTTACGTATAAAGTTCCCTCCGCAATTGTCAGTAATCAATAATTTTGTATTTTGATCGTTTATGTTTACTTTGAAATGTTTTTGACCATGAAATCTATGTAACCGATCTATATTCAACATTATAAACAAGCTTTCATAAATTTATCTGTGCGAACTTAATTAAAAATGTAAAATTAGAATATAATAGTAATAAAATGTAAATTAAAATCTAAGGTAAAGTTAAAAATAATGTTAAATTTTAAAATGTAAACTAATACTAAAATAATTTTAAATCTTATATATATGTGAAATATATAAATGTTTGTGTGTTAATTACTGGCAGTGGCTTATTTTATTTATTTTTTAATGTTGAAATCTAATTAGATAAGTTATGATATTATTAAATCTCTGCTACTCCCAGAGCTAGTGACATGGACTAACGACCGGAACCAAAATATTTAAAAAAAATTTTTTTTTTTTTTTTTGACTTACGTATCTGCCTACATTATAAATTTGTCTAGGTTCAAATGCCTAGATGGCGCCCTGTAGTGCAGATTACGTTAAGTACCTTTCTCCGGATCGTTACAATGTGAAATAAAATTAACAAAAATATCTATTTCTTCCCATAACAATTAGGAGATAACTACAAGCAGAGCAAGTTTACATTTCTTCACTTGCTATTGTAATTTAAAGTTCGTTAATAATTTGCACATAGTTACCATTGTCATAATACATTGATACACCTTCATTTAGTCCATTTAAACTGTATTTTCTGCATATACTTTTCTTCCCTTTACAAGAGAAGCCATCAATCAGCAACAGCTCTTTGTTCCTCTTATTACCACAGCTGTGCCAACTATCATAAAAAATTTTGAGAAAGTGTTCGTTTATATCTTATTTGCATGGCAATTATTCTTACTTTTAATTACACATTTCTAGAGTGAATTATTTCCGGAGGAAACTGTCTAAACTGCTGGCACTAATTACACAAATAAAAATAACTTTAATTACAATAATATCAGCATCAATCAGTGCAAAGATGAAAAATAAATAATTTCCAGAAAATGGATATGCATTTGTAATCATAGCACTTGGGTTTTTTTCTAACCAAACTAGAAATTGAAGGTCATTGTCTTTATCAGTGATAAAAATGAGTCTCTCCTCTTCATTTTATATTTTTGTGCACATCAGTGATGCTATATTTTATTTACTGTTCCACAGAGATATAATTATTTGCATGTAGCTCATTTTTTAGCTGTAGACTTGAAAATAATGTAATGCTGTTTTGCAAGATAAGGCAAATCTACTAAATTTACAACATGAATATCATGGTATAGGCAAGAAACTGGATTTGATTCTTTGCCTGCATACAATTCTATATGGAATACATATTCATTGTGGCTATCACCTCACACCCACAACTTGGAAACTCTCTTTCACTTCTATTGTCTCATGATATTATGCCCAGTAAATTTCGCGATTGCCTCATCAATTGCAAATTTTCTATACATCTGATAAACAGCCTTAAAATTTAAATTGCACTGTTCTTTAATAGCCTAATTTTATAGATGCAGTCACAGTAATTACTTTTGCTATACAAATGCAGACAAGCTAATAAATTATTAAACATTTTGAGAATCATGTTTGTAAAATAATATTGTCTCAAACTTGGATCAGTGCCACAAAATTACATTGTATATAATCAGCCTAATTTTATAGATGCAGTCGAAATCACTACTTTTGTTACACAAATACAGATACGCTTATAAATTATTAATCCATTTGAATATTATTATATTTATTACTTTTATCAAATAATTAAAAAGTCCAAAATTGAATAATCACATGTAATGGGAAACTTCAAAATTGGAGTCTGTTGCGCCATTATGTTAATTTTTGGAATGAAGGCCTAGAAATTGTAATGTCTTCGATGATTATTGAATTGATTTCTTCACCATTTTTCCTCCATCATAAATGTACATCTTGTTTAATTCATACAATCTAATAAATTGAGTAAAATAAAATACCCAATTTTTGTCTGATGAAAACATGGCGTACACCATTGGAAAAGGGTGAGGGACTGCAAAAAATTGCGGTATTGGCACATACATAGTCCACCTGATTTTCCCACAATTTTAAAATGAAAACAAAAAATATAATTTCAGAAAATGAGCGGCATTCTCACTAATTTTTTGATATAGTTAAAAAATAGGTAGAGCCATTTTATTTTTTATTACTTGCTAACCTAAAGAGAAATATATTAGTTCATAACTTACAGCAGAATTTATTTCTTATTATATTTTATATATATATAAAATGGAGTCACAATATTTATTATATTATTTTCCAAACTCATTGTTTACTATACTAAAGAATATATTTTTCAACATGCACATATATATATAATAGGCAATTCTTTATATGTAAATATCCATATAAGTTAAGATTATAACAAAATTTAAGAAAATAATAATGTAGTTATTAATAATAAATTGAAAAAGTATATCCATATATATGCTTTGAACTGGGTGCTTCCAAATATTGTGCTTATTCTTGCTGGATTTAAATATCTTTATTAAACATAACCTTAATATCTTGGGAACGGATTGGCTTTTCAAGCAGATGGGAGAATATCATTGATAGCTTAACCATCAATGATACCCACGGCAGATTGAGCTATACAAAAGAATAACATGATTATATTTGCTGACCGTGGTCCACCTTGACTGCTGGAACAACCATCTGCCATCCAAAGCATTTTATTTGTTTTGATGATGAAACTCGGGCCCCGGCCAACCATATATTATATAGTTGGCATGCTTTGGATGATAGGCACACAATCCAGTGCTTGACTTATCCCAGACTAACTCATACTCTTAACTAGGGTCCAGCACATTTACTTAACACATAAAAATAACTATACTTTTAAATTAATAGTGACAAGAGAGAGAGAATAGACCAAAATAATAACTAAGCAAACAATATTTATTCAATCACACTCATATCTAATACAATATAATATTTTACATAAAGAAATATAAATAATTAATCAGGCTAATTTTTATAATAGTCCTTCCTTAATTAAAGTTCATTTCATTTAAAATAAATATAAAGTGTCTATAGACAAGTATCAAAATATCTTTACTTAGGTTTTCAAGATTGTCAGTTTCCAACCGGTTGACTTTTTGGTTCTCCATTGATGAGCTTCATGGCTTTTCCTTCCAGGTTTCTGCCGAACAATGAGAGAGAGTATATGGCAGTATATTAGTTCATAACTCGCATGAGAATTTATGATTTTATATATATATAAAATGGAGTCACAATATTTACTATACACCTGGGTCTGGTTTTACGCGATAGATAGATTCCTCAGAAAACACGCGCAAACGAAATCGCGCAAAATTAGACGTAACTTACCTTGAAAAAGAGGGGATACGGACTGTGATTTTTCAAAAGTCGCGTAAAAGCAAAGCACCAACGTAAAATTACTTTAAAATTCGCGCAAAAAAAAAATAAGAAAATATAATATGACTAATAAAAAATTTCAAATTTGAAAAAATCGATACACGACAAACTTTTTTTAACTATAATATTTAATTTTATTCAAAATAATATATTTTTATGCATAATTTACAGTACAATAATTTACATTATTTTATACACGTTTTAATTATTATCGCTATTTGTCAATAAACAGGTTCATTTGCAAACTGGTAAAAAAATCAGATTCTTCACAAGAGGAAATACAACTATCACCAACTTCACACTCATGTTGTGTTAATGGTTTTCTGGTGACAACGTAATTAGTAATTAATCTTTGAGACGATGATTTTATTAATTGTTTATGAAACTAACAACTAAAAGTTAAATTCCTATTTTTGTCTTTAATTTTTTAATTTTCAATTCCGTTTCACATCATATTAATTTCAAGTCATCGTAAGTAATTTTTAAATTGTTAATTACAATTAAAAATCAGATTTTAGTTTTTAATTGTCAAATTTAAGTGTGCCCACTGCTATTACTCACCTTTTAAAAATAAACTTGCGGACACTAAATGATTAATAATTGATTACGTTTTTTTTAAAAAAGCAAAAACAATGTGACTTAAAATGCAAAATTAACATGCACAATATTTGAACAAATTTACATTATAATCTTGTAAAATTTACATTATAATCTTGTAAAATTTAATGGGTGTATACATAAAATGTGGAAATCATGATTTTAATTTCATTATTGCATACAATCTTACTATTATAAAATACTGAAAATATTAAAATTACTAAGATGAAAGTCGAATTTCAATAATGTGCTATTACTTTCAATATGACGTAAGTGCGCAAAATTTATTATTTAAAGTAATAGCGCATATTCGGAGTTCGACTTACAAAGAAACATGAATTGCGTAACTTCAAAATCACGTTAAATAAGTCCACGTAAAAAGAGACCCGGGTGTATATCGCTGATAGTAGCTCATGTATTGTTTATTATACTAAAGAATATATTTTTCAACATGCATATATATATAATAGGCAATTCTTTATGTGTAAATATCCATGTGAGTTAAGATTATAACAAAATTTTAAAAAAATAATGTAGTTATTAATAATAAATTGAAAGAGTATATCCATATATATATTTTGAACTGGGTCCTTCTAAATAATGTGCTTATTCTTGCTGGGTTTAAATATCTTTATTAAACATAATCTTAATATCTTGGGAACGGACCAGCCCTTCAAGCAGATGGCAGAATAGCATTGATAGCATAACCATCAATGATACCCATAGACAGATTGAGCTATACAAAGAATAACATGTCTATATTTGCTGACTGTGGTCCACCTCGACTGCTGGAACAAACATCTGCCATCCAAAGCATTTCATTGACATATTCCAGACTAACTCATACTCTTAACCAGGGTCCAGCATATTTACTTAACACATAAAAATAACTATACTTTTAAATCAGTGACAAGAGAGAGAGAGAGAATAGACCAAAATAATAACTAAGCAAACAATATTTATTCAAGCACACACATATCTAATACAATATAATATTTTACATAAAGAAATATAAATAATTAATCAGCCTAATTTTTATAAGTCCTTCCTTAATTAAAGTTCATTTCATTTAAAATAAATATAAATTGTCTATAGACAAGTATCAAAATATCTTTACTTAGGTTTTCAAGATTGTCAGTTTCCAACCGGTTGGCTTTTTGGTTATCCATTGATGGGCTTCATGGCTTTCCTTCCAGGTTTCTGCTGAACAATGAGAGAGAGTATGTGGCAGTATCTATTTACAATCTAGGCATTTATTCCAGATGTTGGTTCCAGGCAAGGTTTCAGTTGATCTTTTTTTTTGTTGTTGAGAGCCCTGTTGAACACTTCTAAGATGGTGTAGAAACGCATTTTGCTAGATCTGCTTCTGCAATGATATTTTCTGCAACAGCAATGAATGGCTCTATTTTTCCCCTAGAATTCTGGTGCAATGAATAATGTAACAGCACTAAATGAAGACCAGAATAATTCAATTACAAACTGAATCCGAACTGGCTTACAGATTGAAGGCCAGACTGAATTACAGATCGAAGACCAGACTAAATAACAATAGGCCCTAGCGACTTTATATACTTTTTCTCTCCCATTGTTTTAATTTTTTATCATTTTTAATTTTGATCGTAACTTAAGTCTGTTTTTTAATTATTTTACATTTTATTTTATCTAATTGATTTTTACATTTGCTTGAATCTAATCTTTTCTTAGATTAATGTACTATATGAGATAGTTTACATGTTTTTCTTTTAATTAATTCAGTCAGTAATCTTACTAATTACATTTTCGAATGTTTTTACTAACATTTATTTTTACATCTTTGTTCTTGGGAGAGTTTTTTTTAAAAAGGAGAGATTTTAAATCTTTCCCTACCCTATTCTCTTTTTTAAAAAAAATATAACACAATCTTTTTTTTTATCTTACAAAATTGCATTTTAAAATAAAATAAAAGTACTTAAATAATTGTGTTTTTAACCATTCTTTCTAATAAATTTGATCAAATTTTTTTTTTTTTTACATTATGAAACGTAATGCAAGATACATGTAGTTTTATATATATATATCTCACTAGCGTTAAAATATATATCTAATGTATGTGTGTGTTCACTCATTCACTCAAAAAATAAAACCTTATTATACCCTAAGTTTTTTTAAAAAAATAAAATAAATGGTGAAATATCTCTGTACAATGTTTTTTATTTTTCAATCCCTACAAAAACTTCATCTGAGCGGTCTCATTATTAACAGATTATGATCTCTACTTGTTTTGATATGTTTAACTCTGTATCGACTTTGCAATCTGTACAGTCATCTTATTACTTGCTGTTACCCATTTCAGGCTTTTAAATAAATTCCTCAAACTTTGTGTTTTTGTAATTATTAAATTGATAATTTTCATTTTATAGCTCATAATGATATATTTTTTAATTTTTATAAAAGTTTTGGCTTTATTCTTAGAAAACATTTTATTAGAGATAATAATATTGTACCATATCAATTTTTTGGAAGAATGAAAAAAATTAAGAATAAAATGTATGTACTTTCATCATAATCCAAATAAATATTAATAAATGTGATAACATGCCATTCCAAGTTGAAAAAATGGCAGCTACTAATCTACAAAATATATTAAATTCAGAAAATTTTATTTCCTGTTTATTTACTTTTTTTTGTGGATAGTTTATAACTGAAATAGTGAAAAATAATGCAGTATATACCACAGCAACAATCTATAGCTATTCCTTAATATCTTTTTAATAATACTAATCTTATAGTTTTCCTTATTTTCATTCTCTTTTTATTTATATAGCATAGCTTTTCTAGATTTCTATAAATTATTCATATTGTAGGACTGTTGAGAAGTATTTTAGACAACTGTAGTTTATTTTAAAGTAAAGGAAGATTATATGAATTGAAATAATTGTTTAATTTTAAATACGTTATTGTTATAATATTTGTAAAATTCAATAAAAAAATAACCTAGACAATTAATTTAACCAATGGACATGTATTTTACTATTATAAAGGTATAAAAAATGGAGTAACAGCATATTGTAATGATTAATGGTATAGCAAATAGTGGCCAAATTAGTTATTCAATATAAATTTATTTGCCAAAATGTTCTTCTTCTGATAGAGATTTTTATATAGATATACAATGATGTTTTAAAATTATCGGGGAGATTTTATTGCTAGAATTGCAAAAAAAAAAAAGGTAAAATGAAAGTACTGTCTGTGAGAAAACTTGTATATGGAAATAAATGAAAGAAGACATAGATATGGAATTTGTGTTAAAATAAAATCTATATACACCTGGGTCTCATTTTATGTGGTAGATAGGTTCTACAGAAAACCCGCATTAAAAAAAATCGCACAAAAATAGACTTAATTTACTTTGAAAAATGGGGGATAGGATCTGTAATTTTCAGAATTCGCATAAAAACAAAGCAACAAGGAAAAATTACTTTAAAATTCGCATTAAAAAATAAGCAAATAAAGTATGACTAATAAAAAATTTCAAATATTTGAAAAAAATTAATACAAGACAAACTTTTTTTTACTTTTTTTATTACTACAGTACTTAATTTTACATTTTTTATACATATTTTAATCATCACTGCCAGCATTTGTAAACTGGTAAGAAATCAGATTCGATGTGATGTATTGTGGCTTCTCCTTAAACGAAGTCAAGAATCTCTCAGTATTTATGCCCAGAGAAATCTGTTAGCCACTTTATTTTTATTCGTGAGGTGATGTACAATTAGCGCGATTTTCAGTCTTGTGCTGTGTGTAATGGTTTTCTGTTTCTATATTAAAAAAATTAAATCGCAATCAAAACAAAAAGATTATCATTAGAAATATTATTTTCAGTTTATAAAATCTTCGTTTTTTATTTTAAAAATCTAAAAGATTATTTATTCTGTTATATATAACAAAATACGTTTTAAAAGTTTAGAATATTTATTGCATTATTTTTATATGTAAGTATAAATCTATTATTATTTACTCATTAGTATAAATAGGTTATTTACATAGAAATTAAGTTCTAAATACAGCTTCAGGCCATATTTACATTAGCTGCTAATATAATGTTATATTTTTGAAAAAAAAAAGTATTTCAAGTCAAAATAAGTTATTAATAATTTAAATTTCTTGATATCTAATAAATATAGTGTAGCGGATCGAACCGCAGAAACCACTTACTTACACATATATAAGTTTTGGCTGGTTTCAAACTTCTCCATAATACATTTACAATTTTGTTTACTTAAAAATGTTACGTGAACGAACCGGCACGTTCGAGCAAAATGGGAGATATTTTTGATAGCTTTAACTATCAACAATGGCCCACCTCGGCTGCTAGATTCAAACCCCTACTATCCAAACACTATTTGTTTTGGAGTAAACTCCGGGCGCCAGCTATCTATTCAGAAGAATAAACAACGTATTTGGTCAGTAGGTTCATAATCCAGCGCTCGAAACCATCCCATAAACTAGCCCAGTCTAATTTTAATCAGTAATAAAATATAGAAAAAGAATTGACCGACGAATAATAAAGTTTAATTTTAAAGATAATTTATTAACAAACACGTATTATAAACATTTTTATAAATCTATAAATAACACGCATATTTTAAGTTAACATACTATGATATATTTTATGAAAGAGCAAAAATAATCTTTGACATTTAAATTATCTAACATTCACAAACACGCACATCAATAGTTCATTTTATGCATGCTTATAGAGTTTATATAATTTGAATCTTGAATTTTTATGAATTACAGCTGTGGCTACTACATATAAATGAGAATAATAAAATGTTTTACCTAGGATTTTTGGAACGTGGATATTTCTTATTGTTAGCTGCTTCTGATGGAGTATATCTAATAAAGGATATCTAACCGGTTAGATTTGACGTTTCTTGAGGAGATTTGATGCTAATCCGTTGGTTTTATTCTTGGAGATAGTGGAATATTGATGGAGGATTTCTGAGCTGTTAAGTAGACATTATTTCACAGGCATGTCTTGCTGATCTTGTTGGACTAAGGGCTGAAAGAGGAGCGTATATTTCCATAAGATGCTCAGCAATGCATTTCTGTTTCTGGATACATAATTTAAACAAGACTGATACTGAAAACTAGGCTGAAACTGCAAACTCAAACTGGACGTCCGATAAAAATCTAGCTATTTATATATGCGAATTGTTTTCGTTTTAATATCCTTCGACAATAGGTATTGTTGAAATTCCTTTAGTAATTAATCTTATGACAACGTTTTTTTTGAAGATTGTTTAATTAGTAGTAGCTATTTCAAAACGTGTTGTTTTTATATCTTTAGTAGCCCACCGCTGTGTTTTTAAATATATTTCTTTTCAATATTGATTTTCATGTGTTTTTCAATACGATTTTAACACACATTTATTATATCTCTTATTAGCAGCTTACATTTATTTACATTCGCACGCACATATATATTTTACTATTCTAAAATCAAAAATAGTTTTAAGATTATTTTTCTTCTTTAATTTAAATGAAGAGATTTATATATTTTTTTAAACCTTTTAAATTGTATTTCAACTAATAATAATAAACTCTTTACTTCCTTTTTATAAAACCTTTAGTTTAACTTTTCTAACCAAGACTCCACTACCCTCTTTTAATGAATCAATTTTAACTTTTATTTCAAAACTAATGATAGAAAACTATTTGACTATTATCTTTTCGAAAACAAAATTCCCCCTCTCCCCTTTTAATCAATTCTTTTTTTTTCAAACTCTTTTACGAAAGATTTTAATAATTTTTTTTTTTTTTTTAGACAAAATTATTTTATATACATGTGCCAAATATGTACAAATCTATATATGTGTCTGCTGTAATATTCTTTACAGCAGATTTTGTGCAAGGCCATTTGATAATGCCTGGCACAATAGTGAAATATGAAAGATATTAAGAAGAAACGTGAATCGCATAACTTCAAAATCGCATTAAAATAATCCGCATAAAACAAGACCCAGGTGTACTAAGAATTCTTTCTTTATTTTTGAGAAAAATTCAAAGCGAATTGGATATGGAAATATCTAAATGAAGGAGTACAAAATTGGATTATATTTTCACTAATAAAAGTTAATTTAAAGACTATTGACATAGGAAAAGCTCATTAATTATTGTCATGTAATATATGTATATGTATCAATGCAGAACTAAGGAGACAAAAAGCTATTAAAAAAGACATTGTTAGCTGTTGATGTTCATAACCTTTAGAAATATCCCAGTGAATTTTAATTAGAATTTATATATTGCTTTAAAATGATGGCTTGCAATTTAAATGAATTCAATATGATAACTGATGTTCTACTAAGACAATACAAAAAATAGCAGTATAAATTTTCAGTTTATTAGTACAAGGCAATTTATAAAGAAAATAATACAAAAATATTAACTGAATATCAATATAATTGGGGAAAAGATGATGAAAAATATCTGTAAATTGGCAAGGAAATTATAAAAAAGAACGACTCTCAGAAATATATATAATATAATCTTTTGGTATTGGAAGGAGTGTTATTTCAGCAATAAAAATGAGAAAATAATACTATTATTAAAAAGATCGATAACATTATGAAATATGTGGAAGAGTTCTGCAAAGAAGTAGATAGTAATAAAGAATAAAAAAAATAAAACAGCTCCTACAATTTCAACTTTCAAAATGTTAAATATTTTAAGTAGACATTAAATTAAATTTGTAAAAAATAAAAAAAAACTTTAGGAAATGATGGAATTATAATTGGTCTTTAAAAGAAGCAAGTGAATATATGAGTTCTTGACAAAGCTATAAATCATATACCTAAATGATAAAGTTGTACAGATCATTGGAATTATACAGTATAATGGCATTGATATTTAATAAAAATGGTAAAAAAAAAATTAGAAATTGTAATGATCATTTTTCAACTGATTTGCAGAGAATTTTCAGCTCAAACCAAGTGAAAAAAACAAACTTATTGAAAAGTTATCAAAAAGACTGATAAATATTAGATGCTATTTTAACTCTGCAGATAATGAAAAAGCATTTGACTATAAGCATTTTTGTAGTGTTCAAAACTTTGGAACATCAAATCATGGATCCAGAATATTGTTAGATTCTGAAATATATTTACCCCAAAAAAATGTAACAGCGGTTTAATTATATAATGGCATGATTAATAATATTAATATAGATGTTTGATAGATGAAGTAATTTTATATCTCCAAAACATTTTACAATTATTTTATAACTAAAGTATTTTGTTGATTACAATGGGAAGCTAAGAGAATAAAAATAAACAATGATATTTAAGTCATCTAGATTTTGAAGATAATGTGATTATTTTTTTGGAAATAATTCCATAACTTCAGAAAATGTTACAAGAAGTTATTAGGCTAAAGCAAGAAAATAGGACTACAGATAAATATTTAAAAAAATTATATAAAGTATTATTCCATGAATTTTGTAAAAGGAATTAAATAAAGATTAATATAATAGTATTGAATTGGAAGAAATTACAGATGAAAAAATAATGAATGAAATCAACTAAACTTGTGTGGATGGCTTTTGTTAAAATACTTTAGTATTAAAATATTTGAAAAGTTTTTAGTAATTATGCCATATTAATACTTATGTTTGGATCTGGAATTTAGACATTTATCAGAAGAGTAAAATATTGAGAGATGTGTATTGAAAGTAACTAGGAAGATGAAAAATATATAGATGAAAGAACAGATATTGAAAGAGATCAGATATGTAATAATAACAGGATGAAATAATGAAATTTTTTGGAATATGAATCTGATAAACTGGATTGTATCTGAAGAAAACTTTTTCTTATCATGGTTTATGATGGCTGAAAATGATAATGATGTTTGTTAAATAATAGTAGTATCAAGCAATTGTATTCAGATGAACCTAAAAGCAATATTTACTTATATAAGATATAACTGCAAGTCACTAGTTACTATTATATCTAGGAGAAATGATTAAATGTTCAATGAATAATGACCAGCGGGTGAGAATTTTCAAGGTGGAGTGACAATTAAACCACTAAACATCTCGTGTATGGTGTGATTATACAAAATTTTTACTCCTAATTTGATAATAGCCACCAATATTGACCAGACTAAAACTTACATCAAGTACAAGCCTCCATGCAGATCCAGCCACATTTCCTGATCATTATTCACACCACATTTATATTATGAAAACAGGCAAAACTCACAATACATATTGCCACTCACTGCAAGCTAGAATAATCAATGGATGGCAGAAAAGCTTGTGCATAAAATCCCCATCTAGTGCCTACTCATCCAATATCCTCCAGACTAGTTTCTGGTTTGTGGCCTTCGTCAGTGAGGAGCCTTGGATCTGAGAGCATTGCACCTAGATCTTAGAATCTAATGCAACCCTCCAGCAGCCACCTTTTATGCACAAGCCTTCTGGTGTCCATTGATTACTCTGGCTTGCAGTGAGTGGCAATATGTATAGCGAGTTTTGCCTGTTTTAATACCAGTTCTAAGCAAGAATAAGAAATGGTGATCATGTGATGTTTATTGGCTTAAAATCAATCCTGCCTAATAGGATAGTGATGGCTATGGTTATTAAAGAACCAAAGACACCAAAATTTATGGGTACTGAACTTGGTTCAGACCTATATAACTGTATAAGCTAATGAGCTTGGATTGAAAATATTACGGTTTTTCAATTTAAGACTCATAGTTTTGTAGTTAAGTAAAGATAAAAGGTGGTTGCTGGAGAGTTGCATTAGATTCTAAGATCTAGGTGCAGTGCTCTCAGATCCAAGGCGTTCACTGACAAAGGCCACAAGCCAGAAACTAGTCTGGGGGATTTTATGTGCAAGCCTTCTGGCATCCATTGATTATTTTAGCTTGCAGTGAGTGGCAATATGTATAGTGAGTTTAGCCTGTTTTAATAATAGTTATAAGCCAGCATAAGAAATTGTGCTCATGTGATGTTTAGTGGCTTAATATTATAATAGCTTCTTTCATATACACTTTAATGCAAAAAAAATTTTTAAATAAGACTTTATTTTCTTGACAGTTTCGACTGCCCAGCAGTCTTCATCGGAGCTCTTTCTCAAATTTCCTCTGCTTTTTGAATAACTGATTTTTTCAAAATTTTCTACTTTTTTTTGTTTGAAAAAAATCAGTTATTTTAAAAAGCAGAGGACATTTGAGAAAGCTCTGGTGAAGACTGCTGGACAGTCGAAACTGTCAGGAAAATTTTTTGCATTAAAATGTATATGAAAGAAGTTATTATTAGCAATATATATGAATAAATGCAAGAAAGTAAAAGAGAAGAATAAGAGTATATACTTCCATTTATAATATTCTGATGTAAATATTAAAATAAGATGGAAAACTAATTGCTTAACCATAATAAATTTATTTAATTCAACAATAGAGTATAAACAATATAACATATATATATATTTACATAATCAATACAATTATATATGAAATATACATGATAGAAATTCATATTTAAAATCGACTTAAAGAAATCACTCAAACTTATATCCTTTTTTTCTTCTCTCTCCCAACCCTGATCAATTTCTTAGTCTTGAAGTTAATCATAAATTACAACTCTCAATATTTTAAAACAAATATTTTCATTCTTATATATATATATCCAAATTTAACCAAGAGAAGGAAAAAAAATCATTACATTAATTTTTACTTAAATAAAAAATGAATATTTTACAAAGCAAAACCTCTTGATATTATAATTCAAATTATTATTTATTCAATAAAGTTATTCTAAAAGTCTTCATCAAATTCATCTTATTTTTGGTTTTCATTGAGCGCAGCACATTTTAGACATTAATTCCAATTTAGCAATGGATCTTTGGCCATAATGAATGTGTCCTCATAATTTGTCTAAATTTATCAATTATAAGATTTTTTGAGGGAAAATAATAAGTTTTTTTTTTGATAGTTGTGCTTTTTAATTAAAGAAATCAGATGATGTCTAAAATGGGTAAATACTTTTTTTCCCTTGATTTCTTTTTGTAATCCATAGTTGACTTTTAAATTTCTTTATTGTTTTGTTATAGCTTTTTCAAATAAGATTCGGCATTAGTAGATATAATTAAATATTTTTCATTATTATTTGGGCATTATCACAGTTCCATGGGAGAAAGCTACATTTTCAGAAAAATGAGGTAGCAATTGACCCCATCATTATAAATATGTACTAATGTACAATAATCCAACACATTTTCACAATTGCTAATTTGTAAGCAGTATGAAGAAAACAAAAGTGAACTCTATAAATTTTACAACAGATGATTTTTTTTTTGGTCTGGCAATTGTCCAAAAACCATAGGAAATGTTTGAATTAACCTGTGTTCTATTAATTTTTTTTATTATTGATATTTAATATTTTGAAGATAATTTTATTTTCAAATTATTATCTTAAAAATAAAATTAAAAAACCTTTTCATTTCTTGCAAATTTTTTTTTAGAAACTTGTTAATATATTATAATTTGCTTTAAAAATAAATATTTTATAGCTTTTTACAAAATTGTAAAACACTTAACCTTTTTGTATTTATTTTTAAAAATTATACATGTGATCTACATCAGAGAGATTACAATATATGAGTGATGATGTATTGGTGTGAATTTGTAAAATATTTAAGCTTTTAAAGTAAGTTAATAGTTTGAAGATGTAATTTTCCATTTAAGAGTGAACAGCATATCAATTTTAATATATTGTACATCAACATTTCATTGAATTAAATGCATTTATTATAACTGCTAAAAAAAAATATTTGAAACAATTATGTAAGTATATTTAATTATTTTTAAAAATTTTATATGTGAAGTTTATATATTCAAATTTGTTCATCTGCATAACGAAGTAGTTTCTTTGTTTTTTATAATCTAATGCTAAATAAGTTCATCATAATCGTATACTTTTTTATTGCGATGCTATTTTTTTGTTTTTAATAAAGTGTGGACCTGTTTTATTATTATTATCATCATCATCCTGCTGTCTCTTGTAGAAGAAGGACATGTTTTTTTTTCTCTTAAAACTATTGGAATTTTTATTTTTGTTACGGAGCCTTTTATTTTTTTTATCAGCTTTTTTGGATATTATACTGGTTTTCTCTATGTTATTATATGGACAAAGGGCTTAATTCAACATTATGCTTATGGTAGACGTTGTTTAATTTGGTACTATGTTTATAAGATTTATACATTTTATAAGCCTGTGATCAAGGATTAATATGTGCATATTTTCTGTGAAATTAGTTGGATAAAATTGTGTTTGTTTTTTTTAAGATTTTCAGCATTTCTATTGTTCTAATATAATTGATCATTGAAAACTGTTTTGACATCAAAATTATTTAATGGAATAGCTTGTTTTAATGGTTTTTATTTATTGGTCTTTTGAATGGATTGTTTACTGAGATCTGATACGCCTTGGGAATTTTATAAGTAAATGGATTTTTTAGTGGTTTTTTAAAGTGATCTGCAATTAAAACTAATAGGCCTGGAGAATTTTATTAGTAAAGCTTATGATACTTTATTTTTGGAAACTATTGGGTTCATGTTTTAATTTATATTACTGAAATTATTTTTTATTTTATTTTTATTGTTTTTTGGTGTCATAAGATTTATTGACTTATATTGGATTATACAAAAATTTACTATGAAGATTTAATTATATTATATTTTCATATGATAATATTTTACTTTATTCTTAATGGACTTATGAGTTATCTCAAGTTTTTTTTTTTAACATGGATTTTTTAATATATATGTGTTCATTTGGATTTGGATTGTTAAAAGAAAAACGAAAACTGTGAATATTAAGAGTGGGAAAAGAAGTTAAACTCTAAATCAATCAACAATTTAATATATTTGATGACATGATCATATAAATGTACAGATACTATTAACATTTTTTTCTTCTGAGTTTTTTTTTATTTTTTATCATCATTGTCTTATATACTTTGCTTAATATTTTTAGTTTTATCATGCCTCCTTATTCCATTCCCTGTCCATTGTGTCAATCTGTTATTTATGGAAGGCAAAAATCTTTGAAATGTTCTAGGCCCTGTGGTTTGAAATATCACCTTGACTGTTTTAATTCTGTTAATAATAAAGATTGTAGTGGGTCTGTTTTTATGTGTGATTGTTGTAAGATTTCTCTTAATAATGATGCAGCCTTTTCTTTTCAATCATTTTTTTCAAATTCATCAATTTCTGATTCAGATCATCCTTCTGTGAATAATATAGGTGGTTAGCTTATTCCTGATAAAAATAGTATTCCGGATGTTATCTTTTGTCATGGTTGTTCTTTGATTATTTCTGATACAACCATGAGGATTAAGTGTTCTGGTCAATGTCAGAAATATTTTCATTTGTCTTGTATAAGGTGTCTAAATCTGATGCTATTATTTTTCAAACAATTGGTAATGGATTTTTTAAATGTCAGGCTTGTAATAATATAACTTTAAATATAAAATTTTCAGATGTTGATAATGAACTTCTTGATGAATTGGTAATGGATAATGACTCAACAAAGTCATTGACCAATAACATCATGGCTTTAGATTCTAAAGATAATGAGTGTAACTTGATCAAACCTAAGGTCTCTGATAGTCACATTTCAGGTACTAATTATGATATGTTTACTAAAAAAAACTCAGATTTGATAATAAGGTCTTCTGATAATACTTCAATTCAGGTTACTAAAGAAAATTCTCATGATTCTAATGAATTAGATAATATTTCTAAATCTAATACTAGGTTATCAGATGTTGTGAAGACAGGTGCTAATTCTACTATTACATCCACAGAAATGTTTGAATCTTTTTCTGTTGATTTAAACTGCATGGATAAATGCCTTAATGATATCATTTCACAACCTGAACATTTTACTTTAAAGGTTTTACAATCTTATTCTATATCATAAATTCATTCTCTAATTATTAAGATGTCTCAACTTTGTAATAAATCATTGAATTGTTCTTCTAATTTTAGCAAAGGTATTCAATGCTCTCTTTGTTGTCAAGTCAACTTGTTTTTCCAAAGTGAGTTCAAATAAAACCAGGATATTTTACAATAAAAACTTTCATAATGTAACAGTCAGAATCGTCTATCTCGCTAACACACTGCAGAATTCAAACCCCAGACACGAAACTGAACATTCTCGGAGGTGTTGCCTTCTAGATATACTAAGTTCGAATCTAAAGCCCAAATTTCACAGCACCATCTATGTGACAACGCATCTGATGCCACTACTAGTATGACCTTTGACCGGTGCCTGCTGGTCAGGGAGAAATCAAAAGACTCTATACTAAAAAAAGTTTGGGTGGCTAATTAACGTCTATTGATTTACAAAAGAAATGCAGAAAATATATATATAGACCGAGACAGTGATAGGAATCAATAAAATGAGATATCAAATTTAGTTTAAATAATTTCACAAAATTTATTCATAAAATATATATATAATGCCACTGTCTGCTTATATGAGACAGGGACGCGTATTAAATAATTGTGGGCATTATATTTCAATAAATGACAAAACAAAGTGATATATTCTCTTCCTCGGGCTAATAGCATTACGATAATGTGCTTGACGAGATAGGAACATGTGCGAGGTGCTTTGAGTAATTATACAAGTTTAAGAAAGTATTTGAAATTAAGTGTTCTAAAATATTTATTGATTTCAAGAATAGCACGGACAAAAGCTTACTAAGCAACAAAGTGGGAATGTGATCAAAGCATGTATTTGAGAATAATAATAATAGAGTTGCATTGGGAGGTCAGTATTGCTGATAATGAATTTATTAAAGTTGGAGGGTGTGACACGTTTAAGTCACGGATGCTTTGTAAAATAAATATAAAATAAAACAATATTGGAGATCCGGAATAATTACGGAGGGCATCTTGCCGCTAACCCGTAGGAAAGTATTTTGATGAACAGCCGAAACTTAGCGACTAGGTGACGATTGCGTTTAATTCCCAGGGGTGTCATTTGTGAACATCCTCTGCCTGGAAACTTACAATAAGCGAAAAGAACGGACTTTGCCGTGTAAAGAATCCTTGGAAAAATAAAACAAAGCGGTCTCAACAACCAATTCATTTACTAGCAATACGAGACTAGTGTATATAAAAACATACTGAATGGGTTTTACTCGGATTAAGAGAAATGCCCAATCAAATTCCCCGAAATTCATTTAAAAGGGTCCGCACATTCTCGACGTCAATGATGAACTTTATAATTAAAGTAGAACACAGTAATTAAAATAGGAAAATGCATGCTTGCGGGTTTGAAAAGTAAGTATAGATTTATATGCGCAATCATGCATTAGGGGACACATTTAATCATTGACCTCGCACACACTCATATTAGATTAAAATCAATAACATGTAGATTTTAAACTATGTGATTATATTATATATTAAAGAAAAGAATCGCCCTCGAACGAGTGATTTGCAAGATAATAAAAATTGGAAATTATTTAGAGATTGAAAATATGCCTTTATAGCGGCGTCTTAGTTTCAACAGAAGGAATGATTCACTCGGTCAAAGACGATTCTGACCATTATCATAATAAAATAACAGAAAGCTTAATAAATAGGAAATATTAACCCAAGGATAGAGAGCAAAATGTTGAGTATATTTAAACACGTTAAAGAAATACATAATGAAGTTATGTGAAATATAAGAAAAACATTTTTAAATACCTATAGCATGTTAGTTATCACAAGAGCTCTTGGGATAATTTAGGGTTACCTCTGGAGAAGCATTTTCAGGTAGATGTTCGGCAGGTTTTATAATTCAGCAGCAAAATCTGGAAATGTTCATATTTTTGGCAGCGGCAGCAGTTCCGGGGTTCCCTGTGATAACTTCCGATGGTCTACGGCAGCATATGACCATTTCAGAGAGAAATAGCCTTCTTGCACTCTACTCTGTCATGTCAAGATTTACAAATTACTACTATAATTTTGGTTAGAAACATTAGACCTCGGAATGATTTCTCTTAGAAACATTAGAAGAAAAACGAGAACAAAAGAAAACCCTTCTTTTTATAGTAGACGTTAACAATAGAACTGCCCTGGAGCATTACAAAAATATATCGGACTTATCAGCTGTAATTAAATCTATCCCAATGTCTAAAGGAATTCAACATTAATTAATTTCTTTAGTTAATTTCCCTGTCGACATTCGGATTACAAACTAGATTTAATTAAAAATTACTTTTACTAATTAAAGAAAACCTTAAGTGGACATCTGCTGTTTTTAGATAAAACTTATATAATATTAGCTAATTAAACTATTGTCCCTCATTTATTTTAAAGAAATATTTGGAATAACTTTTATTAAATTAAACGAAAGTTATTTTACTTTTAAATTGCAATATTTGAATCTATTTACTAAACGAATATTTACTAAATGAGTTTTATTTTAAATCAAAATACATTACGACGGTACTATATTTGTAAATAGATTCAAACAAAATAACTTTAACAATTTATAATTTTGATATATTTTAAAATGGATATCATAGTGTGTGCGCAATTACGACTTATATAACTTACTTTTTAATAAATGTAAATTATGTGAACAAATACATAATTCATAATATTTTATTTTATTTGGGAATAAGTTATATATATAATATGAGCATTGTGCTCGTGGTTTAAAATTAGGCGGGATTTTCGGTATATAAGTGTATTGCAGACACACTACGATAGATTGGGGTTCAAACTAAGGTATGAGGGTAGGAAGTAGGTGAGAAAAGGTGAAACGAAGATCTGCAAAGCAGACCTTACTGTTTCAATAATACATATCATGAAAAGCATGATACTAGTAATAATATTAGTTTATATGGTAGCAAGAGTTATAATAATATATAAAAATGTTGTAAACAATAATACTGGTTCAGAGTCTCAATCATTTGCTGAGAAAGATAAAACTTGTTATGAGATTGGAGTAAAAGGTCTAAATTTTTATATAAATCATAAGGATGTTTTACTTTTCAAAAAGACAAAGAAAAAATGATTTTAGGCTAAATATTTCTAAAGATAATGAAGAACTTAAGCTTAAAGGTTCAATTTCTTATAGAGGTCCTAATAATTCTAATGTATCTAATTCTGTTTCATCAATATATTCTTCTAACACTTCTTCTTTTCAACAATTTTCTAATAGAAAATTATCAATTAAGCAGCTTAGCAAACAGGTTAGTTTACCCCATAATTTTAGACTAAATTCTAATAAATTTTTTAATAAAAAAATTAATAATTATTCTTCTAATTTTAGACAAAATATTTCTAAAGATAATGAAGAACTTAGGTTTAAAGGTCCAATTTCTTATAGAGATTAAACCACTAAACATCACATGGTCACCATCTCTTATACTAGCACATAATTGTTCATATTGTTAGTGGTTTAACACCAATCCTGCCTAATAGGATAGTGGTGGCTAGGGTTGTTAAAGAGCCAAAGATACCAAAATGTATGGATGCTGAATTGAGTTTAGACCCATATGACTATATAAGCTATTGAGCTTTGATTGAAAATATTCTTGTGTTTTCAATTTCATTCTCATAGTTTTGTAGTTAAATAAAGATAAAAGGTGGCTGCTGGAGGGTTGCATTAGATCCTAATAGGTGCAATGCTCTCAGATCCAAGGCTCCTCACTGAAGAAGGCCACAAGCCAGAAACTAGTCTGGGGATATTGGATGAGTAGGCACTAGATAGGGATTTTATGCACAAAGCCTTCTGGTATCCATTGATTACTCTGGTTGGCACAGGGTGGCACTACTATATGGAGAGAATTTTGCCTTGTTTCTTATAGAGGTCCTAATAATAGTAACTGTTCATTATTAATTAAGGATAATGATAAATATTATAAATATTTGATTTCAAATTTGGCAGTAGATGTTAAATCTACTGATCTAAAGAGGTATTTGGAAGACAAACTTCAGGTTAAAGTCATATGTATTAAGATTAATATGTTTAATTTCTAATATTAGTAATTTTTTAGTTTCAATTCCCAAACATAAGCATTGGGAGTTTATTTTGAATCATTTATGGCCTTGTGATACTGCATTAAAATTTTTTTATAGCTCTTTGGCTAGTTCATTAATACTTTCTGATTAATTTATTTTGCCAATATCATCCTTTATTAACTTTTTTTTTTCCTCTTGCTTATTGTTTGTTATTATATATTTTTGATATTGTGTTGGACTTTGTTGTTTTTACATAAAAATTTGTGGGATGAGAACTAAGACTCCAAAAATTAAGCAATTCCTCAGTGCTGAAAATTTTGATGTTTTTATTTCAGAAACTTGGCTTACTCAACACATTTCAGATGATATTTTTATGGACAATAGATATAAAGTACTTCGAACAGACAGATCTTCTGATGTTGCTTCCAAAGGTGGAGGCACGCTCATTGCCTTTAAATATAATTTTTTACATAAGTATGTTCCTATTTCATCATTATCTTGTGAAGCGACATGGTGTGAAATATGTTTGGAAAATAATGTCAAGGTTCTTTTGTGTACTATCTACATAAAGCCAACATTATCCTTTTTAGAGTTTAATGAGTTTCTTTTTATTCTTGAAGATTTTTTAATCAAATACGAGTCATATATAGTTATTACTGGTGATTTTAATATTCCTGATTTATATTCAGGTAATACTATCATAGATTCAGTCTCTTTTTCACCTAAAGCATTGAGAATGATTCAGTTTTGCAATTTGTTAAATCTAAAACAATTTAATCCATACACCAATTTTAATGATCACACATTGGATTATATTCTTAGTAATTTATCTACAATTGAATGTTTAACTACTTCATCTCTTCCCTTTTCCATTGATTTACATCATTCTCCCTTAGAATTTTATGTTAATATTAAATTTAATAGACTTTGTCCCTTTAAAATTATGAAAAGAAACTACAAAAAAGGAAATTATTTGGGTCTTTGTTTACAATTATCTAATTTTAACTGGAAAAAATTGTATTCTTCATCTGATGTAGATTTCTGTATGAAGTTTTTTGAAAAATCATTTAGTGAACTAATTGACAAATATATTCCTAAGAAAATTTTTTTAACTAACCATTTTCCTCTCTGGTTTTCAGTCTCTCTTAAAGTAATTATTAAAAGGAAATCATTTCACCATGTAAATATTGGAAAACTAAGAACTTAAATTATTATAACAATTGGTTGTTTTCTCATCCCTGGTGTTCACCTCGAGATGTTGCTATTTCTAGGTCAATTCCTAGAAATATACCATTTCACCAGTCTTCACCCAACAAAAGAGGAATTTTTCTACGTTATAAATGCAGAAAAGAGTCTTCGCGCTATGTTGGACGGAGGAGGCGGTGGCAGCGACAGAAGCCAACATAAAGAGACTTCTTTCTATGATAAAACACAGAAAGAGTTCTCGACGGCTGCCGATTATGGCTTTTTTCTATGCTAAAAGCAAAGAGAAAGAAATGCCTTGATTGGCTGCCATAGTAGTTGATTTTGTTCATCATTTCCTCTTAATAGTAGAATATCTATTTTCTCTGTAATTTCGTGTGAGAGTGTGTGTATTTGAAGCAGTCGTAGTTTTTTAAAATTTGATAAGACGTCTATTTTTTTTAATGTGTTGTAACTTACTTTACTGTTGTAAGTTTAGTAATAATGTCCTGAAGATTCCATTACGAATGGGTAACCCTCAAAAATTGCTTTTAAGGGTGGGGAAGGGAAAAAATTTGAAGGATCCGTTTTCGCGAGAATTTGTCCGTGACCAGTTACTTTTGCTATATATATACGCACAAACAAAAACAACCCAGTACTAATTATTAGGAATTACTTGTCCAAAAAAGAAAATTAGTCTGGTATTATTATTTTTTTTTTTTTGTTACATTTATTATTTCAAAATAAGATTAGTTTTTATATCTACACACTAACAAAAACAACCCAGTTCCTGATTAATTACTGTCTTTAAAAAAAAAACAAATTCAACGGGGTTTGATTTTTTCAATGGAGTATTTGAGTTACGGTTTGTTTTTATATATACACAAGATTTACCAAAAAAAAAAGAAACCCACTTTCTGATTAATTACTGTCAAAAGAAACGCAAATTAGTCGGCTATCATTTTTAAATTTAGTATTTCAATAACGGTACCCTTTTTATATAGACAGACTTAACAAAAACAACCCACTTTCTGATTCATTACTGTCCCCCCAAAAAAAAAGAAAACGGAAATTAGTCGAGTATAATTTTTCAATTGAGTCTTTCAATGACGGTCCTTACTAATAGTAGTCGAGTATCAATTCTAAATTGTAGTATATAAATTACGTTACTTTTGATAGATTTAGAATTACGTCTTGCTTTTTTAATAAAATGATTGATTTAAAACTCTTGATCAAAAATACTGTAACTTTAAAAAAAGACACACATAAAGTCCCAAAAAAATAAGAAAAAGCCCCGTAACTTTAAAGACACACACAAACTAAAAAACAATCTAAGATTAATAAACATTTACTTATTACCTCTTGCTTTTGAATAAAATTATTGATTTACTCTTGTAAAAAAAAAAAGACCGTAACTTTATAAAGACACGTAAAGTCAAAAAAAAAAAAATTAGAACAACACCGTAACTTTAAAGACACAAACAAACTCAAAAACAAGATAAGATTAATAAACATTTACAAAAATGAAAAAACTAACATCATATAATAGTATTAGTTAGTAGAATATTTTATTACAAATCTAAGAAATCAGATCTTTTTAGATCAAATCGATCATTTAGGTCCGGCCCGGAATCGTTATATGTATATGTTTTTGATTAGCATCAATGCCATCCTGTGACGAACACCAGGGATGAGAAAACAACCTAACAGTTTTATTAATTATAGAAGATTGTCAAAGGTTATATATCATAGAGATTTTCAAAAATTTATACAAAATACTGAGTCCTATTTCTGATAGTCCTTTGCAATTTTGGTCTCTAGTCAAGGATGTAGGTATTACAAAAAAAAAAAATACAGAGTCGCAGATAATTTTTCTCATTATTTCTCAGAGCTTTTTAAACAATCTAAGTCTTTTACTAATTTAACTGAAAATATAACATTTAATTCATTTATTGAATCTGATATTATTTTTGTTATTAAACAGCTTAAAATTACATTCGAGTGTGGGCCTTGACAATATTCCAGCTTTCATTTATAAAGGATGTGCTGAATACATTGTTTCTCCGCTTTTGCATATTTTTAATTGCTCTTTAGCAAATGGTACTTTTCCTACATCTCTTAAAATTGCTAAAGTTGTTCCTATTTTTAAGAAAGGATCTAGAGATTTTGTAAGTGACTATAGGCCTATTTCAATTTTACTCATTGTTGCTCGAATATTTGAAAGATGTTTATATAATAAAATTATCTTTGATGTCTCTAAGGTTTTGGCACCAGAGCAGCATGGATTTTTGCCTAATAGGTCTATTGAAACAAATTTGCTAACTATTTTTGATCACATTTCAAATTCAATTGAGAATCAATCTAGGTTGGATGTTGTTTATTTTGATATGTCCAAGGCTTTTGATAGAGTTAATCATAAAATTCTTCTTCAGAAGCTTTGTAGGTTATGTTTTTCCAAATTATTAATTAATTGGTTTGATCTTTTCTTAAGGATAGAATGTCTTGTGTGAGGTTTAACAATAAATTGTCATTACCATATTATTGCTTCACTGGGGTGCCTCAAGGCGGTGTTTTTGCACCTTTATTATTTAATGTATACATTGATGACCTAAAAACGTGCATTAAATTTTCACATCTTCTATGTTATGCAGATGATTGCAAAATTTTTAGTCATATTTATTCTATTAATGACTGTTTTTTACTTCAAAGTGATATAGATAATTTCTTGAATTGGTGTGAATATAATTATATAGATATAAATATGGATAAGTGCTCCATTGTCTCTTACTCTAGAAAATCTGAACTCTTAAGGTTTTCCTATTATATTGGTGATTCTAAAATTATAACAAATGATCATCGAAGAGATCTATCAGGAATAATATTTTCCAATAATAGGTCTTTTCATAATCACATTAATTTTATGGTGAATAAATCTCTTAAAATTGTAGAAGTTATTTACAGATATGGAAAAGCATTTAGTAAATTTACAAAGATTAAACTTTTTATATCCTTAGTTTTTCCCATCTTGGAGTATGATTTAATTATATGGAATCCTCGTAATAGGACAGATATCATAAGAATTCAGTCTGTTTTTGATAGATTTGTAAAATTAAATAATTTAAGTAATGAACACTATATTGATTTACTGCTGAGATGAAAAACAAGAGATCTCAAACTTCTTCATAAATTTATTTCCCAGAATATTTCTGTATTTAATTTGCTTTCTAATTTAGGTATTAAGAAACAGAATTATAACACTCGTACTCACAATATTTTTGAACTGAAAATTTGTAAATCTGATATATGATTTTCCCCTTTATTTTGTTTACCTAGAACTTATAACAAAGATTTTGGTAATGGTGATATTTTTAATTTGGATTTTAAACAATTCATTAAAGTCCTCATAAAAAAATATTATCCTTAATTTCATTTGATATATTGCCTTTTTATTTATTTGTGCATTTTATTGTTTTTCTATTTTATTGGTATTATTTTTTTTTGTTTGTTTGTTTTTTAATGCTTATTTAGATTTGTATATAATAATTACATTACTGTGCAATCTATAATTGGCTAAATGCTGTTGATATGTACATTAAATAAATAAAGAATTGAATTATTATTATCATCATCATCATTGGTTCATTAAGTTTTTTAGAGTTATATTATAGTAAATATTTTTTGATTCAAAATATGTTGACTCTTATTAAAATGGAAATTATAAATTTATTAATAATACTTTATTTTTTTAAAATGTACTAATAATACTGTGTTTTATTTAACTTGTCTTGATCTTGAATATTTTTATGTAATTAAAATGTTTAAAAAGAGAATTTCAAGTTAGAATACCATTATTCCAAAACCCAATAAATTCAAAAGCCTGTTTTTCAAACTCATTAGCATCCATAAATATACACAAAAACTATAATTTCTCTAGTGCATTCATTAGTGAAAAAATGAATTAATAAAAAATTAAGCCAAAAATTTGTTGATCTATATACTATGTGATTGCACAGAATTAATATTAGTTCTCAATCATGAATTATATATAAAAGTAAAATATTTACAATTCTGCATAAAAAATTCATTTTCAAAAACAAGATAATGGTTTGTAGTATCTGAATATGATTACAAAGTTACATCATCAGTCATCTCGAAATAACAATAGTAATCTGAATATTGAATTTATCCATATATTGTATGAATAATAAATACATAATGATTTGCAATTGTGTAACATTTAAAAGTAAAAATTTGCAACTTAACATATAAAATTTTATTTTCAAAACTAATGAGAATAGAAACAATAGTTTGTACAGTTACATAAGCCATTTCACTTTGGAAAATATACCAAAAAGTTTATTAAGCAAACTTTTATGAAACAGTTCATTTTATATTATATATATACTGTTTGCTTTGCGATTATGCATGGCATATAAATGCTAAAAAATTTAGAAATTTTGCACTGAAAATTCATTTTCAAATCAAATGAGAACAGAAAAAAATAACATGATAGCTTCTAATATTTAGGCAAACCATGTTAACCATCTTAATATTGTAAAAAATGTGCTCAACATGATAGCTTCTAATATTTAGGCAAACCGTATTAACCATCTTAATATTGTAAAAAATGTGCTCAGAATATAGTTTCTTTTTTATGAAAAATTAAATTGTTAAAAAAAGTCATGTTAGATTTTATTATAATTTACTGCCTCATATGCAATGTGTAAAATTTTTCTATAATGAAGTAAATGTAAATAATAAATTTAAAAAATTATTTTTTAAAAGCCAATATTCATTAATAAATTGTGCTAATATATTGCATTTAATTTTACATATTTTTTTTCAATAAATATGGGAATAATTTTTAAGCAGTATTTCTTTTTACTTTCTGATATTCAATCATTTTTGTGTTAGCCACATTTGTGAAATGTCATTGAAAAATAGCAATTTTTATTATAGTATAGATATTTTGCCACAAGTATTTTAGAAAATATAAGTAACAATTTTAAATTTTGTACTTACTTTTTTTTAAAGTTTTTTTACTTTTTACCATTTTATCCATTATGTATTTGTAGCAATTTTATATCTCATATTCCAATTCTATTTTGTTTTATTGATAATCCTGGAGAAGGTATATATTTGAGCGACTGCTGTTTTTATACAATTTCTGAATTTGAAGAATCAAGTTTCGAAATAACAGTATTCAATCTGCAATATATATGATTTATGATGTAAGTTTTTGTATTAGCTCATCATTAATCTTAAATATAAATATTGTCCTATATTGAAATTAAACATTATAAAAGAAAAAAAAAATATTGTTGATATTTTTAAATTTGCTGAAATATTCAAACAGTCTCAATATGTCTACCTATAAAAATTTGTAGAAAATAAATAGTTAACAGCTTTTTTAATGCCATATAATATCCCCAACAAAGTTAAATGAAGCTTCAGTGAAAATGTATTATTTTTGCTCATAATTTATTGATACACAGTTTTAGTAATTAGTATTACATATATTTTCAAATCACCAAATGAAATTATATTATTACAAAAAATGAAATAGTTTTATTGAAATTTTAACATAAGCATTATTTGTATTTTTTAAAGAATAAATAAAATTGTCGCATCATAAAATTAAAAGTATAATTTGTAAAATTTCTACATTAAATGAATAAAATTAAAATAGAAGGTCTTCATTAAAAAATGTAATTCAAATGGAAAGAAATGAATAATTATACTTCTTAAAATGGATATATTGTTTAATAAAACCTTTACTTAAATATCTACTTTGTGTAACAACAATTTTCAGTACATTATAAAGCTTCTTAGAAACGGACCTCTCTCTCTCTCTATATATATATACTAAATTTTATATTTGAACTCCAATCTGAAAGATCATTCTAGAACATGGTAAATATATATATATATTGACAGATATTATCATGTTGAATTGTATACTGTTATGTGTATGCTCAATTTTTGCTGAGAGGGATTGAATATTATACCTCTGTGATGGACTATAATTTAAAAATATGAGAGTTGAAGGAATATGTTTATGCAACTTTAAATATTTTCCAAGAAAGAATAGATGAGTTAGATGAATAAATATCCAGTAATAAATATTAATAAAATAATGTAGAAGGAATATCTTCTAGTAAACAAATGATCTTAAAAAAAGAGAGTGTATTGTAGTTTGAATATCCATATATTAAATAGACATTAAAAGGAAGAATTAACTATTTTGTAGACATCTCTGAGACTGAGAATCTTTAATTATTGTTTTTATTACTTTATTGAAGTAAAACCATGTTTCACTTATATGTGATAAGTGATAGAAAGTTATCATCTCCTTATAACAACAATTTCTGATATTTATCTAAAATACCTTTATTATATTAACGGGTATATGGCATGGTCCCCATGCCACCCAGAGCATCCCCAGGTTGCAGATAGGGGAATGGCCTTCAGATATGAAGGTTAGCTGCAAATAAGCAGAGTACTATAAATAAGCAGTCACTGACAGTGGGACAACATTCACTGTCAGGAAGTGGTGAAGAAGACAGTGCCATGTTTATTTCTATAAAATGCCAAAATTCCTATGATGGTGGATGTATAATAGCAAATGTTGACCACCATTAAATAAGTCAACACCCCGCTAGGTGCTGGGTCAGCAATGGCATTCTTCCAAGTCAGCTGAAGATCACTATAGGGGACAATGATGAGGAGGAAGCGGTAGTTGGATATTCATTTTATGGGATTTGGCTATTGCACTAAGCCTATTATGGAGGTTATTGCTGAGCAAAGAAGGCAACAGGAAACCACTTTGTCTTATAATTCCCTTGTATTATTATGAATATGTCTACAGGAATTATTACGTTTGGTGTTGAGGTTTTAGCTAAGAATGACTTTGGTGTATTGCCCGGCAGGAGTGGACAAGAGGCTACTCAGGTCATCAACCTGCGAAATCCTCGTAAATATAATTCATTGGAGGAAGATACATTGAGAATTGGAATGTGGAATGTTAGATCTTTGAGAACAAGGGAGAAATTGGAGAATTTGAAAAGATAGTTGCATTTGAATAATACTGATGTTATGGGATTAAGTGAAGTGAGGTGGGAGGGATGTGGAAAAGTAGGTAGTGGAGATGTAAAGTTATTTTATTCAGGTGATGATGGTTCTATTAATGGAGTTGGCATTGCTGTGAGGAAGAAAATTTGGAATAGTGTGGCAGAGGTTGATAGTATTAACCATAGGCTGATGAGAATAAATGAAAGTCCTAGGGATTTGGTAATTATACAAATTTATATGCCAACTAGAAGTCATGATGATATTGAAATCGATGAAATGTATGAGAAGATAGAAAAAAGTATTCAATGTGAAGGAAAAAGTGCATGTATATTGTTATTGGAATGCTGTTGTGGTGAAAGGTAGGGAAGAGAAAATTGTTGGAAATTATGGTATTGGAAAAAGAAATGAAAGAGATAGTCGGCTTGTACAATTTTGTAAAAAGAATGGGTTTGTCATTGCAAACACTTGTTTTAAAAATCATATTAGGAGATTGTATACATGAAAAGCTCCAGGTGACAGAGAACATTATCAAATTTGATTATATATTGATTCAGAATAGATATAAGAATGCTATTAAGGGTTCACATGCTTTGCCTGGTGCTGATATAGATTCGGATCATAATTTAGTGATGGCTAAATTAAAGTTGAGTTTAAAAAGAATTAAAAGAGGGAAAGATACACAAGATGGGATTTGGATAAATTGAGACAAATGGAAAAAGAGAAATTTGGTTTAGTATGTGGAAATGAATTTAAAAGGATTGTTCAGGGTGGGAAATATATTAATATCTCTGATGAGTGTTGGAATAAAATTAAAAAAGGATTCTTGAAAACAGCAAAAAATGAAATAAATGACCGTGGATAACTGAAGGTATGTTGGAAAAGATGGAAGTGTGGAGACGATGGAAGAATGTAAATACTGAGGAAGGGCAAAAGGCATATAGGAAATTTAATAATGAACTAAGAAGAGAAACAAATTTAGCAAAAGAAAAGTGGTTGGAGCAAGAAGGCAAAGAGGTAGAAAGGCTTCAACAGGTGAAAAGATATCTGGTATTTGATGGAAATACGAAGTATCACTTGGGAGATAGAAAGGCTTCAGCAGGTGAAAAGATATCTGGTATTTGATAGAATACGAAGTATCACTTGGGAGAAAAAGACATGGGTAGCAAGTGAGATTGCAGATAAGAATGGAAGGGGGTTAACTGATAATAATGATATATTAAAAAGATGGGAAGAAATATTTTCACTGTCTGCTTAGTAGAGGAAATAATTATGAACTTGAAAATGAAGATGTTGCAATAGATGATAGAGGTATGAACATATTGCCGGATGAAGTAAGAAAGACAATCGCGCAAATGAAGAATGGTAAATAATTATGAACTTGAAAATGAAGATGTTGCAATAGATGATAGAGGTATGAACATATTGCCGGATTAAGTAAGAAAGGCAATCGCGCAAATGAAGAATGGTAAGGCTGTTGGATTTGATGCAATACCTATAGAATTTTTAAGAGAAATGGGAGAATTTACTATGAAGGAAATAGTTGGACTTTGCAATTTGGATATATAATAGTGAGTTTGGCCTGAAGACTTTTTAAGAACTATAATGATTCCAATTCCTAAAAAAAAGAAAGCTGCTAAATGTGAAGACTATAGAACAATAAGTTTTCTCATGTGTCTAAAGTTTTATTGAGGATTTTAACTCGCAGGATTTATGGGAAGGTAGATTATTATATTGGTGAAGAACCGTTTGGTTTTCGGAAAGAGAAAAGCACAAGAGATGCTATTGGTATTTTTAGGACAATTGCGGAAAGATATATTGAAAAAGATAAAGGTATTGGTATATGTTTTGTGGATTTAGAAAAGGCATTTGCTAGAGTAGGCTGGAATAAACTGATGTCCATTTTTAGAGATAAGGGAGTATTTTCAAAAGAAAGACTATTGATATGGACTATGTATAATGGTCAAAGGATAAGAGTTAGATTTAGGAGTAATGAGACTGATAAAGTGAATATAGAAAGTGGATTTAGGCATGGAATTATGAGACTGATGAAGTGAATATAGAAAGTGGAGTTAGGCAAGGATGTAGTATGTCCCCTGTTTTAATATTTATTAAGAAGATATACTAAATAATTATTTGGACTGTGGAGGAGCAAATATTTGGAGAGTAATAAAGTGTAAGACTTGCAGATGATATGGTTTTTATTGTTGAGGAGGAAAAGGGTCTTCAGAATATGTTGAATAAATTGGAAGAAGGATCTATGGCATATGGAATGAAGATTAATATTGAAAAGACTAAGTGTTTATGGATAGGGAGATGCAAAAAAACTGCAAATTGGGATCCGTCGTGTCATGGTTCAACAGATTTAGGGATTTGGATAGTTGGTTGAGTGAGGATGGAAGAAGTGAAGATGAAGTTAAAAAAAGAATAGCATTGGCAAAGGAGACATTTGTAAAAAGAAAGAAGATATTTTATGGACCTTTGGAAAGAGAATTAAGGAAGAGATTAATTAAATGTTATGTGTGAAGTGTATTAAGGTATGGTTGTGAGACATGGACATTGATTAATAGAATTAAGAAATGATTGGAAGCTTTTGAGATGTGGACATGAAGAAAAATGAAAAAAATCAGTTGGATGAGTAAAATAACATGTTTTGAAAAGAGTAAATGAGAAAAGAAGATTGATTGAGAATATCAGAGAGAGAAAGAGAAACTGGATTGAACATATATTAAGAAGAGTTTATAGTTTAATGAAAGATGTTTTGGGGGGAATGGTGAGTGGAAATAAAAAGAAAGGACGGAAGAGATTGACATTATTGGATGATATAAGAGATGGGAAGACTTCTGTGGAATTGAAGAAATGGGCAAGGAAGAGAATGGAATGGATGAACTGATGTCGTGACTGCTCTCTGGACCTGTCTGTTGGACAGAATACTATTGATTGACTGATAAAATAATTGTAATGTTCTATACCAGTTATTGTACTTTGAATTAATTACTAAACATAATTTATTAAAATTTGGTTTTTGTAAAGTGAAAGTATATATTTTGATATAAATGGAGCAGAATTATTAAATATGATAACAGAATACTTTTAATTAGCAAAAAATAATGAAGTAGTCTTAAAATAAATTTTAATGTATTTTGTAAGGCTTTTTTATTCATCTGGATTTTTTTTTCTTTCTTAAATTTAAACATGAAGCTTTTTCTTTTACTTCTCTCTCTTGCGTTCATCACAATCTTTTTTAATATGTGTTTCAGATGACTACTAACTTATTTTTGTCTGCATTAGATAATAATGATTCTTTTTTCATTTGCATGTATTATGTAAGCGTTGAATAATCTCATAAGCAATTTCTGGCTATTCATTATTCACTCAGAATTTATTGCATTATGTACATTCTTTAGCTTCTTCATATTATGCTGTTCAAATTTCAAGATTACGCTTATTTGTGTATATGGAACAAAATTAATTTTATAACTATCTTATTTATAAGCTAATTGCAAATACTTTTGACTTTAAATTAGAAGAATGCAACATTCCAAATCATACATTATATTATTTCAAAGCTACTTTTCTCTGTATTATTAATTGGTGAATGCTAGAAATCAACTGATTTTGCAACCAAGTTTTGGCTATAATGGAATCATGGTGTTTGATTTAGTATGTGCTAGTTTCATCCTATTAAAATATCTAAAGTATTTCAAATAATTTATAATTGAATTGACTTAAACATGTACAGAAAGTCTTTTAGATATTTGTCATTTTACTTACACTTTATATTATTTGAATAGAAAGTTACATGTCTATTTTTCAAAAATTTAATAAATATATTTTTATATTATAATCTCTAAAATAGTAAAAATGTTTTTGTGTATCTATACTGTCTCTTTTAAAACAAAACAAACAAAAAAATAGAACTTTAGTGATTAAATTTTTTATTATTTTTGCATTACTGAAATTTTAAAAAACAACGCAAATTGATGTAAGTCACATATATAACAGATCCTTGATGTTCTAAAAAACATGACTTATTATAATAAAATGATTAATATTGGACATCAATTTCTCAATGAACTAACATGACTTATTATAATAAAATGATTAATATTGGACATCAATTTCTCAATGAACTAATTGTATTCTGTGGAAAATACATTCTAGACAAAATAAAAATTTATTAAACTGTACATCTAGCTGCAACTTAGTACAAATTTTTGCAATTGCTAAATATAAGAAATATGAATTTTATTATTTTTTAAAAACCATTATTACAACTGTCCCTTCATCCTACCCAAGTAATAAATAAATTAATATGCCTGGCAAATATAAAGCTCATTTCTCTTGATTTATCTCTCTAAGCTACAAGAGATACTTATAGAACTACTCTGGTAATTATGATGCTCTATATTGTAACGGTCAGAAACATGGTTCGTTAACAAGAACCCAGCAATAGTCACTAACCTACATGTATGAGGGTACTGGTATGTGCCACACAATGCTGATCAAATCCATTTGCCTAGACCTCGGAACCTAAACCACATGACCAATGCCTCTTATGCTAGCAGGCATCCTTCTCTCTTCAGGTCCGGTGATCAGGGAGAAACATGGACTCTTCTAATAAAACATCTCAATTAATAAAGATGATGTTGATGTTCTTAAATGATTATATAGTAAGAATGGATTCATTTGTGATAAACCAAACAAACACTAGAGTAACATATATTTTACTAATGCAATAATAACACTGTGTTAGTAATTTACATTCTACAATAATGCAAATTCAGTAAATATCAAGATGCTAGATTATGTGTTTTCACACCGATTTGGAATTTATTTAAACAGCTTGTCTGAGAATATTCATTATACTGATTGAATCAGCAAATCACCAAGGAGTAGTGATTAACCACCAACACATTCAACTTAATCTGATGAGCATTCTAATCCTGAACACTAAATCTGTAAGTCAAACGGTGATTTGAAAGTTGTGCAACTGACACTGGGAAAATTCTACATTACAAATTAGCATAGCAAATTATAATCTGCGGCATCCCAGTTAAAGCACATGATAACAAGCATGTATTAATACAAGAAGAGAATGGGATACTGGCTGATGGAGTTATATTATATATTCATATAAATCTGTGTGCACAGACATTATGGTTGTGTCCATGTGACCAGATCATTACACATATGACATGGAAAATGATCATCCATAATCATTTCACCGATGACCAAGGAGTGATCACAGATAGCAGGAACACACCTGTGGCATTCCAGTTAAACACATGACAAGCATATACTAATACAAGAAGAGAATGTGATACTAGCTGATGGGGTTATCTTACAAGTTCATATAAATCTGCGCACAGACAGTACTGTTGTGTTCATGCACCCAGATCATCACACATATGACACTGGAATGAGCATCCGTATCCTTTCACCGACGACCAATGAATGATCACAGATAGCAGGAACACACATCTGCCCCATGAACTAAAAAAAAAAACGATCCTCCAGGATGTATGATAATAGATATGCTCAGCATTGAATGATACCTACTTAAAAAAAAAACAAGTGATCCCAGCAAATCTAAATATGTCACGGCAGGAAAAGCATCTGCATGAACAATAAGTATATAAAATGAATAAGTAATTGATGAATTTATTCAATATTAAATTTTAATAGAATATATATAACACAACTCAGCAACGCATAAAAATAACCATCAATATGAAACTATAACTTACTTAAGCCTGTTTATAAAATATGAGTATGTGCGGGCCTGCCTGAATATGGCACTTTAGTCATTCTCAATTAATAGGCAGCTTAAAACTGCCTACCCCCCCCTCATTATGCTTTAATAAAAGAATCTATCACCAATAAAATATCACACCATGTAACTGAATGCTTCTCTGAAGATTAAGTTGTTTCTAGCTCACATTTAATAAATAAAACATAAATTCTGTAAGCTATAGATTCCTAAGCTAACATATTTTAATCTTTTCATATATATATAAAATGTACACCTAGTTAGTCATTAAGTATATCCCTGAACCATCATATATAGATATAAGTAGATATTTTATATTTTAAATAAAATAGAGAACTCTCTTTAAGATTTTAATATATCTACAGTTTACTAATTGTTTCCAAATTATCTGCTTTGTTTTCTAAGTCAGGAGAACAAAACAAAAGCAAAGTTCTGCTTATAATAATTTAAATTATTTTTAGAATACTTTAAGGGATAGGAATGACCAAATATAAAACGGGAAATGGTAGTAAACTATAATAAACAATTATTTTCCCTCAATCTTCTTTTAAGACTAGCATCCCTTAATGAAAAATGTTCAGTAGAATATAATAACCATTTATAATGAAATTATAAGGCCATATGTATTTTAAACCAAGGGCAATGCTTCCATGAAGTTCAGAGTCAAAGTATAAAATAATTATTATCTTAATTAGCATGCTTACAATTTAATTGGAATAGAGCTCTGAGAAATATAGCTATATATATATATATAAATTTATACTAGAGTTTTATAATACCTTTGTATACCGTTGAAATTGTTCATGGCTGACTGAAATAGGCTTCAATAACTCAGATTACATCCAAAGTTGGAATTATTTGCAGCAGAACAATGGTTCTTTTCCCATTTGGCTTACTCCAGGTTGCTTCACTATAGTATGTCACTGTAGAAAAGTTTCTAGCATTCATATTACTGGGAATGGCTTCAGCTGGTCTCAATGGTGACTCTCCATGTTAGGCAGCTGATGGTGGCTCTCCATGTTAGGCAGCTGATGGTGGCATTCTTACCTGAGGAGACAACTAAGCAATGGTGTTTTATTCCTCTGCTAATATATAGCTTTAAACCACACCGATGTATTTGTTTAACACTCCAGCTAGTACAGGAGTCGAATGCCTGAATCAATCAAAGAAAAAGCATGCCACCTATTGCATTTCCCAGGTATATCCATTCTCTTATTTAATCTTTTACATATAAAATCTCCAGACAGACCCTTTTTTAAAAAAAATCTAATTAAAAGCAAAGTAATTATAAAAAAATACTAGCATCAGTAGATTTTAATATTACTATACTCTTTGTTTTATTATAATCTCTTATCTTTGCTATTTTCTACCAAAGTTTTAAAATCAAAATTAGATAGAGGAATCTTAATTAAATTTTTATATATTCAACAAACTTTAATTTTAGCAAATTTATTATTTAGTCTATAATTTAAGTTAAGCATGCAACTATATATTAAAGATAAAGCACACAGATTTGTATTGCTTCAATATGTGATTTATGTCAATTTGTGTTATGTTTAGATAGGTTAATAATTAATTAAGTGGCCATTATTGAATGTAATGCAACTGTTTTCCCACTGATTGAAGACAACTAAGTTAAAAACTGGTCATGAGAATCTTAAGCTTGATTAATTCACTCCTTTCCATAAAGTTAGAGAAGTGACTCTCTGTGTGATGTGTGTTTCAAAATTTTTATTTTTACAATAGGTCAAACTTTTTTACTACTGCTGCTATTATTATTGATGACTTTATAAGCTTCTATATAATGAATTATTTTACCAAATCAAAATATTTTTCCAAAATTCCTCATGGTAGAATGTTGAAAAAATGTCCCATTTTTGTGTAGTGATAAAGTTTTATTTTCATTCACAAATTTTAATTTATTAGATCTTTTTGTTTTTCATGTTATTTATGTTCAGATTTATTTTGACACATCTATACTTTATTTGTTTGTTATTTTTTTAATTACTTAAATGTATCTGAATATAAATTATGATCTTAATATTAGCTTTGATAGTAATTGGTGCATATACAAACTTCTCAAATTTTTCCAATTTACGAAAAAATTATTGCTATAAGGATTTGTATTAGACAGTTTTATATTGTACATTAAAATTCATGCATTACATCTGTTTTTTAATTTATTTATTTTTTATAATTCGTTATACCTCCATTCCCAAGTAGCAAAATTATATAATTTAGTGATTATTTATCGCAAATGATTCATTTAGTGAAGTTTATTCATTGCTTCCAGAATGAAGTAGTTCAATAATATTTTTTAGCACTGGCTTATTATCTTTTTCTGCTATACATACAAGCTCTAATGAAAATCGTTTTTAAATTAGGATCATAATAATTTATATAGTTACGAATGTAGTTTGATTAATTCAAAGATATACAAAATAGTCTGTACAGTATTTTGTCTTTATTGGAAGCAATTCTGGAATTAAATTTATATATTCATAAGTTTAGCTTTTGTTCTAGTGTGGCATGACAATAATTCAAAGATATTCATAATTGTCTATACAATAGTTTGTTTTATACTTGAATAAATCATCTTGCATGCTATTGTCATAAAAATAAATATTTCAATATAATTATTGCTTTATATTGTGCTACATATATTTAAAGCCATGGTAATTTCAAAATTAACAAATTTATTGATGTAATATAGTGTATTTAATTCTTTATTGACAAGATTAGTAGGATCTTTTATTTTTTTTGATAAAGAATTATTCTAAAGATAGAAAGATCAAAATCAAAAATAATAGTTTTAAATATGAAAATTTAGTTGATTTTAATGATTCAAATAATTTCTTTAAAGCTCAAAAAAGACTTGAAAATTAAATCATCTGGAAAGGGTAATTTCATTTAAAAAGTTTTAGTTTATATTAATCATGCTAAAAATACAACAAACAGTTTTAAATGTTTCAATTCACAATGAAATAGTTACAAAAAAATCTAAAAATATTGGTACTTTAAATTATTATGATTTGTCACTTAGTAAAACATGAATTACATTCTGTAGTCATCAAAAAAATTATTTGGTAAGCATATTTTTAGGATTTTTTTAATCTAATACAAATAATTTGTTTCTGACAGAAATGCTTTTAATTATATTCATAGTGAAATAAAAAGTGCTTTATTTGTTCTGATGTTACTTGATGATACTACTGATTATAGTAGTATTTCATAGATGTCAATTATGTTTAGATACTCATATATATTGTTTACAATAATTCCTTTTCTATACCCTTTAATGCAAAAAATATTTTAATATAATTCCTTTATTTTCCTGACAGTTTCAAGCAAGTCATATATAATGTGACATTTTTCAAAAAACTAACCTTTATTACTTTTTTATCAATTTTACTTTATTTTCTACTTTTTATCCTTTATCTTTTTTTCTATCATTTTTACATTATTATCTAATATTTTATCAACTTTTATTTTTTATTTTAATACCTATAAATTTAATTTTAACCATTTTATTATTTCTAATCTTATTCTTTAATAATTTTTATTTTATTCTCATTAATAATTCCCCTGTTCATTTTAACTTACCATTCTTAACCTCCTCTACCTTTTAAATAACTGACTTTTTTCAAATTTCTTATCTTCTTTTTATATAGAATCCTTTAATACAACTACCTCTATTATTAATTTCCTTAACTTATAATTCTTTTTGAAAATTTAATCTTACAAACCTTATATATATTTACAAGTTTTTACCTATACACACATATAAAACCTTTTATATACTTATTATTAATCCTATAAACAAATACTATTTTTATTTTTTATTCAAACCTCTACTCATATGCCTATATAATCCCTATACACACACATATATACAAACTTTTATTACTAATAATACTATAAAAATAATGTTTTTACCCACCCATCTCAATCCCTATTCAAACTTGGCTTTATTTTCTTAATTAATATTGTTTCTTTTATTTTCCTATCTCTTTTATTAATATATCCTATCATTTTTATACTATCTCAAATATATATCCTGTTTTTATACTATGCATATAAATTGGTAACTTTTTTTATTAGTAATAAGATATACATGTATACAGATTCCATAGGTGTTTGAGTAGAGGTTTGAATAAAAAAATAAAAGTTAAAAATAGTATTTATTTATAGGATTATTATTAATAATAGTAAAATAAGTATATAAAAGGTTTAATATGTATTTATATATAAAGGTTTGTAAGATTAAATTGTCAAATAGAATTATAAGTTAAGGAAATTGATAATAGAGGAAATTGTATTAAAGGAATTTATATAAAAAGAAGATATGAAGTTTGAAAAAAGTCAATTATTTAAAAGATAGATGAGGTTAAGAATAGTAAGTTAAAATGAATAGGGGAATTATTAAAGAGAATAAAATAAAAATTATTAAAGAATAAGATTAGAAATAATAAAATGGTTAAAATTAAATTTATAGGTATTAAAAGATGATAAAATATATTAAATAATAATGTAAAAATGATAGAAAAATAGTAGAAAATAAAGTAAAATTGATAAAGAAGTAATAAAGATTAGTTTTTTGAAAAATTAAAAATAAAAAAAATTTTTTAAAAAGTAATAATACAAAAATTGTGTATTTGATATGACTTTTTGTATATATGTTTTATATGTAGATTATATATATGTGTATGGATGTATATATATTGTACCAATTCAATAAATTGGCACATAATAATTTTGTTTAGAAAAAAATTATTAAAACAAAAATTATTCGTTAAAAGAATACGTATTTAAAAGTTTAGGAGTTTTATTGCAGTTTGTTTCGAAAACGTAAAAGTTAAAGAGTTTGAAATAAAAGTTACAATTAATTAATTAAAAGGGGGGAGGGGAGTTCGTTTCAAAAACGTCAAACTAGAAGTTTTAGGTTTAAAGAGTTTGTCATATTATTATTATTAGTTGAAATATAATTCAAAAGTCTAAAAATATAAATCTCTTTATTTAAATTAAAGAAAAAAAGATAATCTCAAAACTAGTTTTGATTTTAGAATAAAATTATATATGTGCGTGCGAATGTAATAAGTATATGCATATTAAAGGTTAAAAATAAATGTTAAAATGAAATAAATGAAAATTATATGTAAAAAACAGCGATGGCTACTAATTAAAAAAAAAAAAACACGTTTGTCATGGCTGCTAATTAAAATACCCAACAACAAGATTAACAAGGATTAGCTACTAAAGGAATTTCGACAACACATATTGCCGGCGGACATGAAAATGAAAACACGCGCCACATATAAATAGCCAAAATTTTATCGGATAATCAGTTCAGAAAACTGTTCAGTCAAGTCAGTTGCATAGAGTTGAGTTCAGTTCATTCAGTTAGAAATGCAGTGTTATTTGCCATCGGAAACATGCGGCTGTCTCTATCCTAAGTCCAGATCTGTCTGTGAAAATAATGTCTTCGTAAAGAGCTTGAAGAGACTCCGTCAATATCTAATTGTCTCCAGGAATAATACCGATGAATAAGAATGAAACCTCCTCAAGAAACTTAGAATCTAACCGGTTAGAGATATCTCATTAGAAGCAGCAAACAGCAAGTTCAAAATCCTAGGTAAATAACATTTTTTTTATATTCTTTCCTAAGTAGCCATCGCATTTGTGAAGCCTCCAAGAGCCATATTATATGAACTCTATAGCACATAAAAATGAACTATTAATTTGTGTGTTCTAAATATCAAATATTATTTAATGCTTTATTATATATGTCAGTGTGTGCATGATTAAAAATACCAATATTATGTTAGTTAAAAATTTATAAAAGTATTTATATTTAGTATAATTAATGTTAATAAATTGTCTTTAAACTTAAGCCTTATTTTATCGGTCAATTCTTTTTATCAATTCTTTCACCACTAATTAAATAATATTTTGTTATTGAATTAAAATTAGACTGAGCTAGTTTTAGGGATTGTTTCAAGCGCTAGATTATGAGCCTACTGTCCGAATACGTTAGTCTTAGACTAGCTGGTGCCCGGGGTTTATTCCGAAACAAATAAAGTGTTTGGATAGTAGGGGTTTGAATCTAACAGCTGAGGTGGGCCACGATTTGATCGTGGGTATTGTTGATAGTTAAAGCTATCAATAATATTTCCCACTTTGCTTTAACGTACCGGTTCGTTCACGTAACATTTATAATTAAATGATAGTATAAATGTATTATAAAGAAGTTTGAAACCAGCCAAAACATTTGTAGTGTAAGTAAGATCTTCTGCGGATCGAACCCGGTACAATATATATGGATTTTGTATATGTGTATATATGTTTTGAAGATATATATGTATACATTTTTGATATACATATGTATGTATGATATTTTTATATGTATATGAAATAATGGTTACATGTTTATATCATTCAATATTGTAGCTCTGATAAAGACTGCAGGACAGTCGAAATTGTCAGGAAAATAAAGGAATTATATTTTTAAAAAATTTGCATTAAAGTGTATATGAGGGGAGTTATTGTAAGCAATATATATGAAGAAATTCAAATAAAGTAAAGGAGAAGAATAAGAATGTATTTAGATACTATTTAAGTAGAAAAGTTCATGAATGATTTATTAAATTTGTGGGCATGATAGAACATTGTTTGCTTTGGCTGAGTATATATTTCACCTATTAAAAAATATATATAGAAAAGCAATTAGCTTTAGCATAAATCTATGGTGTTACTGCTATAATGTCTGGACATTTGATGGTACCTCAATCAAAGCTAAAATAATAATATTCAAAAGCTCTTTTTGTTTGTTCATTGTTACACTCGTAAATTAAATCTTGCTTTGTCTCAAGATTTCAAAAAATTCCATGTCAAATTATCTAAAATCTTTAAAACAAGAGTTTTGAATCATTTTTAAATAGTTTATAGACTAATAGACTAGATAAAGAAGTTAAAATATTTTCAGTTATAAGTGTAGATGGATGGATGGCAAGATTTAATATCAATGTTTGGAATAATTTTTAAAAACTGATAATGATAGAGACATTTAATATACTTATTCATCATATTTAAATGATGTCATCTGTTGTTTTCTTTCATCTATTTTTTCTGATTCTGTGTATTTTGCTTAAAAATAGATGAATTTAACAAAACAATTACTTATAAATATGATTAGTTTGAACATTATTGGAATAAGTCAAACTATCTATATATATTATATTGAAAAAAAAAGAAGCCTTAGAATTGAAAATATAAACTATCCAAAAACCAATTATGAAGAACCTTTTTTTTTTTTAATTTTATATTTTTCATACAAATGGATAAGCAGTTTAAAACATCACATCAATTTTAAAACTTTTTTTCAAATTTATTCATCCATAAATGCAAAATTCTCGAAGATGCTTTTGGAAATTCAAAGCATAATTATGATAGATATTTTGATTTTGAGTTTAAAAAATGAATTAATAAGATATTTATAATTTAAATTGTTTAAAAAGTAAATATGTTAAACTTTTTGAACATGTAAGTATTACAAATTTAATCAATTTGCTTAATAATTGCAAGAATATTTATATAAAAATAGAATTAACTTAATTATTAAATAAACTTAATTTACAAGTACTATTTTAAAATTAAATATTTATTTAATAACAAAAAAAAAAAGCTTCCCCCTCTCTCTAGCCTCACTATATGTTGTTCGTATATAAAATATCAAAATGATTTAAAACAAATGCACTTTTTGGTCAATATTACAAAACAATGTTAGTATGTAAAAGTCTACAAAAATAGTTAAACATTAGTGTGTTTGATTAATTTCTCAGTTTGATTAGTATGATCTAATTTTACAATTTGATAAGTGATATTTCACTAAGATTGATTATTTCTGAATTTTTATTTTAAATGTATTTGTTTTAAATAATTTTGCTCTTGTAATGCATGTAAATATTAACAATATTTACAATCTTATAAGTATTATTAATGTTTACTTGTTTAAATCATTTAAATAATCTTGCAAACTCTCATAATTATTTTTTGCTTGGTTGATTTTTATTTAAGTAATAAAGAAATAATTTTTGAATAAGAGCCGCAAATGCTTAATTTATTGCCGTTTATACATTTATCCATGTCATTCAAATTTTTTTATAATGTAATATTTACTTTCACTAGCATATTAATAAACTATTATATGTGTTAAATTTAAATACATATTTTTTCAAGTAGATTTTTATTTAGTGAATTTTATTTTTATATTGCTTTTGATTTTAATACATCACAGAGACATGTCTAATATGTAAAGGATATATTAGTTTTAATATTAAACTTAATTTTTATCTTGTAGATGTATGTGTGTATGTTTAACAAAAAGTATTTTTGTTTTTAAACAGGCAAATAAGAGATGGTGATCATGTGATATTTTTGTTTTTAATTTTAGTATTCGGAATATTGCTTGGTGATACAATTTTACTGGACACCTTAGAAGATGCTTGTGCTTACAGGCAAGAGGTGAAAAAAGTTTAATTCTTCTTGGGCTTATATAGCATTTAAGGACCATAATATTTTTAAAGATTTTTAGAAATTGTAATATTGTTTGGTTTTTCTTTTTTATTATTATTTTGCAGGTTGTAAAATATACTTATTGTCCAACTCTTCTAACCAGACAGGGTAGTTGTATCCGGAGCAATGGTAAATTTGGAGGAAATCAGAATCAAGCTCCACTGCTGGAACAGTTACGAGGGGCTGTGTTTGGGGAACCATTATCTGTTGCGTATCATAATTTATGTACTTTAATTGGTGAGTATCACAGTTTATAAATCATTTTTAAATATTAATAAAAATTAAGACGTAGATTTTAAATGCAATGTACTCACTTGAACTGTCATTTTTCAAAATTAAAATAAATAAATAAAGAATAGTTATAGGAAAATGATGATATTGAAAATCTGTTAAAAAATATAGATAAAAATAATTTAATGATTATTTCTGAAAAATACAATTCAAATTTCATAGTTCAAAATATTTTGTATGTATTATTTTAAAAAAGTGCATATATGTAATTTTAAGGTCACTGTAATTAAAAAAAATAGAGTTAATATTAATTATGATTATTAGATATGTGTGGAACATTTTTTTCTAATAATCTTGGTCTACTTTTATTTGAATATTTGTTGATGTGGGTTTTTTTTTCCAGTTTAAAGAATGGTTTAGTGTGCTTGGAGCCATTGAAAGAGTTTATCAATGTTGACAATTTTTTTTTTCGCTTTTCATTAATTCAAATAGTAACAATAGCTGATTGAATTAAAGAATAGTAATTGCATGTAAGTTTAAGACAATTATAGCATTAGAGGTCAAGGGACTGGAGATGGGGCAATTTTTGATTCAAAGTAAATTTCACTGAACTAATTTTTGGACAATAATAAGACCTATATTACTAAGTAAGATGCAAACCTAAAATTATTTGATAGGAATTTATTAGTAACAAACCATGAAAATTTTTTGGGAAAATTATAAGATTATTCTGAATATATTATTTTAATTTATTGTTACAATTAGAATTTATGAAAGTATAATTATTAGAACATTATTCAAATAGTGAGCAAACTAAATGTGTGTGTGTGTGGGTATAGTAATAATATTTACATGATATTTCAAATAAAAATAATATATTTGTATGGGTAAATATTGCAATAGGAATTATTATTATTTTGTCAGTTAAAAGTACAATAAAATTGTAGTTTGTAAATGATGGAGCCATGAAAAAATAACATGTATTTTTATAGCACTGATTCTGTAATCAAAGAAAGTTTAAAATAGTGGGAGGAAAAAAAGCTTAAAGATATAAATCTAAAATATTGACTGGTGATAAATTCTATCCAGAGATGAAACTGAGTTAGGCAATTTATCTAAAATCCAGTTCATAATATTTGTTTATCATCATCTAAACTCATAATAAAAACTTATTTTTGTGCAAAAAGTAAATTAAAAATGTATATGAATTATGTTATATTTAAGTTATAAAAAATATTTTATGAAGGCTAACAACAAAATAATAAGATAACTCATTTCCATTGTGTTCAAACTTGCAAAATATGTTCTATATGAGAAATCTGAATAAATGATCTTATACATAATATTATTGTTTTGCTTTATATATGCATTATCTAAAAAACTAATTAATAAGAAAAACTGACAAAAAGTTTTTTATTCTACATATATAAAACAATGTATTTTTGGAGTTTGCTTATAAAATATTTTAAATTTTTGTTTCCTTTGTCCTTGCTTATTTTTTATTTCTGTGAATAATATATATATATATTTAATGTCCAAATAATTTTATTTAGTTAGTTTGTACATTAATAGATTGATATTGGAGCAATTCAAATTTAAAACTTGCAATGAACATTCTGAGTGAAATATCACACATGGGTAATTTTCAATGTAAACAGCATGTTAATGAAAATCTTATCGACAATTTGTAGCAAGTATCATCGGTGGTAAAGGTTGCTGGATGGCGCTGTTGCTATTCAAAAACATTGAAATATAACGTTACCTGGCCACAACATATTAAATAATTGATCTTTTTTAATGACTAAATAGTAAACAGCGTCTTTTTTCTTACATTTTTTTTTGACCCATTATTAAAGAATGTCTTTTTCATTACATTTTTTTTTAAAAATAACTAAATGACATTTTTTAATAAGAAATTTTTTATTTACACAAAAAGGAACAATCACCGTATTTTTTGCTTAATGTAATTACTTTTTGGGAGGTTTGTTCACTGTACTTCTTTTAATGCAAAATCCTTTTCTTTTTTTTTTTGGCCTTTTTTAAATAAGTAAATTTTTTTTTTTTTAACTTAACATAAACAATCAAACAACTATACGAATTCATTTGAAAATTATTTTTATTGACATAACAAGTAACAAACGCCATCTACTTGGTTGCTTTTTTTCTTAATCTAATTTTTTCCAACAAAAAAGAAACAACATTGAATAAAAAAAGCACTTTCAAAGGAATAAATTGATGTACAAATAGAAAACCCAAAAAACAATGTTTTGATTGTTTTTTTCTATATATGCAAGTTGCAACTGTAATAAAACAATTTTTTTGAAAATCAAAAACAATGTCATTAGCAAGAATCTTGGTCTAACATAAACTCATCTCTTTCAAAATTGAGGGGAAGAGATCTTGTCCCATATAGACACTGCCACATAAATTCGGTCAGATATTCGTCGACCAATGACCTGACAGTGCCTCTATGTTGCTTATTCTGCCATTTTAACACCCCTCACACCCTCTTGATGTTTTGTGTGTGCCTGTGGAGGAGTCGACAAAATTATATCGGTGCTTTACTTTGAGATGATGAAACTTGGCAGCTTCGAGGTCAGCCGTCCTGTAACCCTTTCAGCAATCGGAATAAATAGTCTAGCCTGGTTTGCCACACTTGTTACAAGTTAAGATATTTTTTATCTTTAATTTCCATCTGTTACCAGTTTTCAAACAAAATCATTATCTCAGTGATTGATAAAAATACCATCAGTCTACTAACTTTCTCTTTGTTATAATTCAAATTTAATATCTTTTAAGTTTATTCTTGTTTTTACAAATTTTAAAGCCCAGGTGTGGTCAGATAATTTCCAAGAAATAAACTACTCCACTAAACAGATTTTAACTTGGTAAACAGTCTAATATATTGTACCGGTCAGAATTATATGTTCATTTAACAAGGTTTAGAATCTAAGCAAAAGTACCCTAAATCCACTCATGCCCGAGATACACACAGGTCAGGAGCAATCATGAATTCTTCCCTATTTGCTCTTCTTTAAAACTATAACATTATAAACAACACTTCTGATGATAACAGATGAAATTTTATTCATTCCAGTCCCGGAGATACAGCGGTGAAACATGAGGTCTACAGTGTAATTAATGTAAATAAATAATATCAAATCTTGGCTCAATCAAATATCTTATGTGAAGGGGCAATCTATAAATTTAAATGAATTGCACACAGCTAGCATTTCAAAGGAAACATGAAATTTATATAGTATCCATCCAGAATGAGCAAAGACAGAACAACCCAGAGATAAATGTCCATTTAAAATAATCAATTATAATTTCTAAATATTACTAACACTATTATAAAGATTAAATGGGATTCAATGAGTGAGATTCAGTAAGACACAAACACATGAGTAATTCAACATAATTTAATGAACATAAACAATTTAATTTACATTAGAAACATGGCACAGATTTCATGTGGTTATTACTTCATATAGGCAACTGATTTAGTATGCTAATGAGCTATAAATAATAATAAATTAATGTTATCAATGCTGTGATCATTACTTTAAGTAATGATAAGAACGTTTATAAATTCATCTCCAAAGAGAGGTTTACTCTTGATATAACAGATAAGTAATTTATCGTTCATGAGCTTATCTAGGCCCGTACAAATGAGGAATGGGTTAGCCTAAATAAGCTTTACTGTGACAATCCTAAAATACTCGACTAATTATTAAATGAGTGGTTTACAAACATCACTGCACCACATCTTATAGTTAATATGAGAACTATACATAAAAAGAACTCGCAGTGCTGACCATAATGATAGCATTAAAAGTGGAGTTTATGTCCGTCTTTGGTCTAAAAGCTTTATCATATAAGAGATCGCTTGTATTTATAACAAGGCAGTATTCAAAGAGACGAATAGTAAGGTTCCATAGTACGTTTGCCGACGTTATCCAATGAAGAGCCTTAACAAATTAATGTTGTCCTGAGATCGGAGCTACCAAATCTCATTCTTAGACAAGTTCTGGAGGAATAAGTATGATAAAGCAAATACGAATCTTGAAAATGCTATCATAAGTAAGCAACGTGAATATGGTTTAAGTCTTAAATGACTAATGCATTAATTTAAGCTTAATAAAATAACAGTATCATGCGTAACGCTATAACAAAATATTAACCCACTCAGCAACGTACATAAAACCTTAGCAAATTAGGATGTCGAATATAAAAGAGGGAAAATATTATTTTCCTATTTAACAAGCCCAAGTATTCTTAAACAATATTATATTATAAGCAAGTTAATGCTTAATGGCGTATAAGTAATAAGTAGTTATTAAAATATATTAATAATCAGATTTATTTAAAGAACATTATAGCATCAACAACAAAAAGTTTATCTTATCCCATAATATGACATTTTAAACAATCTGCCATTAAGCATATAATTTAAAATATTCAATGAAACGAACTGTGTTCGATAAGAAATTTTACATTTAACTATTTAAATATTCCAAAAATATCGGAATGATGGTTGGAATAATATAAGTTTGCTAGATTGAAACATTAGCATACTAAAACTTATTCAATAAAATACATAGTTTAAAATAAGTTTTACCGCATGAAAAGATAACTAAAGTGTGAAACTTTAAAACTAGTGATAGATTTAAAATACATAATTCTGTGCTAGTGTTTTATAGAACGAGTTTTTCAACTTAAGAGAGAAAATCACAAATTTAACGATAATTAAGTTTATAGTCAGTTACTAAATAAATAAGAATTACATTATGAGTACAATTAAAATTTAGGAAAGAAGTGAGGAATATAAAGAGTTCATTCTTCGGTAAAACGGATTACCTTCTAAAGTTATGGCGGCCATTTAGGATAACGTATATGAAGTTTAGATGTGAAGGCACTGTCAACAAAATAATGGTAGGCATCTTCCAATAGTTCTTTTACAGTTAAACATAATAGTTCTCAAGCAGCGATGGCATGGCAGGACAAAGGTGATTTAAGATCAGGGAGGCAAATTCCTTCTACTCACAGTTCATTTTGTTTCCACTCTCTAAACAAACACAAGAGAAGAGTGACCTGAACTCCTTTTTGCACGTTCCTAGAACTTCTGCTCCTCCTATACTTGAAATTTGGCAACATTGGAAGATGTAAACAAATACGTTCCAGAAAGCATTATTTAAATGTATTTTTTTAAAATTGCAAATAACTTAAAATATGATTTTTGGTTTGACTTGAAATAGTTAAATGAGAATGACATTTTTAAATTGCAATAATACTTTCTAGAACTTTCTGGCATTGCTTTAGCTTTACATTAATTGTATTTATTTTTATATCTGTAATACATATACGCACATACACAATTATCTAAGTGAAGAGAATTTACAAGCTTGGAAATAAAATATACTCAAGTTAAAATAATAATTCAACTGGTTACACATAACCATTTTTGAATAAACAGGGTGGAAGTTATACGTCTATATGTGTGTGCTTAACATTCCTAGATGACCAAATAAACATATAAACTGGTTCAAACCCTACTTTAAAGGTATGTAGTGTCATCAGGCAGTGAAGCTAAATATGTACTACAGATTTACTGCTTCAATATATATGTGAGTCTGACATCTAGAAATTATAACTTTTATGCAAGGAAAGCTAATTAGTATGAGATTTATCGTAACCGAGAAATAAATATTAATTTAAAAGAAATGACAAAGTTTGAAAACTATAAGCTTGTTGCTCCCTTCGCATATGTGTATGTGTGAAAATTCATGTACTGGATAATGTTTAACTCTAACATTTAAATTTATTACTTTAAAATCTATAATTATTTATGTGTGCTTTATTTATATTGAAGTACGCATTTATAAAATATACGCACATACATTTCTATACCTTTTATTATTTTTAGTTAGTTTTTGAAGTAGGCTTTTATAAAATATACATATTATCATATTTTTTATAAGTTACTTTTGATTATTACACGTTAACTTGGAAAATTCAAATAATAAAACAATATCATAATAAGACTGTTTGTTTACTATACTTTTATCGCAAAGTCATGTTTTAAAATAGCTATTTTGTTAGTCTCACGAAGACCATGACTATGCAACAATTCGTGCTTACAACAAAACTTTCCCTCCAAACTCAGTTCAGAACCACGGCAATGGTTTTAAAATTATTTGGAGATAATACTTCATCATTAAAATGTAATATAACAATTTTTTCACTAACATTTTAAATATTACGTTGACTTAAAATGTACATGACCTCAAATTTTACGATAGCACAGGCTCAATATCGATGAATTGTAAAGTAAGAATAGGTCGCATTAGCCAACTGTAAATTGCGAGAAATTAGCATAATACATTACAGGTCATTGCAGCCTGCTTCAGAAACGGTATATTTAACTGTTTTTGAGTAGCAACAGTGCCATCCAGCGACCTCTATCGTCGATGATACTAGTACCATAAAGGAAAATGGGAATTACACAAAATTTAAAATATATATATATATATTTTTACTAAAATATTAAACATCTGAAAAATGTGAAGTTCTTATTGGCGATAAGTGTTATCTAGCATTTTATTTTCTCTCGGAAAAAGTTTCCACAGTTAGAAAAGTTGACAGATTGCACTATTTCTTCAAATTATCTATTTTTTTATTTTTTTAAAGGATTCATAAATAGCAATTTGTTGTATATTCAGTAATAAAAGCCACTAGAAAATATATACATTATTTGAGAGGAAATCATCTTCGAAGTACAGAAATGCAAATAAATAGATTTATGAATTTTTGTAATTTGAACTTTTTGAATTAAATTACATGTTTCTGTGTGTAAAAGTACATAAACATTTAGGAATTTCACAATTTTTTAGGCACACTGCAGAATCTTCAGCAGATTGTGATTAAACACGCTCAAACGAAAGGTGATTTGAGAGAGCATCAAGACTCAGAAAAAAATCCTCAAATGACTGAGAAGATCCGAGAATGCGAAGAAGCTGAAGAACAGCTTCGTGAGATTGAAAAGCGACTTGGTAAGTTTTTAAATTAACAAGATTTATGGGTTTGTAAAATAATATAATATGTTGTTTTAAAAATGAGTATTATTTTTTGATGAGTATCATTGATTGTCTGAAAAGGGTGAGAAATTATTCTTTTTTAACTTTTGGGATTTCCTCCTGATCCCAGTAATTTTATGTTTTTTTTTTAATAAGTTTTATGCATAATCTTCAAAGTTTTGAAAAAATTTATAAATTTTATGAAAATAATTTACATTATGATCTTTAAATTCACTTATACAACATCATTCGAAGAAGCTGAAGAACAGCTTCGTGAGATTGAAAAGCGACTTGTAAGTTTTTAAATTAACAAGATTTATGAGTTTGTAAAATAATATAATATGTTGTTTTAAAAATGAGTATTATTTTTTGATGAGTATCATTGATTGTCTGAAAAGGGTGAGAAATTATTCTTTTTGGGATTTCCTCCTGATCCCAGTAATTTTGTTGTTTTTTTTTTAATAAGTTTTATGCATAATCTTCAAAGTTTTGAAAAAATTTATAAATTTTATGAAAATAATTTACATTATGATCTTTAAATTCACTTATACAACATCATTGGACTCCTTAAAATAAATTTTACTTGTAGATATTGTTATATTCTTATTTGCTAGTAATATATTTTATCGATTAGATTATTCTATATTTAAAATACTAAAATATTTATTAAAAATTTAATTATGTGTTGATCTGTAAGCTATGTTTAATTTGCTAATGAAAAAGCATTCTTGATATTGGTACACACAATAATAATGAATGAATGAATTGTGGTATCATCAAAATATATTAGAAGAAATTCTTCCTGTCTTCAATAAACTTCTGGTTACTTATTATGATTTTTTCTATAGATGTTGAAAAGTAAACGCAAGTTTTCTTTTTATTCCAACAAAGCAATTCAGTAATTGCTGTGTTGAATTGCAATATAAACTTTAACATTACTCTGTGTAAATAATTCTAATTACTGTTCTATAATAAAATAATTATTTAACTTTCTATTATATACATTTTTTTTTTTATCACAACAAATTTAGAAATACAAAAAATTTTACCTCAAAAATTTCTTAAATTTAATTTTAATTTTGCTATTATCAAATTATGATAAGAAACTATAATTGTTCCATATTGTGCTCATGCATTCTTAACTTTGAACCTAATTTTTCTTTTGATTAATTTAAATCCAATTAAAATTTAATCTTGTTTTCTGGAACTTTTTATGTTTAAATTATTGTGATTTTTTTTAAAAATATCTATTTTTATATATATTTATTATTATATATAAAAACTTAATAATCTTTGATTTATTTCATTTTTTGTCTCTAGTCTATATTTTTGTACAATTTTATTTTTTCTGATTTATCACAACTTTCTTATTATCATTACGCAAATATTTATATTAACTTTCCATTTTTTATAGTCATTTTCCATTAACTTATATTACCATAATGTTGTCAAGAACGTATAAACACTCAATAGAATTATACATATTTCTAAATAATAGATAACTGGTTTGATACAATTTAATTTAATATTATCAAATCTATTTTTGTTCATAAATGAAACTTCTTAAGATGTCATTTTTAAAATTGATTGATTAAATGTTTATATTAACTTAAATAATTTCATCATATGTGTTCATTAGTCATGGCCATATCTATAACTACATGATATTTCAAATAAGTCTTTAGTTTCACCACTATGAATCTATATTTACAATAAGTTCTTTTGATAATATTTATTTTATTACATCAACTTTTACTGTAAAAGAATATTTTTGGCATAATTTTAGATTTGAAGTCTAGAGGCCAAAATTATAAGCAGTCTTTTATATGTATCAGTTGAGATTTGCTAATTGCAGAAAATCATTTGTTCCATCATCTGTTTGGATTTAGGCTAATTTCATTTCTGCCTGCAGGTGAGAAAAGTTACCAAACAATACACCATTTAAGCAGAAAAATTATAATACAAAATCAAAAATATAAGTAGAAAAATAATATAAAGTTAATTTATTTAACTTTTATATTGTTCATATAAGTATGAAAAGTATATAAATAATCTTTCTCTAGTGAAAATTTTAATCAAATTTTTCATAAGAAAGGATAAAAAATCTTATCCACATGAAAAGCATAATAATCTTCTTTAATATGAACAAATTGAAATGATGGAACTTTCAATCATAGTTCTGAAAACTTTTGGTACTAATCACTATGCCACTTGGTGGTGTTGTTTCTCTGCTAAAAACACACAATTATATCGATCTGGGCCCGACTATTTTTTAATTATTTTTACATTTTCTCCGACTTTTATTAAAATATTTTTTCCCAATTTGTCCAACTTTTATTAAAATATTTTTACATTGTCTCTGCCTTTTTTTAAAATATTTACTCATATTTTGACATTTGATACGACTTCTTTTTTTTTACTAATATTTTAACATTCTTGTAAATAATTTACGATACAAGTTTGTACATTTTCGTTTTCAAAAATGGCAAAATTAAAAACATCGCGTAATACAAATAAAGCCAAGACAAAAATTGCTGTATAGTCGCCGTATTTTAAAAACAAAAAAGAAAACAAAGTTGAAAAAGTCAAAAGTTTTGATCTTAGTTTAACATTTTTGGGGGGAGATGGGAAGAAGTAATTTGTTGTCATTGAGACAAAAGTTATTTTTGGTTTGTTTTTATTTTTAAAAAAAGGTTAATAAAAATTGGTTTTAAAAAGAAAAGTTTTAGTATATCACTGGTATACAAATAAAGCCGAAACAGCAATCGTCGTATAGCCAAAGAAAAAAGTCTCCATATTTTTTTAAAATAAAAAAAAAACAAAGTTGAAAAAGTCAATATGTTTGATCTTATTTTAATGGGTTTTTTTTTTTTTTTTGGGGGGGGGGACAAATAATTTGTTGTCATTTATCAAACCAAGTTTATGATTTCCAAAACTACGTGCAACTATTTGTCTCATAATTTACATGGCTATTCACGTGAGTTCTGGGAAAAGGTGCTTGGCTATGACCTGCAATTTTTTTCCACCTTCCAAAATTTGTAGGGAAGCATGGCGACGGTCTTACAATTATTAATATCAAATACTATGTTGGATAGGGGGTAAGATCTTTAATTAGAATGCATATTACAACAGTTATGGCCACTTGAATTCTCTCCACCCTCACATCATACGATCGCGATCTGTTAAATTTGCGTAGTGTTGCAAAGCACATTAGCAGGCCGAAATATTAGTGTGCAATGCCATATACGCCTGCAGCGGCTAATATGAACAGTACTGTTTTATAGGCCATAAGTTTCTCTGCAAGAGCACAGAAATATTAGGCTGTGTTAATGGCATATTTCTGTGTTTTTAGCAGAGAAACAACGCCACCAGACGGCTGGCCTGGTATACTGATTAGTACCAAACTTTTTTCATTTGATCGCTAATACTACATGAAAAAATTATCTAATTTATTAATTTTTTCCACTTTTATACAATATACACAAAAAATGTAAAAGCCATAAACATTTTTTTCCTAATGAAAACTATAATTGAAACTTATAAAAGCAAAAACAAATTTACCCTAATAAAAATCTAAAAAGTTTCATAGAGGTAGAAATTTTTTACTTTAACAGTAATTTGTTTTCTCTTTTTCTAACTTATAGCTTTTTGCAAATAAATTGATATGTGAAATAAATTGATAATTAAACTTTATATAATGTGATAAAGATATCTGGTATTCTAATCAGAATGAAAAAGTACTGAAACATTTGTTAAAGAATTTGCACTTATTGTAAAAATCTTAAATAAGTAGAAAAAAAATATTCATTCTATTTGTTCTTTTTAAAAGCATTTGCTATATATTTTAAATTTGGTAAGTATTAAATGCAAGATTTACATGCCTAAACAATTAGACTTCCCACAATAATCACATACTGCTTTTCATTTTTTTATTGCAAATACTAGCCTCCTTATTTCATAAAGACCTATAATATCTAAACTTTTTTCTAGCTGTGTCCTCACTTTTTATTTGTTCGAGTTTTCCTGGTTTGTTTTACAAATTCTTCCAACATGTTTTCCATCAATTCTTATATTATTTGTAAAATACAATTGATTTGAAATGTAAAAATTACAAGATATTTTAAACAAAAAATGTATGTTTTTTTATTATATAGATTTTTGTTAAAGCTACATTTACATTATAGGATTTTTTTTTTTATAATTCTTTTAAATTTTATTTGTAGGTATTACTCCAACAACTCCTCACAGAGGTCGTATGACAACTCGAGGTGCTCAATATGTTCTCCCACCTGAATTAAGTAAAAGTACATCTAAACGATCTCGTACATCTTCTACCACAAGTTCAGTATCTTCAGTAACTTCTTCTCCAGCTCTTAATGGAACTACTCGCTCTTTAGTGAAACGGCGTAGTAACTCTGTCTCTCCTGCAGCAGATGATCATAAACGTCGCCGTACATGAAATTTGATATTGAAATAGGCCTGTTTCATATACTTGGTGGTCTAGTGATATGTTTTCTTGCCTGAAATAGTTCTGGCTTTCTTTAAATATATGATCTGAATTATTTTTAAATAGGAATTTTTTTTTTTAAAAACAAAAAAAAAAGGGACATCTGAAAGAAAATATCAAATAAAATTTATTATTTTAAAAAAGGTTTTCAAACAAATTAAAATAGAGAAAGATATACATATATATAAAAATGGCCAAATGTGTTTTACTTATCTCTTTCAAACCTTTAAAGACCAGATTATATATACTTTTTTTAATAATTTATTTCTCTCACAAACTTCACTATAAGTAATCCTGAAAAAAAACCCGTAAGATGTCATTCATTAAAGTACTTAACTGTATTTAACTCCAAATGTGAATCAGCAAGAGACCAAAAGATAATCAAAAAGTTTCTACATTGTATTTTATTTTTTAAATATTAATTTAAATTTTCTCTTCCAGTTCTCGGTGATAACGAACAGGGAAGAAAACTACAGGATATCCTCTTCATGTTTTTCAAACTCACATTTCTCGTCTGCATATGATCATCATTCTTTATGGAAGTGTGAGACAGATTATTTGGAGAAGTTGATTTATGCTATCTCATTTGCAACTATTGCACTAATTGGACTTAATGCTGTAAACTACTCCAATCTACATCGCTTCTATTCCATTGTTGTTGGTTTTTTTTTTGTTTGTTTGTTTGTTTGTTTGTTTTGTTTCATTTTCTTTTCCCATGTATTTTTAAGAGTGATTTCATCCAAACACATGCTTAGTTTAGTTTTTAATCTTCCCAAGTCCTTTCAAACAATGTATGTATATTTTATATTTTGTTTCCAAAAAAAATATTTTCTTTTTTTGTAGATAAAATATTAAAAAATAAAATAAAATTGCTACCTTCGCCTTTCCATTCCGTGCCCATATATAAAATCCACAAATAAATACTAATAAAAAAAGATAACAATAATGTATAAAGTGTGTGTATTTTTTTTACTGGGCAAGTAATGACAATAAACAAACAAAAGAAAAAAATGATTATTATTTTTTTTAATGTATGTATATAATTTTTTTTTTTTTTTGTAAAAAAAGAGAGAGAGAGAAATATTTAATAACATAAAAAGTTTATTGTGCAAAATATGTTCATCCAGTTAATAACTCCTGCAAATATCTTTATGCCTTTTCTTTTAGAATGAATATACATATTTTCTTTTGGAAAACTATTTGTTGTAAGTTTACTATAAGTTAACTTAAAAACACTTCTATTTGGTTTGTTTTTAATATATATATAAAAGGGTTTTGTTTAAAAAGTTGTGAGTAGCCCTATAAATATTAAATTTATACATATTTTTTGTATTATAATACTATGATTGTAGTTCAAAACTTATTTACTGCAGGTGATTATTACACAATCTTCATATTGAGAATATATTTAAGATTATTATATAAGTTGAATCTTAATGATGATGTAAAAGACTAATCAAAATGTGTATTATAATTCTAAATATTGAAATGCTATAATAAATTGTGTTAAGAAGATAATAAGCAATAGAATATTACCAACAATGATGACTACTGACTTTTAGATTTTAATCAATTTTTTTTTTTTTTTGCCTAATTACTTAACTTGTCTTCAGACAAACATTTATATTTATAAGCACTCACATCCATATATCCAATATATATATAAATTCTTGCTTTCATATTTATTTATTTAATGAAAATTTACAACACTAAATAAAATAAATTTATATTATTATTTTTTATTAAAAAAATGAAACAAACTGATATTATACTGTTTTATACTTATATGAGATTATCTTACAATTAAAGAATCTTTATTATTAGAAATTCATGATTCTGAGGCAATTAACTTGTTTAAAAGTTCTTTTAATATTAAGAGTATAAAATGGAATTGTGAGAAATATTTAAGTATAAATTTGTTTTGTTATCTTTTTAGTTTTTTTCACTTGAGAAGTCTGCTTGTAGCAGTGAAATCATTTATTGGGTTTTAGAATTTATTTTTGTTGGCTAGTCTGGTTAGTTGTGAATTTGGGGTAATTTTGATTTAAATTATATATTTTTTTTTTTAATTTTTAATTTGAATTGTTAAAAATTTCTGCAAATATAACTAGTGAATTAGGAAGCAGGTCTTATGACAGGAAAAAATTATAATTATTTAAATAATATAAAAGTTTAATAAAAAAATCAGGTAATAGAACAAATTAAATTTGATAACTGTATAATTTTTTGGTAAATATAATTTATTTTATTTGAAAAAAAATATATTAATATTAGCATAATAAAACATATCATTTCAAAGATTTATTTATCCATGATACATATTCATAAATATAAAAAAATAGTCTTTAAAATGAGTTGAAATTCTAGCCAATACTTTTTTTATAGTTTTATAGTGTAATGTGGATATTACTACTTTTCATAAATGATTGTAAAAATTGTTCTCAATTAAGAAATTGCTTTTGAAATTTATATAGATATAAGATTTATAATTTATTAAAAAAATTATAAATGCATCTATTAATTATAATCATTAATATTAAATGCTTGCAATCATATGAATAGCATTATATATTAAAATATAATTATAATGCTACAATATACAATGATAGTTTTTTAAACTGCTTGATTCATTATGGTGTAAAGTCAACCCATATCATTGCAGGGCATCTTCGTTTTTTAAATCTTTAATAACTTTTCATAAATTAAAAAATGTAGTACTATAAAAAAATTAAAACAAGAGTTAAGATGTTTACTTATAACAAAAATATTAAACAATGTTGAAAGAAAATAATACCAAATAGTAATTTTATATTTTTATTATTTAAAATAATTAAAATTGCTACTTTAGTAACTCATTTTCTAAAAGGAAATTGAATTTACATATTATGAACATAAATATACATGTTAATTTATAGAAATATATTGTAATAGTCAGAATACTATTAAACTATTTTTCATAGTAAATTTTTACTTTGCCGACTATAGTAATAGAAAAGGAATCCTACTAATGAATTACACAGTATATTGTTGGAAAATAATGATTTTTACTTATTGAAATGAACATTTTTAAAATTCTGCTTTACATTTGTGCATCTGTAATGTGATTTAACACATTAGTGGAATGATAATCTTGGGAACTAAACATGTTTGTTTCTTCTGGTGTTCAAACTCATGACTTCCAGGGTAATTTAACTATTTATTTGATTATTAATTATATTCCAATGTAACTATTTATTTGATTTTAAATTTTATTTATACACAATATATATTTATAATCATCTTACATTTAATTAAGTTATAGCAAATTCTATTTAATTTGCTCTTTAAAATAAATTTTATTATCATTTAAATAAATGCAAAAGCTTGAATTAATAATAGATCATGCTCCAATGGATGAAGATAGTTTGTTTTAACTGAATTGATAATTGTATAGTACACAAACAATATTTTTCACCTTTACTTTGAGTAAAATAAAATACCTATAGTTTTTTTTTTTTTTTTACAAATACTGTTGCAAATACTTTATTTATATATTTTGTATACACTGAGAGAAGTTGAAACATTTTGACAAATTCGTATTTTAAACCCTCTACCACATTATTTTATATATATATATATTTAAGGGATTTTTTATTCATTGTGCATTAACATGACTTTAATAACATAGTATAATGAAATTTATACATTTGAATTTGATTTATATTAAATATTTGGAATTAAAAAAATATATATAGATCTTTTAAAAATATAATATGATTTTTTAAAATTAAAATGGATTATTTTATTTATACGAAAAATTTTTGTAGTTTAAAACTAGTGCTTATGGAAATTTGAAAGATTTTTTAATAAGAATTTTTTTCCTTTTCAGAAATAAGCTTAGAAACATAGTATATTACTGATTTACTGGAAAGAATCATTTTGATTTAACCTATTTTTTAGATTTTAAATATTTTATAATGTTTTTTTTTTTCTCCTTAGAATTCATTGTAAACTGCATTCAAAATAATACAATATTATTAATAGTAGCTTTTTAAAAGTTTTCCAAATTATATGACAAAACTGAGATGGAATTGAAAACAGTTGAAATGAAAATGATGTAGAAATAATAGGAATAATAGCCATGAAAAGGAATGTGGACATTATTTTTATTCAGGTATTATTGAGATGATTTGAGAAAGAAATAATAAAAAAGTGAGATTAAAGAGACTTGATTTGTTATGCAAAATGAACACATGTTTAATCAGAAGGCTAGTATTCATAAAAGCAAAAAGAAAGAAAAATTTTAATGGTAAAAATATTATTGTTATGGGGTTGTTTTTTTTATTTTATTCTCTGTTATAGTATCTTTATATTAAATATATATCAATGTATATTTGTTTTACAGATAGAATCCTAAAGGGTATCTGTCATGGTTAATTTTCTAAATCTGTGAAAAGAAATCTTGGACTTATTTTGGTTTAAAGTGAATCAATTAATGACATCTGATTAGCCTGGAATATTGATTTTGAGATATCTAAACTATTTTAATATTTCAAAACCACTCTCAAATATGATTACATTTACTGTACCTGTTAGAATCACACTAAGAAGAACTGACAGACATAGTGAACAATTGTAGGCAAAAAAAAAAAGAAAAATAATGTAATAGTTATTGTACATTTTAACATTCCAGGTTCACTAAAATCATTTATCATGATCTTCACATACAGTACATTTTTATGAATGAGTTGCTATTTTAAGCTTACTCTGATATGAATATAATAATTGGAAGCATGTCATGATTTCACTTATTTTTCATTACATATTTCTAATCATTTGAAACAAAGAATTCTATCAATCAAAATTGTTTTTCCCAATAATCATGTCTATATAGTTCAATTATTCAAATATTAGTTTCTAGAACATGAAAACGATGCATGCGACACATATTTTATAATTCTCCTGCAACATCTCTGGGAAAATTTAAATCTATTCTTAAGAAATAACTTAATGTGTATAATATAAACAGTTTTTCATGGCAATGGTTGCTCATAACTATATTAATAAAGGTATCATTTGTTTTTCTTATTTTGTTAAGTTTTATATTAATAAAGGTATCACTTGTTTTTCTTATTTTGTTAAGTTTTTATATATATGTTAAAATTTAAATTTTTTTTTTTTTTTTTTTTATAGCATATACTTTTAGAAGTTACCTTGAATGAAAAAAATTAATTATTCTGCATGATAATATTTTTAAAAAATATCAATCATTTTTAGAAGCTAGTTGAAAGACAAATTATTAGAGATAATTCAGAGAATTTTATTTTTTGTTTAAATTTTTTTAAATATGTTAACTAAGACAACTGATTATCCTACAGTTATTGAATATGTACTGAATTCCATCAACTAATCTTATTTGATTTTTCCTTAAATGTTATAAATATAGTTAAAAAAAATTTATTTAGCTCTACAATTTTTTAGTATTAATCTACATAAATCAGTTAATGAAGAGTAATATTAATGCAAACAGTGTAAAATATAGTAAATCAGTAAACTATAAAAATAAATGCGATAAAGTGATTCAAAATTTTTAGCACTTGATTTTTAAAATCTTTGCATAAACTATATATGCAGAGTTTTCTTTTTCGCTCAGTGAATTTATGTTAATATTTTGAAGTTATGCATTTGTGTGTGTTTTTTTTTATGATTTAATGTTGCAAAAAGAGCACTATAATAAGTTGTTTAAAATTCCTAATGAGAAATTTCTGTTTATATCCAATTTGTATTTATAGCAATCATCTTTATATCATTAAAATACAATATTTTGCTATTTGTCTGGAATCACCTAATACAGTTTTATGATGCTATAATGCTTGCTTAAATGAAAGTATTTTGGAAGATTTTTTTGTTTTAGTTAATGTTTTAATTTACGATTGGTGACATTTGTTTGAATGAACAAAACTTAATCTTTCATAACTTCTTAATAAGTTGTCTAAACTATGGCATGGTGATATTTTTTCAAGAAACATTATTTATGTTTTTCCACAGCTATTTTTTCCAAAAATTTAATCATTATGTATTTTAAATTCTTTGTTTAATGACAGGTAATAGTTTCTAAGCAAGAGAATATTGTGTTTTGCACTTTTCCCACATGTTTTAGATTTTCAAAGGTAAAAATATATAGTCCAAAAAAGAATTTTTTGACAGCTTAATTATATTTTGTACTAAGTTTTTTTTTTTTTTTTGAGAATAGATTCCAAATTATATTTTACTTGTTTAAAATTATTTTATTTATAATAATTATTCAAATTTATAATGGTCAAGATTTTAAAAGACAAAAATGTGATTGATCCACCAAATTTTTGTATTTCTTTTTTACTTTTAAATGATTACTGTATGGAGGACACTATCAATATTTTTGAAAAATTGATCATGTGTGTGTAATTAAATCCATGGTACTCTCGTATGTGATGACAATGATATTTTGAACAAGCAAAAGGAATATTTTGATCATCTTTTGAATAATGATACAAGAATTGAGATGATAATTTTTAGATAAAGATATTCAGTTTAGTGAAATCAAAACAGCACATTGTAATCTTAAAAATGGAATGACTGCAGGTCTTGATGAAATATCTGGAGAAGTTTTATGTTAGCTTCAAACTATTGGAATTTTTTAGAAATATATAGACTCATGAAATTGTGCCACTTGATTTTAAGGATGCGTTTCCAATTTTTAAAAACAAGGGGAATAGATAAAATTGCAAGAATTAAATGGAATATCATTATCTATTAGATCAAATATTCTTTCAAGAATTTTGGTGACTAGATTGCTTCCAATCATAAACGAATAGTTATTAGAAATACAATGCCATTTTAAAGTATCAAGAAGCATTGTAGACATGGTTTTTGATGCTAGGCAAAGTGACAAAAGTGTCTGAAACAAAGAAGTGATTTATATATTTACTGACTTGATTCAATTAATAGGACAGTTCTATGGCATTGTTTGAAATTGATTGTCCATTAAATTTTATTCATATTATCCATCTTCTATGGAATGAAAAGTTTTATTAAACTGGCTCTGAACAAGAATGTGTAGTTGCTCCAACATTATTTTCAATTTTTATGATTGTCTTTGGAATAATTTAAATAGGTGGAGAGAGTATTTTGAATAATGATACAAGAATTGAGATGACGAATTTTATATAATCATTTAGATTTGGACAAAGATATTCAGGTTAATAAAGTCAAAACAGCTCCTTGTAGTTTCAAAAATGGAGAGGGCTGCAGATTCTGATAAAATATTTGGAGGTTTTAAAATATGGTGATGATATGTTAGCTTCAAAAATATTGGAATTTTTTAAGAAAATATATGGATCCGTGGTATTGTGCTACCCAATCTTAAGGATGATTTTATTGTTCTAGTTTTTAAAAATGAAAGAATTAGACAATGTTGCAAAAATTATCATGGAATATCATTATTATCTAATTATAACAGATACTTTCAAGCATTTTGTTGAATAGATTACCTGTAGTTAATATAATTGGTTCACTGTGATTTCAGATAGTCAAGAAGCTCTATAAACATGTTTTTTGTTGTCAGGAAAATGGGGGGGGGTGTCTGGAATAAAGAAGCAATTTATATATTGTTTTTATTGATTTGATCAAGGCATTAGTTAATAGGATAAGTCTGTGACATTGTTTGAAATTAGTTGGTTGTACACCAAAATTTATTCATATAGTTTCTACATGATAGACGTTTAAAGGAAGTGCCAGTACTACAGGTGAAAAATCAGGCATTTGAAATGAAATCTGGTGTTGAAAAAGGATGAAAACTTGCTCCAACATTGTTTTAAATTAAGACAATGGTCTTTAAAATTGTTTGTAGGTAGCTTGATCAAATAGGGGTTAAGATAGAATACAAGTTTGATGGTGGAATTTTTAATTTGAATTGATTAAAGGCAGAAACAAAATTTTTCTCTTGAATGCTCGATATACAATATGCCGATAATTATAAATATTTTTTCCAGTTCAAAGAATGATTTACAGAATGTTCTTAATGTTTTAAATGCAACACATAAAGACCTTTATTTATTAATTAATATTCAAAAAACAAAATCTTTATCAGCCCGTAATGATAGAAAAATCTTGAACAACTTCTAGCTTGAATGGTTATTAACTTGAGAATGTAAACCAGTATAAATATTTGATCGTTTTATAAATAGAAATGTGAACTTAGATATTAAGTTTCTACGCAGACTCCAATGTGCTGTTTTTTCTTTTAATAAGTTAAAAGAATATTTCATCAGTGTAATATAAAAATTATCATTAAGTTATGTGTATTTAGGATTCTTCATAAAAAAAATTTTAAAAAGACCACAGCAAGATCACAAAACCAATCAATATGTTCTTCAGTTTTCTGGATGTGATACTGTTGGATAGGACATGTAAATCAAATGAACAATGTAAGACTTGCTAAAAGGATGTTTTGTGATGAACTTGAGCGTGGGTTTCATAAGAGAGGTAAACCCCTGTCTACATTATAAGGATTATCTCTGACATTTTTAAAAACGTGTAATGTCACTTCTTTCTATTGGAAAGATATAATGAATAAATAGATGGCATCAACATGATGTCAAAGTATTTCAAAAAGAGTTTTCTGCTGAAGAAACAGACATCGTAAGATTTCAAGTAAACGGAAAAATGAGCCAGCATCTTCTATATGTGGATATATTTTTAGTTCATGCATTGCTTTGTATAGTTATTTTAAAACTCATTTCTAGAGGTTTTTTTTCCTCTTTTTTTTTTTTTTAAGTTGAAGTCATACTCATTTATGAATGGCTATTTATTAGAAATAGACTACTATACATTCATAAGTTGATCTGTGGGTTTGTTTGTTTGGGTTTTTTTTTTTTTCAAATTTTAAAACAATCTTTAGAGAATTTTAAGATTTTGGTTATCATATTTAATATGAAATAGAGGTGTAGAGCAGAATTGACAAATGGAATTGAAAACAAAATTAGATTGATCATTGATTTGGATGATAATGTGATGAAATTTGGGTTATCATATTTAATATGTAATAGAAGTTTAGAGCAGAATTGATAAATGGAATTGAGAATAAAATTAGATTGATCATTGATTTGGTAATTATTTAAATATGAGGAATGTGTATAAAAAATATATATATATAAATAAACCTAAGCACAGAAAAAATAAGATGTGGATTTTGGATAGATGGCATAATTTTAATGAAAACTAAAACATTTTAATACTTTTTTATATTATTATCATACTAATATGTAATATAGGGAGAATACCAATAGCTCAAATCAAACTCAATAAAAGTGCAGTAAGAGAAAGATATTTAAAAGCTAGATCTAAAATATCAATTCAAAACCCAGTACTTATTTAAAACATTTAAGTAGAAAATCTGAAATTTTCAGACATGAAAATGTCTTTAACTCCAGCTATCTAACTTAAATAGGAATATTCTAGATCGAGATTTTAAATATCTTTCTCTTGCCACATTTGTTAATAAGAGTTTGTTTTGAGCGATTGGTACTCCCTATATTACATGTTTGTAAATACAAGCTCATAAAAGCAATGTCACGCAATATATGACTTGCTTCATTGATTATTATCATACTAGGGATGTGTTTTAAAAAAAAAATTATTGTAGTTATCAAAATTTGTATATCTACATCCACAATTGGAAAAAGTATTTAATAAAAATGTTTATACATATTATTTATCCATTCACCTGTACGAATGCCACCATGAATCATTTCAGTTATCTATTTTCTCATACATTCAGTCATTAAATGTGGTTACTCTAGTTTTATTATAGTACTACTTTTTTTTTGTAACTATTGCATGCTTATGTGTATGTTAATTATTTTTGTTGATGACAATTTTTGCAAGGATATTTAAAATAGTTTTTGTCACATATAGCTCTCTTTTAATCTAGAAATTATGGCCCTCAATCTTTTTTGCACAGTGATAAAAAAAAAATTTTATTCACTATTTTAATGCTTAGCTATTTATATACAATATAATGTCATTTAATTGTAAGATTTAACTGCAGTAACTTTTTGAAATTGGTAAAAGTTCAATGTTATCATGTTGGACATTTAAATTTGGATTTTTAAAATTTATTCTTTAATTAAAGAAAAATTAAATTACTGTGACAGTGTTACATAAATATCACTCATAAATGTGATGGATGAGAATTGAAAATGATGGTTAACTTATGCAGATTGGGATAATTTTAAATATTTATTCAATAATGAGTTTTATTTTTTAACATTAATACAATGCAAAACAATTTGTTTTGCATCTCATCTTATGTGTATACATAAATAAATAACCATTTTCATTTGTTTGGATATATACAAATGTTTGGTCGTTATCCTTAATTGGTTTCAGAAAAATTACATAATTATATTGATAAACAATATGGGTCACATAGCTATAGGAATAGTGTTTAATGTACATCATAGCACAATAAAACTTCATACTGTAGAGCTGTGATAATTTTGTATTTTGTCCTAGCTCTCCTCACATATATCCGTATAATGAACTCGAAAGTAAAATATTTATTGTTTATTGAACTGCAAGTACACAGTACTTTTTAACTTGCTTATATATATATAACACATGTTTTTAAGTGTATATATAAATTAAGATAATATAAACAAGAATTTTTAAAAAATGTATTAATAATAAATTGATGGAGGGGGTATGTTTTTATATATTTTACTGAATGTTCAACAATTCACATTCACTCGAAAAATAAAAAAAACTTACTGAATCATATTTTTAAATAGGAATAAGGAAATGTCAGATGTTCATCGCAATTAAATACTTTCTGGACGATTCTTTTATTACTGAAGACTATTCCTGTATAGTTGTTTGAAGTTTTTAAATTTGTATTAACTTTTGTAAATATTCTTTAATTTTGTAAAACTTTTAACCCTATGCTTAAGAAGCATTTTATTACATGAAATATTGTACATCAAATTCAGAAGGGATAATATAAGAAGAATAAAATATATGCATTTTCAATGTAAATGAAGACATTTTATCAATAAAGATGATAGTACACAATACTCTGAGACAGAAAAAGGACTGCATTTATATTGTAAAAGTTATTAAAAAAGACATGCCTTTATTGCTCGAGAGTTCATAAGAAGTTGCCTTTATTGCTCAAGAGTTCATAAGAAGTTGAGTGCTAGACCTGAGAACACCAGAATCAATCCTGGAACATCCCAAGTTGTATCCTTTACCAACTGTGTTAAATCATGCAGGATCTAAAAAGTTGAGTGCTAGACCTGAGAGCATCAGAACATCCCAAGTCATATCCTCTACCAACTGTGTTAAATCACACAGGGCATGATTGCATATAGTGATCTAAGAGAAAAATAGCTGCTATGTATTGTTAAATGATTTATAAATTTTAATGTTTTTGTAATTTGTGGCATTGTATTTTTACTTTCAAAAATCAAACTTTATTTACACATTAGAGTGGATACAAAAGCAATCAATGATAGGATAACATTGTCTATAAGAAAGTTTCAATGTATACATATAAATGAGGTATGCAAGCCATGTATACAGAAATATCAAAAGTTGTATTAGACCAACAATTTAGTCTTAAGAGCAGTATAAGAAACTCATGATGGTTAATTAATGCAAGTATGAAAGAAATATAAATAACTATAAATAAAATCAAAGATTATATTAATGCCTTAAGGCAGCGTGTCATGAGCTTAATTAGTTAGGAATATAAAGTCATTCTAACTTATGTCTAAGGTTTGGAAATTCCATTGATTAATGATTATCCTGGTCCAATGAGTAACGAGGACTATAAAAATATTTATAAGTTGATATAGTAAGTTAATTGTATAGTATGCAATTAATATAAAGTTTGTGTATTAAATATATAGGGTGTATGAAAGATCTTCATAGTTAAATTTAGATTATTCTTAAGTGAAAGATGTAATATATTATTTGTTTAGTGGATGGAAGAAAGTTCTAGTTTTGGGCTTTTATATATTGACAATAATACATCCGATTTGTATATATTATACTGTGTGTATATATATATTTTAAAAAGATGGTTTAAATAAGCACAAAAGTTAGTGTTGCGTAAAATAAAAACAGTTGAATTTAAAAAAAAATAAATAAACATTTGTATTTTTCACATTCAATAAAAAAAAATGTATTTATCTTGCCTCCATAATTTTGCCATTTGCAATTTTGTCTTTGTATTTAAATGTGAGTACTTTTGAGATGGAATCTTTTTTTTTTTTTTTAGCAAAATGAATAGTGCCTTTATACATTTAATTAAGACAAATTTGATTTCATGAAATGATAAATGATCTTTTTTTATTTCTAAATTAAAATGCCATATATAGGTATAGTTTTTACAATCTTCAGATTTTCATCTATTTTTTAACTAATAAAATGTTTTTTTATCATCTAAACAAAAAAATCCACAGTTTTCTTTGAATTTTGATTAATATTAAAAATTTGTTTTGGAATATAACCCCATTGAAATTTATTTCGTCTAGATAAACTTTTATTATTTTTTTTATTTTCAGTGGGTTTTTTTTATTTTTATAATTTTAAATTTCTACTGTGTCAGATATTTTATTCACTGTTGATAATTTGTAGTTTCATATTTAAATTGTTATTGCAATAATTTAAGTTTAAAATATATTGATATATTCATTACAATTGCAAAAAATATTGTATACAAATACAAAATTATACATATTGTATAATTAAGTGTTTGGCAATATCTACAGTTTTTTTTATCATTTCTAGCATTATATTTGATGTCTAAGCATATGGATGTTCGTTTTAAATGTAAATTGTGTTATCATCATCATATCAACCATTATCAATTTACTACAGGATGAAGGTCTCTCCAAGTTCAATCCATCTTTTCCTATCTTTAGCTTCCCGTCGCCACATCACATATTCATTACAATTGCAAAAAATATTGTATACAAATACAAAATTATACATATTGTATAATTAAGTGTTTGGCAATATCTACAGTTTTTTTTATCATTTCTAGCATTATATTTGATGTCTAAGCATATGGATGTTCGTTTTAAATGTAAATTGTGTTATCATCATCATATCAACCATTATCAATCCACTACAGGATGAAGGTCTCTCCAAGTTCAATCCATCTTTTCCTATCTTTAGCTTCCCGTCGCCACATCACCCCCATCCATCTCACATGTGATCTCTTTCTGGGTCTTTTACAATCTTAGAATCCAGTTTAAAATTTCAATTGTCCATCTATTATCATCTCTTCTAACGATATGTCCAGCCCAACTCCACTTCAGTTTTTTAATTTTTTTCAATGAGGTCAGTAACACCTGTTTGTTCTCTTACCCAATTGTGTTTTCGATCCCTTCTTGTTACTCCCAACATGCATCTCTCCATACTTTGAGTGGTCTGAAGTCTGTATTGCTCTTCTATTTAGTGTCCAAGTCTCAGATCCATAAGTAAGAAACTGGCAAAACACAATTATTAAAAACCTTTTCAAACACATAGGCATATTTCCTTTTAGTATCAAGTTATTTCTGCCAAAAGCACTCCAACCAAGTTTAATTCTATGATCAATTTCATCCATTATATTTCCATCTGTATTAATAATCTGACCAAGGTATTTGTAACTGTTAACTTCTTCTAACTCATCATAATCAATCTTTATTTTTATATTTTGAGAAAATCTATTAAACATTACTTCAGTCTTTTTAACATTTATCTTTAGTTCTATTTTTTTTACTTTCATCTGATAATTCCTGTTACATTTCCTGTAGCTCTAAAGCATTATTTGCAAAAACAACTACATCATCTACAAAATCTAAATGACTTAAATAATCTCCATTTACTTTCACTCCTTTAGCTTCCCATTTTAATCCACAAAACACTTCTTGCAGCACTGCTGTAAAAAGTTTTGGAGATATGGAGTCACCCTGCCTTACACCCTTTTCAATGTTGATTTTCCTACTATGATTATGTAATCTAATTGTTGTGGTTGCATTTTTATAAATATTCTTTAAAATATGACTATCCTGGATCTACACCTTGATGATCCAATGCTTTAATTACTGAAGAAATGTATATAGAATCAAATGCCTTTTCATAGTCTACAAATCCAAAACATAATGACAACTCATTCATTTGTCCTTTATAATTTCTCTCAATGTACTAAAACCACTTTTAAATCCATCTTGTTCTTTTGGTTGGTGGAAATCCAGTGTTTTCTGTAGACGAGTTATAATTATCTTAGTAAAAAAATTGTATAAAACTGATAAAAGACTGATAGGTCTGTAATTTCTAATATCTTTATCACCTTTTTTAAATATTAATACTGCATTCTTCCAATCATCTGGATCATTAGACATTTGATATATAACTTTGCTAAAAAAAATTCTATTTCTTCACCTGCTTTTAATATATCAATTATAATTCCATCATTATCTGGAGCCTTCCCTTTCTTCATAAATTTAATTGCATGTCTCACTTCCTCATTCAAAATTCTGGGCAATTCGGAAGATATAATAGATATACGAGGCACTTGTTTTTTATTACCATATAATTCTTGATAGAAGTCTTCTACACATTTCATGATGTCATCTCTCTTTTTAGTAATAATGCCATCTTTTTTTCTTATTGCAGATATAAATATCCTACTAATACCAAAGACTTATTCTCTTCTACAGCTTTTCTTGCTAGTTCACAATTATACTTTGTTATATCATTTTCAACTCTTTTCCGCACCATTTTACAAAATTCGAGATATTCAATCTTTTTTAATTCATCATTGTTGTATATCCTCATATTCCTTCTTTTCTTCATAAATTCTCTAGTCTCAGTAGAAATTTTATTGGTCAATTGCTGCTTTTTTCTACTTGCTATGTTTGTTGCAGTTTTTAAAAGTGTATCACTTATTTTCCTATTAATGTCATTCAAATCTGAATCATGTTCAAAATCTACTAATACTTGAAACCGATTTGTAAGTTCTAATTTAAATTCATTAGAATGTTTCTGAAGATTAGGAATATCAACTAAGTATTGTTTTTCTTAATAATTTTTGTCTCTAGTTTTGCATTAGCATGTATCTTACTAATCGATGATCACTTTCTGTGTTAAATTTAGTAAGAACATAATCTTGAAATATGTATTGTTAGTCAAAATATAATCCAATTCTGCTGTACCTTCATTTGGATGCTTCCATGTTCATTTCCTGTTAACATTTTTCTCAAAAAAAGAATTCGTAATATAAAGTTTTTCTTTTTCTGCACACTCCACAAGTCTATGTCCTCTCATTTCTATTACCATAACCAAAATTACCTACAGCATTTTCATCTTTCATTTGTTTACCAATCCTAGCATTAAAGTTTCCCATAACAATTTTAAAATGTTTACTCTGATCAAAAGCCTTTTGTACATCCATATAAAAATATATAACTTCATCACTATGAGAACTTGTTGGGGCCTAAACCTGAATTATCTGCATTTGGTATCTGCTATTAGGTTGTAAAACTAATTTTGCCACTCTGCTTGATACACCATCAATCTCCACAATTATTCTTTCATTTTTTATTTATAATGAATCCTCCACTTGTATTTCCAATATTTGTGCCTTTATAGTAGAGTATATGTCCACTTTTTAAATCAATTGTTTCTTCACCTTTTCTTCTAACTTCACAAAGTCCAATAATGCTCCATTTAATATAAGACTGTTCTTTTTCTAACTCTTGCAATTTTCCTTCACTTGAAAGTGATCTGCAGTTGTAAGTACCTAAATAAAATGTCATCAAATGGCAGCCTGAGTCCGCAATGAGGGGATTCTTAGCACCCTCTGACTTCGGCCACCAACCCCTGCCTTGGTTGGTGACTTTACAGCCTCCTGGGAATAAGGGCCATGATTTATTTTTGTCTGTCATGATTGTATATATTGGAAAAAATATTCTTAAAGTCAGATAAAAAGCCAATAAACTCACCATGCTTGCTAATGTGTGTTGGTGAGCAGCCCATCCATGTTCGTATACTATATGAATAATCACATAGTAATAACAGATGCAACGACAAGAATGTATAGAGTGAAGATTAGGAATTTGCCTTGCTTGGTTTTTTTAAGGCCTCCAAGAGGAATCAAAGGGTCTCCTTTCAGTTAATAGCAAACTCCTTTCTGCAGCCATTTAGATATAAATAATATTTAATATTGTATTTTAAGTACTTACAAGTAATAGTGAATTGTTAGATGTATGAAAATTTAAACTTTTATAGTTGCTTCAATATCAGAAAATGATTATAATATCTAACCTTAAGTCATTCACAATTTGTTGTGTTTAACGGTGAAATAAATATAACTTATGTAAATATTATGCCAGAAATATATGTATGTTAAACTGTCATTTCTGTAAATATAAATATTTAGAAATTCATACTTTAATATGTAGAATCAAAATAATTAGAAAATTTTGAAAGACGATAGTAGGATAATTGGAAAAGGTAAGTACAGAGATAAAGAGGCATGTTTAATTAAATGTGAAGCAGAGATTAAAAGGAACTGATAAGAAATCAGGCGGGACTATAAACTGTAGGAGAGGAGCATGCCTTCTTTTGCTGTTTCCTGATTGAGATCAGACTTATTTGCTGATCATGACCTACGAGGGAGAAAAACCCAGTATATCGGATCTGAAGGTTCAAAAGTCTGACTAGGGTAAATATAATGGATCCTCCCGATCTTTTATTTGTTGCTACACCTTCAGGACTCTGTAGGATTAAGTTAAACTAATGTAAACATTTAATTCAATTGACTAAAGAAATCTTAGTAGTTAGTAATTTTTGTATTAGTTGTTTATTTGCAAAACTAAGCTAATTCACTTTAGTAATTTATTGTATATTGTTTGTCCCTGCTCGTTTCATGGGGCGGATACATTACAAATTTGGCACAGTTGATAGTTGCATACAAAGTACGTGCGGAGTGAGAACATAGATTTTTCGCAAATTCAGCCGAGAATACTAAGTTGTAAAATGTTAGGACAAAGCAATATTACGGGGTTTGGGATAGAAAACCCGCATGAATGGCCTTTATATGTCACGCAGTTAGAGAATTTTTTTAAGTTAAACAGCATAACGGAAAATAAAAAAGTGGCAGCTCCATTGTGTTTAGCAGGATGAAAAGTTATTGAAATTTTAAATAAATTGGGTGATGGGCCGGTAATGGACAGAGTATATTTGAAGACTTAAAAAATTAATGGACTTTTAATCCGAGGCTCTCTAAACACATTGCCAGATTTGCTCTCAGAAATCATAGGCGGGCTAAAGAAGAAAAAGGATTATAATATAGCTTTAAGGCAGTTAGCTAAAAATTGTGAATACAGAGATTTCATGGAACAGGTTTTACAAGACCAGTTATTATGGGGAATGGCGGATGAAAGGATATGCCAAACAACTGAAGCTGATTTGTCATATGAACAGGCTATTAAAAAGGGAATGGCTTACAATGCAATAATAGAGCAAGCTTGCATTTTTAGAAACAAGGCTGAAGAGACCAGTAAAATGGCAATATATATAATTGAAAAAAAAATTACCAGGAAAGGACTGAAGAAAAGATCAGTAAAATGTTTCTGCTGTGGAAAAACAGGCCATGTAGCAAAGAAGTGGAAGAAAGAGTACAATTGCAGAGTGAAAGGACATTTAGCAGCAGTATGTAAAAAAGATATGCAAGAAAAAGGGACATAGGTATGAAGAAACTAATATTAAGAAAAATATAAGGTCTACGCAAGACCAACTAATGGTTACAGTAAAAATATGTATTAGTGAACTAAATATGGAAGTTGATGGTGGGTCGGGTATATCGCTGCTGTGTATAAACGATCGGAAAGAAATATTGAAAGCCAACAAAAGTAAAAATACAAAATGTGGACATCAAAGTAAAGAATATTAATGGGAATCCTATTAAAATAATGGGAAAAGTTTATGCTCTAGTAGTGTTTAGAGAGAATTTACACTGCTAGTCTACATAGTAGAGGAAAAAAATAAGCCCATTAATAGGGAGAGAATGGTTTAGTCACCTGGGAATACAATTTTTCATTGTAAAAATGATTTCAACAGAAAAAAGAAATGGTAAAATTATACCCAGACTTATTTACGCAAGATCTGGGCTTAATTAAAACAAAACCGGTGGAAATATATTTAGAAGATAATGTAAGAACAGTAATGTGCAAGCCACATAAAATTCATTTTGCGCAAAGGTAGAAGACAAGTTAAAACAGTAACAAGTGGCATATTAACCCCAGTTGAGGCAGAATGGGCCATACACCAATTATAATAAAACGATGGGGAAGTTAGATTGTGTGGTGATTACCGTGTTACAGTTAAATATTTGAATGAAGGTGCATTGGCAAAATATTGTGCTAAATTAGACAAACTGCATACCATCAGATTAAAGTTACAGAGAACAGCAAAAATGTTAACATTAACCACACCTTTTGGGTCATATAAATGCAATCAGTTGCCCTTTGGAATTACTACAGCACCAAATATTTTTCAAAGATAAACATGATATTGCAAGGGATTGAAGGGGTGATACCATATAATAATGGTGACATCTAGTGGAAATTTAAAAAGAGTTAAAAGTATGTGATAGGTTGAATTGGCCAGGTGTAAAACTAGAACAATGTATGGGAAGCAAAAGAAGTAAATTTTTTAGGTCATGATTTCAGATAAAGGGAAGCACCCTTTGAATGACAAAGTTCAGGCAAGTCAAAAATGCAGTAAGACCTAAAACTGTAAAACAGGTCCAAGTGTTTCTGGTCTCGTAAATTATTTGAACCTTTCCTGAAAAATAAGGCAATGGTAGCAACTCATATGAATTACTACATAAAGGGCAAACATTGAGCTGGACGGACACATGAAAAAACAAGATCTATTAGTATCAGATAAACTGCATTTTGATAGTGATCAAGATGTTAGAATTACTACAGATACATCAGAATGGGGAGTAGGTGCAGTCCTAGCTCATCCGATAGAGGGATGGTAGTGTCCTATGGCAGATGCTTCCAGAACTTTGTCAAAGGCAGAAAGAAATTATGGCCAGATAGTTAAAGAGGCACTGGCGATTATATTTGCGGTGAAGAAATTTCATCAATTTTTTGGCTGAAAATTCGAGATAACCGATAAGCCATTGCTGGGTATTTTGGAAATGACCGGGCATCTCCAGAACATTTAAGTCTGCATATGTTAAGATGGCATAATGTATTGAGTTCATGATTTTATATTCAAATACAAGAAAGGAAAGGGAATTACCCATGTGGATGCTCTATTGAGATTTCTAGATAACAGGAGTCAATTGAGGTGAATTATATTGATAACATGAATTCCAAGGTTGTAAATAGTGAAAGTGTTAAGCGATGGACTAATGAAAATAAAGACTCGTTTGTCGACAACCTGGATTAAGAAAGGCTGGCCAATTGCAAACCAAAAAATTTAGCGATGGGGTTTTGGGTCAACAGAAAACATGTAGGGGATGTATAGTGATGGGGACAGAGTTATACCTCCGGTAGATAGAGATAAGATTAAGTTTACTTCACCAAGATCACCCGGGCATAGTGTGTGGCCTCAATATCGAAAAATTCTTAAAAATGTTCGCCATGTCAGAATACTCATTTCCCACAAGACTTGGCCGAAAGCAGTTAAACCGTGGGAATGTCTACATATAGACCACGAAGGATAGATTGATTGAAAAATAATGTTCATTATGACAGGCATACTCAAAGTGGGTAGAGTGCCACCTGATAAAGAATACAAGTGCACAGGAAACAACTGTTTAAAGACGTACATGGATTTCCGAAGTGATATCAGGCAATGCCACAGGATTTGCAAGCGAAGAGCTGAATAAATTTTTTGATAGTTGTGGAACCAAACGTATGCATCACCTTGAATCAAACGGATTAGCGGAGAAATGCTGTAGGACAAGTAAAAAAATGTGAATATACAACAAACGTTACGGAAATTTATGTTAAACCAGTATTTAACAGTAACTGGGAAATCAACAGAACTATGTGGGCGAAAGTTATGAATTAAGCTAGATATTTTTTGTCCCACTGCCCAAAAAATCTTGTGCAAAGAAACAGCTCAAAAATTGTTTGAAATAGGTGATCCAATATGGATAAGAGACATTTGTAAAGTGTGGGTAAAAGGAACAATTGACAAAGTAATATCACTGCAATCATATGAATTTACAGGACATAATGGATTAAATTATAAAAGTGAATCACATTCGTAAAAAGGAAACCAGAAGAGATGCACATGGATATGTTCGAGCACCTACAACTGCAGGAAATGTGATAATGGAGCAGGAATTACCAGAAGACATGATAGGTGAAGATGAAACGAGCAATTTTCTACAGAAAGCGGAAAAATTGCCTAGACTCATGCAATGAAAGAATGCCTCTCCATTTAAACGATTGGGAAAAACAATTACTTTTGGAGTGAGGGGAGAAAGTTGTGTTTAACGGTGAAATAAATATAACTTTTGTAAATATTACTCCAGAAGTAGAGAATATGTTAAACTGAATTTGTGTAAATAGAAATATTTAGAAATTCAAACTTTAATAATATGTAGAATGGAAATAAAATATTTTGAAAGACAATAATAGGGTAATTGGAAAAGATAAGTACAGAGATAAAGAATGTTTAATTAAACGAGAAGCAGAGATTAAAAGGAACTGATAAAAAATCAGGCAATACTATATAAACTGTAGGAGAGGAGCATGCATTCTTTTGCTGTGTCCTGATTGAGATCAGAGCTAAGACTTTGCTGATCAGGACCTGTGAGGGAGAATAACCCAGATTATCAGATCTGAAGGTTCTAAAGTCCGACTAGGGTAAATATAACTGAACCTCTTGATCTTTTATTAATTGATACACCAGGGCTCTATGAAGGGTTAAAGTAAACTAATGTAAACATTTAATTCAATTAGTAATTTTTGTATTGGTTTATTTGCGGAACTAAGCTAATTCACTTTAGTAATTTATTGTAGTTGTTTGTCCCTGTTGTTCCTTGATATTTAATTGACTTGTGAATAGTTTATTCTATAAGTTTCTGTTAGTGAAGCTTACATTTTGTAAAATAAAAGTTTTTATCACATTCTATAATTTAGTCATGATTTTGCAAAAAATGAACCCTCTTAAACATTGCTTTAATAAAACAATTATTTTAAATCTATGCAAACAAATTGGTTTCAGAGTTGCTTTAAATATTGATATAATAAATTACAATGAAATATTTGATTGTATTCAACTGATTCCCGAAAAATGTGATTTACGATGAATGGCAGCAAAATTTCCATCCGAATAATGATTAATTTGAACATAATTTAATAAAACTGCTATCTATATATAAACTTAACATATACTTTTTCTAGTTGTAAAGAGTCCATGTAAAAAAAAAAATTTTAAATAAAAGACTAGATTTAGAAGATAAAATTTTTAAATTATTTGGCTGCTGTTTTTGGTAGCTAAAGAAGAAAAGTACAACTAGTTTATCAGATGTAAGGAAATAAAATTAGTCAATTTTTTTATTTATTTTCAAAAAGAAATGGAAATTATCTTTAATGATCAGAAAAAATTGTATATAATGAAGCCATGAATTGCACTATATCTAACTGAAATTTCAATTATAGCTTCCCATTGTAAGCAAATAAATAAATAAAAAATTCATCAAAATTTGCACCTTTTAATATTTAGTTGCCATTCCTTCTCTGAGCCGAGTATGTGCAGATTACATATATTAATAAAATTGCTTCAGTTTATGTTGAAAGCACATTTATTCTTCATCTTATTTCTGAATTTGATGTGCAATATTTTGCTTAATATTTTCTAAAAATAAAAGTTTTACAAAATTTTAGAATGTTGATTAAATATTAACATAATTAGAGATAATAATTTGTTTAAAAAAGAGGACGTTTATTATTTCTATACTAAAAAAATATTGCCTAGAGATGTATTTTTCTATTTATTTTAATGAAAAAATTGTTTTTTTTTTCTTGTTATTGCTTCAAAATTGCATAAGTGAACAAATACATATTCAGTAATATGAAATAAATGTCCCCTTCATTTATTATTAATAACTTTTAAAATTTTGTTTATATTTTGATTTATGTACACATAATATGCATATAAAAGCATCCTTATTTGGTGTGTGTGTTTTGAATGATACTATAAACTTGCGTTTCAATAAACAATATATTTTCCATTCTAATCAGTTTGTCATCAAAAGGTCTGCTATTATATGCTTTTTTTTTTTAATGTAAGGGAGGGTTAGAACAAAATAAAGCGTAGTTTGCGACTCCACTGTATATACAAATATGATGGTATCATGAGAACATTATTACAGTTTTATCAAACTGCAGTCAGATTTTTGCTATATTTTTATCAGAATTACTAATTGTGAATTAGTAGATAGAACCATATTTTATATTTCTATTGTTTATTGTATAATGGGGTTGCTACATTCATTTTATTTGGTTCTAGGATCTTTGGTGGATTTGTGGTTAGCATCAAACTAAATAAAATCAAATATGGATATACATAGTGTAGAGGCATCTTAAATGTTAAATTCAATTTTTAAAATTGTTTTTAATATTTTGAGTTGAAAAATATTAAATACTTTGTCTTGATATCACTACAAGGTGTGATAATAAATTATTAGTAATTAAACAAAAGGCAGTAATTGATTTAAAAATTAAAACAACTCTTTTGTTCATAATGGTGAATAAAAATGTTTCATTAATTATATATTAAGTAATATACCAACCCAGTTCATCTTTTTTACAAACTATCTTTTACAGACCATACAAAATTATCAACCTGAAAATTAGTCTACTATATTTGAATAAAAATTCAATTAATTCATCCCTAATGTGATAGCTGAAATTACTTTTCTTTGGTGTTAGCTGGTATTGGTGAGGTTGCTGTATGTTTGCATTGGTCAGCACAATTTACTGCTAAGTTTTGAAAGGAACTCGCAGCAGTATGTGATATATATTTCAATGCATATGACTTCAAAGTGAGAAACTTACTATTGCTAAGGTGATGTTTTTAGAATTCAAGCAGTGGATGGTTCTATCTACTTTTCAATTAATCATGGCTTTGCAGTGAGTAATTTCATGTGTAGGTTGTCAGACATATCAGCTACTTCCACATTGAACAAGTGTAGCAAATATATTTGTTTCCATATGTTCACTTCAAATCCTTTAATATTTCATCAAGTCTCAGTTGCTAACATTTATCAGCATATTCAAATATTGTAAAAGGTCTATTCCAGAATTGGAGAATACATTGTATTGTATTTCTTTCAAATTGTCCTTTCCACAGAATTAATTTAACTTCAAATGATTTCACATTTGAAAACAGGGTTTGGGGCCGTACTACTTGAATGTTCAGCTCCAAGAAGCAATGCAGAATCACACTACTTGCTATGATCAAGTTCCCTGATATGTTTTTTTTTTTTCATTTCCATGAACTGTTTGATTTTATCCTACTTCTTGTTGTGGCTAACATCATACTTCACAATAAAACAATATCAGCATAATCAGAATTAAGATTATTCAGTAATTTAATGTAGTAGCTATTAAATCCTCTTGATAAAATATATGACACTACTATTGACATCACGTTGAGTAGAAATGACTGCATAGACACTTTGGTGCATGATGGAATGGCTTGTAATTAAATCATGGATCAAAAATAAATGATTAATCTCTTAACAAAAGCAGTTAATTCTTTTGCAAACCAACATGGCTGGAGCTCCGTCTATAGTAAGCCACATCAAATGTTAGCTGTTTTTTCCATTGATAAGTATTCACTTATTGTAGTGTCATGCATGGCTTCCATAGACCATAGTTTCTCTTGTATGTTAATCTAATTATCTTTCAGACGAAAAACAGTTACTTATTCTCATCAAAATCCTGAGAAAAATTGGAAATTTCTTGCAGATTTTGTCCTAAATTAATATCGTCTTAGGCAGTTCCCTGAAACAAATACTCTGAAGCAATTTTACTTTATCTGGCGCAAACAACTCTGCAACAGATATCATGTACTTGCAAATTCTTTTATATGAGGTCTCTTTGCAATTAGCTTGCTTACTATATAACTTGTCTATAACATCAAGGCCTGGTGAAAATAGCTTATGATTCCAAACTTTACTTGAAGAGGAATGATTTTATCCCAATGCATTTGGCCCCATAATTCATTGAGTTCAGCATATTTTGGGCTTTAATGATACTCTAGATTGGCCTTTTCTCATTATAGCCATCATAAACTAGATACACATTGCTTTCAACGTCAACAAAAAAATCATTTGTCCATTTCTCTTGGTAAGTTCATTATCAATTTTTCTTCATGGTTGTCATTAGTAGAATATATGTAAGTTTTAATAACTAGTTTGTGTTGTCAGTCTATGTCATAAGTGATGAGATTACTTGGTTTGTAGTCACTAATTGTAGAATGTCACCACTTAAAATTTAATAGCTAGTATCATCAGAGATGAAATTGTTTTGTAGGATATGTTTTTAATAGCTATCCAGTATATGTAGCCTGTGGTGAGATTTTGCTTTGATTGCTGATTTAATGTTGCATTCTAAAATTTGGAGCTTATACAATGTTCATATTATCAACTTAAAATCTTTTCTTAATTAAGTTGCTGTGAAAAAAGCTACTAGTTCAAGTCTCACCTATGATTTCCTTGGCAGACCAGAATATGAGTTTGGATGTTCTCCATTCCGTGATTTAAACTCTTGTTGCTATTTTTTTTTAAATCATTAATTTATTATTTTTTTACATACTTCATACACTCCATGGACTCTACATATATGAAACATCTTAAAGAACCTATTATATTAAATGTCATGATTGTAATATATTGTCAGTCTGTCTTTGGGCAAAGAACTTGATGTACATGCATAAATAAGCATAAGCACTTTTTTCATTTATTAAATTTCTCAATATTTTTAATTAGATGAAAGGTAGGAGGGGGGGAAATGAATTTTTTTATGAAAAGATTATTTAAGAGAATTTGAGGATTTATTATCTGTGAAATATGGAAATCTATAGAAGTAATGGTAAAAATATTTGCTAACGTGTTCTCAATATATTAATTTAGAAGCTTTATTTCATAATATGTTGCTGCAGTGATATTTTGTGTTGTGCATTTATACAATAGCAGATTTATGTGTTGAACAATGTGGATCTTGAATATAGCGATCAATGTTTTCTTAATATTGGATTTCAAGCCAATGGTGTTAAAGAAAGCATTATTAATATGTATACTATGTGTGTTAAAATGTATATGCACACATTAAAAAAAAAGTAAAACATTCAATAGATATAAATAATAACAATTGCAGCACTAAATGTGAATTTATCTGCCTTTTTTTTTTTATAAATATAAAAATTTTATTACAGGACAGGGTATACAAGTAAACTGGTGATACAATCAGAAGGCGAGATCAATAAATTTGAATTACAGTTCTTTACAATAAAAACAGGAATTATACATTCTGCCAATCGATAAAAAACCAAACAAGGTTTGAATGTTTTACAAAGGAAATATTTTTTGATTTCGGAACCTCTGGCTATATTTCAGTGATTTACAAGGAGAGAAATTCTGAAATTCTTGTCCCTGGCCGGGCAGAGTTTACTTTGGCAACATCAGTTTTGCAGGAGATATTTGCCTCATTGAGATAGACCAGATTTTAGAAGTAATTTGGGAAAGAACGGAAAGCCATTGTGAATCTCGGGTAAAAGAAAACCCATTATAGATAGTTACTTTTGGATATAAGAAAAGTCACTGCATAAAAATAGTGGGACTCTGAGGGGGTATGGGACTTGTTTGCCATATGACTTCAAATATGTAGGGAGGGGTTAGGTTTTAGTCCCTCGTGGATTTTTTTGAATTTATTAATATGTCCAGTGAGCTCTCTGGAACCAGATTAAAAATGAGCCGACATTGGGTGAACCATGAGATAAGGATGAAGGTTGTTGAGTGGATCTTTGGGAAAGTATCATGAAGAATGCTATCTATGAGAGTTGAAAGAGTAGGATTTTTTTATTTCTTGAAATAGAGGCTACAAAATATGGTTGTAGGGAGAGGCAGTGACCAAGAAGGTGGGTAGAGGTTTTATCTGCTCTGGGACACAGGGCAAATTGAATTAATGCTTGAGGAATGTTGATGTATAAAGAAATGATTTATGGGAAGTGCATTAAGATTGATTTTTAACAAAGTCAAAGAATTTGGGTTCAAGCAATCACGTTTGAATTTTTTGAATAGAATATGGTTGTTAGTTTTTAGGATGATGTGGCCAGGAGAAATATCCGGGTTTATAATATGGTAGGCTTCCCAAAAAATAATTTTCTGCGAGAAAGGTTTATTAGGGATTGGAAAGATGATAACCACGAGGCGGTTTGTAATGGAATTTCTGTAAAAGGTAGGGCATTAGGATATTGTAAGAAATTTTTATAGATGGTGTTGTAGGTACATTGGAAATGAAAGGTATCTATGGAATGAAAGTAAAGACCAATTTGGTATTTGTAGGTTTCTCAAGCTAATTATTGCAAGGATATTGATGAGGGAGGACATGGACATATATACCTTGGAAAGGGCAGAGGTAATTTTGTGTGAGGATTGGAGCAGTTTATCTTGAATCATTCTCATAGCAGTGGATGACTTAAATATTGGCTAGCCTAAGAAATTTTGAGGTATTGCTGAGAATGGAGAGGCAATGATGTTACCTGAGGCTAATTTTCAGGCAGACGACTTGGTCATACTAAATTGCAGGCCGGATTGATCGTGAGTATTCAGAGGAGCTGAGGAATTAGATGTCTTGAAGGAGAAACATAACCAAGTCATCCATGAAGGTGATTTGGGATATAGATGTTTTTAATATTAGGATGTAGATGCTAGGAAGAGACTTCTCAATTTGAAGGAGCAAGCGATGAAGGTAATTAATAAAAAACGGCACTGAATGATGGAAACCAAGTAGTAAGTGGATGGGATAGTTTTCCATTGAGGGAAATGATTTCTCGATTATAGAGGTTTTTGATTATGTTGCTGATTCCAAGGGGAATGTCATGCTCACCAAATGAAGCTGAATGGAATTGAAGTCTGCAGTTATGTCAAATTGGATTACCACTGGTCTCAACTGCCATGACAATTTTAAAAAGATTAATAACATCGGCAGTGGATTTGCCCTTTTTCACAAATTGATACTGGGCAGAATTTTGGCTTTAATGACTGATTTGATAACTGACCATCAGTGGTCATAGACATAGGCCTATGATTCTCCAGCAGTGAAGGGATGGTGTTGCATTTGAGCAGAGGCACCATCACTGGAGTAAAACCCACTGATGTTTCAAATACCAGAAGAAAATGTGATTGATTAGATTATTTATATATGACTGGTATGGAGAATTTGGATAAATGTAATAGAAGGAAGTGGGGAATTGCATGCAGACCCAAATGGATTTTATAGGCATGGAGCTTAATTTTGCAAGAATATCCCTCAGTTATATCAAGATCTGTGGTTGATGAGTTTTGGCGGAAAGATAGAGAGCTTGTCCGTGAAATAGTAAAAATCTTGAATCATATTTGATCTGGTATAGAGCCTGTCCCTTACAATGATAGAATGGCTTCCTTATCTCTATGGTCCAGAGATTACCTTATATAGCCTTTGGACCAATTATGGACTTGACTCAAGTAGATCTTAAATTTGTTGGTGGCTAGATATTCTGCACGAATAAGCTGTTTGCTTTTGTTATGAGATTTAAGGTGGAATCAATGAGAATTTAGCTTAGGGGTAAAATTTTGAGGGTGTTAATCATTTTGATATTTCTGCGTGAATAAGCTGTTTGCTTTTGTTGTGAGTTTTAAGGTGGAATCAATGGGAATTTAGCTTAGGGGTAAAATTTTGAAGTTGTTAATCATTTTGAGATCCATTAGGAGTGTTGAAGGTTCTTTATTATCTGGAGTGTAATTTGAGATGATTCACATTAAAATTTGGATAAAAGCAAACCATCTGTCGGTGGTAGATTAAGAATTTTATCTTTTGAGATGATTCACATTAAAATTTGGATAAAAGCAAACCCAACATCTGTCAGTGGTAGATTAAGACTTTTTTTTTTATCTTTTGGAAATGAATATATGCCTCGGAGGATTGTTTCAGGGGTCGAAGATATAAAAAGGATTCTATTGGTAGAGTTTAGATTGTAATGGAGTGTGAATTCAGGTCCAGGAAGATATTAAGGTGATAAAGCGAGGTGACCTGAGAAGGAAATGGGTTGAAGAGATGGATCAATAATGAAATGGTCTGGGGTATAATAGAGAAGGTCTATGAGAGGTGTATCTTCTAGTATAAAAGGAAAAGGCATCTGGGGAAAGAAGCCTTCACCTCACATGAAATTCATGTTTAGATAATGGATATATTTGACAGTAAATTCCTGGTAAAGTGTTGAAATCTCCCAGGAATATGGCCGGGTAGGAGTTTGAGGCAGGTGTGATTAATTTGCTGAATTAATTGACGAATGAGCAATTCATTTTTGTAGAGGTATATATATAGATTATATTGAGGATAAAGGCTGTAAATAAGGTAGCGATCATATGTTGGTTTATATAATTTATTTTGAAAGATTTAAATAGGATGTTGAATATCAGAATCACAATAATAGCAGCTGGAGTAGGAGAGTGAATGGTGAAAGTAACCAAGTTTCCTAAAAGTGATTCAGGATGATGGGGTTTGAAGACATGCAGTTTGGTCTCAGAGACTTGCCAGTTGATCTAATGTGTCAACTCTAGGAAATTCAGGCCTTGGTTGTTGATCCCAGTTACTTTCAACCTCATACTGATAGCCAAATGGAGGCTAAAAGAAGAAGATTAATTTAGAATGTAGAGAAAGGATTTTCAGGAGATGGTATATGTTTCAGTGGATTGTTTTTTTCTTTGATGTTTTGTGTTGTGAGCCATTGATTGAGGTCATTCTGATGCCATTATATTCAACATCTGTTGATGGTTGTAAAGTATCAGTTGAATTATGGGACTGTGCAGTTTTGCCCATGTCCTTTTTTTTGGTAAGGTTTGGTTATTTCCCTGGTTTGTCCTGAAATTAGGTTTTAATTTTTTCCCACATTTTTTGGAAAACCGGAAACTCATTGTCTGTAGAGCTAATAACATGATTGCTTATATCATTGGAATGAAATTTTGTCAGGTATTGGTGAGCAATTTTTGTTAACTTTTTTTGTTTTTCTCTTCATAAATTGAGATATTCAATATCCCTCTTCTAAAGTGGTAATCACAGTCAAAGGACTCATTCAGTGCTTTCAGTGAGTGAGATGGAGTATGTATAATGTTAGAACTTTATTGGTGGCAGCAGTTTGAGGGGAGGGGCTATCCTTTACAGCTTCTAATGTGGTAGGGACTATCCTTGAGTTATAAGTTTCAATGGCCAGCAGTGTACAATTTAAGTTACATTGATGTGTTCTCATTTTAATTCTTTAACAATGCTGGCAGAACCTGACCAGGCAATCCCTCACAATGTGACTTCTCTGTCAGCATAAAAACATTGTGGAGGGATTCCACAGAAGGTGATGACAAGTGGAGATATCTGCATAGTGGAGAGTGGGATTGAAGTCCTTGTTCAGGGTGATATCAAGGGAGGTGGTGTTTGTATACAATGGTGGATCTGCCCCTTTTATCAATTGGTAGTTAAAATTAGAAACTTTCCTATATGGCCTGAGAAGTAATTGTAAATCGTGCTTCTTAAATTTCAGGTAACAGTTCTTGATTAGACCTGACAATATTGTGGGATAATTCATGTTGCTATGGCACACAATTTTCCCATCAAGATATTTGAAGCTTTTTTAAAAGAAAATATTCTGCATGAGATTAAATTCAATGATTATATGTTGATTATCAGGGTGCAGAAGGATCTTGTGAATTAACCTCCACAATTTTTGCTTAGTTATTACGTTATAAAGTTCATTCATAGGGAATTTGAATAAATCACAACTAGACTTGGTGACTGACAAGATAAGTATTTTCACTATAAAAATTCAGAAAAGATTTATAAAGTTGAGGAGGGATTGTGTTATTGAACTAACTAGTTTATTATTAAATCCAAGATCATTTTCTAAATTTAGATTGGGATTATTAGGATTAGTGGTCTTGACAGAAAAGTTTCAAATCATCTTCATTTAAGTTAAATGTAATGATTTTTTGAGGTTTCCCAGGTCATAATGTTCTACTCTCCAAGGCCTACCTGGGCAACATTGGCATAGGAAGGTTTCTTAGTGATTGGTAAATTGGAAAAGTTTTGGGAAGAGGGAGGATTTACATGTATTGACTATGTTAGTATTGTCACTTTTCACAAAATTAATGTTTAATATAGTTATTTTAAGGAAAATAATGAAGTTTATAAGTCAAGTTACCATTATTTTGTTTCAAGCTTAGGAATTCCTGAAATCAACAATCTTCCCGGGTACTTCATTTTTGTTTTTATTGTCTTGGAAGTTGCAGTGGGGGTTCTTTGGGGTGGGATTTTAAGAATTTTTTTTTTTTTTTTATTGAAGTGAAGCTGGGTGATGGTTTTAATAGTGGAGGCTTGGATGCAGAATTACTTTGAGTATCTGAGATGGCTTCTTCCAAACTGTGTAAGCTATCCATCCTTGGCTGTGGTGCAAGGTAAGGAGATAAGTTCTAAGAATAAATCATTTCCATACTGAAAGTCCACAGAGAATTGGAAAAAATTTAAATATTTATCAAAAGCTGAAATGCTATAAACCTATCTAGATACGCCCTCTACCTTATTTAAAAGAGGTCGAATTCATAATACAATATAAATTAAGACTTTAGTGGGAGGTGGGGCTGTTGAGTAAATATAAAAAGCATAACATAATATTACTACTTTGTTTTAGTCAAAATTGACTTTATAAGTAATTAATATTTAAAATTTTAGAATATGATTAATATGTTAATCGTTTTTTTTAAAAAAAGAAAAACATTACACAATGAAATCACTAGATGAAACTGAATATATTGTGCAGGAAAAAAAAACTTTGAATGCAAAAGCATTGATTTAATTTTTTGTATATGAGGAAACATTATTTTGTTATATTTTATCGTCATTCATGTAGCTCGAATGTGATAACATAAAAATTGAATTTTGATCATAAGGTATAATGTTTGTATTAGATTGCCATAAGTATGATTAGTTCTAGTTCAGAGGTATGAGTGAATCTTGGGTATTTTTCTTCTAAATAAATGGCTCTTAGCCCCAGATAACCATCTAATAATGGTCAGTAAATACGTATCTAGATATTCTTAGGTAAAGTTCTAGGATAATTTGCTTTTTAATATCTAAAGCTCCTAAGATAATTTGCTTTCATTGAGATAAATATTGATAGACTGACTGTAAAAATAAAAGATACTGCTTATACAATTTGATAATTGTAAAATTGTTTTTATCCTCATAATCATTTTACTTAGGATAAGAAATAGACATGAGTCAACACCATAAGTTAAAAAAGTTTTCAAAAAAAGCATTGAACACAGTTTTATACATAATTGTATTTGTGATGGATGTTAAAATCAAAACATTTTATTTTCACCAGCAAATATTAACTGTTCTAATAAAATATAATGATTATATCAAAAAAAGATTACTTAGTAGGACTACTATTTTCTTAATCTAGTTATACTACCTATTATTTCTTTTCACTCTGAATGGAGTTGTAATCCGTCTGTAAATTGGAAGCTTGTACTCTCTAGAGAAATTGTTCTAAATATATTATTTGGTTATTGTCATAATTTTAATAGCAACCTTAATTTTCTATTGTCAGCCTGGAAGTATATGATAACTGATTATTGAGTTTTTTAACACGTATTTTGTCATGGGTATTTTATTTATATCTAGCAGTACTGTCAAATTTGCATTTTGTCTCCTTGATCTATTTCTAGAGAAAAAAAAGAAAAACCAATGAGGTAGAAAATACAGAATAATATATAACAAAAAAAAAGGTATACTCAACAATGTTATTAAGAATAAAATATCAAGGTAATAAAGGATGACAAAAGATTCAAAACAGAGAATGTTGGGCCATGGAAGTAATGCACAGTTTAATGGGTATAATACTAGTGAATGGGTGACAGATTATGTGTTAATAAATATTTCATACTTGGTGATATTAGAAAAGACAAATGTAGGATAGTAGGCACTTTTATTTAGCTAAAACTAAATACATATGTAATCCAAATAATCTGGGGGAATGTTCTTTCAAGGAAATGACAAGAAATAGTAATAAATAAATGGATCATAATTTTGCAATTCAGTAAAACTGCAGTTATGGGCTTTTCTAAAGGAAGCACTTCTGGGGTAACAGAGAATGACAGCTACATTAAACACAAAGAAATTTAAATTATTGATTTAAAGCAGTAATATATTAAAGAGAATGGTTTAAACAATTTAGGCATCAAACTTAAAGTAGATAGAAAGTAATAAAGAATAAAATACAAGATAATTTTTTACAGACAATTACTAATGACAATAGAAACTAAGCAGATATTTTTTAATCCCTGAAAGTTTATATATGCAATAAGTTATAAGATAAAAAAAGTTTTGTGGAAGATAGTAAAGAATGAAATATAACAAAAAACCCTCAGAATGGGCAATACCTATAGTAATTCTAATCTAGATGACAAGATATGTGTATGTAATGACTATTCAGTAACAAAAATTGTAAGACGCATATTGAGCATTTCCTTTTATATATTTTTTTTCCTGTGTTTAAAAAATTATTTTCATTAAATTCCAGAAATGGTCAACATAGGAATACTGATTACATATATTGGTCTTTTTATTGCAATAGATTAATACGGCTTGATGGAAACAAAAAGATTAAATCACATCTTGGTCAATTGAATGAAATGACGTGTTTGGCCTATCAATGATCTTTCAAGCAACTTATACTATGTAAATAATAGCTTAATACTATATAAAAGGTAGATAAAGTTATATCCCTATTTTGAACTGTTCCTCGACAACTCTTATAATCTACTGATTCTTTCTGAATTAAGGATTGTTACTGATAATCCTCAGATTTTTTTGGAATTTTTGTTTTTTAACTAGTACTATTAAATGATGAGTAGTGTGTCTATATTTAAGGCACCATCAGGTGGACAGAATGTGGTAATATTTTCATTGAATTATATAATATTTATACATGTGTGGAGAGTTTTAGAATAATATTGTTTCATATATATACAGTATGTTTTTAAAGAATAGACTGATTTCATTTTCTCCATAGTATGAACTGATTTTCTAATCTCAAATATTGAGCCTTATGATTGGAATCAAACATCTTAATAAAATGCTTCCTTCAACTTTTTATTTCATTAGTCTCTGTGAAATTTTAAGTGATTAAAATAAATAAATAGTCAAAACGGTTAATTGCTTGGGAAATCATATAGTATTTGTGCATTGTAGGGATAGTTTTAGTATTAAACAGCAAATTTAGTCAGCTGGGTATCTCTGAGCCAGTCATTCTACCACTCACCATAAATAAAGTATGCTCTTGCTTGGAAATAATTTTGGCTCTAATTTGCATACGCAATGCCCTGATGTTGGTATATCAATGAAATTATTGAGTTAGAAATGCTTGTCACAAATGTTCAAAACATTAGTCTCGTCATCATTCTTAAGATTACAGAAAGCTGTTTAAATCTTATCAGAGTGGTAATTAGTCAAAATGTAAGATAATTCATTAGATGCACACATTCAAATTGCTATGCCATTATTCAAAAGATAATCCAAATACTATCATTTTTTATTTCAAAAACCATCATATAAAACAATGTCACCCATTGATTTAATAGAAATATAATATGTTTTTAAATAATATTATTTTCAATGATTCAAAAAAGGTGTAAGTGATTAGCAAAATACTGTGCAACTTTAATTTACTACTCATTCTGGTGAATAAATATTTTTAAATACATTCGGTGATTATGATATGTTTCTTTATAATCAAGTAACTTAATAATCAACTTAGTGTATTTAAGAACTGATCTTAAAATCCAAATTGTTGGTTTTAGTGTTTAATATCTGTTAAAATGTATGTTGATTGTAAAAATTGGATAATACAATTTTCTACTTCCTTTTCCTATGTATAAATATATGTGTGTAAAGGGTATGATATGAAAAAATTGGATAGTCAGATCTTTATAGATCATGGTAAATTAAAGTGCAAAGACAGAATGAAATACTCTGATTAGATTAAGTACATTGCAAACAATCTAGTGTAGGATTACTATATTAAAAATCTGAAGATTTATTAATAAGACATGTCATTAATGCAATAATGATATCTTCGAAATCCATTAAAGAATAAAGATAATGAAACAGAACAACACGGTGTTTAAAATTAACTTTCAATAATTTATATTGGGGAAAAAATGAACATTATGAAAAACTTTTTTTGCTTTAAAATATATAATGATTTACAAAGGCCAATTCCAGAAAAGCTATAAAAAATGGATATAAAAAAGTGAATGATAGAAACATCTTTCAAAGTTTGAAAAAAGGAGTATCACTCTTTTCAGAAAACAGGTAATAGTTCCAATTATAATCATGTAATTGCAATTATCAAGCAAATGTTCAAGAAATTAAGTAAAAATATTTTTTAGAAATGATAAATCTATCCAAAATGATAGAAATAGATAGATAACAAAATTTCTAGTACTTGAGAAAATCAAAAATATCTCTATAGTTTTTGTTGAAAACTATTATTGAAGTTATGTTCAAGAAAACTATAACCAAATCCAGAACTTTAAGACAGCAGTATAAGGCAAAATACTGGGAGTAAAATATGACAATTGTTTGAAACCTCAATAATAATAAGCATTGCAGAAAATGCCATCCAAAAATAAGGGAAATGCAAATTTGTACAAAAAATTTAATTTTAAAATAATTATCAGAATCTTGTAGTGAATTATGGAGAGCAAATTTCTATGAGCTTACTAGAATTAAGCTACAATCTCATAACAGGAAAACTGATATTTTAGTGGAAGAAATTAAAAACTGATGAATAAATTGAAGAACATGAATCCTGAAAATAGTAAAATAATAGCTAAATTACAAGCTGCATAATATTGCATGAAAAGAACATGCATTACTTAAAGCATGAGATCATTGTTATTGGTAATCAAAAAAGAAGGCAAGACAGGATGTGAAAAAATATAGAATCACTGTACTAATTCACATCGTAGACATAGGTTTAACATATATCTTCAATAAAGAGTTATTAATTGTCAACATAACCTTTGGGAATTACACACTCAATCTAGTGTACCTCTATATTAAAAATGATTCTAACATAGCACTCTCAGTCATCTATAAGATTAACTTATTGTTATCTGCAGATTCCAGCCCCATTAATATTTTTTGGTGATTTCAACATGAGCTATGATCAGTTTAACAACAAATACCTATACCTCATTAATAGAGTACTTCTTTGTTGATGATTTTTTTCCACCAGATTCCTTCTCCTTCTATACACTCCAGAAACGATCATTAATAGATCTTCTTTATTACACCCCAGATATACACTACAATCTTAATGCTAAGTTAAAATTAGTCCCATTCACTGATCATTTAGCTCTGTTGATCTCATTACAGCTTGTCTCTAGTATCAGAGTCAACTCAACATATAAACACACAATCCACCTACTTAACAAATCCACCACTCCAGAATCAGTTTTCTCAGAGGCATACATACTGCTGAATAAAATATCTATCTTCACACTCCCCCCCCCCACTCAAGCTTGGTCATCACTAGTTGGAATTCTGAGTACCATCATTGAAGAGCACATCAGAGGATCAAAAGGACCAAACCAACTTCTAAAAGAATTAGTATCAATACTAGGCTTAGCCTACTCTCTCCGACAGATACCAATATAAGAGAAATTGTGTCTAGAGACCCAATACCATGACAAACAGAAAACCCTAGCCCAGTATATTGCTACCAAAAGGTCCAAGATATTTCTACACAACCAAAACAATTGGACTTTAAGTTATATAAGGTGGGCCCTCGGGGCATCTAAGCACCCTACTCCTACAATGATTAAAGCTGATGGTAATCTCTATAGTGGCCCTGAAATGCTCTCCATAATTCATGAATACTTCAAAGTCAAACCAAATCATAACTGGAAACCCTCTGTATACACTCTTGAACATGGCATAACTGAGCAACAGATCACATAAAAATTACAATCTTATCCCGAGAGCACTCACCCTGGAATTTATGGAAATTCCAAGATTCGTCTTCATGCATCTTAGACACTTCACAGTACCTATAGTACGTGTAATGACAAATGTACTCTCAGGCAAATTTCAGCCAATACTGGATCTTTATCTTATGGCATTGGTGCCTTTCCTAAAAAAATAAAGAAAACCCATCCAGCTTACTAAATCTACACCCAATTTCAATGACACCATTATTAATTAAAACAATAGAATCATTAATCAAAGATAAGATTCAAGAACAACTACTTCAACATATTTCTAAACAACAATATGCAAAGAAAGGTGCATACAGACATTCCTATTAACCACTGAATATGTCCAGAAACAAAGGAAATCCAAGCCTCTGGTAGTCCAACTTGACTTCGCATCTGGATTCGACTCAGTCATTCCCTCAGTACTCTTATAGACCCTGCAAGACTATCAGGTCCCTGAAGTCTACATCAACATAATAGCCAATCTTCTTGCTTTACCACCCTGGATGGAAGACTCTCAGAAGCCTTCAAACCTCAACTATCTATCCCATGAAGATCTCCACTTACCACACTATCATTCATAACCTACATCAACCTGTTTCTCATTGAGATCGAATGCAGACTTCCTGGTATCTATATTCCCTCATTAAAATGTCAAATATATCACATATATGTAGATGATGTGTTGATTTTTTTCCCAGATCAAAAACATCTTCAGTTTATGCTTCAAATTATAAATAAATACACCAAGAAATTAAACCTACAAGTCAATTATGACAAATCATCGATATGGAACATCAAAACTGGTAAAACAATCCCATCTATCTTTACAGCACAGCCACAAAAGTTTCTGGGATTTCCTATAGCTAAGACAAAGCTCTCAATGTCTAAAGAAATACATTGTGAGATCCTACAAAATACCAAGAAGATTACCACTTCACTATCCAAAGTGTCACTTTCTCTTGCTGGAAAAACTACACTATTAAATACATTATTTTTGCCAAGGCTAAGTTACTATCTGCCTGTCATAAAACCTACTAAATCTTTTGAGGTATCAATGAATTTGTTGTGCTCGAAATTGTTTGGAAAGGCAAAGTGGTAGCAATAAGCATTGCGAAGACTCACATGCCTAAAGACCTTAATGGTCTCCATGCAGTGTCAACACTATATCTCCAAAAATCAGTTGGAGTTTTGAGATCCATGCACCTAAAGCAGTCAAATCAAAACTTATCAATACCAGTGACTCCTACAGACACTCCTCCACCTCTTGGTAGCAAATGCTAGCAGACTTAATTAACCATGTACTGTCAACAACAAACCTAACAGATCCCATACTGGAGAAAAAAATAACTTACTGGGAAGCTACAAACTAAAGTACCCCAACATATCATCTTTATAGAACTCACTTGGATTAAATAATAAGCAGTTACTAAAGAAATCAAAACAGTGATTCTTGGAATCCAAAATAATTGACTACCTCCTGAGACTCAACCTCTCGTCTCTTCCTACTAATCACTTTCTGGTCCAAAAAAGAGGATTTTCCAAAATAACCCCCCAGTGTCAACTGTGCTCTACCGATGACAAAACCATTACACATATCTTATACATGTGTTCTGTGCTAAGCCATGTGAGGACATTCACCAATGAAAGAGTTGCTTTTGACTACAGAGAAGCAAGGATAATTTAAAATGCTATCAAAGCTGAAATTTTTTCAAAAATTAGAGTAGCCACCTTTCTCTCTTTTGCAACATGGCTAACAATATGCAAATTGATATTTGGCCATCAGAACCCAAATGTCATGGAAACATTTAAAACTCTGTTAAACAGCCCTTTGCATCAGAGATCAAATATTAGCCCCAGAATGCCTTCACAAACAGTCGTGGGAGTTAATTAACTTCAAAGGACTAAATGTACCATAAACTCCAAAGAAAAACAATCATTTAATCAAAGCCATGGGATGGTCTCTCATGCAAAGCCTAATGAATACAGTGAACATTCCCCATCAGAAGTAATGTCAATATGCTGAATAGCTATTAATAACTTAAACTGTTGAAGACGGAGATGGAGCAGTACTCCATCATTGAACTTACCCTAATGGATTAACTCGGCTGATAACCAAAGACTTTGGTTCGTATTTATACTCAAGATCTAGATATTTATTTAGCTGTACTTAATTCAATGTAATTACATACTGTTTACAATGTACATTACAGATTCAATGTCAAATAAATTTCCTTTTGAAAAAAAAAGTATTCAACATCTTCACTTGGATAATTCCATCACTTGGATAATTCCATATCCATTTCCGATAATAAAAAGAAATTTAAAATATATATTTTATTTTCCTACAGACTCTTCTAGATACTATTTCCATTTCATTTCTGTTTTCATAATGAAATTATTCAGTGTTTTTATCTTTCAATCATTTTCCCATTTTAGCATTAAAATTTATGTAACACATTTAAAATTTAATTTGATGTAATCAAAAACATTCTGTAACTGCTATATAAAAATATTTTGCCTCATCACAATGAGAGCTTGTTAGGAGATACATCTGGATTGTCTGCATCTGCCATCTTCTTTTAAGTTAAATAATTAATTTTGCTATTATGTCAGATATACTACTAATCTCTATAATGTTATCCCATTATCTTTTGTTTATACCCTTATGATTCAATACTTTGTATCTTTATAATAAAGTACCCATATACTTTTTTTTTTAAAAAGGGTTAAAAGCTCAGATAAGAGAATTCTCTGAAAGGTGAATAATATGAATGTAGAAAAGATGGTCGTAATATTATCAATTTGTCTTATTGCAAAGAAAGACAGAAAAATAATTTTTTTTTTTCTTTTTTTTTGTTTTTGTTTTATCATTTTGTGATTTTTAGACAGTTAATTTGAACCAAATAACTGAAACACACATGCTTATTATATACCTGTGTTTATATATGTAATATGTAGAGTATATGAGTACAGACTTTCACATGACACACTATCTCATAACACTGATACACCTGAACACATATATGTTGAAAAGATAAGCAATCACCAATATACGTATTTCATGCTAAACCAGCAATCATCAGTTGGTCCAGATTACCATCTCTACACATACATGCTCAGATATATATTAAGATAGCCAATCCTCGTACTTTAATGGACAGGCTTCAATCTACTCCAACTCTTTAACTGTCCATCCAATTGAAAATCTGATGATGGAATGCTCAAAGGCCACCCTAAGGCTGAGATTCTTAATTACTTTTCTAAATATGTATAAGAATTCAAAAACTTCCAGGAGAATGTGGAGAAACTGGTTTGAAATTGAAAAAGATATAAATCAAGTTTTGTCTATCTTGAAAATAATATCATTAGTGATCTTGACTTTCAAACAGAAATATAAATAATAAGCAGAGCAAAAATATGTTCAAAAATCATGGATAAGATTTTTTAAAAATCAGGTTATTAATAAAATTATATATATTTATTAGTGTTTTACATCTAATGCTTACTCGTGTAATTATTTTAATTCTATTCTATAACCATTTACTGTAAGTTTGAGTAAACAATGGCCACTAAATATAAAATCCACATCTGCAGGTGAATTCTGGCTTTTGCCTTCATCAGTGAAAATGAATTTAAATCTGGAATTAATACAGTTATACATGTAACAACCAAGATTTACTTTTTTATACTATTCAAACTAAAATTCTGAAATTATATAACAAACATGATTTCGGATCAAACCAAATTAATTCAGTTACACAGAACTAATATAAGTCCACCCCAAGAGTTAGAAAATAGATTAATAAAGTTTTTAATAAACCAGATAATTTGTACACAGTTACTTCACTACTTCCCAATAATTAATGCCGTAAGTCAAATAAAATATTTTATGTAAATAAACTTATAAAGTGCGGTAATACTGTAACTTTAGATATATATAGAATAGAATTAAAAAGTAACTATTAATAAATAGTCAAAATAAGAATCAAAGATCCAATTCATAGATCACATGACCCTATCTCTTAAGCTTGTAAGATATAAACAGTGAGGATTGCCAATTCCTCTACAAGCTTTATAATAAATGCTTAGCCAGAGCCAGCACTTAAAATATTTCTGTCAGGAACCCCTCCCCAAGCCCCTGACCATGGTTTCGTGCTTCACTCTTGAGAGAGGTGTCAGGATAGGTTCAGACACTAGATCTAAAAATACCAACCCAAAGCCAAGCACTTATCTAAAATCTATTGAGTGGAAAATCTGAAATTTTCAGACATCTACATGTCTTCAAACCCAGCTATCCAACTCAAATAGCTATATGGGGCTGATAGATCTTCAGCCATACCATATATTAGTAGTCATTGCAATATAAAATTGCATAAGACTTTTGGCAGAGACTATAAATAGTCAAAATAAGAATCAAAGATCCCAATTCATAGATCACATGACCCTATCTCTTAAGCTTGTAAGTGATAAACAGTGAGGATTGCCAATTCCTCTACAAGATTTATGATAAATGCTTAGCCAAAGCCAGCACTTAAATATCTCTGTCAGGAACCCCTCCCCAAACCCCTGACCATGGTTTCGTGTTTTGGCACTCCTCAGAGAGGTGTCAGGGTAGGTTCAAACACTAGATCTAAAAATACCAACCCAAAGCCAAGCACTTATCTAAAAGTTTCTATTGAGTGGAAAATCTGAAATTTTCAGACATCTACATGTCTTCAAACCCAGCTATCCAACTTAAATAGCTATATGGGGCTGATAAATCTTCAGCCATATCATATATTAGTAGTCATAGCAATATAAAATTGCATAAGACTTTTGGCAGAGACTATAAATAGTCAAAATAAGAATCAAAAATCCAATTCATAGATCACATGACCCTATCTCTTAAGCTTGTAAGTTATAAACAGTGAGGATTGCCAATTCCTCTACAAGCTTTATGATAAATGCTTAGCCAGAGCCAGCACTTAAAATATCTCTGTCAGGAACCCCTCCCCAAACCGCTGACCATGGTTTCAAATAAAATTTCGTATTTATTTTATTCATGTTAATGTGCAATACTTTTTTTCTGGATGATTTCTAAATTTGTAAATATGAAATCAAAAAACGTAAATATTTTGTAAATAAACTTGTTTCAAATAAAATTCTGTATTTATTTTGACATTCTTGTTATCTTTTTCAACAATTTTTTATTACTAAATAAGTTATTTTGCAAACAATCATGCATTGGCCCATTTTAAGTATTTTTATAGATAGCATTTAGTTAATATAAAAATATTAAACATCACAATATTTAAATTAGCAGTTATATGAAGATTCTAAACAAGTTATTTAATGGTGCTAGTTCATACACAGTGCATGTAACATTAAAGTAAATAGATAAAAAGTGAGAGTCAAAACGTGAGCCACTATGATATAATGGAGTTATGAACATTTAAAAAATGCTACATAATCAATAAAGTCATAGTAATTATGGAAAAGGTAACAATGAACACAGTATAAAATAATCAAATGGTTAAATGCTCAGGATGATATATGATTAAACACCTGAATTAACAAGTTGAGCCTTTTAATCCAAAAGTTTTATCTCTTAAGCTTGTTCTATCATTGAACTAGGCAAAGAACATGTACATTAAGATAATTCAACTTCCTCGAAATTATTTCACTCAACTTTAAAAATTTTTTAAGATACAAATTGTCGAAAGTTAAACATAAAAAATGCAGTGATTATCAAATTTATCATCAATTTATGGAAGATATTATTTTTAATCTATTTGGAAGTAAATTTTAATAAAACCTAATCTTTAATATATCTATACTGCCCGAGAAGATTATAATAAATGGGAAGCAAACTTAAAAATATATATATATTTGTTAAGGCCATTATGGCTATGCGTAATATTTAGGCTACAAATTAAATGCAGAAATATCCATATAACCAGTATAAATTGACAGATGCTAAGTGGACAATCAGAAAGAAGAATTATTAATTACCATTCATGACATTATAGATCTGATTTATCCATAACTTCCACTTTTAACAGTATAAGTGATTCCTGTATGACAATATTAAATATTTTTAGAAATTGCATTAATTATGGTTATCTGATAATGTTTCACACACACACAAAAATATTCGTTAATGTGTTAAGATTATATTTTTAAATAATAAATAATAACTATATTTATTTTGTTTCGTGTAACTTCTAATTCTACATTTGAGCTGTAAATTCAATGCTTTAAATTTAGAAAATATTGTTGATATACTGTACTTTAATTCATTATATATTTATTTAAATGTGATATAAAAATACTATGCTGAAAATGGCAATTTTATTTTTAATTTACACATTTTTGTAAAATGGTATATTTTTAAAAAGTACATTGGGGGAGAGCTTGTGCATAACATAATGTTTTTATTTTGTGAGCAGTTCATAACATAATGTTTTTATTTTGTGAGCTATTAGTTGGTAAAGTTTTATTTTTCATGAAGCTGCAAAAACTTTTTATCACATTATTCTATAATTAATCAATTATGATTGCTTATATAATACCATATGGAATGAATATGTTAAATGACTACTTCCTACACTTGCTAATACTGAAGTTATGAAATTTCCAAGAATAATGAAGTCTCATTTTCAAAAGTTGGGCTTCAACATGGCAACATAAAATCATAATTGAAAAAATCAAAACAATTATTGAATTAGCTCAAATATAAAATTACAAATTCAAAAGAGAGAAATGTAGATATTGCCTATCGTTTACATAATTTAGAATTTTACTAACTGAAAGCAAAGAATATACAGATTGGGCACCAAATTTTTAATGTCAAAAATATAAGTTAAACTCACCCATTTTAATTTCTCAAATATATACTTAACATTCATTCTGTTCTTTCTGAAACAGTATGTCATAAATAAATAAAAAACTAAACATAAAAAGAAAGCACTGTAATTATTGTCCAAATGTTTAATTATATATAGATAAGAATAAAAATTACAGTACATAGGCCATAATTAGAATTTATCTAAAAAATAGGAACTAAATAAAAACAAACACCATAATTTAAAATTGTTAACATTGCATAAAACAAATTTTTATTTTCCAAGAGACAAAGCATTAAGTGTCCATTATTTAAAAGTCGTCAAATGTAAAAAAAAAAAATATTTCTGGTTTAGAGCACTAAAAGATTGTATAATTTTGATTGGCTATGCATGCAATACTAAAAAAAAGTGAACCTACCCTGACACCTCTCTGAGGAGTGCCAAAGCATGAAACCATGGTCAGGGGTTTGGGGAGGGGTTCCTGACAGAGATATTTTAAGTGCTGGCTCTGGCTAAGCATTTATCATAAAGCTTGTAGAGGAATTGGCAATCCTCACTGTTTATAACTTACAAGCTTAAGAGATAGGGTCATGTGATCTATGAATTGGATCTTTGATTCTTATTTTGACTATTTATAGTCTCTGCCAAAAGTCTTATGCAATTTTATATTGCTATGATTACTAATATATGGTATGGCTGAAGATCTATCAGCCCCATATAGCTATTTGAGTTGGACAGCTGGGTTTGAAGACATGTAGATGTCTGAAAATTTCAGATTTTCCACTCAATAGATAACTTTTAGATAAGTGCTTGACTTTGGGTTGGTATTTTTAGATCTAGTGTCTGAACCTACCCTGACACCTCTCTGAGGAGTGCCAAAGCACGAAACCATGGTCAGGAGTTTGGAGAGGAGTTCCTGACAGAGATATTTTAAGTGCTGGCTCTGGTTAAGCATTTATCATAAAGCTTGTAGAGGAATTGGCAATCCTCACTGTTTATAACTGTATTAATATTTGTAAAAGCTAATACACAATTCATCTATAACTTGTAATAACTTATGAATTGCGAAAACTAAATAATATTTAATAAAGTTAAAATTAATATAAATTATTTGATTTATAATTTAAAATGTACTTTTTAGCCAATGATAATCCAAAAAATACCTTGTTGATTTACTTGTGTGTGGGGGGAGGGGGTCTGTCCTATGAATGGATTGTACATTTTGAATATTTTTCTAGGCAAAGAATCTGAAATTTTGCAAAGAAAGGCAACATACAATATCAGGGTTCTGGTAAGATAAAACACAATTAATTATAAAATGAATAAGTTTTAGTTTGACTTTTATATATGTACCTTCGATCGATCTTTTTATATGTTTACAAAAATGAGGCTTACAAGTTACAAATGTAAGTGTTAATATTGTAACCTGCATGATTTAATAATGCATGTTAGCTTTTTATATATTTTAAATATCTATGCTTTTTATATGTCAATAATACGTGACACTTTTTATATGTTAAAAATATAGGGTTTTCTTTTGTAACCTGTGTTCATTAATGCATGTTAGGTTTTTATATTTTTAAAATATTTTTTGCGATCTCAGATATATGTGTTGATTTTAATTGATATTATAGTCATGTGACCAGAGTTCTAAATTTTTCATGTTTTGGTTTTTGTTTTTTTTTTACTGTGCGATGTTTTGGGAAATTTTTTCCAAGTCATGTATTTTTTTCTTTTTTTCCCCTTTTTTTCCTTTATTTTTCTTTTTTTTTTTTTAAAAAGAGGGACCCAATTCCTTTTTTAGAGGTTTCAATTTAATGATAATTATAGGTCATTTCTACCTATTGACTGGAAAAAATACCAAAAACAATGTATGATTTTTTCATGCTTATTCTTATACTTCCAATAATAATTATCTTTATTTTAGTCTAGAGCTATCTATTGTAAGCTTGGTATAGTGCAAAAAAATCACCAATTCCAGACGAATTTCCGGCTTTTGTCTTTATTCATGAAGATTAAGGTCCGAATTGAATATAATGCATGTATGTATTTAAAAACCATCTTTTACTTCTTTATACTAGCCAAGTTAATATCCTGAACTTTAAAAAATTCTAAAATTTTAAACCCAAACTAACTTGCTCACATGGTCATAAAGATCTAACACCGGGTTAGTTTCTGTAAATCTTGGAAACTTCACTTTTATGACAACTATAAACCTCTTCTATGTTCACATCTAGTATTCAATATTATAAGTGCCAGTAGGATAAAAATAATTACTTTTGGAAGCATATGAGTAATTAATGAAAAAGTTGTATTTTTGATATTAACATTGCTTCAAAAACTAGAAATAAACTGGAGTTGTCACATAACAGTGAAGTCTCTAAATGTAATCTGCTATCAGATTTATATAAATACACAAGTGAATTAACTTTAGTTCAAAAGCTAGAGTTTTTTTTACAATTTACAATATAAAAGAGTAAAAAGTGACTGTTAAATGCATAAGTACATTAATACCTGCTATAAATGAAGTCTTCATTGGCAAAAGCTCAGAAATTGTTCTGGTAAATGGAAATTTTGAAATATTATGGCTATCTGGTATTTATTGATTACTCAAGCTTAGAGTTTCTTTAGAGTAAGGTGAATATAATTTCTTTTAGTCTTTTATATGACTGTAAACATTGAAAATAAAATAGTCAAAGCCCTATAGATACTGAGCCTGTGCATTTTCTTTTTATGATAATGTTAAATCATAACAGGAATCCATTTCTATTTAAGATGTTTTGATATGGAAACTATTTTTAATGCCATTCACTATATGCAAACACTAATACAGTAAAACATTCAAGCTGATATAATCTAAACTTTTATTTCCAGTAGTGTGTATTTAATTTTTTTAAAAAATATTAATGCAATTGTGGTATTCAACAAGAAGTAAAAGATTTTTTTTCTTGAACTTTCTGAATTTAATATTGGAGTATAAACACTGATAAGATGGATACTGTTAACATTGTATTATTAGCCTTTCATTAATATATTTTGAAAATCCAAGAATAAAAGCTATCATACAATCTTGTTTCACAACATATAGTGGCCTACAGTCACATTTTGAAGAATAATAAGCAAAGTCAAACCCATGTACCTGTATTTAGAAAAAGTTAAAAATCTTATCTTTATTACTGCCATTACTTCTCACTTTGCTATTATTATAAATATTGCTGATACAACTATTTTTGCACTTAAATTGGAAATCTACCAATTAAAATAGTTTATTCAAATTTTTTAAGAGAGGCTATTTTTAATTTTCTGAGTCTTTCCACATACAAAATGAAGGATGGGATTTTAAAAGAGAACTATCTAATTAAATAATCATTTACTTAATGAAACCCTATTCAAAATCTAGTTCCAAAGTCATTCATGAAAAAGCTGAACAATAGTGTTTCAGTCTGCTAAATCTATTGCAACCATTGTTTTTTTAATGGCAGAGGATTTGAATACTTTACACTCTTGTACATATTCCAATATAAAAGTAAAAAAAATGGATTCAAATTGTTGCACATTTAATTAAAAGATGAAAATGTGATTACACAATCTTATCATAATTAGTGCAGAAAGATGAATAAATAGCATAGAAGTTCATCATGACTTGAGAACTAAACTAATTTGATGAACGACAATAAGCAAATAAGGAAAAAGTACAGAAAAAAAAAATTAAGACTCCTTGTATCATAAATAGTTTAGTGAATTAATGTTAAACATACAAAGCAGCAGAAGATACTCTTAATAAGACACTTTATTGACTATTTGCAAGAAAGAGTCGTCTAAAAGTTATTCTACACACTATTTGCCACCTTATGCATATATTTAAAATGTTAAATATGAAAGAAGTATCTCTTATTACTCGTGTACATATATAAATAGTTGTTTACATAGATATAATCCCTTTCCATGGTGTTCAACATTATGAATCCATGAAAATATTTAATTTAATATATACAGTTCTAGAGAAAGTGAATTATTAATTTCAGCATATCAAAAAAAGATGTGAGCTTTTAAATTCTTATACCTATAAAAGTAGGTATCTGGGCTTTAAATTCTTATAACAACTTTAGTTAGAAGTAAAAAAAAGATTTTTTTTCTTTTTTTAAACCCAGGATAAATATGTTATAATAGGTTACTAGATGAAACTTGTTTAGCCTTAGAATTGTCAATTAGTAATTGGTAGTTTCCTGGCATCATCAAAGATAAAGATATCTCTGGTTATTTACTTAGATATAATCCCTTAATAATCATTGTTTACATCACTATAAATCTATTAAAATATTTAACACACACATGCTTATATATATATATGGAAAGAAGAAAAATATATAAACTAATTTAAAATATATATAAATAAATAAAAATAAAGACAATTATTTGCCTGCATCACTGCTTTTAATATTTTAACCAGGGGACTGGTTTTCATCAAAAATACAGACAAATAACTTCCTTCAAAAATTAAACACTACAAATTATTTGCATATTGTATTAAGTTATGTTTTTTAAAAGGACAAAAAATCTTTAACCATTTACTTGTCAAACTTTACTAAAAAAAATTTAATAAAGTTTTTCAATATTTAATTAATTTATTTTCAGTTCTACATATTAAAAATAAAAGTATCTTACTTATTTTCTTCCAAAATTTTGTTACTTATCTTTTTATCAGAACTTGGAATAAAACCTTTAACTAGTTAGTTAATTTTTTAAATAATAATAATTCATTAATTTTAAAATATAAAAAATAAATATACAAATAGCAAATGAATATATAGCATGGACTATATATATATGAACAACTATTACAATAATAAATTTTTGGTATAAAACAATATTTATATTCTGTACACAAAATGTATACAAAAAAAGAAACTATAAAAGCAAAAAATTACATACGCAAAAAAAAAAAATTGTGTATTTCCATTAAATCTCAAATGTAAGAAAAATATATTATTGGTTAATATATTAAATAACAAACAACATTAGGAAACTAGGTTATTCTGTATTTGTATTCATACCAAAAGGATGTAAAGTTTTAAATTTATATAAAAAAATTTTTTTCTTTTTCCCTTTCTTATGGAGAAAAAGGTATTCTGTAATATGACCATTCTTAAATCATCAATTTGAGTGATCTGGTAAACTGAAATGTTTAGAAACTAGTTGATAGTTATTTTTATGTAAAATATCAAATCTATGATTAGTTACTCTTATATGCAGATTGTTTGTTGATTCACTTACATAACAGTTCAAGTATCTGTTATATTTTATTAAATATATTAAGTTTATACTTTTTCTATTGATATAGTTGGTGATATACTATATAAAATCATTAATATATTTCCTTGAACTATTTATGTAATAATATGTTTACATGTAAGACATACATGAGAAACATCCTTTTCCTGATACAAAATTAATAATAAAATTTGTTTGTACATGTCTATCCTTTAGTGTTTTGTATATTTGCTACACAACTTTAACCAGGTTGGGAAAAATACATTTTAGATATTCTGCGAAATTTAATGTTTCTGCTGGATTATTAAAAGTACAAACTAATAGTATAACTTCCACTTGGCTTTTTTTTTTTTTTTTTTTAGATAGAAGTTCCTTTCTATTAATTACTATAGATTTTATTACTAGTTTGTCCAATAGTGTTTTAGGATATTTTGTATCCATAAATTTATTATATAAAACTATTGTTTTGTTAAAGAAAATTTTCCTTGCAAATTTTTCTAATTTTTAAAAATTGACTACAGGGAATATAGGATGATTACTATGAAAATGTTGATAGCTATGACCGTCAGTTGGCTTATTATATATATTACTCCTAAGAATTTTATTGTTGCAAAAAATTTCAACATAAAGAAAGTGGCTACTGTTAGAAAAAAATCTTTATAAATTGTATATTTTTATTAAAATTATAAAATTGAAGAAAATATAAAGTTCCACTTTATTATATACCATATGATATATGGCCAATCATATTACCAAAGGAATGAATTTTAAATTCATCAGGATTTAGATAATTTTATTAATTAAACTATTACTATTTTTTTTCTTTTCTGAGCCAACATAATATCTGGTAATTAACGAATATACTCACAGAAAAGATAGGGTTTTTTTTTTTTTTAATATTTAGCTTTATTACTACCTAACATGCTTTCAATATATTCAATATATTATATTTATGGTGTATAAGTGACTTGAATTAAGATAAGTTTTTGGAAATAAAACATACAACACTTAATAAAATGCAATCTGATTTGGACACCTCTGTATCAGAGAAATTTTTGATTTCACATCATTCAGTGTTTACCAGAACATAATTAAAACAATTAGACTTAAAATGCATAATAAATGTAAAAACAATTTCACATTAAATGGAAAATATGAATTCTATAACTTAGTAAAAAGAGAGGATAATACTATAAAACCAGCTAATAAAGAAGGAATGATTGTAATTACAAATAAAGATGATTCCATAAATAAAACTTAACTTATTTGAAATAACAAGATTTTTTATGGATCCATAACCCAAGCTACTTTAAATGTATTATTTAATAAACATACTTTTCAACTTGAAAGATATGAAAAACAAGCCAGTAAGTTTTACATCATATCCAAAATCCATTAACGAGAATGCCCTGGAAGGCCAATTGTAGCAAGCTTTAGTTGATTTATAAATACATTTTGATATTTGCTGATGACTTTATACACAATATTCCACCAGCTTTTAGTTTTGATATTAAAGAAACCACATACTTTCTTTCAATATTAGAAAACATCAAATTCAACTACTAAATGAATGTTTTTAATAACTTTTGACATTATATCACTGTATACTAACATATCTTATAAAGATGGAATTGACGCTATTAAATTTACTTTTCAAAATAAAAAATATGATCAGCACAACATTAAAACTATTACTGAATTAATATATTTAATCTTAAAAAATGGAATCTCTATACTTAGAAATGCTAGGCTTAAACCTCATACCTAGCTTAGGTATATAAAATATTTTTTTTATATTATGACCATATAATAAAAAAAACTTCATAATTTACATCTTTAATCTTTTTTCAATACTGCACTCAATTCACCTATGTATGATAACATATATCCATTAAAAAATTGATACATAACAATACTTTTCTGTTTGACAGGTATGACATTTTTAGAATTATTCACTAATTTATTAACATTATTTGTAACACAAAATAAAACATTAAACACATTCTTATATGTATTCTTAAAAAATTTCACTTGAGCATTTGAAATATATGAAATAGATATCCATTTTTTACTATCAATCTCAACTCCTTTAAACCTTTATAACTCGTTTTAAATTGACAAAATATTGTTAATCTGTTCAATCTTATAACCAACTTCAAGCAATTTCTTGGCAAATATCTCAATATTTTTTTAATTTATCACACTAGTAATGACACAATTTTTCATTATGAAACAAAAAAGATTCAAAACTTACCATCTTATGCATAATTAATACTTTTGATTTTCAATTTATATACTGTACTCCCTATTTCATAATGGTTTGATTAATAATTTATAATTTAAAACATTGTTATCTCTTGTAATAATTAAATCCACATACTTAATACTTTTAGCCTGTTCCTTTTCAATGGTCCATTTTAAGCCATTAAAATTATTTAACTCCTCTACAAGAAAATTTATAGTATTGGTATTTCCGCAAACAAGCTTTTCTGTATCACAAGAATTATTAAGAATTCATGCACATTTTCAATTAGAATTTTAATATATTAAAAAAACTATTTGCTATTTTGAACTTTGACTCATGAAAGAAATTTGATTTATCAAATTTTTATTCTATATTCTATTAACTAAAATGAAAACTGTAAGACCTAAGGAAACTGAAAGATTTCAGTTGATTTATTGAAGGCTATGAGGCAAACAGATTTGAATGAATCAGTTGATATTTGTAAAGTAATTTACAACTCAGTAGAAAGACCAATAAATTTTTTCCAATACTAAGAAAAAATCTATGGTAAAATGTGAAAATTTTAAAATTTAGCTTAATTCTACATAGCTAAAATATTGTTATTGTTCTTAAATAAATAAATTTCAAATGAATTGTGTTTCTATTTAAAAAAAGTTTAGATTTAAGAAATGCAAAAAAAGAAATGATGCATTTGAAGTGGTTAAAATCATCATTGAAAGATATAATACAAATCAGTGTAAACTGGGTGAATTTTGATTAGGCGAATATACTGTCTTATATTCGAATCAAAGTCAATAAAGAAAAAATAGTGTGAGGCAAAACATTGCAAAAGACTGTCATCATTGAACATAATTGTGCAAATGATTGATATCACTTCAAATTTTCTGATTCCATTCAACATTACTATGATACAAATATGAGATTCAGAAACTCAAGTAAGTATTACAGATTGGGTATAGGCACATTTTAATGAGACTCAAATATTAAAGTTAGATATGAAGCAAAAAAATAATAATCTTTTGTACATTCAACTTTTTAGTACCAATATATTTTTTAAATAGAATGAATTTCAAAGAAATCAAATGAAATACATTTTTAATATCTGGCAATCAATTTTGATAACAAGGATTTATCCATGAAAAGATTGTGGAACAATTTGTGAATTACTTACTAGATCATGTGTGAAGATCTAACTTTTGTTTAAAAGTATAAGAATTGACTAATGAGAAACTAATAGGTAATTTCTTCATATTATATAGAATAAATTCATTTTTTCATGATAAAATTGATTTAAATGCTAAATCCAAAATTATTGTAAAATAGCTGAAAGTCATTTTTTAGAATATAACTTTTTTTATATTCAAAGATAAAATTTGGGAAATAAATTTCAGAGTTACATATGAAAGTGCATTACAAGGCACTCATTACATTTGTTGGTTTAATTTTTGTACAGACAAATAATTAAACTTTCTCTTGAAGTATGGAGTTATGAAAATATGTTAATTGATATTTTTTTAATAAATATTAATTTGCATAATATTAGCATTTTAAGTTGTATTTATTTATTGGAATATTTAAAAATGGATTTGATTGTTATTACATTTGAAGGGAATCTCATGTTTTTCTCTCATCTAACTGGCATTAGAAAGAATATATACTCATAGTGGTGGGAAATCTTCCAGATGTATTTCGTAGTATTGTACAGATAAAATATATAATTAACTTAAGTGTAAACATATATTTAAGTTGCATTGAGTTTAAGATATTATTCCAAAGCATCACCCTTTTGAGTTCAGGTGATAATAGTCATCTTATAAGGTAACTATTACAAAGTTTTTTTTATTTTTGGTGTCCACCATGTTGGCACAATATTTAATTATATATTCTCTAAGAATACTATATGTTCTAAATGGCTCATTGTAATTTGATTATACTAATTTTGAGAATAGTATATTTAGTTTAGCAACTTAAAATGAAGCAGGGATAATGCTTGCTTTCTATATATATATATAATGTACCAATATCGTGATTAGTACATAAAATAATTTTGTCTAAAAATTACTCGTTAAAAGAAATAGGATGTAAAAGTTTAAGAGTTTTTTATTGCAGTTTGTTTTCGAAAAACGTAAAATTAAAAGTCAAAGAGTTTTTTTAAATAAAAGTTACAATTAATTAATTAAAATTGGGAAGGGGGTTTGTTTTAGAAATATCAAGTTAAAAATTTATAAAAGAAGTTTATAAAGAGTTTTTGCTAAAAACTATTAATTCATAGTTTTACAGGGAAAATTAAAAGAAGTTGATTTTCAAATAAGTTATAATGATTGATTAGAAAAAAAAGAAAGAAAGAAAAAGATTTTAAACTAAAAGTTTAAAAATATAAATCTCTTTTTATTTAAGTTAAAGAAAAAAGAAAAGTAATCTTAAAACTAATGTTGGGTTTAAGTTAAAATATACATGTGTGTAAATGACAAAATAATGTGAGCTTGTTAATAAAATATATATGTGAGATTGTAAATATGATATAGAAAATTATCATTAAAAAACACAGTGATGGTTATTAATTAAAATGTAAAAATAATATGTTTGCAATGGCTGCTAATTAATATTTCCAACAAGAGGATTAAAAGTTTATCTCGAGAAATGCAATTAAAAAACCAGAAAGGAATTTTGACAACAGATATTGGCAGTGGACATCAAAATGACAACAGGCCTTAAGTATAAATAGTCCAGTTTTTTATCAGATGAGCAGTTGATATCACAGTTCAGTTTGTTGAGATTACAGTTTAGAAAACAGTTTAGATTGTGCAGTTGAGATTGAGCAGTTGAGATTAAATCAGTCAATAATGCAATGTTAAAACATCGGAAACATACAACTTTCTCCAGCCTGAGTTCCAGTGAAACAGCAATCTGGCCAGAATAGAAAAATGCCTGCATAACAACTTGAAGAATCGCCATCAATATTTAACTGTCTCCAGGAATAATACCAATGAATAAGCATTAAACCTCCTCAACTTCAAATCTAACTGGTTAGAAATATTTCATTAGAAGCAGCAAACAGCAAGAAGTATCCATGTTCTAAAATCCTAGGTAATAACATTTTCTTATACTCATTTCTAAAGTAGCCATTGCAGTAGTTAAAGCCTCTGAGAGTCAAAGAATATAAACTCTATAGCATACATAGATGAATTATTAATGTGTGTGTTTAAAATGTGTGTGTTCATGCGTTAGTATATATTGATTTCATTGTATTTTAAATTTCAAATATTATTTATGTTTTGTTATATGATATTATAGTGTGTGAATTAAAATGTGCATGATTGCTATACCAGTGTTATGTTAGTTAAATAATTTCACCAGCGTCATTCATTCAAGCATGTAAAAGTAATTTAAAGTGATTATTTAATATTTTCACACTTTCACTTTCAAGCACTTAAGATTTGCCCATACAAAAGCGTTTGGGTTCAAAAAGATAAATGGCCATTCTATCTTTTCCAAAGACTTTATCATGTGGTTGAAGTGTTAGTATTCATTCATTCATTTTATATTTAAAATCCAAAGCGCATGTGCAACAGTTTAATGCTCTTTAAATATTATAGTTTAAATAAGATTTATAAAAGTATTTAGAATTAATATGATAAATGTTAATTAAAATAAATTGTCTTTTAAACTTAAAAGCTTTATTTTGTCAGTCAATTCTTTTGCCACTAGTTAAGGAATAAGTTGTTATTGAATTAAAAATAGACTGAGCTAGTTAAGGGATTTTTCAAGCACTGGATTATGGGCCTACTATCCAAACATGTTAATTTCTGAAACTAGCTGGTGCCCAGGGTTTACTCTGAAACAAATAAAGTGTTTGGATAGTAGGGTTTGAATCTAGCAGTCGAGGTGGGCCACAATCTGGAAATGTGATTGTGTTATGCGTTGCATAGCTCGGTTTGATCATGGGTATTATTGATGGCCCTGCCATCAATAGTATTCTCCACTCTGTTCAAACATGCCAGTTCATTCATGTCTTATTTATAATATAAGATTGTAAATTTATTATAAATCTAGGTTTAAACTCAGATAAACCTAGTGTGAAGAGTATGTTGGATCTCATACGGATCGGACACGGTAAAATGTATTTTTTTTTTTTTACATGATTAAGATTTTAAATTATATTTTAAATAATACAGATCCTTAAGCTAGGTTTACATAGAATTGCACAGATTATTAACAAATTTAATTTTGTCAAACAATAAATAATTTTTACATAAAATGTACATATTTAATCAATATTTAAAAAAAATCACTTTATCAAATTCTATTACAACTTTCTTTATTCTTTTTTTTTTTTAAAGTATAGTCAATTTTTGAATGATTAGAAAGCTTTTTATCAGGTTATCCCTTAACTAATTATTAACATCTTTAATTTTAAAAATATAGATTTAAAATGTCTTCCCAAATGAATTATTTAAAAACAACTCACTTTTGTATACATGTTTACCTGTGCTTCTCTTCGCATATGTAGACACAGCAGCATACATATAACTACTTTTTTATTCAGCTGGTGTTTCTCTTGGGCAAGTTGTTTTTTGATCAATCCAGACAATTGTCATCATTAGGTAAAAGTATATAATTTAGGTATGGTTGGCTTTTCCCCTTCTGTAGTCAGTTCCACTTATACTTGAATTTTGTAAGCTTCAGGTCAGCAAGCTGTTTTTCCAGAACACTTTTAAGACTATGAATTACAAAGAATCTTGACCTTTTTCCTCTATGTGAATTCAAACTCCATTATTGAACTGAATAGCAGCACTTCCTTGCATTCTTACATCCTCATGGCAGTTCTCCTGATAATTATTCTAGCCATCTTTCCAGTTAGCTTTACTGTGGACATTTTCTGCTACAGTTACCCACTTCACAAAATATTTTAGCCAACTTTACAGCTAGCTCTTCTGCTAACTCTTACAAAACTGCCAGCAAAAACTGATATTTTTTATCAGTCTTTTATAACCTTGGTTAAGTCAGGTAACAAAAACACAGTGGTTGTTTTCAATCTGTCTAATTCATTTGAAAACAAGCTGGAAATTTCTATAAAAGTGTGATATTTATGTTTTTACTTTATCTTTGGAATTTGACCAAAGGTGTGATAATCCTTTAGAATTTTTCATCTACAAAGATTTTTTTTAACTACATACTAGAAATGCAAACAAGCATTAATTTAAAAATATATTTTGTACAAGTTTTAATTAAAAGATTTTAAAAATAAATTATGCTTGTTTTTCTTTTTTGTTTTGTAATTTCAAAATCAGAATTACAAATATTATTTATCAGACCTTTTCAAAAGTTTAATCCATAACAAAATTTTATTTTAAATCAGAGTTATTATTTATTATCATTTTATTTCAGTGAATGTAGAAAATATCTACAATAGTTTTTGTCTGTTTATTTCTAGTTTTCCTTTCAACTTTATATATATATGTGCACACACTAAATTAGTGTGTGCTATGTAATCCAACTGGTTACATTGCCCCAGTCTGAGGGAAAAGGAAAATAGAAATGAAACACCTTTCTAACAATATTTTACATAATTTACATGTATAATCAAAATAAAGTTCACATCTAAATCTATATACTCATCAATTTTTTAGAGATCTGACAGACATCTGACAGTTAACAGAATGAATAGTGATCTGAAATTTTGAGATAGATAAAGAATTCAGCCATTGGACTGTAAGTACACAATGCATCATGAACACCAAGAGTGCTACCTCAAATGAGACACTATAAGCTACTACAACCTTATAAAGTAAAAGTTTGTGTTCGTTTTAAATGGAGATTTAAAACAAAAAGAAAGCAGATGAAAAAATATTCATGATTAGGAAAAATATGGAGGTCTGCGAAGCTTAAAGGTTTTCTAATTTATAAAGCAGAAAATAGAAAAGAACAAGAAAGAGATAAAGCAACAAATTTTAATTGAGGGATAGACGTGAGGATATGGAGTATAATTTATGTTAGTGAATTAGTAGAAAGAAAGAAGAAACCACCTGACATAGTTTAAAAGTTAGTAATCAGACAGAATAGTAAAGGAAAGAAACAAAGGACTGGAAATGGACAATGAGCACGAATATGATTATGCTAATGTAAATAAATCTGAAAACTTCTATTTAAAACTAAAATAATAAATTTAAAAATAAATGACTAAATGAAATGTTTGGAGGTAATAATAATAACAAGGAGGCTTCATTGAATAAAAGATTTTTTCTCCATGCACATAGTAATTAAGAAAAAGTATTCATAAATAAATAGGTCAAATTAATGATTTAAAAGTAATGTTTGTAGAATTAAATAAATGAATAAGATAATGGAAATATGTAGAATAAAATCAAGTTAAATAAATAAGAAAATAATAAATAAAGTAGCGGAGTAAAATAAAAGTTTGTTTTGAACACATGCAGGCTAATAAAGGGAAGTTAAATAAATGGTTTAATTAAAGTGATCAAGTTAAATAAAATAAATAAAAGTATTTGTATAATAATGAAAAGCAATAAAATAAAATAGTTTTCTGTATACATGCATGTTAAATAAAGAAGTTAAAGTAATGGTTTGGAAATAATATTGTAAGATTAGGTTAATATAAATAAATAGTTAAAATAATGTTCGTAATAGTTTGAAAATAATATTGTAAGATTAGGTTAATATAAATAAATATGTAAAATAGTGTTCATAATGGTTCAGATAATATTGTAAGATTAATATAAATAAATGGCTTAAGATAAGGTTCAGGGGAATTTAAAAATAATATTGTAAGGTTAATAAATGAAATATAAAGTCAATCTAAGTTATAGTAGGAGATGTATAAGAGTTTGAAATTAAAGGGAATGAGGGTGGTATTGAAATAAGTTTTAGATAAGGATAAGTTAAAGCTGTCGGCTGGTTAAAATTTAATACCCATAACGGACTATCAGGGATCATTCCTCTTTTAAAATGTGCATTGGAAACAACCAGAGTAAGTCACAAGTCATTTCTTCAGGGGAGAATCCCCATAACTCATACCTCATTTCCAAAGCATAAGACGAAATGGACAGTTGATGAATCCTGCCATTTGCAGCGACCTTTTCTTTGTCAAAGTCCAGTCAAGAGAACTGGCACCTGAAGCTTCATTTTTCATATGTGTAAGTCAGTATAAGCCAGGGAATCTGCATCCACCTTGTTTCCAAAAGATCCTTGCATCACAAAAAAGTGCTGTCCTCGTGTTCACTATCCAGAACTTAGATCATTGTAAGCAATGTTGCCAGCATTAAAGTATAATTGAAGATTGCCCTTAGCATGTAAAGTGTCAGATATTCAAAAGCAAACTTAGAAAAATAATATATAATTTAAGATTTAATAAAGAATTAAAGTTCTCAGATATAAAATGGTCAAAAATGATGCATTTTACTCTCAAACAGAGGGTGGTATAATGTACCAATATTGTGATTGGTACATAAAATAATTTTGTCTAAAAATTATTAAAATAAAATTATTCATTAAAAGAAATAGGATGTAAAAGTTTAAGAGTTTTTTCTTGCAGTTTGTTTTCAAAAAACGTAAAGTTAAAAGTCAAAGAGTTTTCTAAAATAAAAGTTACAGTTAATTAATTAAAAGTGGGAAGGGGGTTTGCTTTAAAAACATCAAGTTAAAAGTTTATAAAAGAAGTTTATAAAGAGTTTTTGCTAAAAATTATTAATTCGTTTACGGGGAAAATTAAAAGAGGTTGATTTTCAAATAAGTTTAAATGATTGATTAAAAAAAAAAGAAAGAAAAAGGTTTTAAACTAAAAGTTTAAAAATATAAATCTCTTTTTATTTAAGTTAAAGAAAAAAGAAAAGTAATCTTAAAACTAGTGTTGAGTTTAGGTTAAAATATACATGTATGTAAATGATGAATTAATGTGAGCTTGTTAATAAAATATATATGTGCAATTGTAAATATAATAAATGTATGCATAGTAAATATTAAGAAAATGATATAGAAAATTATCATTAAAAAACACAGCAATGGCTATTAAAAATGTAAAAATAACACATTTGTGATGGCTGCTAATTAATATCTCCAACAAAAGGATTCTTATCTCAAGGAATGCAATTAAAAAAACAGAAAGGAATTTTGACAACAGATATTGCCAGTGGACATCAAAATGACAACAGGCCTTAATTGTAAATAGTCCAGTTTTTCATCGGACAAGCAGTTGAGATCACAGTTCAGTTCGTTGAGATTACAGTTTAGAAAATGGTTTAGATTGTGCAGTTGAGATTAAATCGGTCAATAATGCAGTGTTAAAACATCGGAAACATACGACTTTCTCCAGCCTGAGTTCCTGTGAAACAGCAATCTGCCCAAAATAGAAAAATGCCTGCATAACAACTTGAAGAATCACTATCAATATTTAACTGTCTCCGGGAATAATGCCAATGAATAAGCATTAAACTTCCTCAAAAAACTTCAAATCTAACCAGTTAGAAATATTTCATTAGAAGCAGCAAACAGCAAGAAATATCCACATTCTAAAATCCTAGATAATAACATTTTCTTATACTCATTTCTAAAGTAGCCATCACATTAGTTAAAGCCTCCGATAGTCGAAGTATATGAACTCTATAGCATACATAGATGAACTATTAATGTGTGTGTTTAAAATGTTATGTGTGTTCATGCATTAGTATATATTGATTTCATTGTATTTTAAATTTTAAATATTATTTATGCTTTGTTATATATTATAGTGTGTGAATTAAAATGCGCGTGATTGCTATACCAGTGTTATGTTAGTTAAATAAGATTTATAAATGTATTTAGAATTAGAATAATAAATATTAATTAAAATAAATTGTCTTTTAAATTTAAAGCTTTATTTTGTCGGTCAATTCTTTTACCACTAGTTAAGGAATAAGTTGTTATTGAATTAAAAATAGGCTGAGGTCGTTAAGGAATTTTTCGAGTGCTGGATTATGGCCTACTATCTGAACATGTTAGTTTCTGAAACTAGCTGGCGCCCGTGGTTTACTCTGAAACAAATAAAGTGTTTGGATAGTAGGGGTTTGAATCTAGCAGTTGAGGTGGGCCATGATCTGGAAATGTGATCATGTTATGCATTGCATAGCTCAGTCTAATCGTCTGTATTATTGATAGCCCTGCCATCAATAGTATTCTCCACCTGCCATTAATAGTATTCTCCACTCTGCTCGAACATGCTGGTTCATTCACATCTTATTTATAATATAAGATTATAAATTTATTATAAATCTAGATTTAAACTCCGATAAACCTAGCATAAAGAGTATGTTGGATATTATATGGATTGAACATGGTACAATATATATTGTAACAGAATTACCTTTTTGATCGTTGTGAACGTTTAATTTTACACTTTACAATTGAGACAACTGTCACATCAAGCAAAGAAGCAAATATAGACTCATTAACTAAGTCTATATTCCTGATCAAATACTGAGATTACCAATGGAATATTTCAGTATTATCTTTCCCGATCAGAAGCTTCTTCAGCTGCTGGATATTCATTCATAAGAATGATTTATTTAAAATAATCCAGTGCTTGAAATATTTATAATTTTTTTTTGCGAGATTTAATATTATTGTACTATATCGACACGTGTACTTTTACTAGAATAAATGTCTAATTAGTATTTTATAACCCTACGGGTATATCACTATAATTAGTATGGTGAAGAAGGAAAGACGAGACGTAAAGAGCTATTCATAAATAAATATTATTTAATATAATACATTCATAAACATTAAAATATAATACTTCAACATAAAACAAGCAATCATTTAAATAACACAAATTATATTCAATTTAATTAACCCTTCACCTAAAATGATAATTCTTTGATATTAAATATTTATAAGTAGATATTTTATAGCTTATAGTCCTTTCTTCACGTATTCTTTGATACAGAAAAATATTAATTATTTGGTTCATTCAGATTCACTTTTGCAATTGCATTTTTTAATTAATGTGGCCATTTATGAAAGTGTGTGCACGCGTGTTATATTAAAGTTAATTACCTAGGTTTTCTGGACGTTGACAAGGGAATTATTACCCATCATGTGGATTACTCCACTTCTTTTGTAGAGATGGAAATTCTTGGGATCCAGCTGGATTCTTTCTTGCAGCTTACTTAAGTCGTATTCTTGAGGATTCAATGACAGGGAAAGTGAACCATCAGGCAGGCGCTATCTCTACTATTACTTCATGGGGGAAGATGACTTTACACCCAAGGTGAGCGTGGATTAACTGGTTCCATTTGTGGCCCCTTAGCCCTGCATTCTCGATGTTTCAACTTGGTACATTTTTGTTCACAGCTCTCAAACTACTCTGTCTTTTAGCTCAGCAGACTCAAGAACCACTAAAACATGGCTACTTCTTTCACTTCTTACTTAATTGTCCCAGAATCCTTTTCTTATCTTCTTGATTGTTTTTGGAATGTCATTAATTACATTTCACACATTTATTTTACTTTCATAAAATACATAAAATTTTCTTCTTGTTTTTATTTATTTATTTTTTTATTTTATTTACTTCCATTTATTTTTAACAAAATAATTTTCTTATTTACACACTCTTTACTACCTTCACATAGCCATACATATATATCATGCATTCACATGTGCAGTTTGAAGAGGTGATCTTTATCTTTTTATAAATCTATTTATTTTTATTTATAATTGCAACTGAAATTTATGATTGCTAATTCTACAATCATTATCCCCTTTTTATTTATTTTTCCTCTAAGACTTAATCATCAACTTCGATGATCTTCTTTTACTATTCCTTAACTTTATTAATTTTAAATTTTTAAAAAAGTTAACATTTAAAGGTGGAAGATAAGGATTTTGGTTGCTTACCTTCCTTCACTTTCTTTAATTACTATAAATGATTTTTTTAATTACTTGCATTCCTCAGCTACCATTTTGATTTTTTAATTAAAACTTAACTTAAAATAAATTTATTTTATTTTTCTAACTTTATTATCCAATTTCTATAACTTAGTTTACATGAAACTCACATTTATTATTATACTATATATTAAATGTACACATGTGTGATCGCAGTATGTGTGATCATCACATTACACCGCTCCTTAATTTTTAAGAATTAAAATATAGTGAACTTTCATGTGAAGGCCATTTTAATTCTTAATATTTAACGTCTTTGGTGAGATAGACATGGAGAGACAACTAGGCAACAGCTATACATATTCAATCCCATCGATCTGCGCTAATCAAACCACTTTAATCCCTACAGAAGACTTTAACATATACTGACATTCATATAGGGTTCGAACTCTGTGACTGGCATGACATTTCTACTGCCTGTTCAACTTAATAAAACACGAAATTCTTCATTCTTTATATTTTTTTCAACGTAATTCTTAATAAAGTGGGAATTTTTTTATCCCTCAAATATAATGCGCCCAGGATTCTTACTGATGCTACATTATTAATAAAACAAATTCTTAATTCTTTAACTTCTGGATGTACTCATTTATATTGAGTTGTAATAAATTGGGAACTTCTGTCCCGCACAGATAATGAGCCCAGGATTCTTACTGATGCTTCATTATTTTAAAACTCAACGCAGATACTCACCTGCACGTTTACATCATACACAGAGACAGCTTAACCAAGCTCAGATGCGATCCATACATAATTCCTATACACATACACAACTGCCTCCATCCAGGATCTCAAACATACTCCTTAACACTTAATGCTTAACTTTACTACCATTATTCATTTATTTTATTTTATTACGTATTACTTATCCATCTAATAAGCTTGGATGTTTGTTGTTCCATCCTATATTTTTTTTCATTTATTTATTATTTCTAGCTGCATTTGCAGACTTACAGATTATACATTAAAATTTAAATTCTTTTGGCTATCATAATGGCATCTTATGAGAAGGGTTTTATTATACTAATGGTTGACATAGTTACTACATTTTAATCATCATTTCTCTTTTCTCTATTTTTTTTTTCATGCACAGCTGTGTTTGACAGTCTTACACTAGGAGTTTGTCATTATAAATTACAAATTAGTTTGTTTTACGTTACTTCCTTTTGTTTTTCCATACTTTGCATTTAAAATTTTATCATTTAAAATCTCATTATTATTTCATCCTCTCTTCCCTGTACATTTCTTTTATTTACATTGAATTTTTTATTTTTATTTTTACAATTTATAAGTTGTTCTCCATTCTTGAAATCCAGGGCCGTTAATATTCGGTCAAGTTGACATATCCATCATGTTAGATTTTTTTTTAAATTAGTTTTTATCTGGAGGTTCTTTGTTACTCCTTTTGTTTGACATATATCCACTGATGCTGGGCAATGGACTATTATCCCTATGTCTACTAAAATCTCTGTGTCCTTTCAGATAGTTCCCATCTGAATATCTATTCCTCGGTCTGGACCCTTTATTTCTATCGTAAAATCTATCCTTGCTTTCCCAGTAGCTTTGTTGATGGTTAGATTGCCCCTCATCTATCATCGGATCTTTAATTGGTTTCTTGAATTCTCTATCATCAAACTTATTGTTAGGCCTTGTGCTGTCGAATGCATTAAGCAGTTCGGCTACTTGTTCGACCGTTTGGCTCTCAGTGCCAATAATCATCTGCTCCACATTGTGTGGAAAATTATGTCTGACGATTCTAATAATTTGTTTCTCTGACAGAGGGTTGGCTGTCAGTGCACGTAGTTTTGCCACCTGTTGACAAAAGAATGGAGAGAATGGCTCTCCTGGTCTCCATTTATTTTGTGAGATCTCATGCCACAGATTTTCTTGGAGTTCTTCGCTCCTGTACCTGGTGAGCAAAGCTGCATTATATCCGATAAACGTTGTTGGTTTTATGAACGAGTCCTACCACGCTTGTGATGCACTCTGCAAATGGCTGCATGCAATGGCCACTATGGCTTCTTCATCTAGTTTATTCAACATAAAATACCTTTCCAAACTATTAAGGTGCTCCATGGGACTCTCCCCTAGATGAACATAGAAAATGCGTATTTTCAAAAATTGATTAACTGTGGCCATGTTGTTACTGATAAGAGTACAGTTACTTGCTGGCATGCACTCGTAGGTACTTTTCTGCTTATTATTATTATTTCTTTCTTTCATCTCTAGATTTTCTAATTCACTATCCCTTTTCTCTACTTTTGACCCTATTTTCTCTATTGCTACCACTAACTGATTGACATCAAATCGTAGATTCTCTATAACTTTCTCGTTCTTATCTTTAATCACTTCAATTTTTTCCCTCTGTTCTACTTTGAACTCATCTATTTCCTGATATACTACTTCTAGTTTATCTTCTACATTGGCTACCTTTTCATTTATTTCCTCTCTGATCTCTTGCGCTGCACTATCCCACTTTCCCATAATTCGTTGCTCGAATTTCTCGAGTAACTCAGCTTGGCTATCCAATCGTTTATTTGTGGCCGCCAATTGACAAGTGGTTTGCCTATGATTATCATTTAACTCTTCAAATTTCTGATTGAAGCTTTTAGTTAATTGTTCACGGAACTTTTCCATTATATCTTTCAACATACTCATCATGTCATGGTATTCTGCACTATATCTTTTTTTGTATTTGTTATTATCTTCCATTTTCCTATCATTACTAAAATCTTTGGTTTGTTGAGTTTGTTTTTCACTACTAATACTCCCCTCTCTGTCATTTTGGGCATCCATCTTTGTTTTTGCTCTCGTGTGCATGAATCTACTTTTAGATTTATGAATTAATTCTTAATATATATTTTCACTATACTGATTTTCTTTTGTTCTTGGCCTTTTTATTTCTATTTGCTAATTTATTTTTTTTCTTTTATGATTGGTGTTTGGTACACCAGTTAATCCCAACCACACCTGCTCAGATTCTTCACCTACCTGCCTTAGATTCGTTTCCTCTCCCTGATATGTCTATTTTCCCAACTATTACCGTCGACTCTACTATGTATATATTTATCGATAAATTTATTTTACTACAATGCCTTACAATAACTCATGTATATAATTTCTTTGGTTTGACTAATATATTCTTATTTCACTACGACTGTTTGAAATAAAACACATATGTAATTTATTTTAATTCCACTGATATACTTTATTTTACTATCTTTATGACTTATCGATAAAATTTCAAAATCTATTCCCCATTTATATTAGATTTCAATATATTTCTTTTTTTTTGATCGCAATTACGTAAAGACAACATATATATTCGGTCGTGATATAAGACACACCTATAATTTATTTTGATTTCACTGATACACTTTATTTTACTATATTTATGACATCGGATAAAAAAAAATGTCCAAAATCTATTCCCAATTTATATTAGATTTCAACATATTTCTTTTTTTATTTAGTCACAATTACGTAAGATAACATATATATTCGGTCGTGATATAAGACACGCATATAATTTATTTTGATTTCACTGATATACTTTATTTTACTATATCTATGACTTATCGAAAAATTTTCAAAATCTATCCCCCATTTATATTAGATTTCAATATATTTCTTTTTTTTTTTTTTGATCGCAATTACGTAAAGACAACATATATATTTGGTCATTCTAAGTATACAGATATTTACATACTTTTTTTTCATTTCGTTTCCTTCTATAACAGTAAATATGCAAAAAAAAAACTTTTAATAGATTTTCACAAAGCTAATTTTCCCCCTGCCCTTCTCTTTTCTTCTACACATGTGACTTTGAAACATATCATCATCATCATTATCAACCATTATCAATCCACTGCAGGATGAAGGTCTCTCCAAGTTTAATCCATCTTCTCCGATCTTTAGCTTCTCTTCTCCACATCACCCCTGCACACTTTCTTATTTCATCCATCCATCTCACATGTGGTCTCTTTCTGGGTCTTTTACAATCTCTTGGAATCCAGTTTAAAATTTCAATTGTCCATCTATTATCATCTCTTCTAGCAATATGTCCAGCCCAACTCCACTTCAATCTTTTAATTTTTTCAATGATGTCAGTAACACCTGTTTGTTCTCTTACCCATACATTGCGTTTTCGATCTCTTCTTGTTACTCCCAACATACACCTCTCCATACTTCTTTGAGTGGTCTGAAGTCTCTGTATTGCTCTTCTATTGAGTGTCCAAGTCTCAGATCCATAAGTAAGAACTGGTAAAACACATTTGTTAAAAACCTTCCTTTTCAAACACATAGGCATATTTCCTTTTAGTATCAAGTTATTTCTACCAAAAGCACTCCAACCAATTTTAATTCTATGATTAATTTCCTCCATTATGTTTCCATCTGTATTAATAATCTGACCAAGGTATTTGTAACTGTTAACTTCTTCTAATTCATCATAATCAATCTTTATTTTCATATTTTGAGCAAACCGATTAAACATTACTTTAGTCTTTTTAACATTTATCTTTAGTCCGACTTTCCTACTTTCATCTGATAACTCCTGCAACATTTCCTGCAGCTCTGAAGCATTATTTGCAAAAACAACTACATCATCTGCGAAATCTAAATGACTTAAATAATCTCCATTTACTTTCACTCCTTTAGTTTCCCATTTTAATCCACAAAATACTTCTTGCAGCACTGCTGTAAAAAGTTTTGGAGATATGGAGTCACCTTGTCTTACACCTTTCTCAATGTTGACTTTCCCAGTATCATTATGTAATCTAATTGTTGCTGTTGCATTTTTATAAATATTCTTTAAAATATGACAATATCCTGGATCTATACCTTGATGATCCAATGCTTTAATCACTGAAGAAATGTTTATAGAATCAAATGCCTTTTCATAATCTACAAATCCAAAACATAATGACAACTCATATTCATTTGTCCTTTCTATAACTTCTCTCAATACCTGAATATGATCTACTGTACTAAAACCACTTTTAAATCCAGCTTGTTCTCTTGGTTGGTGGAAATCCAATGTTCTCTGTAGACGAGTTGTAATTATCTTGGTAAAAATTTTATATAAAACTGATAAAAGGCTGATAGGTCTGTAATTTCTAATATCTTCTTTATCACCTTTTTTAAAAATTAATATTATTACTGCATTCTTCCAATCATCCGGTACATCTTTATCATTTAGACATTTGGTATATAACTTTGCTAAAAAAATTTTCTGTTTCTTCACCTGCTTCTTTTAATATATCAATTATAATTCCATCATTACCTGGAGCCTTTCCTTTCTTCATACATTTAATTGCATTTCTCACTTCTTCATTTAAAATTCTGGGCAATTCGGAAGATGTAATAGATATAGGAGGTACTTGATCTTTATTACTATATAATTCTTGATAAAAATTTTCTACCAATTTCATGATGTCATCTCTCTTTTTAGTAATAATTCCATCTTTTTTCCTTATTGCAGATATAAATTTCCTACCAATACCAAAATGTTGTTTTACATTCTTAAGACTTTTATTTTCTTCTACAGCTTTTCTTGCTAGTTCACAGTTATATTTTCTTATATCGTTTTCAACTCTTTTCCGCACCATTTTACAAAATTCGAGATATTCAATTCTTTTTAGTGCATCATTTTTGTATATCTTCATATTTCTTCTTTTCTTCATAAATTCTCTAGTTTCAATAGAAATTTTGTTGGTCAATTGCTGCTTTTGTCTACCAGCTATCTTTGTTGCAGTTTTTAAAAGTGTATCAGTTATTTTCATATTAATTTCATTCAAATCTGAATCATGTTCAAAATCTACTAATACTTGAAATCGATTTGTAAGTTCTAATTTAAATTCATTAGAATGTTTCTGAAGATTAGGAATATCAACTGTAAATATTGTTTTTCTTAACAATTTTTGTCTTTCTAGTTGAAGATTAGGAATATCTTGCACCTTACTAATCGATGATCACTTCCTGTGTTAAATCTATTAAGAACATTACAATCTTGAAATATGTATTTCCTGTTAGTCAAAATATAATCCAATTCTGCTGTACCTTCATTTGGATGTTTCCATGTCCATTTTCTTTTAACATTTTTCTCAAAAAAAGAATTCATAATATAAAGTTTTTCTTTTTCTGCAAACTCCACAAGTCTATGTCCTCTCTCATTTCTATTACCATAACCAAAATTACCTACAGCATTTTCATCTTTCATTTGTTTACCAATTCTAGCATTAAAGTCTCCCATAACAATTTTAAAATGTTGTTTACTCTTATCAAAAGCCTTTTGTACATCCATATAAAAATCTTCTACTACTTCATCACTATGAGAACTTGTTGGGGCATAAACCTGAATTATCTGCATTTGGTATCTGCTATTAAGTTGTATAACTAATCTTGCCACTCTGTCTGATACACCATCAATCTCCACAATATTGTTCTTCCACTTTTTATTTATAATGAATCCTACTCCACTTGTATTTCCAATATTTGTGCCTTTATAATAAAATATATGTCCACTTTTTAAATCAATTGTCTCTTCACCTTTTCTTCTAACTTCACAAAGTCCAATAATATCCCATTTAATATAAGAGAGTTCTTCTTCTAATTCTTGCAATCTTCCTTCACTTGAAAGTGATCTGCAGTTGTAAGTACCTAAATAAAAAGTTGTCATCAAATGGCAGCCTGGGTCCACAATCAGGAGATTCTTAGCACCCTCCGCCTTCGGCCACCAACCGCTGCCTTGGTTGGTGACTTTACAGCCTCCTGGGAATAAGGGCCATGCTTTATTTTTGTCTGTCATAATTGTATATATGTATTGGAAAAATATTTATCATTTACACAAACATTCATTCTGCCTTATCAGGCACTGAGAAGAAAGACCATGGTGTTTCTCGATCTTAAACTCAGAGGTAAAAAGCCAAAAAACTCACCACGCTGGCTAATGCGTGTTGGTGAGCAGCCCATCCATGTTCGTATACTATATGAATAAACACATAGTAATAACAGCTGCAACGACAAGAACGTATGGAGTGGACATTAGGAATTTGCCCTGCTCGGTTCCTTTAAGGCCTCCAAGAGGAATCAAAGGGTCTCCTTTCAGTTAATAGCAAACTCCTTTCTGCAGCCTTGAAACATATATAACGAACTATAAAGCAAAGAAAAAACTCTCCTTCTCGTCCTCGCTTTCTCACCAAGTTAATTTTTTTGGAATTAATTTGTATATGAATAATTTTTTTTCAACAAAATTATATCCCACACGTGACTAATAATTGTACAGCAAATGGATCCCGGACTGGCCCCCAAAATGTAACAGAATTACCTTTTCGACCGTTCGTGAACGTTTAATTTTACACTTTATGATCGAGACGACTGTCACGTCAAGCAAAGAAGCAAATATAGACTCATTAACTAAGTCTATATTCCTGATCAAATACTGAGATTACCAATGGAATATTTCAGTATTATCTTTCCCGATCAGAAGCTTCTTCAGCTGCTGGATATTCATTCATAAGAATGATTTATTTAAAATAATCCAGCGCTTGAAATATTTATAATTTTTTTTGCGAGATTTAATATTACTGTACTATATCGACATGTGTACTTTTACTAGAATAAATGTCTAATTAGTATTTTATAACCCTACAGGTATATCATTATAATTAGTATGGTGAAGAAGGAAAGACGAGATGTAAAGAGCTATTCATAAATAAATATTGTTTAATATAATACATTCATAAATATTAAAATATAATACTTCAACATAAAACAAGCAATCATTTAAATAACACAAATTATATTCAATTTAATTAACCCTTCACCTAAAATGATAATTCTTTGATACTAAATATTTATAAGATATTTTATAGCTTATAGTCCTTTCTTCACATATTCTTTGATACAGAAAAATATTAATTATTTGGTTCATTCAGATTCACTTTTGCAATTGCATTTTTTAATTAATGTGGCCATTTATGAAAGTGTGTGCATGCATGTTATATTAAAGTTAATTACCTAGGTTTTCTGGACGTTGACAAAGGAATTATTACCCATCATGTGGATTACTCCATTTCTTTTGTAGAGATGGAAATTCTTGGGATCCGGCTGGATTCTTTCTTGCAGCTTACTTAAGTCGTATTCTTGAGGTTTCAATGACAGGGAAGGTGAACCATCAGGCAGGCGCTATCTCTACTATTACTTCATGGGGGAAGATGACTTTACACCCAAGGTGAGCGTGGATTAACTGGTGTCCATTTGTGGCCCCTTAGCCCTGCATTCTCGATGTTTCAACTTGGTACATTTTTGTTCACAGCTCTCGAACTACTCTGTCTTTAAGCTCAGCAGACTCAAGAACCACTAAAACATGGCTACTTCTTTCACTTCTTACTTAATTGTCCCAAAATCCTTTTCTTATGTTCTTGATTGTTTTTGGAATATCATTAATTACATTTCACACATTTATTTTACTTTCATAAAATCCATAAAATTTTGTTCTTGTTTTTATTTATTTATTTTTTTATTTTATTTACTTCCATTTGTTTTAATGAAATAATTTTCTTATTTACACATTCTTTACTACATTCACATAGCCATACATATATTTCATGCATTCACATGTGCAGTTTGAAGAGGTGATCTTTATCTTTTTATAAATCTATTTATTTTTATTTATAATTGCAACTGAAATTTATGATTGCTAATTTTACAATCATTATCCCCTTTTTATTTATTTTTCCTTTAAGACTTAATCATCAACTTCGATGATCTTCTTTTACTATTCCTTAACTTTACTAATTTTAAATTTTTAAAAAAGTTAACATTTAAAGGTGGAAGATAAGGATCTTGGTTGCTTACCTTCCTTCACTTTCTTTAATTACTATAAATGATTTTTTTAATTACTTGCATTCCTCAGCTACCATTTTGATTTTTTAATTAAAACTTAACTTAAAATAAATTTATTTTATTTTTCTAACTTTATTATCCAATTTCTATAACTTAGTTTACATGAAACTCACATTTAATATTATACTATATATTAACTGTATACATGTGTGATCGCAGTATGTGTGATCATCACAATATATATAATAATTTACATTCTAATTACAATTAATACATATTACAGGAAAGCAGATGCATAAAATGGATCAGAAATGGAAATGAAGAGCATAGAGATGTTCTGTGAAGTTTGAGTATTGACTTAAAAAAATTTGTTAGATTATTATTAAAAGCACACATTACAAAAATATAAAATACATTAAAGAAAAAATAAATGAGGAATCTGATATCATAGAACAAACGAATGTAAATTATTCATTCAAAAAAGAAAGTTCAGAAGTGACATTCAGTGAACTAAGCATAATACCAGTAGATGGTTTCAGAAAGAAATACTAAAAAAAAGGCAATTGTTCTGAAAATGATTTGCCCTGTTTCAGAGAATGAGAGATAAAATGGAAGAGAATCAAAAGAGAATGGAAGATAAAATGGAAAGAGAATTGAAAGAGAATGGAAGAAATATATAACAATCTTATAGAAGTTAAAATGATTTAGAGAAGAACTTATGGAAGGTTGAATATTATTAGATAAAGAAAAAACCTTTCATATCTTCCTGACCTAACCAGCATTAAAAGATATGCACTTAGTGGCAGAAGGTGCTATTATAGACAGAATTGGGACATCTTCTAGGTAAATTTTATAATATTTTTATAGATATAATATGAAATAGCTTTTGAGTATAATATAGAACAAGATCACAAAGAATTTAAGTCATTAATTCAGAACATCACTTGGAGGGAAATCATATATCCAGAGTCATCTCATAGACTAACCATTTCATAGTGATATTTTTAAAAAAAATTTGGCACATCAATGTAGGAATAAACTCATGATCTTGAGATTAAGAGCCTCATAAGAAAAATAAAAATTACAAAAGTATTATAAGTAAATAAGCAAATACACACTCAAAAAGCGCGTGCTCAGTTAGCTTGAAAGGCTGATATTGGAATGAAAAGTATTATAAGCAAGACATGTTTATCAGAATTTAGAGGGATTATAAAAAAAATAATTACATTCTTTAGCACTTATAATAGAAAGATACAATAGAAAAAGCTCTAGCAAAAAGATAAATAAATTTCAAAAAATTGATTTATCAGAGAATGGGTTGATGCATAAGAAATGTATAAAAAAACCAATGCAACATCTGAAGGCAAGATACAGAAAGATAATAAAATCTAGCCAAAAAAAACAACAATCAAAAATAGTTGAAAATATATACTAGATCTTCTTATAAAACTCAAATAAAGCAAGAAATATATGTGAGATTAGTGAAGATTTTGTTGGAATGTTCCTTCCAGAAAATCTCAAAGAAATGTTGTGAGGAATATGAAAAATGTTCCAGATAAGAAAATGATGGAAAGTATTATAAAAAAGTTTACTATTTATTTATTTTATATTATTGTTTTTTTTACTGGATCAGTGGGAATATACAATTATACAATCATTTCATGTGATTATGTTCATTAATCATTTCATAAGCATCAGAGAAAAGAAGACTCACTACAGCATAGGGTATTCCCTCTTCAAAGACAAACTAGGCAAAACAAAAGGAGGTTAAGGCCATTTGCATATATAATGAGAAAATATATATATTTAGGAAGCAAATAATTTATAACATTAATAAATTGATATACATATTATGTCACTATGTGTATACATAAAATATTTGTCATTTCCTCATATATAAAATAATAAAAATATGGCAAAGATTCCTAGAAAATTTTAGAGAAGGTAATTTTAAGTTTAATTAATTTGGAAAAAAATAATAGAAGAAAATGTTAAACAGATAACAAAAGATAATTAATTTCTGAAAACACTAACAATTTTTTTTTTTTTAAAAAAAGAACAAAAATAGTCTAAATATGCATAACTAATAAAAATTTTAACTAAGAAAGAAAAAAGCAAAAGCTTTTAAAATCACAAAAACCTCTTTGGAAATTAAAATATAATGGCAGATTAACCCATAAGATTTTTTCTTAGACAGAAAACCAACTTCACACGTAATGCCTAGCCTAAAAAAAAAAAAACAATAATAATAATTAATATTTAAAGACTATTAACCTCAAATATTATACAGGAAATTTTGAGAAAAGAAGAAAATAAAGGATCTACCATTAATAACCTATAAAACATCAATCAGAGCTCTGGAAAAAAATAAGAAAGCTAAAAAAAGCTTCATTTCCTTGATTATAAATTCATGCTAAATTCAAACAGCAGCTGAATGCCTTATCAGAATCCTTATTTGTATATAAGTCATTCACAAATTTTAAATAAACTTTAATAATAATAAATGAATACTTTGACTTCCAACACAAGATATAGTATTTAGGAAAGAATAAAATGAATCCACTTATTCTATGCAACCCAAATGCTTATATATGGGCAAATCTTAAGTACTGGAAGTGAAAGTGTGAGGATAGACCACTCACTTTACATTTATTTTATATAGTGCATGTTTATAAATTGTAATACATTAAAGATCAGCCTGTCAAGCTATTGTGCATACGCTTTTTACGGTGTCATTCATTCAGACATCGTAAACAGTAATTTAAAGTGAGTGGTCTATCCTCACGCTTTGCCCATATATAAGCATTTGGGTTGGATAGAATAAGTGGATTCATTTTATTCTTTCCTAAATACTATATCTTGTGTTGGAAGTCAAAGTATTCATTTATTATTAACACTCGTAAAAAGCGTATGCACAATAGCTTGACAGGCTGATCTTTAATGTATTACAATTTATAAACATGCGCTATATAAAATAAATGCTTATAAACTTTAATAGTAACTATTATAATATTAAGGGTAAATTTTTACTTTTAAAAATTTATTATATATATTTATTACTATTTTATGTATTTATGACTTGTTTTATAAGTAATATATATCTTTTGAGCAATGATTTGATAATTTATATTTATAAATATTTAAGATTTTTCAATAATATTTGAATATTAATCTTAAATCATGAAATCTTTGTGTACATTTATTTGTGATTGAAAATAATAAATTATCTAATAGTTAGATTAATTAAAGATCTCAGCATTTAGACCAGAAAATATAAATTATTCTATATTAAATATAGTTATAATTTTACAAAAATTCGTAATAGGACAAAAGAATAAAGAAGTTGAAGTAGAGAAGGAGATTTAAGATATTAGACATCAGAAATAATCTGAATTTAAATATTCTTAAAAGTTCATCCTTATAAATGTTAAATGGTTAAATGCTTTTCTATAATTTTATAGAACTTTGTGATAAAAAAACAACAATAATGTAATTTAAGCAATCTATTGGTAATTTATAGAACTACTGAATGTGAGATATATGCTTACTTAATATTATTTTCATATATAGTCAATATTAATGTCAGGTATGAATACATTGAATTAAATAACGATTCTGTTAATGATTGTGTTATATATCAGTATGTTGAGAATGTAGTTACATTGAAGTGATATATATGCACTTCACATACATAATTTTAAAAATTCGTTAGGAATTTTTAAATTAAAGATTTTCAACATTTTGCTAGACAGAAAGTACATATAATGTATACGACCTCATTAAATCTAAATCGATTTAAATAATTTAAAACAAAATATTGTATTAATGAGCAATTGTGAAGATATTTTATAATTAGGTTGGTGGAATGTCATTACTGTATTTTTATAAAAGTAATTAAATTCTAGATAAACCAATTATTAATTAGGAGATAAATATCATGTTGTTTAGTCAAAACGTTATCTTTTACTTTGTTATAATCGCTTTTCAAAACTAATTTTGTAAGTCTATAAATTAGTTGGATCACAGTAAAGTTAGGACTAATCTACACATGGATGGTTCTTAAAATCAAATCATGTTGAAAACAGATAAGGTAGTCCGGTGAACTATAAATAAGGTCTCTCAGAAGATTGATTGCTATGCTTAGGCTGTGATTCTTTATCCTTTCTTGATTATCAGAAGCAGTGATAAAATATAATAACTGAGTATAGAATTCCCACCTTCTGCTCCACTCTGGACAAGCTGGAAGAGTGTGAGTTTAATTCCATAATACAATAGATAAGTTTCCATGAGATATTAAATGATCATTACATTCATCATTGTATTCAAACTCTATGTGAACTGTATACCACCTAACTTCAAAAGTGTCTATAGCTTTGGGAAATTGACTAGCCATTATTCATTGAGAGAAATATCATCAGATGCTACTAATTGAAGAAAATATGTATTAATAAAGACCATGTTAATCAGCAAGAACAATCTCAGAAGCTTCACAAAATACCAGCAAAGTAGTTATTTTATATAGTGTGCCACAAAAAGTCTACAGGTACCTGATTTCAAAACTTGAACTATTAATGATGAAAAGGGTAATTTGTATTAACTTTGATTATATATTATTATGACTTTATCTCATTAACATTAGATATTTAATCTCCTATATCTGTATATTTCATTTCTATTGAAATTGGTTCTGATTTATTTTATATTGATATATATATGGGTTTTTTTCCGACCATGTAATGCATCTGCCTGATGGCATTGTTGCTTGCAAAAATAATGAAGTGTAACATTACCAGGCTGATAATTTTTTGCTTTCCACTCTCTGCCAGTTTTTAAAATTATTTTTACAATATTTACGATGAGAAATTATGTTTACAACATTTACAATGACGTTTAACATTTTAAAAATATATAAAACAAAGAGTTTGAAAATGTGTCTTATTTTTTGACAAAATTAAAAAAAAAAAAAAGCTGTCAGCACATAGTGCTGGGGTATGCAGGGGGACACATCAGTGGTTTTACTGATCTGAAGGACTGGCCAATACATACAATAGTCTGAGCAAATATAGCTGCTAGCATGTAGTACTGGAATGTGCAGGGAGGGCCTCCGATGGTTTTGCCAGTCCAAAGGACCAGCAATATATGCTATAGTCTGAGAAAACTTATATTATCATTTCCAAAACAACGGACTATGGCAGCCATTGCATTACTCTCATAGCTGTTCTCCCACATACGTGCCTTTTCACGTGACTTACATGAAATGCTTTAATGATGTACAATTTTTTAATTATTTTCAACTTCAAATATGTTAAGGGAAAAGGCAATGGTCTTACAATTATTAGTATATAATAGGACATCAGGTAATGTGCAAGATACTTAATTCGAATGCACATAAAAACACTTATGGCCTGTTGAATTCCATACACCCTCATATACTATGATAATGATATATGAAGTGTGCGCTATTTCCATAGAGACAAGAAGCACAGCATGTATGCTTAATAATGGCTAATATGAACAGAACTGTTCTAGAGGTTGTAAGTTGGGCCATGTAAATGGCATATTTCTGTGCTTTTGCAACCAACAGCATCACTAGGCAGATGCATTACATGGTCGGAAACACTACCATATATATATATGTGTGTGTGTGCGTGCGCGCGCGTGTGCGTGTTTAGAAACCAAATGGTGATGAATTGCTTAATTTTATTAGATGTGCCCTAGTTCAGTCAGTGTAAGATTAAAAGAAATATTTATAACAAAATAACTGGCCAATTATTGCAAACTCTTGCCATTCGCTAAGTTTCTTTAGTATTATTTTGTAAATTATTTTAAAATAAGAGTTAATAATGATCATTTCCACTAACCTTCCATGTATTAAGAATTAAAATAACACTTTAACCATTAACGTTAATAATGTGGTTTAATGTCCCCTGGGTGGAATAAAGAGCTGAAAAGACAGATTATTAAATAAAAAAAGATTATTTTGCTTTGCTTTGTTTGTAAAAAAAAAGTTTGTTTTTCATAGTTATAAAAGTATACAGTTTTATGCAAAATACCCTCATAGGTTTGGGAAAAGATATTTGTGTGCATTAATTTTTTTTGAGCTAATATACTATTATTTTCAGCTGTTTTTTATATATAAAGTTTTTATTGTCCCGAAACAAGCATGAAGCACTCCACAACCTAGTTTGGGTAACATTTAACCAATAGTGCCCATTACAACTGTATACCATGTATTTGGTTTATTCTTTGATTGTTCATAAATAAGTGTAATGCAGATGTTGTTCCTGCCAATTACACTTCTCATTATTGCTATTTACAAGATAGATGCTGATTCCTAACAATTAGTTTGTAAGTGTTAGTCACTAATACCAGATAGATGATTTCCTACCTGGGAATTTGGTCATATTTATTTGATGAGTATTAAAACACTGTTAAAGAATGTTTAACTCATGTGATTTTTTTTTCTTATTCGAGATACTCGGTATTTGTTTTCTAAGCACTACAGCCCGAAACATTTATCTTAGTCTAATTCTTTTAATAGTATAGTTTACTAAATAATTTTTAGCATATCCTAAAGGTTATAATGTTAATAAGTTTTAAAACTAGATTATGTTAATAAATAATAATAGTTACAGTTATTCTGAACAGTAAGTCTGGATTTGCCCAGGGATTATTAAGATGTATAGGATCGATATTATTTGTGCATAATAATAAAGCAATGAATATCTAATCATTAATTTTTCATCAAACTATTAGTGCCGTCAAATAAACAATAGATTATTAAGTGGTGTTATTCTAATACCAATCCTGGGTAAAAGACCAATAGACTGATGTTTTCTGAGCACTTCTGTCAATTGTATTATTTTTGTCATTAAGTATATATGCAAATAAATTGTATTTTTTCATTATTCTAGCATTTATCATTTATTGCAATCAATCATGGTAATTAAAAATATAATAATCTTTAGCATCTAACTGAGTCTAGTAGGATATAAAAAGTTTGTGATCATGTGACATTGGAATGTGGAACTGCACGCAAATTAACCTTGAGTGATTTTTATGTTACCTATACAGTTTTGACCATTACAATATATATATATATATATTGCAACCAGTTGGTTACATAGCTGCACTAGAAAAAAAATAAATAAATAATTAGATAGTTGGTAGCATATTCTTCAGGTTCGAGAATTAAAAAAAAATTATTTTATTAATGGGGGGAAATAATATTTAAATGGTACTTTAGTATTTTTCTTGCTATGACGTATTATCCTAAAGACATAACATCTCCAAGTGATTTGTGGTCAAAGTTAATCGCTAAAATTTTGTCTGCAGATCATGTGGAGGCATTACGTTAAAGATTTAAAGATTAGAGTAGTACATCTTTGGCTACATCATAGCAAGAAAAATAGTAAAGAAGCCATCCAGTAGACCCATCAGAGGATGCCATGTTTATTGTTCCTGTGAAAAAAAAAAAATTACATGTGCCAAAAAGATACATAAAAATTATTGTAAATTTGAATTGACTACAAAATAATTGCAGAAGAATTTATAAAAATATTTGTAATTTTAAAATTATATAGCAATAAAAATACTAAAGAAGCCAACTGGTAGCAAGAAAAATACTAAAGAAGCCAGTAGATATAGCAAGAATAATACTAAAGAAGACATAGCAAGAAAAATACTAAAGAAGACATCCGGTAGCCATAGCAAGAATAATACTAAAGAAAACATAGCAAGAATAAAACTAAAGAAGCCATCTCATAGCAAGAAAAATACTAAAGAAGTCAACCGGTAGCAAAAAAAAATACTAAAGAAGCCGGTAGACATAGCAAGAATAATACTAAAGAAAACATAGCAAGAAAAATACTAAAGAAACCATCTCATAGCAAGAAAAATGTCGGATGGTGCCATCTTTGTTGTTCCTCGAAAAAAAATTGCATGCACCAAAAAAATACATAAATTAATAGTAATTTACTCAAATTATTGTAAATTCAAATTGACTAAAATTTATAAAAAATATTTGTAATTTTAAAATTAAGCAGACAACAAAGAACACTCTTCCTGATATAGTGTGAATCTGTTATACAGTGGAAATAGTGATGTAAAAAATGTCTTAATTAAAAGATACTATATAAAATTATGAAATTAAAAGTGTACTCCTTTTTTACTGAAAATAAGGATAATTTATAAGGAAAATGGAAAAGAAGACAATGAACCAAAAGAAGTAAAATAAAAAACAACCTAAAAACATCTTAAAAGGTAGTATATAAAATTATGAAATGTTTTTGTTTAGTGAAAATAAGAATAATTTATAAGGAAAATGTAAAAGAAGCAAGCATTAAATATATATGGAAATGCGTACATTTTTAAAAAAAATAATACCACAAATATCACTACAAAATACAAACCTGTCATACAGGGCAAATAGCAACATAAAAAACGTCTTAAAAGATACTATATAAAATTATAAAATGTTTTTTTTGTAGTGAAAATAAGAATAATTTATAAGTAAAATGTAAAAGAAGCAAGCATTAAATATATATTGAAATGTGTACATTTTTTTTTTCAAATAATACTACAAATATCACTACAAAATAAAAAATAACATGTAATGGTGACTTATAAAAACATCTTAAAGGGTATTATATTTAATTATTAAGAAACAAAATGAAAATTACTTACAAATAGCAGTAGTGGAAAATTACTATACTATCAAATCAACAGTTAAAATTTCACTCTATATAATATAATGTCAATATTAAATATAAAATATATGAAAATATTCTCAATATGATCAAAAATGTCACTATGCTCACACTGATAGCAAAACCACAAAAGACAGAGAAATGACAAAATTTCACATAGGTCTTTCGACTTTTTAAATCTCACGGGTTACCATGATCAAAAAATCACCTTTCCCGTGGATCAGTTATGCCAGTGTCTTTGTTGCCATGACATTGTTCATCTAATCTTCAATGAAATCTTATTGGCAGAAAACATGGTAAGCATAATATGTCATAGCTTAAAAAAATACTTAAGTACCATTTAAATTATCTTAGACTTATTTTTATTAGAGAGTCATTATTTAACTCAATCATTGTAAAATCCCCATATTATAATATGGAAATTCTCAAACATTAAATATACTTCAGTGTATTTAAAAAATAATAATAATAATAATAATAATAATAATAATAATAATAATAATAATAATAATAATAATAATAATAATAATAATAATAATAATAATAATAATAATAATAATAATAATAATAATAATAATAATAATAATAATAAAAAAAGAAAGGGAAGAGCATAAATAGGATTTTAATAATTTTGTAAATTTTAATTAATCAGAATTATTTTTCTTTCTTTATCTTTATTTAATGAAATGAAAAAAATCAAATCAATGCAATTAACAGATTATCTTCTTCTTGTTTTTTTTGCAAGATTTGATTTTTAATAATAAAGGAATGTCAAGAATTTTATGTTGTTAAATTCTTGTTCTTAACTTGTTTTTGATTAAGGATATAATTAGCTGAATAATTGTGGTTATCAAATTTTATTTAATTGATTGTCATGAAAATGATAATTTATGAAACATATTGTAATTGGCTTGTGGGCAATATTGTTCTAAAAAAATATGTGGGGGTGTAAATTAGTAACTATACCCAAGTGTCTGGAGAGAGGTTATTGCTAACTTAACTGTTGAAGAAAGCAGTCAAATCTTAATTCTGCTGTTGAAAAACATAATAGAAGAAAGTATTCCTAACTTAGCTGTTGAAAAGAAAGCAGTGAATTTTTAATTTGGCTGCTGAAAAGAAAGAAGCAGAAGCCTTTACCAACCTGTGGCATAACATAGCAGGAATCTTAACCAAACTATTGAAGATGATAATAGAAATTTTTAATCCAGCTTTTAGCATACTATGAGTTTAACACTAAAAATGGTTTATACCATGAAAACCATGTGCTAGATTCAACTAGAATCTGGGCATCATCTTCCTCCATGTAATCTACCTTCACTGGAAGAAAATGTAGGGAGATTAAAAAAACCCTTTAAGCAATCTGCAGCTTTGCCTTCAACCAAGAGGAATGAGTCTCTATCTTCAAGTCTCACCTAGAAATTGAAGAGGAAAACCAAATGGACAAAAATTGCTAGTTTCATTTATCTGAAATTGCTACAGACCCAGGAAAGGACAAATTTAACCAGGCCCATGTTTAGAAGCCTTCAAGAAGAAACTCCATTAGGAAAAACTGAAATTGCAACTGGATAGGCCTTTATAGACAAGAGAGTCATGTTTATAGGTATTTTTTTTTTAATGTTATAAATATATTACTTTTCTCTCTCCATTTGCCTTCTGAGTAGAATCAAAGATTGCTATATTTGATTTTTTTTTTTTGCTATCTTTGATTTTTTTGTGTGAATATGCTTAACAAACTTAAAAATTTAAAAGAAAGAACCTAATGAATTTAAAGTTAATCCACGAATAAAAATTAATTAGTTGGTTAATGTAATTTTGTAAAAATGTATTTTTCTTGATGAAATGGATGTTTGGAATTATCTGTTATTATGTCATTTTTTTATTGTTATTAATTAGATATTAAATAATTGTTATTCTTTCTAGTCTTAATTACTTTATTCTATCCAATTCCTGTTTCATGAAGTGCAGTGTGTGTGTGACCTTATATCATGACAGATTCTATTCTAAGATTTTGTTTTTTTTTTCTTGATGATCCCAATAAAACTAATTATTTGTAAGTAGGGGAAGCCCTCATATATACATATTTGAAAAGAGACAGTTTACCTTTTAAATAAAAATTTTCATATCAAAACAAATTAGTTCTATAAGAAGATGACACAATTTTTTGTTTTTTATATTCTTTAAGTAAAATAATTAAATTTTGTGTAGAGTTGTCACTTTTTTTAACTCTTTTTATTATCTCTATTGAACGGAAAAACTCAACAATTCACTTCGTCAGTCATCATTTATTGTTTAAATATTATATGATATAGTTGACTACAATAATAATATATATATTCGGTCATTATAAAACTAAAAATTGATAGAGTTTTTACTATCCATTTTATGAAGTTTTGTGTGTGTGTGTGTGTGTGTTTTTTAAAAAATCTTATAACTTTATAGACAGTAATGGAAATATTTGCAATTTATTGTTTCTTTGGCATATCTCATACATGTATATGCCTATAGTTTATTTCCTAATTTTATTTATTTATTTTTTTTCAAGATAAAGAAAAATGCTGATTATAAGTGTTTTTTTTATTTTTTATCAAAAACAGGTTTATTCAACTATGTTTACAATAAAAGAAAAATTATAAAATAACATTAAATTTGGCAATACATTTATAAACCATTAAATTACTTAATGTCCAATATTAATAAGATTCCATGTGGAATTTACTATAAAGTGAGGAGCTAACTTCAAATCTCTTTCTTTGATATCTTTTAATTTTTATAAAAAAATTAATGTTGGATCAGGTATAATTGACTTGAAGATTAGGAAACATCTGACAAACCATAGACAGAAAGTGATGAAAGTTGCACTTCTTATATACTTCTTGCCTCTGATTTACAGTTTTGTTTAATACATATATAAATGCTTGCTGGTTAGCCATCATTTTTCTAAGTTACATTCCCACTTGGGTTTTTTAAACATAACATTTCAAGATCACAAATGTTGGATGCAAGGTAGACTTCAGGTAGCGAGTAGCTTTTCTTTTCTAGCCACTAACCATAATTCAGGGTATTCCTGTTATGATATATTACTCCAGTGATATTTGCATCAGATAATATTTATTCAAAGTTTCTGTTTATGATGTCATGGTAATTAAGAATCCTGGCATAACTAATCCATGTCAAATAAACTGACTCTTTCCTTTCCATTTTAGAAGATATTAAACAGTTCAGTCCATCACAGTGATGTTTTTCACCCTTCACAATATAATATATCTCTCGCATCATTCATAAGTAATACAGTTTTATTTTTAAAAATATACATTTACAGCTAAAACTTTATATATTTGTGTTTTTTTTTTTTGTTTTGTTTTTTTGCTAAAACTTTGTTAAAGCTCATCATTTAAAAAATGTTTCAGGGTTCTTTTTTATATTTCTCCATCAGAAGAAGTTTGGTATTACACATGCTAGGTGCTTATAATGGCACAAAATGCTACATTATGCTGGGAGGGAGAAGTATGGCTTTGATGACATGAAGTATCATAATAAAAATTTACAAGAAGTGTCATATTAAAACATCACAACTATCTTGTTTTTATTTATAATCATAATATATTTTTTCATTTTTTCATACTTAATATATCTCTCCATTGTTTTTGGTTTTTTTAGATTTGAACTTTCATACTAATTCTGTCTGCAACATTCCTTGAAAGCATTATTTTAAACATATTGGAAACTTAGAATAATAGTCATTGGAGTAATACATCATAGCAGGAATAGTATCAAAGTACCTAATTCAGATTCAATGAAGAATTACAGGTGAAGAATTTAGAATCAGGAATAAATTTCTCCCCCTCCCCCCCTGCATCCATATATTTGACTGACTTCTAATTTTCATGACCCGATTTCATGAGGTTGGATACCTTAATTATATTTTTAATTACTGAAAATATTTTAATTATATTATTGATTAAATTTTTAGCTTGAAGTAAGTTAACATTATCTATCTAATTATATCATTTTTTTATTCTAATGTCTCCAAACACAAAAATGCAATCTTAAAATTAAAATAATTCTTAATTTTTTTAATCTCCTTTTTTAAAAAATTTAATTTAAACCATCAAAATGTTGATGTTTTAATTAATTCTGCTTCCAAAATCTATTTTTCCTCATCTTAATTTACCCAAATGTATGTGTGTTTTTTTTAAAGTAAACATTCTTACCAATATAATTCCAACATATATTCTTCTAAGAACATTTTTTTAATTGTAAATTTTGATAAGCAAACTAGTTGCACTATTTATTCAAAATTTAAATTAATGGTATACATTTATAATAATGCCTCCATGATATCTGCAGACAAATTTTATTGATTAAGTTTGTCCATATATTTTTTGGAAACGTTATCTTAAACATCACAAACAGAGTAATACGTCATCAGAATAGCACATCATAGCAGGACTAATGGTAAAGGTTCCTTTTATCTTAATACTATGTAGCAAAAGTTGTGTTCTTAGGATAGTTTTTGAGAATTTTCTTGTGACTCTTCATACAGAATTCATTTTTGTGTTTGTTTAAATTTTTTAGGTAATAAAATAAATTTCTAGCAAATTAATATGATGATAATGCAAATATATATATATATTTTTATAAATGCAGCATAAAACTTATACATATTTTTTATTCAGGTTTTTATTATTAAGAATACTAATACTATATATTTTTTGTTTTATATTTACCCTGCAATGTTTAGTGCAGTGGGGAAATAGATTCTGGAAATCGTAGTCAGTAGATAGAGGCTCTGCTTGTAACTTTATTGAAACAAAAAAAACAAATGAAATCACGTAAAGACGTTCCGAAGATCAAGAAAAAAAAGTAATATATTTTCAAATCATCACAATTGCCTTGCAAGCAAGTAGTTGGTTGCAGACGGTTGAGGGTTCGCATCCCAGCCGATGCTATGGCATATAAAATATATATATAGAAGGTAATAAAATAAAGAATAGTTTAATGCACTGCTTTTATTTTTTTTTAAAAACTATTGCATTAAGGAATATACGTTTTAATTGTATAAAAATTATTAAGTTCTGTATATTATCATTTAGTTCATATTGTAATATATCAAATTGCTAATATTTTTATCCATAAGTATACAGCAAAATTTAGATTATATATAATATATAAATTAAGCAATAAATAAATGTATAGTTTTTTAAAAATTATTAAATAATATGTGTACATCTTTACTTCTGTAATATATGTTTGATGATTGTTTATTGAAGAAGGTAAAATGTTTCGTCTTAATTTTAAAATAAAACAAACAATATAAAAGAATTATTTAAAACAATAACATTTTTTGAATGTTATTCATAAGATTAGAATATATTTTATATCTATTGCACTTATGTCTATCATAGGGAATAGATTTTAAATGACTTTTCTTTTTAAAGTCAGGAAGCTATGAAACAATTAAGTCCAAAAAAATATGTTAGTCATCATTGGTATTACATAAACTTCATATCCATTTATTCTCTATCTCATTTTTGTAACATTATCTTTATCTATTCAATGTCTTTAGCTTTCATCCTTGTAATTATTCAATCTCTTTATATAAAAAATAGCCAATTTTCCCTTAATTAATACTTATCTTTTCATTAATTTATTATCAATACTGTATACTCTCTAATTATGCATGCATTCTTGTAATAAATTATTAATAATTCCCTTATTTTTTAAATAGTTTAGAAAACAATCTCCCAAATGATTCTTCTTATAAATGCATGATTTTTTGTTGTTAATACTTCTGTTTGAACTGTAAAAAGTAGAGTAATTTTGGTTATTATAGTGAAATAATCTTTTTTCAGGCAATAATGATGATGATAATGATTTAATTATATGTAAGAATAATATATGTGTGCTATATTGTTTTGTTTTTTTAATTTTATAAATTTAGTTCATTTTATTCTTTAAAACAAAATTCACTAATTATTGTAATAACTCATTTTGTTTTCCTTTGATCATTTATATTTTTAATCTTGTTTCATAAACAGAGTCTGATTGTAAGCTCTAAGAGTGATTACTTTTGATTAATTTGATCAATTAATTCTGTTATTTGTAAATTTTGATGAAGCATATTTGTAACCCCAAAAACATACCCCTGGCATTTTCTTTGATTTTCAATAAACAAATCTGAAATGATATAAAATTTTAAGTTGAGAGTTGGAGTTTTATAGAAGTTAACAGGTTTGATAAGCTACCTGTCACTATGTGGAAGATTTATGTGAGATATGCAGTTTAATACTTATACAGAATTTCTATAAACAGATACTATAATGATTAATATATGTGAATCTGAAAATTATTCTTAGCTTAAAAAAACAACTCTTTTGTACCACTTATAAAGACTGCCTTCTTCATTTAAATTGTCTACTATCTCAACTGTACTTATCATTTCTAGATTTTTGTAATTGAAAACTTTAATAAACTTTATATAAAGTTGTAATAATTAAATTGTTAAGGGCATCATAAAGTAATACAGTATATATTAAGGTTATAACCATAAGACCATGGGCCTGAAAAAAGACAGTAGGAACCTCTACAAATCTTGTCTTTTAAATAAATCTTGTTTTTAAGATTTGTAGAGGTCCCTACTATCATTTTTCAGGTTCATGGTCTTATGGTTAACTTTATATAAAAGTTCATTAGACAAGAGAAAAAAAATTTAAACAATTTATTTCTTATGAAAATTAAAATTACAGCATATACTATCTTGAACAATATTTATTGCTAATTGCACATCATTAAACTATATCAGAAAGGAAATCAAGACAATAAATAATAAATATTCTAAATGGTCATATAACTGAATTCAGGTCTAGAAATCTCACTTAAAAATATAATTTATGCATAAGTTTATTAGATTAAAATTTTTAAAGTAATATATTGCTCCTATCCCACAATATATTATTGTTTAGAAACTTAGATTCATTAAAATATGACTAATTATTAATATTTATCTTATTCTCTTTGGTACTCATCTTTTAGCTAAAGATGCCGCTCTATGGTGCAGTTTTCGTGCCAAAACACATAAAAATGCTGTTTCCTCGGCCGACACTTTTGAACCCACGTTTTCTATAATACAACTTTTTTGTTGTGCTACAGAATGCTAGGCCACTATGTCGCGTCACAGTACAATATGTATGTTGCATAGCAGCGAATACATTTTCCGAATTTGCACAATTTATAAAATAATTACGGCTTGATGAGAGAGTTTGTATTTGAATTGTATTGAAATGTTGTTTTCATTGGATTTTTTTTTATTTTAAACTATTGAAATGTTCAGATTTTTTAAAACAATAATTATAAGACTTTTTACAACGTACTGTATTTAACTTTTATTTGGGAAAATGTTAAATATCTATGTTTTTATTGAGTTGCAATTAGGTAACATGTCAAGTAACCTACTGTTAGTAACATTCCACGAGACAAAGAAGATCCTACCGTCTATATATTTTTGAAGTAAAAAAGAACGGTACGAAAAAAATATCCAAAGTCCAAATATACAGGTTTTTTTTTGTAAATGTAATAAAAAGCAAATATTATAAACATGTTTAATAAGTAAAGAAGACATTTGTATGTGTTTGTTGTTGTTTAAAAAAGTTTGAGTTTCTTTCTTCTGTCCGAGTACGGTTACGATTTTGAATTTTTTTATTTTAGCATTACAAACAAACAGAACACTAACCCTAAAACTAAACCTAACCCTAAAACTAACCCTAAACTAACCCTAAATCTAACCGTAACAACTTTTACTTTTATTACAATTATTATTTTTTAGTTAAACAACAACAAAAAAAGTCGTAACACAAGTAAAAAAATATCTGATAGAAAATTGATTAAAAAAAAGCCGTAATACAAGTAAAAAAATGTCGATAGAAAATTGATAAAAAAAAAAGTCGTAACACAATTTAAAAAGTATACGATATAAAAAACACGAATCAAATTGTAATTTGTTGATTTTGTTTTACATTTATTATTATCATTTAAATTGTATATGTTAATAAAAAATAATATTTAAAAAAGATGATTTTGTTTTGTTTTTATTTTTGCATTACAAAAAAGCACAGCAAAATTATCAAAATCAACGGCTCGTGAATGTTCATATTTTATAGTTTTAGCGTGAAAACGGCGCCAGCCAACGGCATCTTTAGCTATAAGACAACACCTTCTCTTTAATTATAATTGTATCAAACAATTTTTCTTAAATAATTTTATGCTACTAATGATACATAGAAATATCATTATAATGATAGTACTGATTTATTAAGTTTGAGATATTAATAAAGTATTTAAAAATAATATTAAAGTTAAGCTCATTCTATCAAGATCAATATTTGAAATCATATACTTGTTTTTGTATTGATATTTGGATAATAACTGTAATTCTTTGTTGAAAAGTATAGCTTTTTTTAATTTATATTCATAAGCTATATTGTAAATTGCCAAATTAATGTGCATTATTGTTATTCATTATTTTAACTTGTAGTATTCTTTTATTCCCTATACTCCTAAATCTTGATTACATTGATTATCACTATAATCTCATTTATATAATGAGTTTACTATTCAGGATGTTGTAATATGTATGTGTAAGTTCACAATTAGTTGCCATTATGATCAGCATCATATCAAAATGGCTCTCTAGAAATTAGATTATGGTAATAATTATAAAAGATAACTAGGCCATTACGTAAAATTAGCAGATCAATTTGAAACCTGACAGAGATGAGAGTTATTTATACTTAAGCATACTTCTGTTATTTGAAATAATTTTATCACATGAATCATAATTTATTATATAAACTTTTATTTCTTATTTCTACTCTTCACTCTAACTCCTTGCTTTTTATTAGTCATAATATTCTTCTATCTCAATCTTTATTACTATAAAAATTAATAATTCTCATAATATATCCATCTCACATTTTATATATATAGATTGACATAAAATCTTTACCCAGTTTTTTAGTATGTCCTACTAACTCTCTTATCCATTTTCTAACTTGTCTTTTCCTTAAAACTCAATTAAAAATTATCAATTATTCTATTAGCATCTGTAAATTGCATTCTGTCAAATGTTTTCTGTATACTTTTTGCGTCCTCATGTAAAAATTTGATTATTCCAATCTGTATGCAATTAGTAGTGACATCTCTTTTCCAGTTCTACAGATCAATGAATATTTGTTTTTTGTTGTTGTTGTTGTATTGACATTGGTGGCTAATGTTGTTAGTCTCTAGCTACAACATGATATGCTACATGTCTACATTTTTACAATATTATATTTCTGTTTGCTTTTATTAGCAGATGGCAAGCAATTTTAAATTACTACCAATGATGGTCTAATGTCATAGCATCATTATAGTATCCTATAACTTATGTGCTTGCAGGCAAAAAATTAAATACAAGCAAGTAAATCTAAAATATACCAAAGTACTTATTAAAAATAGAAAAAAGTATTGTGCACAATTTGAATTGTATTACTATTTAATAAATAAAACATTTATGAAAATTTTATTCAAATTCTTTTATATATACATACATGTAGTATTAGAATAACTCATCAATAATGATTACATTATATAAATTGAGTGATAGTAATTGGGAACTTGGCACACATTTTTATGTACTTTTATATAAGATTCCACTAAAAGTCCAATACAAATTATAAACTGATTTTCTCCATGTTATTAGAATCCATAGTTGTTTATACCAAAATTAGAACAAAGATATAATTGAGTTAATATTTTTTAATATTAATATTATAATGTATATATATATTTCATAAAGGTCACATGGTTGAAACATTAGGAAAGGAGAAATTGGTTTATTAGAGACACAATGATGCAAATGAAATCTAATTTTGAAGGAAACATCTATGTGCAATATTATTTTCATATATTTCTGGATCATTTTAAAATGAAAGATATGATGTGATATAAAAGATGTTAAAAAATTTCATCAAATATCAATATTTGTATTTCTAAATAAAATGTTTTTTAAATTTTATGTAAGCACAATTTGAAACCCGTACTATAACATTCACTCCTACGTATTTTAATTAATCATCTGGAAAACAGGTCTAATGACTCCAAATTGTTTCATTATCATATATTATAACACTGTATTTGAAAAATTTTATGTACTGCATATACTTAACAACTTATCTTAGTTTTTTTCACTTTTAGCTTTTTTTAAAAAAATTGAAAAAAAAAAAATTCAAGCACGTGTATAGAATAAAGAATTTAAATCCAATAATCAAAAAAGAGTTTTATATACAATTATTTCATCCTATAGCTTTACAAAATTGATCAATTGAGCAACTTCCCGTTTGAGGGCACTGGATTAATAATTTGCCGTAAGTTCAAACGATAATTCTCATTGGTAAACAAAAGGTTAGTAACCAATAGAAACTTAGCACACATTGCGTTTTAGAAAAATGGTAAAAACTCTTTCTTAGAAGCTTCCAGACTGTTCTGGAAATATTTGGCTAGGCATACAAAAATGGCATTCAATGATGATTTTCAAAAATTGAGAAGGCAGCGCTTACGGGATAGGTTCTTTGATAGCGACTTCGATAAAGAAAGAGATATGTTTTTCAATTCATCGCCAAGTTTTCAATCATTTTTTAACCGTAGAGGGGACGGATTTGCTAAAGCTGGCAGAGTAAGTTGAATTCCTTTGGATTACTTATTTTACATCTCTTCTTGTATTGATAATTTTCAACGTTAATTGTTTTATTTTATTTTTTTTAAAAAAAAGAAAATCCCTAGTGTAAGAGTTTATTATTATTTTAATTATAACTATTAACGATTTTTTTTTTTTCTAAAAATATTTTGTTCATATGAATCTTCGGAATTTGACCGCTGAATATCAGTTGATTTTAAATCCACGGTCATTTGTATATGAGTTGTTCAAATGATCTTTCCTTCCATTTTCAAAATCTTCGACTTGAATTATTCAAATAATTAGATTAATATATATACTGTATTATACGTTTAAGGTTATTGTATAATGAAATAGATACTTAAAAGCGATTAAGGAAGAAAATCTCAGCTAATTGTATGTTTTGTGTTTTTTACCTATTACGTACCGGAACGAAAACTAATGTTCCTCCGGGCTTTAGGACATTTGTGGTAATTACTGCAGGCAAGGTAATGTTGGTCCATTTATGGTGTCGTATGTTAGATTATTTTAGAATTCATTTATGTGCGTATAGAATTTGGAATGTTTACTGCAGAAATTGTTTTAATTTGAGGCATAATACGTAAACGTGCGCGCATACACGCACTTGTTTTTATGTAAAATTAAAAAAATAATAATACAGTGATTGTTTTCTCGACTTATGGGAAATAATTAATTTATCTTTTTTTAGATTTAATAATATAAGAAAGTTCGTAACTATTTTTTAATGTATGTTGTATGTATATTGCGTTCTGTGAAGTCAAATATATGTGTGGAATATACTTGCTGTCGATTTATGCGCTATTGTGATGCAGCTCTTTAGAAATTTTATGATTAATTAAATGTAAATAAATTTGGACAGGGTATTCTTTGTTTTTTATATATACTGTATTATATGTATTTTTAATTAAAATTTATTTCCAGAATCTATTGCAAGATAACCTGTACATATGACTCAATTTTATTGTGTATTGTGATGCTATTTAACCTATATATATACAGTATATGTTAAATGTTCTTTTCGTCTGTAATAAAGATCTTTTTTTAAAAAAAAATCGTAGTGGGCGTTGAATGGTATGAATTGACATAATCTATTTGCGTTAGCATCCTTGATTTATGTTAGAAAATTGTTGAAAATGCGTCTCCATGAAAATATTTTGTTTTAAAAATAAATTATTCACTTCGAACTTTGATTTTAAATTTATGATTCAGAAGAGAGTATTCATTTTAATGATGTGACTTTTCTCACAAATATACTCACTCTCATATATAATTGTGACGTAGTAATAACCAGCAAGTAGATACGAATTAAGTAAAATTGAAAAGAATGCGTGCTTGTCAACTAGAGTATTTGATATTAAGTGCCATCAAATCTATGTCGGCTTCTGATAATCATACAAATAACATCATTTTAGAATGATTACCGTTTTTGTTGTTTTTTAGCCTATTCAAAGATCATGTCATTAATGTGATGACACAGTCCATTCTCTTTATTATTGGTCTTCCACCATTTATGCTTTTCAAAGAGATTTGCCTGACTGTGAAATTGTCACCAACAATGTTTTATATTGCTGTTTCCCAATATAAATATTAGTAATAACGTATTAGGGAATATAAATGAACAGAGAAGATTGCAAGACAAATAGTTGTAGATAATAATGATAAGGAAAAAATATAAACCTTTCTTAAGAAAATTCTTTGAGATGGTAAGTGAAACTCAATCTAGATATTAGTATTAGATAAGAAATATAAATAAAAAAGATTATAATGTAGTTACTGCAACTAAGATTTTCTAAACCCATACTTTATAACTGTGAGCTTACAGGGGATTAATATTAACTTATTTATAAATGTTAAAGTGTTTGAATATGTAAAACATTGCACATATTTTACTTATAGTTACTGAAGAAATAAAACCCACAACTGATTAAAAAAAAGATAATTTTAAAAATGTTAGCATCTACACACAACTAAACATTTCTTTATAAAAAGTATTATTAAACAAATGTCAATGTCTCTATTATATTGCTATGGCAAACATCATTTGTAAATGATTTTCATGATTGTATTTTAGCATAAACTACATAAATTATAAATGAAAAACATGCATTGTGAAGACATAATCATGAAACTAAAATATAGAAGTTTGTAAATAATACATATTTGAAATGTGATATGCCAAAAATTTCAATAAGATGTCTTGGCATTAAAGTATGTTATGGAAAATTATTGAAAATTGGTTGAATGCTAATAGTTTTCAAAGAAGAATTGCTTAAAAAAGTGAATAAGAGAGAAATTTTATTGAAAGATGTAGAACGAAAATACAGTCGTTTGGTCACATTTCAATGAAATGATACTTGAAAACTAAAAAATGATATGGAGCTAACTTTCAGTAATGTAAGCTTTTTTTTTTTTGGACAGACTTTATAAAATTAGACATAGTTGTTAAAGAAAACATCACATACCTGGGTGGTGAGTTTATGACTTTTAATAATGATGACAATGAATTTATAATTTATTATAATATTTAACAATTGTTATGAAATATTTTTTTAATTTCAGCACTGCAGTAATGTTGAAGCTTATTGATTAACATTACTCTTGTACATTGGTTTGTAATACTATTTATTTAAAATATAATTTATGATTATCTTTATTCTGAAATCATTTTCCAAATTTGTTGATGTTAGAAATATTTTGATGACAACTTTGAAACAATATCATTATGTGTATCAATTTTTTTTTCAGCACTAAGTATTACAATCATATGATAATTTATTATCATTAATGGTTTGCCATTTCTTAACACAATTTATTCATATATCTCAAATTTAAGAGGAAATATAAAATAATCAAGTCTCTTGGATTCTCAAACAAATATTTATCTTTTATAAGGTTGCCATATTTCAGTTTTTGATATTTTCTCTCAAGCACAAATCTTATAATCTTATAAAAGATAAGCATTTATTTGATAATAAAGGGATTTGATTATTTTATATCTCAGTTTAATTTGAATTATTTGAATGGAATGTGTTAAGAAATAGAAAATTTAATATATATCAACAACTTATTAGTCTGTCAGACAGTTATTACTATTTTAAGCTGTAAAATATAGTTTGTATGTTTTTCAATTATTCAATCTTCATGAAATTTAAACATTAACTAACAATTATGTCTTTACAAATTTTTGGCATTACTAGCCATCTCCCTTAATACTTAATGCAATTTAATTTAACATATATTTATTTAATAAATAGGTGAACTTGTAAAACTAAAAATATAATAGAAAAATCTTAATGTTTATAATTTTCAGTGAGTAAAATAAATTACAGTAATTTATTAAGGAAATAAATGAATTACATTAAACCATATGATTATTATTTCACAAAATAATGGGGTAGGCCAAATAACGTTACATTTATGTGCATTTGTATGGGATCAATGCTATCAAGCGGATTATACAGACTAATAGAACAGTACCAATGTTTTTTTCAAATTTGGCTATTAAAATATATCAAACTGCTCAACTGTTAAAAAATAATAAAGAAGGGCAAATTGTGGGAAAAGGTATGACAAAAATGTTACTTTATCCACATATCTAAGCACATTAAAAATTTATTAGTTAAATACCATCCCTGCAGAAGATTATTAATAACATCCAGTTTACAATCTAATTCAAAATATTAAATTTAGGTTTCATTGTTAGAACTACTATTTATAATGTTAGAAAAAAATAAATTAGAAAAGATGGAGAATTAATTATTAGAAATTAAAAGGAAAGATCAATTGTTGCAGATCTTTGCTAAACTGAATGTTTGTTTAAAAAAGAAAGGAGTAATAAAAGCATATATAATAATGTAGGCATTGTTTTTTTGGTTTGTTTTTTTTCATATGTCAAAGTGTTGACTGGGAAGCGAACCTAGGCCAGCTGCTTGGAAGGCAGCTATGCTAACCACTAGGCCACTAACACTTGACCAATGTACGCATTGTTTTTGGCCCATGAGCAATAAATAAATAGTTTTGTACATAGTAAATCCTTAAATGATAAGTTGTTACCAATAAGATTGAAAACTGTTGCAAGAAAAATAGTCTTTATGAATGCACATACACAAAAATACTGAACTTGATAATGAAGAAATTGAGATAGTGTCTACAAAAAATAGTTGTACTAATTATTATAAGAATACTTTGGTAGATCAAAATAGAGATATTTGAGAATGATTAAGTATCAAAAAATTAATGTTGTGAGAGCTTAAATTTTCGTAGATAAAATAATATAATAATTAATCTATGGTTTAAAAATCAATAAGAGAAAGATTTATACATGGAAACAATGATAATACATATTAATTAAGTCACATCTCAGAATAAGTTTAGAAACAGCATTAGTAATGTGTGTACTTCCGGAAGTTGACTGAGACTACAATAAATATTGTAATGACAGAATTGAAGTTAAATTTTAAAAATTAAAGAACTTAAATTAAAAAACTAAATACTATATTAATAAAATAAAGTAGGAGATATAGAAAAATATTTTCAATTTTTTTTGATTAAGAAAATAGTTATAAATAATTCATAGATAATTGTTAATATAAATTTTTTAAAAAACAAGATATATTTAAATGCAATTTAAAAGAAAATTCAGCACAAACAGTAAAAAAATATGAAAGATAAAAGAACAAAAGCTATTTGATTAATAATGAAATGATTTAATAAAAAGAAAGAAGCTGTTAACAGTATCATTTTCCATGCGTATTTTTTTTTTTTACATATTTTTAAAATTTTACTTACATCATATATTCTTGCAATATTTGAATAAAAACATCTACAAGAAGAATCTGACTCTCAAGATACATTTCATGATGAATCAACATTTTTTTTTTATAATCTCTTACATATATCTTAAAAAATGTTAATGCAGGGTTTGTGTAAATCAAGTTATATTAATTTGATATTAATAAATATTCAACAAATGATGTGTTTCAAAAATATGTAATGTCATCATCATTATCAACCATTATCAATCCACTGCAAGATGAAGGTCTCTCCAAGTTCAATCCATCTTCTCTTATCTTTAGCTTTTCTTCTCCTCATCACCCCTGCACATTTTCTTATTTCATCCATCCATCTTATATATGGTCTCTTGCTGGATCTTTTACAATCTTGTGGAATTGAGTTTAAGATTTCAATTGTCCATCTATTATTATCTCTTCTAGCAATATGTCCAGCCCAACTCCATTTCAGTCTTTTAATTTTTTCAATGAGATCAGTAACACCTGTTTGTTCTCTTACCCATACATTGAGTTTTCGATCTCTTGTCATTCCCAACATGCATCTCTTCATACTTCTTTGAGTAGTCCGAACTCTCTGTATTGCTCTTCTATTAAGTGTCCGAGTCTCAAATCCATAAGTAATAACAAGTAAAACACATTTATTAAAAACCTTCCTTTTCAAACACATAGGCATATTTCCTTTTAGTATCAAGTTATTTCTACCAAAAGCAGCCCAACCAAGTTTAATTCTATGATTAATTTCATCCATTATGTTTCCATCTGTATTAATAATCTGACCAAGATATTTGTAGCTGTTAACTTCTTCTAACTCATCATAATCAATCTTTATTTTCATATTTTGAGAAAATCCATTAAACATTACTTTAGTCTTTGTAACATTTATCTTTAGTCCTACTTTCATCTGATAAATCCTGCAACATTTCCTGCAGCTCTAAAGCATTATTTGCAAAAATAACTACATCGTCTGCAAAATCTAAATACTTAAATAATCTCCATTTACTTTCACTCCTTTAGCTTCCCCATTTTAATCCACAAAATACTTCTTGCAGCACTGCTGTAAAAAGTTTTGGAGATATCGAGTCACCCTGTCTTACGCCCTTCTCAATGTTGAATTTCCTAGTATCATTATGTAATCTTATTGTTGCTGTTGCATTTTTATAGATATGCTTTAAAATATGACAATATCTTGGATTTATACCCTGATGATCCAATGCTTTAATCACCGAAGAAATGTTTATAGAATCAAATGCCTTTTCATAATCTACAAATCCAAAGCATAATATCAACTCATATTCATTTGTTCTTTCTATAACTTCTCTTAATACCTAGATATGATCTACTGTATTAAAACCACTTTTAAATCCAGTTTGTTCTCTTAATTGGTGGAAATCCAATGTTCTCTGTAGACGAGTTGTAATTATTGTGGTAAATATTTTGTATAAAACTGATAAAAGACTGATAGGTCTGTAATTTCTAGTATCTTTATCACCTTTTTAAAATATTAATATTAATACTGCATTCTTCCAGTCATCTGGTACATCTTTATCATTTAGACATTTGGTATATAACTTTGCTAAAAAAAATTTCTCTTTCTTCACCTGCTTCTTTTAATATATCAATTATAATTCCATCATTATCTGGAGCCTTTTCTTTCTTCATAAATTTAACTGCATGTCTCACTTCATTTAAAATTCTGGGCAATTCAGAAGATATAATACATATAGGAGGTACTTGTTCTTTATTACTATATAATTCTTGATAGAAGTCTTCTACCCATTTCATGATATCATCTCTCTTTTTAGTAATAATTCCATCTTTTTTTCTTATTGCAGATATAAATTTTTTACCAATATCAAAATGTTGTTTTACACTCTTGAGACTTTTATTCTCTTCTACACCTTTCCTTGCTAGTTCACAATTATACTTTCTTATATCATTTTAAACTCTTTTCCACACCATTTTACAAAATTTCGAGATATTCAATTCTTTTTAATGTATCATTTTTGTATATCTCCTGTTCCTCATAAATTCTCTAGTCTCAGTAGAAATTTTATTGGTCAATTGCTGCTTTTTTCTACTAGCTATCTTTGTTGCAGTTTTTAAAAGTGTATCAGTTATTTTCATATTAATTTCATTCAAATCTGAATCGTGTTCAAAATCTACTAAAACTTGAAATAGATTTATACGTTCTAATTTAAATTCATTGAATGTTTTTGAAGATTAGGAATATCAACTGTAAATACTGTTTTTCTTAATAATTTTTGTTTCTCTAGTTTTGCATTAGCATGTATCTTACATCTTACTAATCAATGATCACTTCCTGCGTTAAATTTATTAAGAACATTATAATCTTGAAATATGTCATTTCTCTTAGTCAAAATATAGTCCAATTCTGCTATACCATCATCTGGATGCTTCCATGTCCATTTCCTTTTAATATTTTTTTCAAAAAAAGAATTCATAATATAAAGTTTTTCTTTTTCTGCAAACTCTACAAGTCTATGTCCTCTCTCGTTTCTATTACCATAACCAAAATTACCTACAGCACTTTCATCTTTCATTTGTTTACTAATTCTAGCATTAAAGTCTCCCATAACAATTTGAAAATGTTGTTTACTCTGATCAAAAGCCTTTTGTACATCCATATAAAAATCTTCTACTACTTCTTTACTATGAGAACTTGTTGGGACATAAACCTTAATTGTCTGCATTTGGTATCTGCTATTAAGTTGTACAACTAATCTTGCACTCTGTCCAATACATCATCAATCTCCACAATGTGCTTCTTCCACTTTTTATTTATAATGAATACTACTCCATTTTTATTTCCAATATTTGTGTGTTTATAGTAGAGTACTTGTCCTCTTTTTAATCAATTGTCTCTTCACCTTTTCTTCTAACTTCACAAAGTTCAATAATGCCTTATTTAATATAAGACAGTTCTTCTAATTCTTGCAATCTTCCTTCATTTGAAAGTGATCTGCAGTTTTAAATACCTAAATAAAAAGTCATCATCAAATGGCAGCATGGGTCCACAATCAGGGGATTCTTAGCACCGTCTGCCTTAGTTGGTGACTTTACAGTCTCCTGGAAATAAGTGCCATGATTTATTTTTGTCTGTCATGATTGTATATATCTATTGGAAAAATATTTATCATTTATACATACATTCATTCTGCCTTATTAGACAACTGAGAAAAAAGACCATAGTGTTTCTTGAACTTAAACTTGGAGGTAAAAAGTCAGTAAACTCACCGTGCTGTCTAATGTGTGTTGGTGAGCTGCCTATCCATATTCATATACTATATGAATAATTCCATAGTAATAACAGCTGCAGCAACAAGAACGTATGGAGTGGACATTAGGAATTTGCCCTGCTCAGTTCCTTTAAGGCTTCCAAGATGAATCAAAGGGTCTCCTTTCAGTTAATAGCAAATTCCTTTCTGCAGCCATATGTGATGTAATAGAAGTTTAATTATATCATAACAGTAAATGGAAACTAACGATAAAGATAAGTAAACATGAATAGAAAAGGAATGAGGTAAAAGAATTACAAAGTAAATATAGGTTTGTATTAATTTATTATGAAATAAATCACTTTATTTAGAAAAAGGAGGGATTTTGGAATAGAGCAACAATTGAAACAAAAGTTGCCAAATAATTGTTAATGGTATAATCAAATTGAATTGATTAGGCAATAGAATATTATGACCAAATAGTAAAAACTAAAACTTATATGTAATTAGACTGATTTGAACTCAGGATTCTTTAGTCTATTCATCTTCTACTTCATCTCAAGCAATCAATATACATGACCACACACATGCAAAAAAGATATATGATTCCCCAATATAATATTTCATGCAGAACCAGCACTCATCAGTTGGGCCAGATCATAATTTCCCATATATATATATACAAACAGTGCTCACTTTATGCTTCAATCTTCTCACTCTTCCAACTATTTAATCATCCATTTCATTGAAAAACCGATGATGGAATGCTCAAAACCCTTACTGGATTTGATATTGTAGTGATATTCATGTGGACATTACATCAATTTAACCCCTCCTATTATCAGCCATTATGTATGCATATATATTAATAGTAGATGGATAGGCTCAACTTACACAAGATATAATCTATTTCTAAGTCAATATGTAATTTGCTTATAGTGGATGTTTCTTATATATGAAATTAGAAGGATTTGAACTCAGGATTGATTTTTCAGTCTACTCATTCTCCACTCCATCTCAAGCAACTGATACACCTAACCACACACATGTGAAAAAGATATCATGTTCCCTAATATACATATTTCATGCAGAATCAGCACTCTACTCATCGGCTGGGTCAGGTCATAATCTCCCATACATATATACAATCATTATTCAGTTTATTTTAAGATAGTAATTTCTCAAACTTTAATGGACAAGACTTTCTTTTCACACTTCCAACTATTCAACCATCCATTTCATTGAAAAACTGACTATGGAATGCTCAAAACTCAATATTTGGATTTGACATTGTAATCATATTCATATAAAGATTACATCAATCTAACCCCTCATATTACATATATAAGAAACATTCAGTATAAGCAAATTACATACTACCTTAAAATTACATATTGTTTGGGAAATAAATTACATCTTGGTATTAGTTCAGCCTATCCCTTTCCTATTAATATATATGCATAACAGTTTGATAATGAGGGGTTAGATTGATGTAATGTTTACATGGGTAGGCTTTAATTGTTCCATCATCAGTTCTTCAATGAAATGAAAGGTTAAATAGCTGTAAGGGTGAGACGATTGAAACCTATCCATTAAAGTTTGCGGAATTGCTATCTTAATATAAACTGATCACTGATTGTATATATGTGTGGAAGAGTATCATCCAGCCCAACTGATGAGTGCTTTTTCTGCACAAAATATGTATATTGGGGATCACATATCTTTTCCACATATGTGGTCATGTGTATCAGTTTTTTGAAATGGAGTGGAGGATGAATGGATTGAAAAATCCCAAGTTCAAATCCCTCTAATTATATATATAAAAAACATTCAATAAAAGTAAATAACATACTGGCTTAGAATTAAAACCATTATAGATAATGATTTGCTAATACTCTTATTTTATTGTAATGTCTCAATTTTAGGGTTGCAACATATACATTAATGTGCATCACATGAGATATATAGAAAAGAAAGTATATAAATATTGTGTGGGGTAATTTAAAATATTTTAATATTGGTTATAAATATATTAAATTCCATTATTAGTGATTTGACTGTCTAACTGTTAAAAAGGAAGAAGTCTGCTTAATAATTGAAATGTAAAAAGGAAATATAAAATATTGGAATAAGTGCAAATATGATTAAGTTATTTATTGTATTAGTAGGCAAAAATAAAAATAAAACCGGATTATGGCATAATAGAGGATAAGATTGTAAAAGCTGTAGCTAAAATAGTTGAGCAAAATATAGATAGTTGATGTAATTCTTGTTTGAAACTTTAATATTTTGAAAAAGAAAGATTTGAGTGAATTAAATAATATTTGTAATTTAGGAAGGGACTAATACTTTTTTTAACAGTAAAATGTAAGGACTCAAGAATAATGAATTTAATCTTAACTGCAACTAAGGTATTAGAGTATTAAATATATGATTTATAATAGATGTTTATGTTCATATGAATAGTTCATATTTAGACAGATTAGTGAAAGAAGAGATGTAGGAGTAGTAATGAATGCTAATACTGGGAAATAGAAAGAAAAAGGAAAGAATATTTCTTTTATTAATCTTGAAATGGTCTTAGCTAGAGAAATTTAGTTATTTTAGTTGATATTTTGAAATAAAGATATAGATGTAAAGGAGAGATAGCTATTAGAAAATTACAATAATCAAAAAATAGTTTACAGAAGAGATCTAAAAGTTGTCTATTTTGTTTAATATTTATGTAAGTGAAACTTCTTAATACAATGTGAAAAATAGAGTTTGCCATTGTAGAAAGAAGATACATTGCATTAGTTTTGTTGATGGTATTCTTTACTTAAAGATATGGAGAATGAGTTTAATAAAGTGATAATTAGGATTGATAAAGTTTGTAAAAATTTGGGATGAACACAATATATAAGTGTAGACAATCATTATAATTGTAAATGACAAAAGATTACAGTTGAGAAAGAGACTTTTAGAGCCAGATAAATGCTTTAAATATTTATGAAGCTATTTATATCATAAAATTAAGAATTGCAATGGACAAACAGGCTCTTGGTGAGGATAACAAATTATTTTGTGCAATTTTAATACTGGAATATATAAAAAAGATTGGTGTAGATCAGTGATGATGAATCTATGGCACGTGAGCCAGAGATGGCATGTTTGATTTTTTTACTGGCACGTGCGGACTATTTACATGTCAGTTTTATATGTTTTAAATTATTCAATATTTTTTTTTTTGTTACTAAAATCTGTACTAATAAAAATTAACTGTAAACTAAAAAGTAAAATAAATAAATATAATATTATGTTAGAATTCACTTTACAACTGAACTCCGATTAGAAGCAATAAATTATGATATTTTAGTCAAATAAAGTGGTACTGGTATACTGTTATATCATATTTTATAAACCTGTCAAATGATTACAATAAACTAGAAAGTAAACTCAGTAAAATATTTTATAACTCTTTGAAGTAATTTTTTTCAAATCTAAAGTAAAAGTAATCATGTGGTTTTATGTCCTAATCTTTTTTCATCTAAACATGTGGATACCATTCATTTTTTTAATTAATCAAAATCGCAAAAGTTTTTTTTTTTTTTATTTGAAGTTTTGTTGCAAAAGTGAATTGTAAGGATAATAATATATTTTAACATATAATAAATCTTTGAGTTATAAAATTGTTAAAGCTCATTTAAATTTATTTTTATATAAATTTGTTACCATTATATTAATATGACTAGTGAAAATAAAAAAACAAAAATTGTCAAGTAGTAGAGAATTTCAAAATTGGTGGACTGATGAGTATGGAATGATTAACAAAGACACCAGGGCAAGATCTGTTTTATGTTCTGGAACTTGTTTTGAAAACATCATCGGTAAAACAGCATTTTGAGACCAATCATAAATCGCTCTGTGAAAAAAGTAAAGATGAACAAAAAGAATATATTGCCCAAGCATTTAAAAATATAAATATTCAATCAACATCTATAATGAAATTTATTGAAAATATTTAAATATAATTGCTGCTAGTTTTTTTTTTATTTCAAGTGTAATTACCAAACATGGGAAACCTTTTAATGATGGAGAATATATGTAAGAAGCATGGATAAAATGTGCACCAGTTCTTTTTGAAGATTTTGAAAACAAAAGTTATTCAGAGCATAAAAGATTTACCATTGGCTAGAAATAGAGTTAAAGAAAGAATCCTGCAAATGGCTTATTATTTAATATCTGATTAACAAAAAAAAATGATATGGTAATAAATAATTTCAAACATCCATCTCATTATAAAATAAATAAATATACAGTTTGATAAAATTATATTGACCTATCAAAATACATATAAAGCTTTAACCTTAATATTATGTGCCTTCAGTGCTTAATTTTACCATGAGAGCAACCTCTACAAATCTTAACACAAGATTACGACTTTATAAAGATAAGAATGGCAGTCTTATCTTCAGCCTACTTTTTAATTATTCACGGATTAACTTTCAATTCATTAGATTATTTCTTTAAAAATAACTAAGAATTTGTTAAATATTTTCAGAAATCAAAGATAGCAATCTTTGATTCTACCCAGAGGGCAAACTGAGAGAAAAAAAAAGTATTACATTTATGAAACAAAAAAATTTTTTTTTCTATTAATAAAAATATAGTGTGCACACACAAAAATACCTATAGCCATGGCTCTCTTATCTATAAAGGCCTTTCCAGCTGCAATTTCAGTTTTTCCTAATGGGAGTTTCTTCTTGTAGACTTCTAAACATGGGCCTGGTTAAATTTGTCTTTTCCTGGATGTGTAGCAATTTCAGGTAAATGAAAGTAGCAATTTTTGTCCATTTGGTTTTCATCTTAAATTTCCAGGTGAGACAGATATAGGCAAATTTTTGTTGCTCTTGGTTGAAGGCAAGGCTGCATACTGCTTAAAGGAGTTTTTACCTTTCCTACATTTTCTTTCAGTGATGGTATGTTACATGGTGGAAGATAATGTCTAGCTTTTAGCTGAATTTAGCACAATAGTTTTTATTCTACAAACCATTTTTAGTGCTAAACTCATAGTATGCTAAAAACTATATCAGGTGGATTAAGCTTGTGATGCTCTCTTCAACAGCTTAGGAATACTTCTACTGTTTTCAGCATCAGAATTAAGATTTAGCTGCTCTCTTCAATAATTAAGTTAACAATAACTCTCAGACACTTGAAGATAATCACTAATTCACATTCCCACATTTTTTTAAGAATAATTTTGCCCACAAGTCAATTATAATCTGTTTTTTACACTTTTCATGACAACCAATTAAATAAAATTTCATAAAAACAATTATTCAGCCAATTATCTCCTTAATCATAGATTAAAAACAAGAACAAGAATTTAACAACATAAAATTATTGACATTCCTTTATAATTAAAAATCAGATCTTGGAAATAAAAACAAGGTAATCTGTTAATTGCACTGATTTGATTTTTCTTTTTTATTAAATAGAGATGAAGAAAGGAAAACAACTCTGATAAATTAAAATTTACAAAATTATTAAAATCCAATTTTTGCTCTTCCCTTTGTTTTATTTTATTTTTTTTTTTTAAAAAAAAAACCACTTAAATATATTTAATGTTTGAGAATTTTCATACTATCATATGGGGATTTTACATTGATTGAGTTAAATAATGACTCTTTAAAAAAAAATTAAGTCTAAAAAAATTTAAATTTTATTTTCCCTCATTAATAAATTTTTTTTTTTAATTTTCAAATCTGAGAAATGTGCTGCCAACTATGTAATTTTTTTTCTAGTTCACCTATGTAACCAGCTGGTTGTAATAAATTAAAAGGCAGTTGTGAAATTTTGGCATGTTCATCATCGAAACAAACTCATTTATATATAAATTAATATAATATTTATGTTTTTGTGAATATGTAATAATTAGGTTCTTTTACTATGGCAAAAAGAATAAATTTAAGAATTATCAAAAGTATTATTTTAAAATTCATCTCAAGGAATATAAAAAAAAAATGAAGAGGAAGCAGAAGGATATTTTAAATAGAGGTTTTGACTTTATTTTTCATTAGATAAAAAATTAGAGTTAATTTATATTTAAAGACTTATTTTATCACAATTAAAAAAAGTTATTACTATTTCATATTGTTTAATAATAAAAAATATTATTGCAAAAAAGAATGAACATATATAAAAGTAGAATAATTCAGATTTAAAACATAACCAGTTTTTTTGTGTAAATTTCAAAGAGAATGGCTCATTTCTATAGAATTTAAATCTAATTTTTTTTTTTTTTAAAAAAAAGAACAAATAATGACAATTTAATTATATTTCAAGCATATTGTTAAATTATGAAATTAAATCAACAACTCTTTTACTGAAGAAGTAATCTTTTCAAAAGCATTGGAAATAATGTAATACTATGCCATGTTGGATTTCACCTGAACCAATCTAGTAGTCTAGGTTGTATTTACATCTCAAAAATCTTAAGGTATTTGATTTTAGATATCTAAACAAATTTGCATCTTAACAAATTAGACATTTACTTTAAATGATCTATACTAAACAGTTTAGATATTAATGTAACTTCCTTAAAGATGTTATATAATTAATACCTGTGCTATTTGAAATGATTAGTCCAGTTGATGTCTTTGGAAAAGATTGTGGTTTAGTAAAAAAAGTTGATTTAATTTATGTATATAAGTTGCTTGTGTTAACATGTTTCAAAAGTTTAAATTTATACATGTAGTAAAAAATTAATGTTATATATTTCAAATATATGAAGTTGAATAATTTCATGTTTGTGATGTATTTGTCTAAGTTTATATTATCAGTTATGTTTTTATCTAAAGAGTTTAGTGTAATGTGTTAATTAAGATGTGAATATTTTTCATCATTAAGATTTTTATTTGCAAATATCTGAGTGAAACTATTAGTAAAGTAATAACTTAGAACCCTTTGAAGTTATGATTATGAATAGAATTAAATAACATACATTTAGTTGTATTCACTCACATTTCATCTCTTATTTAATGTATTTGTAATAAAGGTTACAGCATTCCAATTTATTGATTTAAAAATTGCATATTGGCTTAATAAATTGAAAATTTTGTATTGATTCCAGTTAAAATCATGAAAATATTTATACATGAAATATGGACTTTTTATTATATTTCATTGTTTTTCAAATTTTCCTAATGATGAGTTGTTTTCTATAATTTTCAATGAACAAGAACATCTAGTGATATTAAATTCAGAACTGATTTGATGCAATATATTTAATGTTAAGAAAAAATACATATATTTTTGTAAATATATTGCATATGTAATAAAGCATTTTTTTTTGTAATAAACTATTATAAAAATTGTTTAATTATATGCATTTTATTATAATCTAAGAAATGTTTCAATTATTCTTATTCTTTAATATATAGTTTAAATTTAAGCTATTTTAATAACAGATTAAAGATGCTTTTTGTGATTAGTTAAAATGTTTCTAATATTGTAATAGAAATCTATAGTGAAAGGGTTTTTTGTTATAATTTATTGCTTTTAATGTCTAATAGAAGTAGAGAAAAATATAAAGCAATATTGATTAATATGTTTGCATGTGTGTGTATGTATATATAGGGATTAGATGAAATGTGTTACCCATGTATATTTTGTTAATATGGTATAGTGCTATTATTTACATAAGAACTACTTGTGTTAGATTAAAGTATGCTGTCCAAGGTTATTATCTGCATTAAACACTATAATTGCTCTATCACTACTCCAGAGCCATCTGTTGTAAATGTATTGTTAACTCTTACAATAGCTAACTCTGGAATATAATCGATAGATTGAATAATTTATTGTATTATGTATGAGAGGAAATTATATAACATTTGAACAATATCTAGTTCTCTGAATGAATCAGTAGAAAATATTGATTTTTCATGTATTATTCAAAAATGATATGCATAAGCTTCATAATATTTAAATCATGAAATGCCATGGAAGATGTTCAATATTTGCCTGTGTGAATTTGAGGATTATCATTCTAAAAGATGGCAATGCTTTTAGCACCAAGAAATAAATCTGATTCATCAAAATATTAAAATTGTTTTAATTTGTGGAACTATCATGATATGACTTTCTTAATTGTGACAGTATTATCACTTTATGTTTTGCAGTTGCATTTGATAATATCCCAGACACGAACTCTTTGATTGATTAAAGAAAATATAAGAAGTTATTTGTGCAACTATTATGACATTCTACTTGTCATCATTTTAATCAGTTTTTTGTTTATGTCACTATAACAGTACGGAAATTATGGGTTAATAAGAGGGAATTTGAGGTTACAATGTCCCACAATTGGGTAGCCATTTGTAACAGTACACCACACTAGGACTGAATTATGAGAGGGGAAACCACCATCATCCCCAAATAAATCAACAATCAATCTTATGACTGTATTTGAAAGTTATCCACTGTAGACCAGGCTAATTATTTAGCCACTGCCAAACAAACAATAATTATCTGGCTGCACATATTTAGATGCTACTCCAGCAAAATACAATAAGTCAAATAATGTTGAGATACTAAAGCATTCTGATTATCATCAATGCTCTGGCCACTTAGTACCATTAATGTATCCACCTATAAACTAAATTTCTGAAGAAATAATAAATAAAATGAAATGTAGTGCATGGATTTTAAAGGATACCCCTTTGCATCAACCAGGATCAAAGAAATAATAAAATCATCAACTGGGTGTTTATAACACTAAACATAACCCTACTCCATATAACTTATGCACAAATATAGTAACTATTACTGTGAGCAAGAGATAAATAAATAAAGCAGCTTATTATAAATCACTTTAAATAATTTCTAGGTTTATACTACTATAAGTAAATAGTTTTATTGGGATCATTAAAAAGTCCTAGAACACTAAGCTGTAATGAAATAAAGTCACACACAATAAAGTCACATACACACTGCAATGTATGAAACAGGAATTGGATAGAATAAAGAAATTAAGACTTAAAAATATATATTTTAAAATAATTATTTAATAACTAATTGTTTAACAATAAACAAAAAAATGGCATGATAGTATGAAATTTTAAACATTCATTTAAATACATTTTCATAAAATTAAAACAATCAGTTGATTTCTATTCATAAATTAACTTTTAATTAATTAAGTTATTTCTTGAAAATAACTAAGATTAGAAAAATGATATTTTCAAAATCAAAGACAACAATCTTTGATTAAACTTAATTAATCTTTTGTTAAGTTTTTAGGAGGAAAAATGAATGAAAATAGAAAAACATTTCCAAAAAAAAAAAAAAATATTAAATTTACAAAAAATTAAATTTTCTAAAAACTATTTCATAATTTTGAAGAGAAAATTGACTGTATTTGAAAAAAAAGTTTTTTTCACAATTTAAAAATATTAATAGAAATATTTAAAATTATCAAGTCTTATAATAATTTTTTTTTTTTTACTATAAATGAAAATTTAGTATGCACATACAAAAAATACATTTAACCATGGTTCATTTCCAGTTGAGTTTTTTTTTACACATAACAATGATTAATTTGTCCTTTTTCTGGTGTGCAATATTTTATTTACAGGTTAACATCAAAATTGTATCCATTTTTTTTCCATTAAAATTTCCAGGTGAGACTAACATAAAGACTCGTGCTCTTGGTTGAAGACAAGGTTGCAGATTACTTTAAGGGGTACTTCCCTACATTTTTATTCCAATAAAGGCGGGTTATATGGAGGAAGATGATGTCTAGCTTTTACTGAATTTGCACATGGTTTTCATTGTAGAAACCATTTTTATGACTAAAGTCATAATATGCTAAAAGCTTGATTAAAATGTCTGCTATTCTATGCAAGACTTCTGCATCTGTCTTCTTTATCAGATGGATTAAGACTTGACTGCTCTCTCTTCAACAGCTAAGGTAGGAATATCCATTTTTACCAGATACTATAAATCTTCCAAATTCACTATAGATTGATTTGATAGACCCTGGAGTGTTTAAATTATGTTCACTTTGGTGGAAATGTTTTAGTTTTGTTTTTTCATTATATACTACTAATGATATCAGTCATTAAATAATTTAGCTAATCCTCCAGCTTCACTGGCACAGAGATCCAGATGCTTAATGATTATATCATGTTACGTGAAAGTTATTTTTTATAATGCAAGTATAGTGAGAGAGGGTGAGCTGTAATTTTTATGCCATATGAAATTCTAATATAATGGAATTTGAGAGGATGGGTGTACTGATTTTTTTTTTTAATTTATAAAATTTGACAATATATATATTTCATATTGTAATTGTAGATTATTGCATTGTATTTTAATTGAAAAGTTGTAATGCTCTCTATATTCAAAAGTTTTTTTTTTAATAGTAGCATTTTTATTTTTGTTGAATTGTACTTATGTGAGTTTGGGTCAGTTGCTTGGGAGGTTAATACCAAAATAAATAGTTTGATAACTATCCTAATGAGATTTTATTTTTACTTTTAATGAAAATTGATTCAGAAACCTTTAGTACTTGATTGCTCTGAACTATGCCATGTTTAATTCATTTCTATATGAAGATTTTTTTTCAGTCTGTAGTATATATTCTTGAGTCTTCTGAGAGCCCATAAAGAGACTGCTTGGTTTATTGCTTTTTTTAAATCCAGCATTATAATAATATTCTTTTTTTAAAAAAAATCTTATTATTTACTTTCAATATAGTACTTTGATTTTTTTCATACAGTTTGAAATATTTGTTATTGATATTAATAAAAAGTAAATCAATAGAAGCAGTAAAGACAAAAAAAAAGAGATAAATTCTCTTTAAAATTTGTTAGAAGAGTAAAGATGAAACTCGATATAGTTGTTTTGTTTTTTTTTTAAATATGATTTTAGAACTAGTCAAAAAATTATATTGCTTTTTCATTTTTTGATCTTTTTTTATAAATTCTTAGAATTTACATGTCATACTTTCCATTTTGAATATACTCTCCAGGTCGTATATAAAGTTCCATGTCTTGCCCTATCCTATAACTCTCTGTATTATGGAAAATCTCATGCTAACAGATCAATGAGAGTTGCCCAGCACACATATTCATATAATAATGTACAAATTAAAAAGCGTATGAAACACTTGAACGAGAAGCTATAAAGATTCCACAAATTATTATACGCTAAGCGCTTTCGAGGCCATTTGTCTCATATTCATAGCGGTAATGCGAGATGCAGAACGAGGAAATAGGGCAAGGAAACAAAGCAATATGGAAAACGTATGCAAATGAATTAGATAGTCCAACGTTTGGAGATGTCAATGCTAAATTAAATCATAAATATAAATCAATCTTTTTTGATCATGAGCTGGCTACAGGGCACACCTTGTCTCCCTCCAATGTAAGAATTATATGTGCTGGGAAGAATGATAGGAAAGAAAATATAGTGTTTTGGGCTATTGCAAGGGATTCTCATTCCATCAATAGAAAGATTCCTGTGTCCCATTATCAAAATAATGGAACATCTAATTTATATACTGTACCTGATTTACATATTGGTCTTCAGCATTATATATGCATATTTTTAACAGTGCAGTTTCTATTCAGCACTATGATTCTGGCAGCAATCTGAAGATAGCTGGTTCAGTGTTTTTAAGACTTTCTTATTAGTTCTATTTTACCTTTTCATATTAACTTGAACAGTACAAATTTGGTAGAATTAAAATAATTTAGTAGAATGTCTTGCATGATTTAATACAGTTATAGAGTATCAGATCTTGGACTTAAGATCGATTTTATTTCTGGCACTCAAATTTCTTATGAATTACTGATCACTAAAGCCAATCAGATTATTTATTTAGAAAAAAGAATCAAAATTGGAAATATATAGCATTATAAATTTAATTTGTAAAAATTGAAAAGGACATATTTAAATATATATAATGAAGTTATATCTTAATTTATTATTGCATCTTTGTGATTGTGTTATTATTTATGTAGATAGTAATTTTACATTTAATATAAATACACATATTCAAAACATTAGGGAATTATCTAAATATATAATTTTTTGTTGTTGTTTAAATATTTCTGTTTAAACCATTTTTTATGAACTTTTCAAACATAATTAATTATTTTATATACCTTTGATCACTTCTATGAGAGATAAACAAAATGCACTATTCTCCATTAATGTGAAAGTAAAAAATAACTTTCAAATGTAAAAGATAAAAATAGTTTTCAATATTTATATATTATTAGTGGAGCATAAAAATTTACTTAGATAATATATTTACTGTATGTGACTAATTAAAAATTATACATCAAATGCTTAGTATATAATATATATTGCATTTATTTACATATTATTGGCATTCAGAATAAATCTTGATATATGTAATTTCAAATTTAGAAATTATCTCTGTATGTGATTTCATTGTTTATTTAAATAATTTTTTTGTGTGGCGATAATCAACATTGGGGCTGGGGGTGAAAGAATTTAATTACATTCTAATCAGCATGGTGAAATTAGATGTACAGATAAGTGGATAAAGTAATCATCTTTTCATATCTTATCCTATCTTATTTAATATTTTAGGCATAATTTGCTTATTTATTATTCTTTTATAATTGAATTATATATTTGTAGTTGATATGGACAAAATCAGATAGTTAATTTTTTTATTATTATTTTAAGTTATAGATGTAAATTATATTTATAAATATTATAACTGCCAAAAACAAGAAAGTTTCTAAGCCCATAGTTTTTTGTCAATGAATGGAAGACTTGTTTATAATAATGTCAAGTTTACATCACTAACCCAAGAATTCATCAACTGAGGTATGTTTATATTGGAAAATAGATTTGCATCTTGCTAGGGTCAAGAATCTCATATGGTTACTCTTAACTTTTTGTTATATTTTATAAGAAAATTTACCGAAATGACTGAGTTTTTTAATGAGAGTTTTAACATTAAAATAATCATATGAATTTACAATGTGCATATCTATTTTCTCAGCATGACTAGTGTTTATGTGTTGGATCAAATACTTATCTGAGATTTGTTGAGAATGCATTGTCAAAAATGCCAATAAATGAATTAAATCTCTATAACAATTTCAACAAATATTATCTTAAGAAATTTAACAAAGGCTTCAAGGTCAAAACTACATCATATATTCAAAGGAGAGTAAGTGGTAAATGCAACATCAGTACACCATATTAGATACTCTAACTATTGGTATCTGTAATTGAGGTTCCATTTTATAAAAAAATCTTTGTCAACTTAAATAAGCTCAATATTTTGAATGTCAAGTAAAGAAGAAATCCTGGCATATTTTTAAAATACACCTAATTCTCTTTTACATGGTAGATTGGTTCCTGAAAATGACATGTAAAAGGAATTCATATAAAAAATACATTGTATATATGAAAAATAAAGAGATTGGCTCCAAAATCTAAGAAATCAATGAAAATAATTAAATAAACCATATGAAAAATTTTGTTAGAATGTTATATTTTTTGTGTGCTATCAAATTTTATTTTATGCACATTGAAATAAATAAAAAAATGAGTTATAGGAACATAAATTTCATTTGAAAAATAAAAAAAATTGAAAATGATAACACAATGAAACACTCATTGGTTTCTCTACACAAGCCATCAAAAACTTTAAAGTTCAAAACATATTGCCACTTCCACATAAGTAAAAAAAAAAATTGAAATAAAGATTAGTAATGTAATTTATTGGAATTTATTACTTTTAATTTTATTTGACTTATTAATTTTTTATTTTATTTAATAACATAACACATTTGAAAAGAGAAATTGTAAACCTCCGGAATTGTACATTTATCAAAAATATGGATAACATCTTGCTTGTCTGTAAAACAAAGTGCCCAAGATTTTATTCAGTCACTGTCTGACAATAAACACATGTTTGCGCATGATTGGAATACCATTGCTATATGTATAACTTACCAATTATTATTTTTTGGCAAAATTAATAAATATGAATTCAAACAAATTTTTTTTAAAAACCAAATGTCAAAATGCAAACAATGCACCCATATCAAAAAGATACTTCCCTTTCAAAACAAAACAACAAAAACTTTACAAGCAGACAATCAAATTTCTCCATTTTCAGGAATATTGTTGAAAAAGGAATTTTTATTTTTAAAATAATGAGAAATAGAGATGAAACTTATTTAAAAAAAATAGATAATAGCAGACATAATTTTTTTTTTTTTTTAGTTTTGTGTATGAAAAGAGAATTAGGTGTAATGTCATATTTGATAAATCCACAGAAAAATTTTAGATCCATTATATCATCCATTTACTTTCACATGGGGTTTTTAATATTTTTCTTGATCAGCAGTCTACATTGGTAGGCCATAGATAAGTATTTATATGTTTATTAATAATCTTTATAGTTGTGTTGAATAAAATACATCATAGTGCATAGAATACCATCATTCCTATAAGGATAGAATATATTTTAATTTTTATCATTAACATATACCAATTGGGATTACATTTTAATATCATGAAACATATCTTTTGCTTTTCTAAACAGGACCCTATCTGTAGAATCTTTTAAGTTGAAGAATTATTTAATGAAATGAGTAAACATGTCAATTGTGAAAATTTAGATATGCATGTTTCAACTAGTAACACATTAGCAATATTTTTTTTGCTATAATCAGGATATTAACAAGATAGGCTAATATTTTCAATAAGTATCATAATGAATACTTCAGACATAAAATTAGTAATCTCTTAGCTTAGTTAATATGCTTGAAATACTCTTAATAATCAGAAAATCCGGAGATAACATTTTGTTTATTAAACAGATTTATTTCTAAAATAATTAATAATAACTTGTGTAAGTATAGGATCCTCATGCAAAAGTTTACTGATTTGTTTTATAAGGATTTAATGATTTATATAGGTAAAAACCTCTTTAACGTCTGCTTGCATTGCAATAACATCAGTTAGACTATTTTACTTTGCATATTAACCGTTTCTTCAGTTGATATGGTACCATGTTGAACACTTATTCTAGTAAGAAAAAATTCTAGGTTGCTTGTTTTTCTAATGATAATACCAAGAATTTTTTTTTTGCAATATATCCTCAATGAGTGTTAATTGAAAGATTAAACATTTTGTCAATATTCTTAATGAATATGTATGATTTATTGGTTAATATTTTGGGTGCACAAAGTGTTATAGTATTTTCCCCAGTAATTAACAAAAATGTGCATTAAAAATTTGTATAGATCAAAAATTAAGTTTGCTAAAGCTAATGTAATCATTGGTTTTTATTTTGTTATTCTGAATATTTGCATTATTCTTACTAATTAACTTGTTTTCGATGTGTTGAAGATGGTAATCCATTCTTGTGTGCTGTTAAAGAAATTTTCTTAAATATTTCAGAAGTAGCATGGTCATCTTGTTTGCCTACAGGAATGTGATTGCTCATTTTGCAATATATTCTATAAAAATAGTAAAATTTTAATTTTGTATAAAGAACAATTAATTGGCACACAAATAGATGATTTAATTATGTTCCAAATATACTGTGTGATGAGATATTCTATTATAATATCATAAAGTGATTTACAGTTTATTGAGAGCATTTTTTTTTTATTTGATGACAATGATGAGATATTGGAAGTCATTAGAAATATTTTCTCATATTTTTGTATAATATAATAGGATAAAATGAGGGTATTATCTGAACAAAGTATACTTATTACATGAAAATTAATACAGGTAGGGATAGAATAGAAAATTCATTAATTAATATTCTTGACAGCCCATTAATTGATTTTTTTTTTTATGTAGATAAAGTTTTCAATAAATAGGTAAGATGCTTAATTTAATTAAGTTGTAATTTTTAGAGATGAATATCTGGACAGTTTGAGATGATTGGTAATAATGTAGACAAAAACAATTTGATCAATGAGAGAAAATGCAAAGTTGATTGAGAATGAATATGAGTTAGTAGATATTGAATGATTGATTTCAATTGATACATTAACATACATTGCTTAAAATTATTTGGTAATTGTTTCAGACAACTGAAATCATCTAATATGATTCCCATTCATAGATTAACAAATATTTTTATGTGGTTCAATATAAAAACAATATCTTTCTTTTCCCATTAGGATTCATTTCATAATTAAATTTAGTTGCTGTTATTACTAAGATTTCAAATAGTTTTTTAAACAAAAATGTACAATCTTGAGAAATGTCTTCAAGAAATTCAATCACTTTGCATTCGGAGCATAAAAAAGAAGTTTGTGTAAATAATATCCATTTGTTACGTGTTAATTTTCTCTAACATATGAATTTTGTTTTATATAATTATAGTGAGAATTCAATTTATTTTGGTTTACAGTTTTAATCTGTGAAGAGCTAAAGGAGTTTTTCTTCAGAGGATTCTATCAATAAAGTGTTTTTAATGGAAAATGGAATAGTCCACATGTTAAACATTAATCAATAAGGAACTGGAAGCATGTGGTCAGATTTGTAGCTATGAATTTCTATGCTGTCTATCTTTGAAGTTTGTAGTGTATAGGAAATCAGTTTTGTGTAATATAATACATTATATTGTACTGGTGTTATATTAATTTTAGGCAAAATTATTTTTCTGTATTTGATTATCGAACAATTTAGTTTCTCATATTGATGTAATATCATGAATATGTGTATGACAGGTTTAGAATTCTTTGGCATGTGGTAAATTTTATTATCATTCACAATTTCAATCTTACTTTCTGCTTTTTACCAATCTTCTCTGAATATGTTCACTTGCAAAAAGTTCCTTGGATGGTATAAGAAAACTACATAATTTAGAATGTTTGATGTTCTCCAGTGCATGTAAATAGTTGTTATGTACTGTTTGGATTTCTTTGTAGAAACATCAAATGGGTTAATCATTGAGACTATTGATGTTGGATGTTTGACAAAATAGAATTTTTTAAGTTTATAAAGATGAGCAGTGTAATTTCTATACAATGGGATAGTTTATTGAAAGAATTGATTGTTAACTCATTTCTTAATTAGCCCAGTCAGCTTCTTCACTTCAGTAAGCTTTATTACTTTTATAGCTATTAGTCTTCTTTTCAGCTTTTTTTTAATCCAAAGAATCAAAATTTTCATTCCTTAAATGAAATGTCAGTAGTAATTTGTTATAATGAATTTCAAATTTGATATTGTTTTCTGGGAGGCGTGTGCAACATGATATGCCACACATTTTAACATTATCATTTTATTTAATGAAAATTTTGTTTTTTTTCATCAAAAAATTTATTTTGCTGGAATCATCTCTTATCTGAAAATATACCATCCTTAGTTTTAAAAAAAATTAAATAAAAAGTCAGAAAGTGAAAAATCATAAATTTGAATTAATATCATGAATCCCTCAGGTAGACATTTTTTTATCTATGTACTCAGTCACATAATTGCTCTTTTGATTTATTATTTTATGGTCTTATTCATAGCTTCCTATTTTTCTATTTTTGTCGATGTCTTAATGCATATAATTTTAAAATTAAATTATATCATACAAATATGTCTATATATTAAAAATATAGTTGGGTTCAGTATTAAGAATTGATGTTTATTAATGGCAACTCCTTATTGATGATGATCAAGAATGCTTCTTCTGATCGCATTTTTTTATCAAGAGAGATTTTACTTTTAAAGTTATTCAATGCAAGGGTCCTCGTTCATCATATTTAATTGGTTTCACAAAAGTAGCACGATAACTGTATTCATTATGAACAAGTGCCTATAAGAGTAATGTTCATTGAAACCATAGCCCAATAAAATTTCCTATTTTTTATATATTAGCAATACATATATATATCTGCATTTTTTACTTTGCAAATGTATATTTTTATCAAGTACTTTTTTCCAGCCATCACTTTTCAGTAAATCTTTAAATGATTTTAAATTATTATATATTAGATTAGAAATTATTGCATTTTATTCAATCTTGAGTAGAAATTTAATAAAGTTCAAATATATCTAATACTCTTTTTATATAAAGAGCTCACAAATAAGCCCTTAGCAAGCTTTGCAAAATATCCCTAACCCCAGACTGGATTTCTGCTACTGGCCTCCTCAGTGAGATGATACAATATTCAAGCATTAGATTAAAATACCAGGACAAGCCTAACATTTTATCTAATGGATAACTATTAAGTAGGAAGCCAGTAGCAGAAATTGGTCTAGGGTTAGGAATATTCTGCAAAGCTTGTTAAGAGCTTATTTGTGAGCTTTTTATATAACATTAGTAATACAAGCTTGTCTAAATTAGATCATGTGACATCTGACTTGATTTTTTTTTTATATATAATTTTATTTTTTTGCTATTAAGACTTTGGCGATTTTATATTGCTAAAGCTCAGTTAAATATGGCTATTTAAGTTAGATAGCTGGATTGGAAGAGATATGGATGTTTGAAATTTTCAGATTTTCTACTTAATGGTTATACATTAGATAAAGTGCTGGGCTTGTCCTGGTATTTTAATCTAATGCTTGAATATTCTAGCACCTCACTGAGGAAGCCAGTAGCAGAAACCGATCTGGGGTTGAGGATATTCTGTAAAGCTTGTTAAGAGCTTGTTTAAATTAGATCATGTGACATCTGACTTGATTTTTTTTTTTGCAATCTAATACTCTTATATATATGCATGTGAATCTTTTTTAACTATTCATTTCATTTATTTAGAAATTATAATTAATCTCATTCATTGGGGGAAAAAAGTTAATAATTCCAAGATGTATTTCAATCAAGTAAATCTCTGATGAATCATTAAAAATGAAAAGTATTATATTCTTGTATATGAATATTGTAGATATATTTGAACTTCATTACATTTAAAATCTATACCCAAGAAACAAATGAAATATAATTTCTAAATTATAATATAAAATGATTATGAATAATATTTGCTTACTAAAAATTAAGCACTTATAGAGTACATTTGTATAATGTGCATTAATAAATGTAAAATAACAGTGTGTGACATTGAAGTTTGATCTAAAGATATGGTTGGTCACAATTTATCTTTTGTTAAGTTTTTTTTTCAATGTTTGCAAACTTGCATTTGAGATTTAAGAGTAAATGAAGTTGGATGTAATTTTTAGAACACTTATTTAAATGTGCTTTTTATCTTATAGAACTATGCTATTCAATAAAATTGAAATTTAGCTTCTAACCTCGTTCTTACTTAGCTAGAAATAGCTATTGTATTCTTAATAAGTCACTTAGCTTGTTTTGTGTATGTGAGATAAGCATCCATATTCTATAATAATTCAAGTGTGAAGATGTGAAATTATGTTGAATGAGAATTCTTGGTAGTCACTATTGTTAATGTATGATTATCAAGAAGGAAAAAAAAAGAAGGAAAAGATTTTAAATACAATTTTCACAGTTTATATATTTAAATGTTAGAAACTTAATAGGAATTTTCTGTATATTTTTTTATGAATAATTTTTATCATAATTTTCAGCCAATATTGATTCACTGCAAGATGAAAGTTTTTTTAAGTTCAATCCAACTTCTCAGATCTCTAGCCTTTCTTTTTCACACCATATCAGCAAACTTCTCTTATTTAGTCCATCCATCTCAAATGTGGCTTCTTTCTAGGTTTTTAAGTTTCTTGAGATTCATTAATAATATCAATTGTCCATCTATTATTCTTTTGTCTAGCAATATAATATGATCAGTCCAGTTCCATTTAATTCTTTCACTAATGGCAATAATACTTGTTCTTACACCCAAGTATTTTGTTTTGATTCCTTCTTATTATATCTAACCTACATCTCTGTACTCCATTGAATAGTATGAAGTCATGGTATTGCTCTTCTGTTAAGTGTCCCAGTTTTAGATGATAAGTAAGAACTGGTAAAACACATTTATTAAAAAATTTTCATTTCAAACACATAAGCTTATTTTTTTTAATATTATTTAAATTCTTTTATTAAAATTTTTCCATTATAAAGTATTTGTAGTTGTTTACTTTTTCCAATTCATCATTATCAATTTTTATTTTCTTCTGAGAAAATCCATTGAACAATACTTAGTCATTTGAGGATTTATTTTTAAAAGTTCTACTTTTTACTTTGTAATTCTTGCAACATTTCCTGAAACTCTGAAGCATTATTTGCAAAAATGATGAAAGTCATCTACAAATCTAGATGATTTAAATAATCTCCATTTACCAAATTAAAATTAGATTATCTAATAATTATATTTGTCTGAAATATCTCAAGTCAAAAGTAAATTTGTTTTTAACTTATTGTCTAAGTTTATATAATATAGAGTTCTCAATCCAATAATATTTTACATGTGTGAAAATTGAAAGTACATCAAAATTTTTAAATATTTTCACAATTATAGGAGGTTCTTTTGTAATAAAACTTTAGATTTTATTCAGAAGGTTTTCTCAAGTCTTGTAGCTTTAAATGTTAGAAATTTAATAGGAATTGTTTATGTATTTTTTATGAATAATTCTTAACTATAATGAAGCACATTGCAAACTGAAATTATATCATCTGGTAATTGTACTTTTCTTAAATGCTTTTAAATCAAAAATGAATGTGCTTTTAGTTTACTATCAAGTTTGTTTAAGAATTCTTAATCAGACAAAAAGCCTTTATCAGAAGATTGAAAATATATTTTTGTGAAAATATTTAGAAAGTTATTATATTTATAATCCTTAAATAAACTTGGATAGTAAGCTAAAAACAAATTTATTTTTGACTTAAAAGTATTTCAGACAAATACAATTATCAGATGACAATTTCATTTTGTAATGCAAATTTTTAATAGGTCATTAATTACATCATAATGGGCAAATATTTATAAAAAAATACAAGTTTCTTTAAATTTCTAACATTTATTTACATGAGAATATATACTATAGTGGGAAGTCATTATAGTCAATATGAGGTTAATATCTGCAATGTGATGGAAAATGAAGTATAATTAGATGCAAAGACACTTTCTATAATGTAACTTTATAAAGCAATGATTGATTGATGGGGATAAAATCAGCAAAATGTGAGATTTTACAGTTATTTGTATGTTTGTCCAGAGATTCTTTATACAATCAATATATCATAGTGATATGGAAGACTTATTAAAGTTTATGGTTTATCTTTGTGCTTGGTATTCCAGAATAAATTGTTTTAAGGGGATTTATAAGCAATAATAATGATCAGAATTATCTTTGTTATATAGTATGTCATTGCTAAATTATCTCTATCTTCTTTAGGCAGAGAATTTATACATCTTCCTGCATCATTTATAAGAATTATTTTTATTCCTCTATTCTAATATATCATTAACAAGCAGTATTTTTGACAGTTTAAATATGCTTTTTATTTTTTAGTGAACAAATGTTTATTTAACTTGCTATAGTGAAAAAAGTTGCAAGTATCCCTATAAGAAAATAATCACATTTTGAAAGATGATCAAAAATTAAACTTATCCATATTGTATCTTCTTTTTGATAGAGTGTTATAAATTTAAACATTAAGCTTCTGTGAAATTTTGATCCATCATTTTTCAAAGGAAGAAAATAAATAATAGACAGGGAAAATGATAGTATTGGGAATTCATTAAAAATTATATATAAGAAAAGTTTAATGATTACTCACTGAAATACCCAAATTTTATACTTCAAATATTCCATATTTGTTATTTGTAAAATGTGTTTGTATGTATATATAATTTTAATTTAAAATCTAGGTTATTAATTATAATAATTAGATACAATATAGTATTTTTTTTAACAATCTTATTATATTTTTATTGAATGTTACAAATAAAAGAAAAAAAAATTTTTTTTATCAACATTGTTTTAATTCAAAGTATGGGATTAGTATGCTTGAAATTAATCCAAGATTTTGGCAAAATAACAGTAACTGATTTAATTGGAATAGCTAAAGCATTTCTGTTGGGTGGGGTGGAGGTGGAAAGAGTTGTTAATGGGGCAGTTTTTTGCCTTTTTTTTCATTTTGAAAATATTATTTTTGAAAAATATAAGTAAATTTCAATTAACTATTTTCTGACAATAAGACTTTTTTTTATGTTTCTAAGTAAAATCTTAGCTATAAAAAAAAAAAAAATTTATTAGCAATAAAATCACAAAAATATTTTTGGAAAATTGTATGATTATTTTGTGTATATTTTAATTTATTATTGAGAATTAGAATTTATGAAAATTTAATTACAGAAACATTCAATATTAAACAAACTTATTATATGTGTGTATATATAGTAATAGTATGTATATATTGTTTGATACCTTTTTTAAAAAAAGGTATATGTGGGAAAATATATCAACCTTAATTTGTCTGCAATTGATGTGAAAAAAGTAATAATTCAAGGAATGATGGAACAGAAGGGAAAATGAAATGTTATTTTTAACATGTTGTGTCTGGAACCAAACAGAACAGTTAAAATATGCAGGAAAGTAACAGAAACAGGAATGGCATAATGAACCTCATAATAATAGTTTTATGCTATAATGGAAATGCTTTTAGATTGAGTGCATACATTTGTAAGCTATATGCTCTAGTATAATGGTCAAATCTATTACACCATTAGAAACATATCTAACAGTTTTTCAATCTTTATAAAATTATTAAATATTGTGTTTAATGTTGTTCTGTTAATACTTTTGTGTTAATCCATATTTAGTGCTTTTAGTTTTAAAAAATGTCATAAATAATGCTGGTGTGAAAAAATAGCTGTGAATACTCATTTACAAAAAGAATCATTGAAGAATATACATCATACATAAACATGCATAGAATATTAGAATAAATAAGTAAAATTTTATTTGAATCAATTTTTTTTAATATTTACAAATTTAAAAATAATTCCCTTTAAATTTTATTTAATGTATACCTTGATTGCCATAATGCAAAGTTTACATGTGATTTCTTGTGCAATATTCATAAATGTCTAAGATTAAATTGACCCTAAGATTAAATTGATTCATAGATATCTGGTGTTTCAAATTGCATATAAATGAATCACAGTCCATTGTATAATTAGTGGATATAATTGAGTAATTTATTATTTAATAAATATAAATGTTTAAAATAATTAAAGTAAATGAGTAACATGTGTCTATGATATAAGGCATGAGCTAAGATTGGTTTGCAGACATTCCAGAATTATTGTGAATAATAAAGAAATTAAGGGCACTTTTCCTAAGATTACTTCAAACAATTAGGTAGCATAATAACCTCATTGCAGAAATAGAAAAACAACTGAAGATCAAACTAGTCATACATTATTGCATCTATATCTATGTTTATTTTTAAATTTAAATTGATCTCTTCCTATAATATATATATATTAAGAAAAATCTATATTTATTAGCATTTTTATACGCCATAGTACTGCTGCACATTCAAAATATCAGATGGGCCAAAATTTTCTGTATCATTTTTTTTTTTTTAAGAAAAAAAAATACTGCATTAGATACAGTAAATAAATTTTAAAGTTTAAGTATCCATTTTATTGTTACTTCTTAATTTAATTACTTTCTTTCTAATTTTATTTATAAATGTTTAAGTAATTGTGTTAATAAAATTTAGTAATTAATGAAATATAACTGTGTTAATTAAATAATACATTAAAATTTCCCCATCCTTAAAAATAGTAATCTCCTATGGATTTATCACTACATGAATTCTTGAGTGAAAAAAAAGTCTATTGCAATTGCTAAATTTCATTTTTTGGGAGGAGATCTAGTCATTTTCTATTTTTGTTAAGGTACTATTATAACTTTTTGCCATTTTTATTAACTTATTAAAGTTTAATAAGATTTTTATAAGAATATTTTGACCAGAATTGATTTTAATAGGGAAAACTTTAATTTTTTTCATTTTCTATTAATTTGGCTTTTAAAACAAACGCATTACTGACCTTTTTATTGATTTTTATTATTATTATTGAATGATGAAGTAATATATAGGTTTTTATTTGTTGCATTTTTAATATTATTATTTTTTTAAACTCAATTGTGCAATTTTCTAGAATTCACTATTTTTAGAAACACACATAATATTTTTAGAAAAACCAGTTTTTTTAAGTAATTAAAATATACTAATTGTAATCTATCAAAAAATAATAGGGTGGTTGGAGGAAAGTTAAGACTGTGTAGTCTCTAGCTGTTGCAATATTTAGATATGCCCAGGCATATCAAATAATGAGAATAGTAATTTGCTTGTAAATGCAGCAGTTTTTGAAGTCCTGGATAGAATTGTTTATCTGTATAAAAGTTTTGGTCAATGTAAATAAAATATTTCAGCGGTTTTAAATGCACACCCTCTTACATTTTTAAATAAAATAGCAAAGATTACAAAGATATAAGACCATAAAACATTTATACATATGTGTGTATCAAATATGAGTTGCAATAAAGATGCATTTGATTTTGAATTTATTCAAAGAAATCCCAAATAATAAATTAAAGAAATTAAAGAGGCTTTGCTTATGTGCCTTTAAGGTCCTCTTTACTGCCTATATTTATTTAATTAATTGTTTGTTATCTGGCTATATGATTTGTTTGCATTTTGTTTGTGTATTCAGTATTATTGTTTTAACGGGATGATCTATGATATGCCATAAAAGTTGTATTAAGCAAATGATAACAATATTAGATCTAGAATAAAAAAGTCTTATGATCTAGAAATAGATGATTAAATGAATTGATCTGAAAAAAAAATTGAATGGGTTATTATATTTGATGTTAACTAAATTTATGTATTATTATTTAAGTTGTCAAATAATTTTTATAGCTATAATTTAATCTAATGTTTGGATCCTATTATAAACATCTATGAAATAATTTTATTGAATACAAAGTTGATTTAAAACAGAACCATAAATATAAAATACATGATGTATTTATATTCATACTAGGTAATTTATTTAAAATATATTTATTACAAACCTTTGTAAACCAAGATTAAACTAATACTATTTAAATCAGTAATTGGTAATTTAAAACTTATTTTCATACTATGAGTCTTAAAAAACTTTTTATTATTGATATAAATTTCTCATTTGTGTTCTGATATGTATAAATGCGGATTGTGTGAGTTTATATATAAATGGAATAATTATCAGTAGATTGAAAATTAGTATTTAGTTATTAGAGCTACTTTGAATACAGTTTGTCTTAATTTTTTTTGTATACATAAAGATTTAGTAGAAAAATGTTATCTTTGATTGGCTGATTAGATGAAAGTTAGTATTTATTGATTGTAGTATATTATTGAGATAGTCCTGTTTTTATTTTTTTGTTACTGATTATTTTAGCATTTAAGATGGCTCTACATTAATTAATTTTCTTATGGTATATATTTCAGGTTGTAATTGAGTAGGTTCAAGCTTTTGTTGATGAATAACCATAACTAATGGTTTGCATGCAAATAAAGTAGTGTATTTTCAAATATATGTCAGTTGCAATCTATGCTACATCATAAATTTCTATTCTGAAAAGTAATTATTTAATATACATATATTAATTAGTTTATTATTTTACTGTGTATGAACAATGTGACACATATATTGATGTATTCAGACTTGTAGTAAGATATGAAGATGGAAGCTATTCAATTTATTTTTTTGGGTAATTATCCTTATTGAATATCAAATTTTGTGACATTGTTTAGAATTATTTAATTTCTTATATTATTATATCTATTTTTATCAATATCTATGTATAATGTACAAAACTAAATGAATAACTGTTAAATTAACTATAAGGAAAAAGCATTATAGTTATCAATAAAACATAACTAGTACATTTATATAAAGCTATATGCAGTGGAGTGAAAAAACCAAAACTAAATGGATCTAAAACAAATTAAATATTTAAAGTATCTATAATATAGAATGTATTGTAACATGAAAAAGTTGACAGCACTTAATAAATAATATATATTTATCATTAAATATAAAAATTTTAATTTAAAAACTGTACATTATGTTTTTGAATAACCTCTTATCTTATTGTTTTTGTAAACTTGCTAAATATATGACAAACAATATTCAATACTTAAAATAAACAGAATAATTTGTAGACCATTACAAATATCTTCAATTTATTGTCATATCATGTTAGCTCATTATTTTCCAATATATTCAAAGGCTTCAACTAATTATGTATTTGACAAAACCATATCAGTGCAAGAAAACACAGCATTCTGGAAGCAATAGATGCACTTTATTCAGTGAATCATCTAAAAATAAATAAATACTTGATTTTATTATTTTTTATGACAATTAAGAAAATATACAAAATATGAAGCTGAATCTTGTGCCTCTGCATATATTATATATTCTACTTTTTTTCATCAACATCATTCTATATTTTTTACTATTGTAAGATAATTTGTTACTCATTAAGAATAATTATTAACCATATCTCCTTATTAATGTCTAAAATGTTCAAATTAGTTTGATATATGAAAAGAATTTAAATTGTAGATAAATCAATATTTTATAATTTTGATATAACATAATTTAGTGAGATTTAATATAATGAAGACTTATAAAATAAACTAATAATACAACGAATACTTTTTTTCTTACTAAATTAAGATTTATACAACAAATGCAAATACATACAATGAAAACCAGACTGGCAAACTTTTTGTCACATAAAACTGTTATCAGTTTAGTTTGCTATGAACTGTAAAAGCTGAATTTGAAAACTGTTTAATATTGATATCAAAAAAGAAATAATTAATTTTAAAGCATATTTTTATAATAATAAAAAATGGTTGAAATTTAAGTCCTAAACATGTAATTACTAAATTAACAAACATTGTTGGGTGAAATAGTAAATGTTAGAATGAGCTCTATTGATTGATATAGCAACCATATGAATAATACTTTTTAAAGCTTTTCAGTATTGAGTAAGATGACAGTCATCTTTATCATGTTTTAGGAGTGCATTTAGTTTTTTTTTTTTTTTTGCAATTTGTTTATCTTTACTGAGATTTTTTTTCAACTTTTTTGTTATATAAATATACACACACAAAAAATTAATAATAATAATTTTGAAGCGAAATTGTGATTAAAATGTCAGAAATATAAATACTAAATGTGATATCATTAGATTGACAAAAGTCATTAGCTAAAAATAACAATTGTTATTTGTATAAAATTTCTGAGCATTTCAATTTTGATTTAAGTTTCAAATATCTTTATTGTGTTTTCTGATTTTTTTGTAATTAGTTTTTCATCTGAAATTTGTTCATCTTTATTGGATTTTTTTTTTTTAAATTCCTTTGGTATGTACATAAATATTAATTTTAATCATTAGTCAGAAAAATAGTAAAAAAATTGATTAGTATTGAAGTAAAAAAAAAAAAAAATTCTGAAAAAGAACATAAAATAATTGTCTATTTAAGTATGGAATGCAATGTAGCAAAAATCAATTTTGTACTACTTTTAAAAAATATAGATGAATTTAAATGTGCACAGATAGCAAAAGACGCTTCCAGATTGAGTAGTTTATGCTTATAACATCATGGTGCAAATAGAAACTTTTTTGATTAATCAAAAGCAAATGGCATATGATTATTTGTGAAAAGGACAAACAGTTGTTTGGGGAATTTTTTGCTAGGATTTTTAATACAAGTTTTATCCCTGAAGAGTTTAATTTATATATAGCTTTTTTATTTTATTTATAGTTTTGTGTTTAGTGATTGTTTTGAATTATAGTTCGTTTTTACTCTGGACTTCAGCTCCTCCATTAAATGGATTAATCATTTTTGTTATTCTTAATGCATATTAAAACAAATCCACAGGTGCAGAAGTTATTTTTGTGTAATATTATTTTATTAATATAGACAATTATATATGTATTTATAAAATTTAAAAGAAATTTAAAAACTATTATAGTAAATTAAGTACTAGACAGAAGTTCTCAACATTTTGCATACACCAATTAAGTTGTGATGTATTAAATTAGTTTAATAAAAAATATATTATTTGACACAGTCAAATTTCTTACAGTATTTAAATTAATAGATATTTTGTAATTAACAATTTTATAATTAATAAAGCTAATTTTTAAAAATAAAATAATTGTTTTTTACAAAAATAAAAAAATATTATTCAACTTTGAAATTAGTAAATATTACTTTTGCACTAATAAATGAAAGTTATTTCTCTCTTTTTAAGAAAAAAAAATAGCACAAAAATGTAAAACTGGTATGCATCTGAAATTGAATAGAGTTTTGAAATTATTACTGCTTATTGTTAAATATATTTTCTTTATTACATTCCTTATATCTAAATGACTTTGTAATGAGAATTTTTTGTCCAAAATTTGACAGAAGAATGTCATATTTGAATTTATCTTTTTGCTGCTGAATTCTAGAGAATCTGATTTTTACACATTTTTGGTGTTGTTGCTGTTATAAGTTTATCATCAGATTTGTTTTCACTATTAGCCATTATGTGTTTCTTTAAATTGCAGTGTATGTTATAATATGATGCTGTATTGTTACAAAAAATTGATTTGATTTATTAAATCTTATAAAATTTGATAAGATCATTGATATTATCAATTAGTTAATATCAAAAATTTGTAGAATTATTCTTAACAAATCAAATATTTTACTTTTTGTACTTGAGATGAATAAGCTTAATGAATAATATTTCTGCAGTGTAACTTCCATTATACTACTTTCACACAAAATAGGAGTGGTTTCTATCAGCTTTTAACATCTTGTGTGAGAGTGGTATAGTAAAAATTACACTATAGAAATATTATTAATTGAGTGAATAATCTCTAGTCTAATGAATAACTAATAAAAATTATTAATTTATTTCTGAATAAGCTTAATATTTTTCTTCTGCTATTTTGTATACAATTTATGTTTATAATATGAAATAATGACTTGTTTGTATTTTTGAATGTATAATCAAACATCATCAGTAAGGATGTTTATGGCATTTTAATTTGTCAGTACAGTGAAGTCGCAAACTACTCTACATTTTGTTTCAAACATCTCTTGCTACAAATATATATAGTATATAATTGTTGATAAATGATGGTTACCATAGAATATTGTTTATTGAACTGCCCTTATATATATTTTTCAACAGTGTTTTTTATATGCATAGTATGATATATATATATATACATTAAGATTATAGTATAAACAAAATTTTAAATAATAATAATAATAATATAATTAATAATAAATTGAGAGGACCTATTTGCATATATTTTACTGAGTGTGTGTTTACTCATGCATTCACTAAAGCAATTAAACTGAGGAAAAAAAACTACCATATTTTTATTTTTAAAATAAATAGCAAAATGTCTGACTTTCCTCACTATTAAATAAGCTCTGGATAATACATATATATTTTGTCAATAACTTTCTTCTCCGATTTTTTATCATGACATTATAATCTCTGATTGTTTTAAAGTTTTTAAATCAGTATTAACTTTAAATATGTTTTAAAATTTTGTACAACTTATGGCATTACTCTTTGAAAATATTTTATTACAGGAAATACTGCATATCAGATTCAAAAAGAGACAATAAAGGAAGAATAAAAGGTATTTGCTTTTAATGTAAATCAAAGAAATTTTATTAATGATAAATAAATACCTTATTATTAATTATTACAATCATTTATAGTTATTTGAGACAGAAAACCTGCTGCTGGCATAATTCCAAATTTATTTACAAATTTTTTTTTTTTTTTTAAATGTAATTGCATATGGCATTCAGAAAAGAAAAAATGGCTGCCTGAATATTGCAAAATTTATGAATTTTAATGGGTTTTTAATTTGCTTATTTACATTTTTTTTTTTTTTTTTACATTTTTCTTAGGAAAACATAATTGAAGTCATGTAGTTAGATACAGAGTAATTTGTGGCTTTACTGTGTAGTATTATTAATAATGTGAATATTTTTATCTCTCAATAATTTTAATTACTATTGGTTTCATTCAACAAATCTTCTAACATTACTGAACCATTTACATATATATGGTTCAAGTAAGTTGTCATTAAGTAAAAGTTAAAAGAAGTTAAATCTAAAAATATTGCCCATGGTCGTAATTTAGTTGTTGTTTTTTATTAGTTAATATAATTTTTTTTAATATACATACAATGAAAGCTATTTGTGTTTAAAATTATCTATTTTATTAAAATAATGTTACTATTGAAAGGAATTATAAATGCAAGAGATTGCAATCAGAATAAAACCCTTTTATGAGATAATTTAAAATGGCTGAAATATTTTTTTAAAAAAAAGACTGTAACTAAAAAGTAATAAGGAATGTAGAAGATTATCGAGTGACAAATAACACAAAGGATCAAGATATGCACAGAAATCTCAAAATGGTCATCAGTATAAAAGAAGCAGACAAGTTTAAATTTGATCTTTTACCTGTGTTTTGCTGGCTGTTTCTTATGTGTAGCATTTTGAAGCCATAATCAAATGCTATTTACCAGAACTACCACGATGGATCTAGTCTCCATGTGCTAGTAAAAACAGATTGTAAACCGGCATCTTCTCTTACAAAAGTCACCAAAAACTTCATCTAGCTTTGCCGTAAATATGGATCAGAGATGCGAAAAATATTACCAGAATGAAGCCATAAAGAATTAGTATGGACTCATCATAAAAAGAACTTGCTGGTAAGTCAATGGCTGTATCGTAACTTATCTAAATAAATTAAAAAGATTTGTGAACTAGATTATTAAAAGATAAACTTCTAATTTAGTAAAAGAAAGAAGAGACATTTATGATTTTATCCTTAAAAGTGAAGTGAATTATTTCAATTGATTTATATAATTATCAGATTATGTATGTGTGATCTTTCCAATATTATAATTCTTATTGTTTCAATATTTAATGTGTTAATAAAACTTCTATTAATAATATAAACCTTTCATTGTACGTGTTGAATTTTAGTTGTTTAGATATTATTATTAAGTTTAGAGAATTGTGTAAATTACCTTTGCCAATATGCCTGATTAAAGCCTGGGGAAAATTCTTATAATAAATTAAGTGATAGGAAAACATAATTCCCACTCCTATTATCAATAATTTGCTTTGTAAGTCTCAACAAAAATGCAACGAGAGTTAGAAGTCTACAGAAATTGAACTAACTCCATCAGCAAGTTAAGCTGCAAAAAATTATTAATCAAGTTAATCAGGAAATGTAGCTACATTTTAGAAATATTCTAACTCATACATGAATGAAATATTTTTCCTTTATATATTTTGATTAACTAATGCAATGCATAATATAAGGCCTAACCCTATATGTAAAAATGCTACAATGGCTTCTCAATGTGGGACCTCAATATAACCACAACCTGAGATGTCATTTTTAACATGTAGAAAAAAAAGCCAACCTTCCCAGGCTGTTATTTGATATATACTCTTGAACTTTTGATCGTGTTTAGTAAATGATTTAATTATGTCATTTTGTAAAAGTTACTGCGTGAGATTCAAAATTTTTTCCCCATAAGAATAGAATGGGGGAAAAGTTTTTAAGAAAGATACTTTATTAAAACAAAATAATAGCATGAGTTAATAAAAAATAAAATATATAAATAAAATCGATTAAAATCTAATAATGAAGGAAAAGGCAGATATAGATGGGGGATTATAAGATGACAAAAGAGAGGGTTATTCGCATACGAAGTTATTAGCAAAACAAATAAAATAAGTTATTGAATTTATATTGTTTTTAACAGTTAAGGAAGTAAAGTAGTGTTAAGATTTTGTTTTATTCTAACAAAAATATGTCAAACTGGGAAATATATGAAATTGAGAAGTGGTAAAACCATGCGAAACAGAATCAAAAGAGGGTGTGGAGCCTTTAGTAAGGAAATTACTATGCAAATTAATCACAGGTTTTAAAGAAGAAATAAAAAAAGAACTAGAAGAGTTTTAAAAAGAGGTAAAACTGGAAATGGGGGAGATAATTAAAAGTGTGAAAGATGAGCTCACGGTAGAAATTAAAAAAGCAAAAGAGTTAGTGAAAACGATAGATCAAAAAGTAGAGAAAGGGACACAAAACACTGAACCCATAGGGTTAGAACCAATTAAGAAAGAAAACCAAGAGACAAGAAAACCTATAGAAGATGAAGAAAATATGTCAAGTGCAATAAACCCATTTTTAAAAATAAAAAGTTTTCTATGGGTATGAAGGGTAATCACCAAAAGACCATATGAATAATCTGGAGTGATACTTCTTGGTAAATGCGATGTCGAAGTGACAATGTCCATGAGCCACTTCCAAGGAGCAGCATAGGCATGGTGAGAATCCCTGTTCGGAAAGCCAGACAACTTTATTCTATATTGGCAAGCCTTAACTAAATGCTATTGGGATGAAGACCAATAGGAAAGGATAAAGAATAAGGTGACCCAAGAAAAATGTAGAGCAGATGGAACACTAGATTCCATTTTATTGAAAGCAAGTGGCTCAGTTGAGGACACTAACGGAATGCCAGTTGTCAGAGAAGAAAATCATAAAAATTACATGTAGGTCATTTTCCCAACCCACCATGGGGACACTTAGTGATTGGCATCAAATGCGAAATGGTCAAACAAATGGTGGGGATATAGTGATCATCGTCAGATGTGATACAGTCAAACAAATGGCCGCATTGATTAGTGCCTTTAATAGCAACAAGTCTGGGAGGGGGAGAGCAGAATACAAAATATATGAATAAAATGCTGAATCAGAAAAATGCTATTCAAATTAACACCTTAATGATCACAGACCGACTTTATATGATACTAACAATATGAAACTGCTAACAAAAGCAAAAAATAAATTATCATGCTCTAGATCAGCGTTTCCCCACCTTTTTTGGCTCACATACCACTTGGTAGTACATCACGCTAAATTGTACCACTTCGTAAAAATGATTGTATTTTGTGAAATTTGTTATTGCGAGTGTGTTATTTTATTTGCATTATATATATTATAGGATGACCATGTATGTATTCACATCTCATAATGAGACAAATTACATTGTAACACGCCTAAACGTCACGCCAGATTATAAACTCACTGAAATTATAAACTCACTGTAACATATTTATATGTATGTGTTTGTTCAAAGTTTCATATTTTTTCCAAAATAACTTATTAAAGATTACATTATTACATTAAAGGTTATTTGGTACATATTTTGTTCAAAGTGTTTTCTCATTCCTTCATTTGGTTTTTCCGAATTTGAGTCTGTTTTCTCTTTTTTGGAGCATCTTGCTATTGGTTGGGCCATGGAGAGGATAAATCCAGCATGTCCCAAGTCATGGTAAAAATAACCTCAGGGGTTATCAGGCTATCTCTTGTTCTTGTTTTCTTTATATTGTTCAGCATGAAGTTAATAGGATTAACATTTTGATGATTAAATACTAGCTTACATCTAGTAATCCACAATAGATGATCAAGAATTAATGAGAGTCTAATTTCTGGGTATGATCCTTTTCTGATACATTCTTTCAAATTAAATAATTTAGATTGATTTACCTTGATCCGACTCATTATTTATCTACTATTTTGTCATATTTCGTTTACTAATAAATGGTTTTAATAAAAACACAAAATTATAAAAAAACAATTAGTATATTTTCTTATCATAATCAAATATTTTTATAAAATAAATTTAATGAGATCTTTGTGCTTATTTCGAATAACATAATTTTTTGAAATTTGGTTCAAAAGATGCGAGGTATACCCTTAAGTCTACAGCTGCGTTCAATCTGTTTCGATACTTATTTTTAAAAAAATATATGAAGAAAAAGCTCTTCCTACTAATTCCGTAATAAACTAGTAAACGGTAATAATAATTTAAGAGCTTTCTCAGAAAGTTGTTCATATTCTTTAATGTTTAACCAAAAATTAATTAGATTGTGTCGTTTGAATTCTACTTGTAAAGTTCTGTCACATGATAATTCTATTAAATTTTCTTTATCCTTTATTGATAATGATGTAGCTTTTTATAAATTTTCTGCATAGAAGGGGTTTGAAATCCAATTATCATTTGTGTTTTCGGGTTTTGGAAAATATTCCATGAAAGACAATTTTAATCCTGTTAAATGTGCTATTATATTTTCTCGTATATCTTGAGACAGACTAACCTTATTTTCAAACAAAAAAATATGTAGAGTTTCGAATACTTCCAGTTGATTGTTTTCGATACTTATATATATTATTGTTTCCAAAAATCTAATTTCTTAATCATACTTTCAATTTTATCATTAACATTAAAGATCGTTATCGACTGTACGTATTAACAACTTTACTGTATAATATTATTAATTAAAATAATTTTTATGAATTATAGGAAAAAAACGTTTCTATATTTTTATGATTTAATTTTTTTTTATGTCCGCCATTATTGATTATTTTTCGTGTACCACCAACCAGCAACTCGCGTACCACCAGTGGTACGCATACCACAGGTTGGGAAACACTGCTCTAGATCACTGTCTCCAGGGGTAAAATTCAGAGATCAGGATGAATATCCTGGAGAGGATCCGGATGTAATTTGGAGGGACAGGTGTGAGCAACATAGGGAGGGTTCAATCCCTATTACCACAGCCATCAACCAGTTATTCACATAGCTAGTGGTAGAGATAAATTAGGCCAGATTTTACCCTGCAGACCTCAGATATGCCCCTGGAGAAATGAAAATAAGATTTTGAACTAGATTATATAAAAAAAATTATATGTACATGTAAGAGAAATGATCGTGATTGATGTAGACTTTAAATTACTGAAGAGGGGAAAAATCATAGCTCCGAGTCCTTACATTCCAGTAAGCCTGATAAGACCATCCTTAAATGCCATAAGAGCAGGGTCCCAGAAAAAGAGACTGACCGAGTTGCCATGAACCTATAAATCTCAAAACAGATGAGCAACACTCCAATGTGGCTAGACTTGGATTCTTGTCATTAGACTTATGCGTGTGCTGTAGAGATGTAGGTGAATGTGGAAATAGTCCTCATTCCTGCTGTATTAGACCCTAAAAAAGTGGGCTTTAAAGCCACACATCATTTGTGGACAGTCTATAGATATATATCAGCAATGTTAATAAATAATAATAATAAAATGTTTACTTAAAAACTTATTAAGAATAAAATAAATGCAAACCCCTATTTTATTCTTGTTTCCTGACCCAGTGGTATTGAACATGTTGGCATTGAGTAAAAGTTAAAAGAAGTAAAATTTTAAAAAAAAATCATCCTTGGATATAATTTAGTTTATTTTTATTAGTGTGTGTGTGTGTAACAATGAAAGCTATTTGTGTTTAAAATTATCTATTAGTGACTTAATATTGAAAGAAATTATAAATGAAAGAGATTACAATCAGAGTAAAAACCTTTTATGAGGTAATTAAAGATAGCTGAAATAATTTTTAAAAAAAGATTGTAACTAAAAAGTAATATGGAATGTAGAAGATTCTTGAGTGATAATAACACAAAGGATAAAGATATGTGCGGAAATATCAAAATGGTCATCAGTATAAAAGAAAGCAGACAAGTTTAGAATTCGTCTTTTACCTGTGTTTTCTGGCTGTTTCTTGTGTGCAGCATTTCAAAGCTACAATCAAATGCTACTACCCAGAACTACCATAATGAATCTAATCTCCATGTGCGAGTAGAAATAGATTATTCACTGGCACCTTTTCTCACAAAAGGCACCAAAAACTTTGTCTAGCCTTACCCTAAATATAAAGATCAGAGATTATCAGTAAGTCGATATGTAACTTATCTAAATAATTCAAAAAGATTTGTGAACTAGATTATTAAAAGATAAACTTCTAATTTAGTAAAAGAAAGAAGAGACATTTATGATTTTGTCCTTAAAAGTGAACTCTTTAAATTGATTTATATAATTATCTGATTATGTATGTTTGTTTTTTTCCAATATTATAATTCTTATTGTTTAAATATTTAATTTGTTAATAAAAATTTTAGTTATTTAGATATTATTATTAGTTTAGAGAATTGTGTAAATTATCTTTGCCTAGGGAAAATTCTTATAAAGCAAATTATTGACAGTAAGAGTGTGAATCTTGACAAAAATGCCATGAGAGTTAGGAGCTACAGACTCTGGCATCCTCTTAAATAAATTAAACTAACTCCATTGGCAAGTTGAGCTGCAGGAAATTATTAGGTAATCAGGAAATGTAGCTATGTTTTAGAAATGTTCATACTCATCATGAACAAAATATTTTTTTTATACAGTTTGATTAATGAACGCAATGCATAATATAAGGCCTAACCCAAAACGTAAAAATGCTACATTACCAATTGTTTTTTAAATATTATTCATTTGCTTTAAATTAGACATAAAATATTTATTTTAAAAAAATTTTCATGTAAAATATGTGTTAAAAACGTGTACCTACGTTGGCAACTTTATTATATGACTATTGTATTTATACACAATTGTTCTTTATATGAACATTTTCACGTAAAACATATATGGTGTTCTAAAAAAAAAATTAAAAAGAATATATTAATATTCTGAAAGTTCAAAGAAATACCAGATAATCTGAATTATATATAAAGACTTTGCTAATTACAATCAGGGCCTCTCTGCAATACATACATCACATCCCTATCTCAGGTTGTTTGCATATTGCTGTGACAATAATTTAAGGGCCAGTGATCAGTTATCACTGTTGAGATTATCTTATTGATTGATTATTGTAGCCATTTCCAGGAATCCATTTAAAGTCAATAAACCCATTTACTGTCACTTAAAAGTGTGTACAGGATGTAAAACGCTATTTAATTGCTATATTGTATGTATGTGTTATATATCCTATTTTTATCTTTTATCTCATTAATTTTTTTTTTTTTTTTGGTTAATTTTGCTAATTTATTTAATTCCTTTTCAACGAATAGATTTTAATTTACATAAATAAATTATCTTCCCCCCCTCCAGTAAAATATTTTGTCAAGGGATGTTTTTAATTGTTGCTATAGAATTATCCAGTGATGAATATAGGAATTTTTTTCATTTCTTTGGTGTGATTTAATTTAGCAATTGAAAAATTATATTTGATGTGATACTTGGACTTTTAAAATCTATTAAAATATCATTATTTTATAATGTATGTAAATATTTGTCTTCCCTCAAAAATTTGGATATCTGGATATTTTACTATATATAATGTATAATAATTGCAAATTTTTAAAAATGGTGAGAAAAAAAAATTAAGATTATTTTATCTTCCAATATTGTTTTAATTAAATATGCATCTAAATAAAGATAAAGAGGATTCCCCCCCCCCCAGATATGTATGTATAATTTTTAATCTAATTTAATAAATGGTAATTTAAATTCAAAGTATTTGCTTTAAATCTTTTTTTTTATATACAATGTAGAGAGTAATGTAGTGATAAAATATTGAAGTATCATCATAATTGTTGTGGAGATTCAGATATTTAACACCTGTATTTCATCTAACAAATGAAGGTTGTTCATAAAATGCTTGCATAGTGAAAGGGTGGTCAAATTTTCTGAGCTGGTATGATGATATAATATAGTAAAGTTGGAATGAGGTCCGAGTGCACTGATAAAAATAAAATTAAAATATCTCTGTAGCATAAAGTTCATCCTTCCACAAAATATTAAAAGTGGACAGAAATTACTCCCATCTTGCGTGAAAGTGGTGTAATGGAAAAACATCAAACTGTCAATGCAGAGGTAGAGATTCAGATGTTGCATCTCACTTGATAATCGAAGGTTGTTTGTGGAATGGAAGCATAATGAGCGCTGGTAAATAATTGTGATATGGTATATATAGTTGGAATGAAATGTGCACTGATAAAAACTTGTAATACTTATCTAGATTACAGTTTCTATATATTATAATTCTAGCATTTCATTATTAGAACAATTATTTTAAATTTTAATGAGCTTTTATCTTATTGTGATACAAATTTGAATTTAGTAAATAAGGTTTATTTCTCTTTTATATATATATATATGTGTGTGTGTGCGAGACAGACACTGATGTGTTTGACATCCTTCCCACCTTCTCCCCAAAACATATAAATATATATTTTATAGAAATATCTTATTTTTTCTGGGTTCAAAGTTGCACCCAGCATCTCTTAAACCTTGCATCCCTCTATACTTATCTTCCTTATATTTAATACTGGTAAATCTATATTAAGCATCCTCTAAAACATTGAGCAATTTATGTATATGTAGTGTGTATGTATTAGAGTGTTTTATAATATAAAGAGAATTTTAAAATTATTTGCTGTCTTTTATTGGAGGGAGGGTGGCTCATATTAAAGATTGCAAGCAATTAGGGTAAATTTTTTGTTTAAATGTTGCCAAGTAGTATTTGGAAGAAGTTTCTAGCCGGCACCATGTTTGTTTTCTCATAAGTTATTAAAAGATCTTGCAGACTTATTTTTCTGGTTAATTTAGATCGCACCCCTTTATAACATGCCTTGAAGCAAAAAACTTATGGGGAAATAACTAAATTATAACTCAATTTTCTATTCAATTTAACAGTTTAAACAAATTTGTTGTATTCAGTTTACTTTTTGGAGAAGGAAGAAAAAAGATTTACTTGCCACGAGTTTAACCCTCTTTGTTTTTATCTTTTCATGTTTAACTATTAGATATATAGTATTTTAAAACTAACATATCTTGTAAAATATTACGAAAACACACGTTTCTAAATACACATTCTAGCTATCACTTGACACTTAATATATCAATTTATTTATGTAGAACTGTTTTCCAAAATTGTTAGCAGATTAGTAATCTCTTTCTGGCTATAGTCTTCATCGGAAAAAATACAATAAAATTTTGATTATACTCAAGAAATCAGAATCGTCATTTTAATAGATAATATGAATGTATTATCTATATACATGCTGAAGAAAAGTAGTTAAAATATAATGTATTTGTAATTGTATATATAGTATTATAAGTAACAAAAAAAATACAATGTTTTAAAATTAATATCTGTAAAATTAATAATGAAAAAAAAAGTTTTCTTTCTTAACCTAAAAATTGATAGGTCACAATTTCAGTCTCCAGTTGACGTTTGGTAATGTCTTTCCCAGTTAATGTCAGGAGTTCAGTTATTCCAAACTTACCTAAGAAAGAGTGTTTATCAGTAATTCTATAAAAAAAAATTTAGCAGTGTATGTTGGCTACAAATTGAATTGAGTTAAGAATGTTTCTATTTAGTGTATATTGACAAAAAAGATAAAAGCTTTGATGTAACCCTTTAAATATTTTGATTTTATTTTTTATGCGGTCTCTTTATTTTTTGTATAGTTGGTTTATGCACTTTATTGTGTTTTGAATATTATGATCCAATTACCATTAATAAAACTCTTTCATTAGTAAAAAAAAATTCAGCAAATATAGACTTGTTGCATTTTTTTATATATATCAAAGCTCGGGAAGCGAACCCGGGCCAGGACGGCTGCTTGGAAGGCAGCTATGCTAACAGCTAGGCCCCCAACGCTTGACGACTTGTTGCATTTTCTCAGCTATTTTCTGGAATCCTGGTATACTTTTATATTTTTTAAAAAATAACATCTCAGATTATCAAAGCAAGAGTAAATTTAAACTTCTATGACTTTGATGAGAATTTTTTATATTTTTGACTTTGATGAGAATTGCTACCATAATAATTTTAGTTAAGTGATTTTGATATTTCTCATATTGTCTATAGGAATCTAATATTTTATTAAAATCTAGGATTATCAAATTCTGCTTTTATAATAATTGGACCAAATTTATTACCTTTGGCATGACTTTCATTTTTAAAGACTCAGTTAATATTTTTATATAATTCTTCAATATACATTTTTCATCATTTATAATCTTCCTTAAAGGAAATTCTCTATTTCATCTTAATGTTATTTAGGATCTTTTTGATTTTTTTAAAATAATGTTTTATTTTCTTTTTTTTTACAACTAATTTCTATCCAGTATTTTAATTTTGGTTTTCTCTAAATAAAAATAAAAAAAAGGTTATTATTAATTACTTTTTGCTTTATATTCTTCAATGTTTTATATCTTTCATTTCACATTTGGTTTGTAGACATACTTTTTTTTTTTTTTGCCCCCTAAAGTAACTTTACCTCAATCTATTTTTAAAAACTTTCTATTTGTTTTGAAAATTCTTTTCAATTGAATGTTTTTTTTTTTCATATGTCATAGCATCGGCCGGGACGTGAACCCACAACTGTCTGCAACCAACTACTTGCTTGCATGGCGGCCGCGATACCTCTCGGCTAACAACGCAAGACTTCAGTTGAATGTTTAGTAATTGTTGATCTGTTTTTTGACATTGGGGGGAAGGGATGTTTCTATTTTAGTTAATTTGTATCTTTTCTGTAGCTTGTTTAAAAAAAATTTTCTTTATCACTGCTTTTTGCATGTGGATGGTTTTTTTTACTTTATTGGTAGATATATAATCAATTTCTTTGCTGACACTTTCTCTGGATCTCCTCAGTAGTTATCATTTGTTAGATTTAAAATTCAAAGAGTTTTTTTGATTCTTTAATTCATAAACTGAGCATAAATTGTGCAATCTTATCACAAATGCATTGCAGTTTTCCAGTATTATTTTTTTTTATCATTATCACTTGTTTTTATAAAGTCTTTGTAAACTTTCCCTCTGTTTTAGATGAAGTCTGAAAATATATTTGTACAATTATCTTTTTTTAAGGCTCAGCTTTCAACATAATCATGATTATTCTTCTATATATAGACAACCCTCACTCCTGTTTTTTTTTATATGAATCCATCATGTCTGCTTCAATAATCTTTGTGCAGCTTCTATTGCAGTGATTATCAAATTATGTTGTTATAAAAGCTCACCTGGAATATCCAAAAATATTTACACACCCTGAAAGAAAAAATTCTTAATAAAGGCACATATGCTCTATACAATTTTATTATAGTTATATTTCGTTTATTTAAATAATTTTATTTATATCTTCATTACTATATATATATAATAAACTTTATCAAAAACAAATTATTTTAAATACAAGTGTATTTTATATATGTGTAAAGATTTACTATCTTAATATAAACCGAGCACTGATTATATATATATGTGGGGAAGATGATGATCTGGACCAACTGATGAATGCTGATTCAGCACAAAATAGGTGTATTGGAGATCATTTATCTTTTTCACATGTGGGTGGTCATGTGTATCAGTGGTATGAAATAGAATGGATAGCTGATGGGAGCTTGAAAGTCTGTATTCAAATTCCTTATAAGTATTAACTTATATACAGAATGATAAAAAACATTTGTATGCTTATAAAAATATAATAAATGTTTGAGGGCAAATGATAATGATTTCATTTAATGTAGGTAAATGAATCATACTTTGTAATTTTTGACAACAAAAATACAATGTTCTTCAAAAAAAAAAAAGATATAATATATATTTATATGCTCTAAATAATCATAGAATTAAACTTGGTTGGAGTGCTTTTGGTAGAAATAACTTGATATTAAAAGGAAATATGCCTATGTGTTTGAAAAGAAAGGTTTTTAACAAATGTGTTTTACCAGTTCTTACTTATGGATCTGAGACTTGGACACTTAATAGAAGATCAATACAGAGACTTCAGACCACTCAAAGAAGTATGGAGAGATGTATGTTGGGAGTAACAAGAAGAGATCGAAAACGCAATGTATGGGTAAGAGAACAAACAGGTGTTACTGACCTCATTGAAAAAATTAAAAGATTGAAGTGGAGTTGGGCTGGACATATTGCTAGAAGAGATGATAATAGATGGACAATTGAAATTTTAAACTGGATTCCAAGAGATTGTAAAAGACCCAGAAGGAGACCACATGTAAGATGGATGGATGAAATAAGAAAATGTGTAGGGGTGATGTGGAGAAGAGAAGCTAAAGATCGGAGATGGATTAAACTTGGAGAGACCTTCATCCTGCAGTGGATTGATAATGGTTGATAATGATGATGATGATGATGCTCTAAATACTTATGTAGCAGTACTGTGAGCAAAATTAAAAATATTGTTCTGCCAAATTTTGCTCATAGTACTGCTACATAAGTATTTAGAGCATATAAATACGTATTATATCTTCTTTTTTTGAAGAACATTGTATTTTTGTTGTCAAAAATTACAAAGTGTGATCAAGCCACATGGTTCTAAGAGTATTACTATGGCATTATAAGGATGAACATATTAATATTTTTAATATTGTTTAAGATTAATTATTTGCTTGTGAAAAACATAGTGCACAAAGAATGAAATAAATGGACAACTTTGAAAAGCTGTATCATATTTTCTGGATGATTATTACACAAGACGCATGTGGGATCCAGATTTAATTTAAAACAATTAAGGAGGAAGTTTTGATAGGAATTGTGCAAGTAATAAGTTAAACAAAAATTTCTACCATGATTGAGGAACATGAATATTTTTTGAATCTGGTTAAAGTTTTGTGATTGGGAGGACTGACTAATTATACAAAATATCTACATGCTTATAGTGTGATCAGTAAAAAAGGAATTACTTGCATATGGAAGTGGAGGAGGAGTGGCTTTCAGGATTAGTCTAACTAAGGTCATGATGTATATTTTAGTTCTAATGTAGGAGAAAAATGATTGAGGACAACCTTTATAAATAAGAAAATAAGTATTGTGATGTATATTTTAGCTCTGATATGAGACAAATAATTGAGGACATATTATATTAAGATCACTTTTACATATAGGAAAACAAGCACTTGTAATTGATAGAAGATGAGGTGATGATCCTCAGGTGTATGATTTTATTGTGGACATGAAATTTTTAACAGAAGTCCTGAAAAGTTGCTTCCATGGATTTTAGTTAGCAAGTATACCATCCAGAATAGTATTAATTATACAAACTTTTACTATAGAATAAAGCATTTTGGGCAGAGAGCTTTTATTTTTGCATTGAATTTGCTGACAATCAGATTATTTTTGTATTGAAACTTGTTGATAATCAGATGATTTAGATAATGATTTAATTGTGGTTTAGATAAGTTTATTGAAATTCCAAGAAAAGATGAATATGTACTGGTGAAGAATGAAATTAGATTATGACCTGTAGCTATCTACCACATAAATGACTTGCAAGTTTTGTATTCTAGATCTTATTAGTGTTTTGAATTTGTAGTTCTTAAGATTGATAGATCTGTTGGTAAGATAATTTTTTATGTCAATAAGATGTGTATGGCTTGGCAGAAGTTTATTTAATGTGTTAAACAAGTTTTCCCAATTTACCAGGTCAAAAGCAGCCTTAAAGTCAACTTGGCATGCGACATAATTTGTTAATTTATTTTCTTTTGCATACAGTATTGACCCCTGTCTAAAATAACAGCTTGAGATGCATGGCAGGTTTCATCTGTTTAATGTGATAAGGAAAACTTAGGAAGGATAAGATCATTTAATTGTTTAAGAATGATTCTTGCAAACATTTTTTATCAATATTCTCCATTGAGATGAGACACAATTACAATTAAACAATTACAAATGTTACAAGGATCATGAAATATGAAATGTCATTAATAATAATTAGAACAAAAATTGAATAGTACAACAAAAGAGGTTTAAATAACAATTTATTGTGATGTATGTGTTTGAATATTGTTACACAAAAAATTAATGCTGGTGAAATATTTGACATAAAAATTCTTAGATTTTTTTTCAATGTTATCATTGATGAACAAAATCTATGTTTATTTTTAATTAAAATGCAGGTTGGCAAAGTTTTGTGGATCTAACAGAACAAAAAATATTTAAGATTGTTTACTTATGAAGAATAGTTTTTTTTTTTTGTCACTGAATCCAAAATTAAAACATTAAACATCACATGACCATCATTTTTTATGCTTACACAATCTGTTAAAATAGTAACAACTCTTTCCATACAATAATGTTTTCTAGTGCAAGTCATAGTAATTAATGGATGCTAAAAGGTTTGTGCATCAAAATCTTTATGTAGTGTCTATTCACTCAGTATTTCCAGGCTAATTTCTAGCTTATGGTGCATTAGATCCCAAGATCTAGATGCATTGTTCTCAGATTCAAGCTTCTCACTGATAAAAACAATAAACTAGAAACTTGTCTAGAGATATTGGATGAGGAGGCATTAGATAGGGATTTTGATATACACACCTTCTAGCATCCATTGATTACTATCGCTTGCACTAAATAACCTATTGTATAAGAGTTGCTACAGATCCAAAATTCTGATAGATCCTTATTACAAAATTCCAGTTCAAGGATTGAGTCTGTTCTCAAGTCAATTCTAGGGATGGAACAAATGGTGTTCTTATCTATTTATAGAATATTTCTGCTCACTGAGAGAAGCTAATCATTTGCTATTATTCCTAAAAAAATTTCACTATGCAAGTTAATTTTGAAATGCTTGCATTTATGTTCAGGATTAATATATTGGTTGTTGATCTTTGCGGAGAAAGACTGAATTTGTTTACTTTTTCAAAAAAATCTGTCAGATAAGAAAGCAAATATCCAATTTTGCTCAGAAAAACAATGTGCTAATGTGGGATTTTTACTAGAAGAAAAATTTGTAAACCATCTTTTAATATGAAAAATCTTTTTAGACTCTACTATGGGATAGCCATCTTTTGTGATATAAAAGGGATTCATAACTGGAGTTCATCTTTTGGCACAAAATTCAAAAGAGTTGTAATAATGGCATTTCTTTTTATATAATCAATTAATATGGAAATATCTGATAACACTGTAGTAAGCAATTTTTCCATGTGTTGAAATATTAGATTTTCTCTGAATAATGCAAATAGCATGTCTTGCATTCTGACAAACATTTTTTAACTTTTCTATAAATTCTATCATTTATGGCTGCAATTCCATCAGTGCAAACCTCAATGCATTTTTGTCATTCAAGCTCATTTTCTATAAAAAAGGTATTCACCTTTTCAAATGTATCTCTTCCTTTAGTAGTGCAAATTATATAGGTATCTGACCAAAAACATTAAATTAGAATTATTTGTATTGTCAGATGTCATTGGACAGGATTTTTTTAAAGGGTTTGATATTTTAGAATTATGGATAGTTTTGAAATTTTTATTATTGCTGGTAAGATGACATTTTAAACCACTTATCCATTTCAGAGTTAAATTTGTAGTGAAGAATTGTCAAATACACTAGTACCAATGATACTTGTTATGAAGATAAAACTAGTAAACTGTACAAGTTAGAATATCCCCAAATATTTATAGTGCTGACATATATATGAATTGTAAAGTAAACAGAAAGATTAGGTTGTAATACATAGTATAATATGTAAATTTCACATTAAAATATAAAAATATATAAATAAAAATCTAATTATTTACTTTTAATTTAAAAATTTGAAATTTATTTTCAGTTGCACTAGAATAATATAGAGTTGCACCTGAAAAGCATTGTGTAAGTTGGGGTCATGGTGATGATTATGAGATTGAAAATTCTATTGAATAAGAGTTGTTGGGGGTTTTTTTTTATCGTTCTCACTTAAAGTATAAAGTACAGGAAGTCTTCATCATGATTGATTAATTCCAGATGAAACAAATTTTTTGATAAGAAGAGATCCAAATTTCTATATGAATAATCTTAATAGCTTTTAATTAATAATAGTAATGATACAGTTAGTTGCATGGGAGGTCATTAATATTTAAGCAACAAGGTGGCAGTTTGAACACAATAATTCCATTGATTTGAATAAATGAGAGTTTTTTGTTTGTATTGTTTTAGTCATTAGAAATATTTAGCTCAAGTTCTTTACTCTGCCATTGCTCAGAGCATAAATTATGGCACAATAAAATTGCAATATGTAATTTTCAATATTGACATATAATACGTATAATATCTCTAAGAAATATATATTATTGATATTATACTTAAGATATAGTTTTTTAACATTAAAAGTATGAATTAGCATTTAGGAAGATAGCATTTGTTTAGCTTTTCTTATTAATAATATTAATTACAGAAAATAAATGCTCTTGCTTTAATTTTTAAATAAAACATGCCAATAACATTTGTATATTCTAATTTAAAAGTATTTTTAGAAAGTAGATTGTTTTGTTTAACATACTAAGAATGTATTTTATTATTATACTACCTTCAATAAATGATAATGACTATTTAGTTATATTTTTCAGTTCTATTTCATAAATTTTTTTGGTGCTGATTTCGTTTACACTCGCAGCCATTTTGAAATTTAAAAACCAGCCAAAAACACCTCTGACACATCCAAACAATAAATGACATAAATATTGAATAAAAATACTTTAATATCACATGATCACCATTTCTTATGCTTGCTCATAACTGTTATTAAAACAGGCAATACTCTCCATACAGTAGTACCACTCAGTGCAAGCCAGAGTAATCAATGGATGCCAGAAGGCTTGTGCATAAAATCCTTATCTAATGCCTACTCGTCCAATATCCCCAGACTAGTTTCTAGCTTGTGGATTTCATCAGTGAGGAGCCTTGGATCTGAGAGCACTGCACTTAGATCTTAGGATCTAATGCAACCCTCTAGCAGTGATCTTTTATCTCTATTTAACTACAAAACTATGAGTTTAAAATTGAAAATACAGTAATATTTTCGGCTCCTCCCTGATGAAAGCCACAAGCTAGAAACTAGTCTGGGGATATTGAATGAGTAGGCACTAGATATGTATTTTATGCACAAGCCTTCTAGCATCCATTGATTACTCTAGCTTGCCCTGAGTGGCACTACTGTATGGAGAGTTTTGCCTGTTTTAATAACAATTGTGAGCAAGCACAAGAAATGGTGATCAGGTTATGTTAAGTGGTTTAATACCAATCCTGCCTAATAGGATAGTGGTGACTATGATTGTGTAGTGAACTGAGTTCGGACCTATATGACTATATAAGCTAATGAGCTTGGATTGAAAATATTGTGTTTTCAATTTTAAACTCATAGTTTTGTAGTTAGGTAGAGATAAAAAATGGTTGTAAAGTGTTGCATTAGATTCTAACATCTAGGTACAAATACTCTCGGATCCAAGGCTCCTCACTGATGAAAGCCACAAGTTAGAAACTAGTCTGGAGATATTGGATGAGTAGGCATTAGATAAGGATTTTATACATAAGCATTCTGGTATTCATTGATTACTTTGGTTTGCACTGAGTGGCACTACTATATCAGAATTTTGACTGTTTTAATAAAAGTACTTTAAATTTATATTTTAGAAATTATAAGCTAGTAAAAATAATATGCTTTATTTCATATGGGCATATAGCATAATCTTTTAATATTTGGAAATTATAAACTTGGATTGATCAGACCTGCATATTTTGGACAATACTTTGTATTGGCCAAACCATCCTTTGCCCTCTCCGCATATTCTGGTGCTTTGTGCCATCGTATTTCAAATATTTTATAATGGTAATTTTTTTTTTTTTAAATCCCTAATAAAATAAAGCATATTATTTTTATTAGCTTATAATTCCTAAAATATGAATTTAAAGTATTTTTATTCAATATTTATGTCATTTATCAGTCAGAATGTGTCAGCAGTGGTTTTTAGATTTTAAAATGACTGTGAGCACAAACTAAATCAGGATCACTTTTTTTTTAGTATTACATGCATAGCCAATCAAAATTATACAATCTTTTAGTGCTCTAAACCAGAAATTTTTTTTTTTTACATTTGAGGACTTTTTTAAATTTGTTTTATGCAATGTTAACAATTTTAAATTATGGTGTTTGTTTTTATTTAGTCCCTATTTTTTTAGATAAATTCTAATTATGGCCTAAGTACTGTAATTTTTATTCTTATCTATATATAATTAAACATTTGAACAATAATTACAGTGCTTTCTTTTTATGTTTAGTTTTTTTTTTATTTATGACATACTGTTTCAGAAAGAACAGAATGAATGTTAAGTATATATTTGAGAAATTAAAATGGGTGAGTTTAACTTATATTTTTGACATTAAAAATTTGGTGCCCAATCTGTATATTCTTTGCTTTCAGTTAGTAAAATTCTAAATTATGTTTTCTGGTATTATACTGTATTTTTAAACGATAGGCAATATCTATATTTCTCTCTTTTGAATTTGTAATTTTATATTTGAGCTAATTCAATAATTGTTTTGATTTTTTCAATTATGATTTTATGTTGCCATGTGAGACTTCATTATTCTTGGAAATTTCATAACTTCAGTATTAGCAAGTGTAGGAAATAGTCATTTAACATATTCATTCCATATGGTATTATATAATCAATCATAATTGATTAATTATAGAATAATGTGATAAAAAGTTTTTGCAGCTTCATGAAAAATAAAACTTTACCAACTAATAGCTCACAAAATAAAAACATTATGTTATGAACTGCTCACAAAATAAAAACATTATGTTATGCACAAGCTCTCCCCCAATGTACTTTTTAAAAATATACCATTTTACAAAAATGTGTAAATTAAAAATAAAATTGCCATTTTCAGTATATTATTTTTATATCACATTTAAATAAGTATATAATGAATTAAAGTACAGTATATCAATAATATTTTCTAAATTTAAAGCATTGAATTTACAGCTCAAATGTAGAATTAGAAGTTACACAAAACAAAATAAATATAGTTATTATTTAAAAATATAATCTTAACACATTAACGAATGTTTTGTGTTTGTGTGTGAAACATTATCAGATAACCATAATTAATGCAATTTCTAAAAATATTTAATATTGTCATACAGGAATCACTTATACTGTTAAAAGTGGAAGTTATGGATAAATCAGATCTATAATGTCATGAATGGTAATTAATAATTCTTCTTTCTGATTGTCCACTTAGCATCTGTCAATTTATACTGGTTATATGGATATTTCTGCATTTAATTTGTAGCCTAAATATTACGCATAGCCATATTGGCCTTAACAAATATATATATATATATTTTTTAAGTTTGCTTCCCATTTATTATAATCTTCTAGGGCAGTATAGATATATTAAAGATATGGTTTTATTAAAATTTACTTCCAAATAGATTAAAAATAATATCTTCCATAAATTGATGATAAATTTAATAATCACTGCATTTTTTATGTTTAACTTTCGACAATTTGTATCTTAAAATTTTTTTAAAGTTGAGTGAAATAATTTTGAGGAAGTTGAATTATCTTAATGTACATGTTCTTTGCCTAGTTCAATGATAGAACAAGCTTAAGAGATAAAACTTGTTGGATTAAAAGGCTCAACCTGTTAATTCAGGTGTTCAATCATATATCATCCTGAGCATTTAACCATTTGATTATTTTATACTGTGTTTATTGTTAACTTTTCCATAATTACTATGACTTTATTGATTATGTAGCATTTTTTAAATGTTCATAACTCCATTATATCATAGTGGCTCACGTTTTGACTCTCACTTTTTATCTATTTACTTTAATGTTACATGCACTGTGTATGAATTAGCACCATTAAATAACTTGTTTAGAATCTTCATATAACTGCTAATTTAAATATTGTGATGTTTAATATTTTTATATTAACTAAATGCTATCTATAAAAATATTTAAAATGGGCCAATGCATGATTGTTTGCAAAATAACCAGTTATTTAGTAATAAAAAATTGTTGAAAAAGATAACAAGAACGTCAAAATAAATACAGAATTTTATTTGAAACAAGTTTATTTACAAAATATTTGTTTTTTGATTTCATATTTACAAATTTAGAAATCATCCAGAAAAAAAGTATTGCACATTAACATGAATAAAAAAAATACGAAATTTTATTTGAAACAAGTTTATTCATAATATTTTTAACCTCGATTTCATACCTATAAAATTTGAAATGATTATATTACTTCTAATACAATATAAGCATAGTTTTTAGTTCCTATTAATGTAAATTTTATTATAAACTTTCCTTTGAAATATGTCTTAGATTGAAATTACTGTTAGCAGTAATAGTAATAGATTTCATTCACATACTGATTGCTATTGTTTCCAAGTACACGTAAATGAATTATAGTGGGCACAATTTATTACATTTTATTATTTATTAATTATCGTATCTTTTGGACAAATGCATTTCATTCCATTGCATATGAACATTTTGGAAATAATACCCCCCCCCCCTTTTCTTGCTAAAACATATTGTTTCAAATGACAGAAATGATTAAATTTAAATAAATATCGAATCATGTCTAGCTGGCTTTAAAATAAAATTGGTTCTGCAAACAGTTGAATAATGGTAACTGATAAAGAGAAGTGATAATGCTATTAAATGAGAAAGTATGATAATCTTATTCTGAAAGAAATAAAAAAAAACTTTTAATGATATAGATTGAAGATCAAATCACTGGTAATATTTTTTTAATATCCAAAATAAAGCTTTTAATTTGACTGTAGAAAAAAAAATTTCAAAGTTCTTAGGGCTATTAAAGAATGATATGTAATCTTTTTTTTTTTTTTACAGAAAATGAAAAAAAAAAATAAAAAAAAACACAGTAGTACTATGGTTTTTTTCCCGGTAAACCTGCAGTTTCCAGGTCACAATTTCGAATGTTTCAAATTTTTCTCACCATTATGTTTCTTGTCGAATTATTTAAAAATTTGTTGTGAAATATCAAATACATGAAATTATAATATAATATAAAAAAATAACAAATAATTATATTATAAAAAATAATTTATTAAAATAATAACAATATATCCTACCAACATTCATAATTACTGTCCATTGTAGTTTTCGCTTACAATAGCAAAGACTGCATCAGTCATGTAGAGAGTCCTGAAAGCAAATTCTTGCAGATAGGATTCGAATTAAGTACTGCTGGTACCACACTGATGTTTGAGCTTGTATTTAGCTCTCGTCCACATATTTTCCACATTTTGTGTGTGGATATCAGGGTCGTGAGGATCTACAAAGTTCTCCTGGTGTATGATGACAGAGTGCATATTGCTAACCACTTCATTGCTAACTCCAGAGTTCGAAGTTCATCCATCAACAGACACAATGTCCAATTTTCTACGCAAATATCTGCAACATGTAACACTTCATTTTCTGGTACTACAACTATATTACCATTTATAGGATTCATTTTACGAATTACTCTGGAAATTAAAAAAACTCTCTGTAAGCCATGTCTTACAACTGTGGAAAACTTATAAAATGTGCCCCAAGACAATGTAACAATTTCACACTACCAGAAATACTTTATTCCAATCCTACCTATAGTAATTTGCTTTGTGAATTTTATCTTTTCTATAAACGAAAACTACAATGCACAGTAATTCGACAAGAAACACTCTGGTGAGAAAAATTTGAAACAAAATTCGAATTTTATTGTGACCTGGAAACTGCAGGTTTACCTCCCCCCCCTTTGTTTATAAGCGTTATAATTAATTTTATTAATAAAATATGAATAATTAAGGAAATATAACTGTTAAGAAATATTAAAGTAATTTTTGATCCACATTACTTAATACTAATAACATGTTCTCTTTCTCTACTTTAGCATAATCTATTGTAATCAGTCGTTACCAGATGACAGTACAATGATTACTCAATTTTACAGTAGATGGCATTAGAGTAGAGGAAGAAAATTGCTCTTGTTTACAATATTGTAATAATCTTAATGAATCAAATTAAATGTTTGTTACTGAATATGTGGATTTGTGTGGTGGGATGAAGTGATTGTTTCACTTATTATCTAATTTCATTTAATGATAAAGAGTTTGGTTGCCAATTTGCTACTGTAACAATTTTGCTGGGGTTTTAAGGCATTAATCACAATGAATGAATATATAAAATCAAAGTGCTGTTATTTTGGAATAATTGAAGCTTTATTTCTTAGCACACTGTACACTCATACATATATAGTCATCATCCACCATGATTTATTTTTGAGTAATATAAAACTTATTAGAAAATTATCACCAATTCAATTGGAGTACTTTACTGCCTAGTTTGTCAACCTGACTTTGAGCAAAGAATTTAACATATATGCATTGTGATAGATATTGCTATTCTCTTTCTATGAGACCAAATTGGTATAGAAATAATAATTTATATGTAACAAGATATTATATACAGGTATAACTTAATGTAAAATGAGCATTATTTTTTTCATTTCAACACTAGCTTTAAAACAGAGAGAAAAAAATCATGAAGATTTTTAATTTTCTTGTCAGAGAGAAATGACAATTCTTACTTTTAAGCTAATTTTTAAAGAGAGTGAGATGCATTGGCAAAAGATCAAAATCTCTCACTTTATAAATAGCACTGATGTAAGAAGTAGAGTACACTGCTCGAAAAAACATCACCTTTTATATTTTTATTAAATCCAGCTGATGTTATTATATTATTGTAATTTATTTTTATGAAAGATCTTTGTATATACATATTGTATGTGTATCTTTGATGCAATGTAAAAAAAAAAAAAAACTTTCAGTATTTCAATATTTGAGCAATATATTTACTCTATATTGTATGAAAATGTCAAGTGTAACACATTAATAAACCTTCAAAACAAAACAAAATTTATTTTTTCAATCTTAAAAGCAGCTGGAGTTTTCAATTGTGAAGATTTTTTTTTTGTATTTATTAAGACCAAATCAGCTAAATTTATTATTCTACATTATATAATTATACAATTTTTAAACCATAATCCCAACATCATAGAATTTATACATATATTATATTTTTAATGAATGTTTAGATGGAAATATGTAGTGTGTGAAGTTTTCCATTTATAATTATTAGAAAACTCTTTATTTAGGACAGTACCCAATCAAGGTTAACTATCCCATAGTAAGAGAGAAAGTAAAATTGTCAGGCAATTGCAATCAAGAGAAGAATTCTCTTTTGATTGCCACTCTAGATCTAATATGGAGACCAAGCACTGTAGTTTACACATATGGGTATGAGAAATCAAAGCTTAGCACACTTTTTAATGTTCTTATTTATTGTAATAACTCCATCCATAATGTATCTGAACAAGGATGAACAACTCCAAATAATTGAACTCTTAAAAAAAAATGAAGACAGAAGTCATTGCAAAATTTAACAGATTGCTTCTACCCTACAAGCCTATAATATAGATTGGCATCAGAAAATTTGTTTCATAGTTGAAAGAAATTGTATCTACACATGATAAATCATACAATAGCCTTTGGGGTGATTAATTGATAATTATAAGCTTACACATTGAAATATAAATCCCAAAAAGTCTTTTATCAGTCGTACACTGAAACAGGGGTGTCTAAAAATAGCTTCCATCATATGAATGAAATTTTGATAATATACAGGTATGTGCAGAAAAAGTTAATAATGTTAAACAATTGCATGCATTATTAAAAGAAGTATTATTATTTGCTCCGAACATTAAGTGTGTATTGTTGACAAAATATATTAATTTATGCATTGAGAATAATTGTGGATTATATTTAGTAAATTCTATAAGTAAAAGTTTTTGTTTTGCTTTGTTTATATTTAGTTTTTCTTATGATGCTTGACTTATGGATTTTTTGAGGTTTTTTTTTTTTTGTCAAATGAAAGTTTGAAGTCCATGCTTTAGAGTACTACAACCAGAAAATTGACTTCAATCATTGTGTCAGTTGACTATTACTAATATATGTGTATGTGGTATGTGAGACACTTATGTAGACATATTTTCATTTTATGATATGTAAAAGAATGCAAACACATAACTGAAGATTTAAGAGATTGTATTGTTTAAGAAATTTGTAAAATGGATTAACGTTTGTGTAGTTCTACATTGGTTTAGTGCAGTGGTAAGAATGGAGATTCTGGAACCCAAGATCCATGAATTGTTTCCCAGCAAACTTATGGTGTTCAAACCAAGTAATAAACTTTTTTTTTTTTTACATTTATATACATAAACTGGGATTAAATGATGACAAAGTAAAAAAGAAATTAAGACAAAAATTGCAATGGCTATAGATACTTTTAATAAAGGAACTATTTTAATTTGTGGACCTTTGAATTTAAAATTAAGAATAAAACTTGTAAAGTATATATATATTTCTCCCTTGGAGTTTATTGTAGGTTTAGAGGAAATTGCTAACTGGATTGGTCATTCTATAACCATTCCAACTCAAAAAAAAAAAAAAGAAATATTAAAGGGAGAATTAAAAAAATCTTAAAAGAAAACAAATGGAAGCACAGTTGTAAAATCTTAATACTAGAAGTAAAAAAAATGATTGGAATGTTATTTGTGAAAGTTCTTGGATGGATGATCAGTGTGAATTATACAAAATAATAAGAATTCTAGAAATAAGGTTGAGCATTCTTGATTCTATAGCCTTTCCAAATATGATTTTGCTAAATCAAGTAAATATATAATAATTCAACAATACACCCCTCATCCACTCAAGCTTTAAATAAACATTAATATTTATACTTCTGAATATATATTTATAAATATATTCTGTATATTAAATTTAATTTTAGAACCAGTATAAAAACATTTAAAATATATAAAGTATTTATATATAAATATATCAGGACAAAGTCTTTATAAAACAATAAACATGTACTTGTTAATTTACCCCCTCCCTCCTTTAAGACTAGAAATTATTAATCTTTTTTAAAGATCATTAACATTTTATCCCCCAAAAAGTTAGCTTCAAAATAAGTGTGTTGCTATTTTTTAAGGAAACAAATCACAATTATGATCTAAATAGACAAAAATAAAACTTGTTCATGATGGGTATTTCACTTAAATGTATGAATTATTTTTGTATAATTTAATTTTGAAATATATATTCAGTATATATTGATTTATTTATATACTTTATTATATTTTAATAAATCTTTAATCAAAATTAAATTAACATTCTTAGGTTACTTAAACCCTAACACATTCTAAATAATAAGTTCGCCTTATAAAAATTTAAAGACCTCTTCATATTTGTATGCAGAATTATATTTGTATAATTAATATATTCCATAAAAAACCAACACAACACCCAAACATTGTGGGGGGAGGGAGGAAGTTCTTTTCCCCCAAAGGTTTTTTTTGTTTGGGGTTTTTTATATTTTAATAAAATAGGCAGACATAAAGTTTTTTATAGAGTTAAAAAATCGCGCTATATAAAATAATTGATTTATTTATATAATTAATATAGTATTGGGCATCATTTGAAATCAATAATTGCCTTTTCCTTTAAGATCTAGGTCAATGGTAATCAAATTGTGGATCACAATCCTTCAGGGGTCATGTAAAAATTGTTGGCATTCGCAAAATCTTTAAGAAATTCTCTTACATTCATATGTTGTTGTTTTTTTGAAAGAATTTAATTTTTAAAAATAGATAAAAATAACATAAAATGTTTTTCTATGGATCTTTTTTTTTCCACCTCAAATCAAATGTACTTAATATTAAAATATTAGGAAATATAAATTTATATATTAATTAAAACTATTATCATTTTATTATGAATACCATTACATACTCATACTTATAATTTAGATATGGTAAAACCATAATGAGTCACATCAAATTTTTGTCCAGGGAAAGAGGTCACAAGTGTAAAAAGGTTGCATAGCACTAGTTAAAGATTATACATTTGAACTGAATCTTGTTATCAAAAGCTGAATATTTATTGCATATAGAAATGTTATGGAAACTAGTGATTATTTGATCTACATAAATTGGAATATAATCGTTTTATTTGAAATCAGTGCTTGTTTGAACCAAGAGAATATATAATGAAATCTTAAACTATTATATATATTATAATGATTAAATACAGTATAATATTTTTGTGACAATATTATTTATTTAAAAAATAACAATTTTATATTTATTTAATTTTACAAGTAATTTAAAATTTTATTGGCATTTTTTTATGGGTGCAGTCATTATGCCTCCATTCTTTATTCAAAATAGTGGGCTTAATTTGAAAGCAATCACATGTTAATTTAAAGTAATTAAAGTATTACTAGACAAAAAAAAAGGGGGGGGGGTATTAGAGTAGATCAGTTTTTGTTATGAAATATATTGGGATTGAATTTTTAAAAAACAAGTAAACTTCAATTGGGAGGGGGGGGGGATTACAATAAAAATTTGAAAGAAATTTATTAGCAACAAAATCATCAAACTATTTTGGGAAAACTGTAAGATTAATTTGTGTATATTTTAATTTGTAATTTGAACAAACTAATTATAATATGTGTGAGAATATAATATTTGCATATCAGTTCAAATTTTAAAAAAGAAAATTTTCTTGGATGAAAGTAAGTGTTGGAATTGTGATTTGTTAACAATATATCATAAAACATTAATTTGAAGAACAATAGATTTAAGGGAAAATAATATACAGTATAGTGCTAATTCTGAGATCAAAAACAAAAAAAAAAACAACAGTTGAAATATGTAGAAAACTGCAATATGTGGGAAAGAAGGATCAAGATTTCTCTGTGCTGTGATATAGCTGCCAAATTCTGATAGTTATTCCACTGTAAATAGTTGGGAAAACTATAAACCATGGTTTGGATTACCAATGATATCAATCATATATTCTACTGTTCTTGTGACAGCATTATTTTCACATCATAGTATAACTTAGAAAGAAGTGGCTTTAAAATGGCAACTCAATCATAAATCTTTTGCATGAGAAGCCTATGACGGTTTTCATATATACTGAAGTTTCCCTATGTTGTTTACAGCTAATGACTGTCAATCTCTTTCACTATGACTTGATTTCTGAACATAATTGGTAATTTTTATTGTCTATTAAATTCTATCATTATCCTTGGGCCTTTCAGTTGTTAATTATTAAATTTCCAACAATTTTGAATACTGATACTCCAAACAATAAAAACATTTTTTTTTTCATAATCATATGAAATATATCATTTTTTTATTTTGTTAAGATTCTGCCTGTATGTTGTTGTTTTTTTACATTAAATTGTATTTACATGTCATGCTATATAATGCTAAAATATATTCCTAGTGTGAATTAGGTTCCTTATTTTGCTTAATTCTTGTTTATTTTAAAATGAATTTATAATTTTTTTTACTTTTGATACAGTAACTAATAAACAAAACTGATCATTGAAAAGTTAAAATTATAGTTTGGTTTTAATTTTAAATATAGACTATCTTTTCTGGTATAGATTTCATGGTTATCATAATGCATTTTTAATTATAGAACTATCTTGCAATTTTATATTACTAAAAAGTAATATTGAAACTAGCAGTGCAATTGTAAACTCATATAAGATATAGTGTTATGTTTAGAAAGAAAATGATGAATTATATATATTTAATTACAAATTTGATTTAGGTTTATTTAATAATCATAATTAATAATAAAAAAGTGTTTATTGCTAATTTTAAGAATAAGTGAATCAAGATAAGATGTATAAAGTTTACATTTCATTTATTAATATGACTTGGTGCTACCTGACACTGTAAATTTTTTCTTAAAAAAAAAAAAATCTGGGTAGAACTTGAAAATTTTTCAGTAAGTGAGAATTTTTTTTTTTAAAAATATTCAATTCAGCTAGCCATCAAATTCTTGATCAGTAAACAGGTATCTAGCTATTCTAACTAAAGAATATAAGAAGAAAGAAAAAAAACATCAAATAGCATTTATTTAGCCTAATGAGTTATATCTTCTGTTTTACTGGGTTTTTTTTTATGTCAATTCATTTATGATCTATTCATTATTTTGAGGTTATCTCATTTAAAGACCAGCCTTTGGTTAAAATATAAAATAACATTTTGTTGTTTTTGCTATTTTTAAATAAATATATATATAAATTATTGGTGGTATTTTTTAGAATATTTTGCTTTGCAGAACTAGAACTGTCTTGTTTTATTTCTATAAAAGAAAAAGAATAAATTAGCAGGACAATTATGAAAAGAAAATTCATTTCCTATATAAACTAGAAAATAAATTATTTATTTATAATATAGATTACTAAATATCAGAATCTCTTTTGTAGTTTTAATCCACCAATCATTTTTCAGTTTTATTGTCTGATGCAATGTTTCTGCCTTTAAAATCACTATATTGGTTATGAAGTTTTGTGTTTAACTTTTCAGACAAGCAGAGGCTTCCATGTTTTCTTTTAATCAACTAATCAATAATACAATCATTGTCAGAGAATTACTATAGTTCTCCATAGCTACAAAATCACTGCATAGTTTGAAAAAATATTTTTTAAAAATTAGAAATTTAAAAAGTCGAAAATAAGGTGTGTCCATATCTGTATGTATATCTTCATGATTTCTTTTCATTTTCTATCTTCTACCCTCGCTGTGTACTCAGTCATGTGGTCAATTCATAACTATTATATTTTTTATAACTGCATCATTCGTTTTTTAATTATTATATTTGTTGATGCCTTAATATATATATTTTTAAAATTATAAGTATGTGTATGTACATGCGAACTTGTATTTTACCTTGGTTTTATTATTATCCACAATTTTGGATATTAACAGCCATAGATAGTGAGTCTGTAGATAAGGGGAGGAGTGTCATTTTTTGACATTGATTCATTGATTGACAGAACAGTAAAATAAATATGAAACTTCATAACCAATACAGATATTGGAAACAAATTCAGTGGATACTGGAGATTACTGTAATTAGGATTCATTCTTTGCGTGAACCCAAAAACAAACTTTGATCAGAAAACCACTTCTTAAGAGAATTTCATATCTCAGTGCTATGACAATCTTGAAAATATAGTTTTTAATAGTTGTTAACGTTTAACATAGATAATAGTTGCTTCTAAAAATGAATGAACATCAAATTTTCCATCTATATTTCATGCAGCTATCTTTTAATCTTGGAGCATACTATTTTGTGATCTAGCCAACCATCTGCACCTGTAAATGATCATATAATATAAATTTCTTTTATATTTTAACTTCTAAATTTGACAATCCATATCATTTGTTCTGGATGTATGTTTTTAATACTGATTTTACTTTCAAAACAAAGTATCTGTCATGATCAATCCATTCAATCACAGCAGCCTATTAAAATTTACAGAACCAGTGCCTTTATTTTTAGTGTAATTTGGATCACTGTTTATTTTTATTAACACAACATCAAAGTATCCAAAAAAAAAAAATTTATCGTATTGGGAATGATGTAATGACATTATCTGGTAAGGAATAAGAGTTCTTTCTATGAATCTAATTTTGGGACATATGCAGTGTTAACATAGGAATGTGTGTAATTGCACAAAATAATAATAATAATAATAAAATAATTCTTTATTAAAATATAATAAATTAAAAGTAATATTAATACTGCCTCATATATGGAGAAAATATTACATTAAATATAATCGTAATGCATTTTTGATGCTGAATTCTCATCAAAGGCTATTGTTATATTCAAAAAATATTAATTGCTTTGACAGTATGCTCAACACTGAAAATGCATTAAGGTTATTTTTAATGAATGATTGCAATATTTTCTCTGTATATAAAACAGTATTAGTATTACTCTTAATTTGTTAAAAGTATTTTTAATATCATTAGCTTTTCATTACTACATATAGAAATTTGAAAAATAGAAAATACAGAGTTAGGTTTCACTGCCAATCAGACATTATACATTTTCCTTTTACTTGATGATCTGCCCTTCTAAAAGAATTTATAAACATCTATCTGTTCAGTTAAACTTCTTTTCTGTGGAAAATGATTTTCATTTAGAATAATTATATTAATTTGTGTCAAATAAATTAAAAAGAAATTTGAAATACCACTTTTATTACCACTATTATCTCCTGCTCTTGTCTTGATTATCATAATCGATATTGCAACTATTTGTATCATTAAATGAATATTCCTATAAACATAGTATCTTAGCCTGATTTTACAAGACAATCAATTTTTGCTGAGTAAAACATCTATTCTAAATTTAGTTCCAGTGTGACTCATTAATGATTGTTTTGTCTTATACAAGATATAATAAGGATCACAAGTCTGCTAAATCTGTCGTCAGCACTATTTCTCAATGCGGAAGCTTTTTTATATTTTGCATATTCATAACATATTTGCATACAAAAAAAAGATTGTAATCAGAATTGCTATGCATTTAATTTAATTAAAGGTTATGCAAGCATCTGATGCTGTTAAAGGATCATGATGATTGGCTCTGTCAATTTAAGTGACTGAAAATAAAATGGTTTAAAAAAATGAAAATAATGAGAGAAAAGATAGATACTGTTTCAATAAAGATTATATTGGAAACAGTAAATTGTCATATTTGAAATCTTTAAAATATATACAATTCACCTTTTATCAAAGTTATGCATAATAGGATACTTTTTTTTTTAGTTATAAGAGTTTTTTTTACTTATTTTAATGAATTATTTTTATTTACATAATTTATCTATTGTAAACTTTTTCTTCTTATGAACTGTCACTACTTTAAAAGTATACTTGCTTTCATTATGTTAACATAAACAGCTTGCTTCTATATTTTTATAGTCTCTTATTTATTAGTTTTTTAAGAGAATATTTTGAATTGGATTTATTTTTCAAATTAAATAAATATGACAGTATAAGGAAAAACAGAAGTGGTAATACAAAGTTTGAACATAATGAAAGTTAGTGAATTGTCTTTATTTTTGTATACAACTTAGCAATATACTTGTCATGGCATGACAGTAAAAAAAAAATTCTATACAAACTACAAATAATAAGCACACTTGTATTACTATTTTTTTTTAAACAAATATCTCTTATTGTAAGTTTGACATATTAATGTCTATTATAAAATAGGATTTTATTTCAGTTTAGTAATGTCTGTGAAAAATGTCTTCAAAATCCTTCAATGTCATTGGGGTAAACAAGCGTAATTGAAACTATTTTTAAACAATTAAAATAAAGTTAACCCTAAATCTTGAATTTTAACAATTGTAACATTTAAAATGTGTAATAGTTGCTTCTAAAAATTGACAAATTTTACATATATTTTTAATGCAAACTATCATTATAACTTTGGAACAACTTTAGGATCTGTCCAACAATCTACACCTGAAAAATGTTCATATAACATTTACTTCTTTTATTTTTTGACTTTTAATTTAACAATCCATATCACTATTCTGGGTATGTATATCTTTTATAATGATTTTACTGTCTACACAAAATATCTATCTATCAATTTGTGTGTTGTGCTGAGAATTAAAATTGTTGAAACAATATATATATAAATTTATGATTAATTTATTATAAAAAACAAAAACAAATAAATACTGTCAGCAGAAATGATATTTCATTTACTGGGTATAATCTTTTCTTTTTTTAAACCAATAATGCTAACTTCATTTTTTATTAAATGCTTTTATTTAAGTTAGAATATCTGTTTGATAGTTGGTATGTTTGTTTGTAAACTTCTTTAATCACTTTTATTATTTGTTAGAATACAATTTTAAAATCAAGGTCTAATAGATTTAAATTCAATAGAATTGTTTCAAATTTGGTAAATAAGCCGTTGACCTAGTTTCTTAGATATGGAACAAAGGGTGGGAAAATTTTGAATATTTTGATATTAAATTTTAAAATTGTTCATAGAACTTTAATATGTTTTAAGTATGGCTTGTGAGAGAGTGGTATAGAGATTTTTTTCATTCAATTTAAAGTTATAACATTTTAAAATTGAGGTTTAATAGATTTAAATTTAATATAATTTGTTGAAATTTTGTATTTATTTTTTAATCTCTACCAAAATGATAGGGCTCAATAATATTTTAGATAGGTGACCTAGTTTTGTAGATATGGAAGAGTGGGGGAGGAGTTTTTTAATATTTTGATATCAAATTTAAAAATTGTTTTTAGAAATTCACAGTTTTAAATAATGCATGTAATTTTCTTGGTTTTATTTAAGTTAAAATAAGAAAATTACTTTACAATATAAGTTGGTTAAGCATTTTTTTCCCCCAAATAAAAAGAAAAAATGTCAATTTTCAATTGAAAAATGTTACTTAATGCTTTATTATACATATATATATAATTATGTATGCACTCTAAATATGACATATACATAAGTAGTATACATATTAGCTTATAGCAGAATTATTTAATGATGTATATATCAACAGTAAGTGTTAAGTCTATTTAATATTTTCAGTGTCTAGTAATGAAAATTTTTACTGTGATGCTATGTTTGATTTTTTTTGTGTGTGCAATTAAATCTTTTTTATATATATTTAAAAAATTATTTATAGGCTATATTATAAATATTTAAGCTTTCTAATAATTAAAATTCTAAAACATGAAAAATTAATATTTTAAAATTGTAAAAATAAGTATGTAACTAAATGTCTTACCAATAACAAAGACAAATATTGTTATTGGCTTCATGGTATCTATTCAAAAAATTAAAAGAATGAAATATTAGATATTACAATTTTATGTTATTAAAAATGATGTATTTAGAATTAGTTATCATTAAAGAAACAAAAAAAATTATAAAAGTTAAAATATTATTGTTATTAAAATATTTCACTTACAGTTTTTACAAAAACAATTTTCTTTTTAGCCTCTAATGGCTTTTCTGTGGTAATTTCCTATTTTCATAATGAATGATCATATACTTTCTAAGAGTTGTCTTTTTAAAAAGTTTTCAGAGAGAAACCTCCCATAGTGATGTTTTTAGTTTAATAATAAGTATTTTACAAAAATATTGTCACAATCATTAACAATTACTGAAAATCATATTATGTATGGCATTTAGTCACAGGGGAAATGAATCTAAAGCATCAGCTAATCACAAATCACCATCTACTTCATAGCTTTGTCAGAACAATATAATGTTCTTGTCAATCACTGACATCTCTTGGAATTTTTTTAAAATTAATACTCTAAGAATGGAAACTTCTTAGAAAGAATCGCTGTAGCCTATCACACACTATAATTCAATATATACAACACTTAAAACAACATAGAAAAGTAGCAATTGCAGTGCCATCGTGCCACCTAAAATATCAAATAGGATAGCACTATCACAGCTTACTTTTGTGAAACAGTTAAAGTAAAATAGTTTTACATTTTTATTAATTGTGCCAATAATAAAAAGTTAAAAATAATATTTTTTTTAATATTAAATGTTTTTATTTATAGTGCATTAAAATGAAAAAAAATATTTGCTTCTTCAACCACAGTTGGGGTTTTTAGACTTTACTTGAAATAAAAACATGGGAGTGGTGGAAGAAACTTTTTTTTTCTTTTTGATGCATGAGAAATAAAAGCATTTAATATTAAATATATATATTATTTTATTCATTTGATGAATTTTGGATTAATTGATATTATTTATAGTTAATATACATTTTTCTCACAGTAACTTAATAATTTAATCAGAAAAAAAAAAAAAACATTAGTATTTTATAGGAAAAACTTTTTAAAAAAAAAAAAAGTTTTTTTTTTTCAAAATTTGAAAACAAAATCTTTTTTTTTTTTTTTTTAATAAATAAGAGTGAAAAAGAAAAAAATATGAATGAGTATTTTTTCTTTAAAAAATGCTTCCCAAGTTTTTGTTTTTGTTGTGGTTAATTTTGCATAAACAATCTTGTTTTTTATTATTAATTGACATTTCATATATTAAATGAATTAATTTTATAATGTTTTCTTACCGTTTTAACATGAACTAAAGTCATTTTTTTTCCCAAAAAAATATTTTGTATTAAAGTACTTGAGAAATTCAACTTTTATACCCAAGATATATAAATGTAAATGGCAGTATAAATACCAGATCATGTAGCAATTACATATTTGAAAAATATGGAACCATATACAATACCAGTAACACAAGCTGTTGAGAACAAAATAACAGCAGAAAAAATAGAAGTGAAAATTTAAAAAAAAAAATCATGCACATTATGAAATATTTTATATAGATCATAAAATATAAAAATTTTAAAATATGCATATATAATTTTGAGATGCATTATATTTATATTTTCAAATATATGTTTGCATTTCTACGGACCTAATAACTTTCAAGTTATTAATATAATTGTATTATTATTATATATAAAAAAAATTTATATAAAAATAATATATTACCTTTTATTCATGGATCAACTAATATTATTTGATTCAATTTATTATGTACGTGTAACAGTGATTCCCAACTTATGATATTCAATGGACTTAGAGGGTGATATGTGAAAAACTATTTTTGAAAAATTATATTTAAATAATACATTCAATTAATGTAAAACTCATATAAATATTTTTTATTCGCCTATCTATTTTTTTTATTTTGATGCTGACATTTTTTTATAAAAGGTGGTTGTAGAGAGAAATTCTGATATTTTTGGGGTGATATATGAAAAGATTGAATATTGGTGATATATATTATTATATCTTAACTATAGTTCATTTTTCACACATTGACCAAGATGATATATGCCAACAAAACATTTCATGACTTTCTCTGCTTACATTCAACATATGATTTTAGGAATGATTTTCTTAGCTCTATTTCAGATCTATTAACTATAAGCTTGAATAATGAATGAAAATTAGATACAGTTACTATTCTAGTTTAAGATGTATAAAACTATATAAATATGTTTATATAGATTCAAAATCTTAAAGTGTTTTTAAATTTCAGACTATGTATTAGCTTGGTAATATTAATATAAAAAAAAAGATGGTGAGCTACATTAGTTCAATAAATCCTAAGTGATAAAGTTCATAAGCCAAAAATTATTTTGAAGATCACTATCATCTGATATTCATTGATTGTTCCAGCTTACAATAAATGATTCTTGACTCTAATGAAGATAAGACTTTCTAAAGCATATGTTAAATATAAACAGAAAAAGTATAGCATGTTTTGTTGATCCATAATATGTGCTTATAATAATTTAAAATTTTAAGGAAGAGAAATATGAATAAATACTGACATATAAAATCTTTTTTAGATTGCCAAATTTTTATGGTTAACCATTAAAAAATTTAAAACCAAGATTAAGTATACAGATAATGTTTTAACTAGGCATATGGACATAAATGAAGTGAGGAGTACATATGATTAGAAAAGAATATTTCTTCTACTAAGTATATAAGATCATTGTTGTTTATGAATTTATGATAATTCTTCCTAGCAGATTACTATTATAACAGTTATATGTCAGCAATTTTCTTGTTTAATTAATGATATTAATCACTTGTGTTTATTGTTTAGAGCTATATTCTGTTTAGGGAATATTTATATTTTGATTATCTATATAGAAAACAATAAACAAAATTATTCTTTTCTGATTTTATTCCTTACTCTCCGTCTGCCATTTGTTTTTGTGTAATCATTGTCGAGAAGATCACATTAAATAATTAATATAAAGTTTTATAATTATTGATAAGTGAATGTTCTCTATCATATGCGCATATTTTCAATTTATATTTTCTATTATGGTATTATAAATGTTATTATAAAAATGTTAAACTTAACATTGAAAACAATTAAAACAATCCCTACTGATACACCTCCTCCTATTAATAAAAGCTGGCTACAAAATCTAATCAAGTTTACCTCTGCACTTCTAAACACAGGTGAAATTCTAGCTACAAAAAAGTTAAGTTGTTGGGAATCTTATAATCTAACGAAGTTAAAAATCACAAATAAAATATAAATAAATTCAAATTACTATCCTTAGAACACATATATCTAGACTTCCTAATTAAAATCAACCTGCAAGTACATTTTTTTACACTACAAAAGAGGAATCCAAAAAATTGATCCTACATGCCATATTTGTAAAAGAGATAAAAAAACACTCCATTTTTTCTTTGATTGCCATGCCCTACAACATATTAGACTTATAATAACAAATATTTGCAAACTAAATTACATCTTTCAAACTCTCATAAATTAATCTACACTCCCGGCACCTTTTCACACATCAGAATCGCAACTTGTATACTTTTTGCTTTTTGTTCACCAAGATGTAAAATTTACTTCAATCAAGATTTAGACAATCCACATACTTTCTTCTTTAATAACATAGAAAAAAATTAAAAAAAGAGACAATATTATAGCTCCAAAACATCTATTTCAGTCTACCTGGGATTTAATCAAAATTTGATATTTTTCCATACACCTAAATATATATATATTTATTCCCTTATATTACTCATGTATCATTGTAATTAAAATGTAATAAATTCAATTAAAAAAAAAAAACAATTAAAAATCATTTAGAACAAATTTAACACTTTTCTTAATTGCATTCGATTCATTGTTGTGCCAAAAGTTCTTGAAAACAAAAATTGATTCAGTTTTTGAAAAAAATAAAATAATAGAAATTAAAAGGTGTTTTTTTTTTAAAAAAAAAAGGTGTTTTCACTAATTTTCTGAAGGTGAAACAATCACAGAATTTGGACATAATTTTGTAACCAATATTCATTTTTCATCATTCAGTATTAACAAAGGATTAAACGAAAATAATTTACACATTTTCTTTTATATTTTTAACTAAAGTTAATTTTTTTTTACAAAAACATGACTGCATTAATTTCTTTGAGCAGCTTATCTTTGTTATATATATATGATCTACTTTATTTAAAATTGAAGTATAGGTACTGGTCCTCTACACTTTAATTGTTCTGAAAAATTATTTAAATAATGTTATTATAAATTACTCATTTATGTCTTTTAACGAAGTTTGCAATGCAGTAATCAGTTTTTGATTATTCCAGAGAATTTAGTAAATGATTCATTTTTCCAAGTTAAAGATAATAAAATATTATTTTTAAGAAGTTCATGAGTCAAACTAGATTATCCGATTTAATAGTAATAATATTATCATAGAAAATGAAATTGTTGAATATCTTGACAGAAAACGTTTAAATGGGTTTTGTTGAGATTAAACTTTAAATTTGTATAATTCCTTTGCCTTACAGTGATATTAGGGTATGATAATTACAGTTTAAAAAAAGACGAGTATAAATTCATTTACTGTGGAATTGTGATGAATGATATTTTGGATGGTAAACTTCATAGAAATTTGGTGTTCTTAAAAAGCATAATTGTAATGATATATATCATTTTGAATCTCTTATGAATTGTCTATAATTATTGAATTGCATTTTTTATTTTGTTAGTATATTTTCAGATATAGAAATTAATATATTTATACATTAATTTTGTTTAATTTTTATTTATTTTTTCTTTTCAGCCTCAATCACAGCCCAATATGAGAAAGATGTGGGGTGCTGATGATGAAGACAATCATCCTTCTAATGCCAAAGTTCGCTATATTCCTATTCATCATGAATGGTCTCCAGAACCTGGCAAAACTACTAGTCCTCAAGATACTCATATGGAGTCTCCACGATCTAGTATTCATTCAACTCCCCACACAAGCCCTCGCTCAGGAACTCCACCCATACAAACAGATTTTTCCGATCGTTCTGATATGCCATCCCCAAGCTCTAGTCAACAAACTGCAAAAAAGTCTCGAGAATTCATTATACCAATTAAAGTTTTAGATAAGGATGAGCCTGTAGAAGCCAGTAATTTACCAAGATCTCAACCACATAGAGGACATTCATTAAATGATGAAAGTAGACGATTGAATATTAATAGATTCAATTTAGATGAAGGAAGGCCTCATAGTACTCCCAACAGTCCTCATATATGGCCAAAAACAAGACATGCTAGTGGCCCTGTATACAGTCAAATTTATGAACCCAGAAAAATGGAAGCTACAGTAGAAAGAGAGGCTCCCAATAGGTCAGATTCAAAAGAGTACATTATACCTGTGAGAAGGGCTTCTGATAATGAGGAAGATAGTCATCCACCTGTCAATGTTCAGAAATTGAAAGCACAGTTTGAAAGCCCACCTCCTCAATCTTATTCTCGGCCTCAGTGGCCAACTTCAGAATCTCAGTCTAAAATGCCTTCAAGAACTGAAAAAACTAAAGTTGAAGCACAGCAAGTACATGCTATACCTGTCATACGAGAAACTTCACCAGTAAATGAACAAGAAAGATGTGAATCTCCTCTTCCACCTAGACAACCAACTCCTCCACAAGAAGGTCACTTGCCAAAACCACCTGAACCACCCAGAGCACCTACACCTGAATTTATGAAAAACATGAATGCAATGGAAAAAATTCAAGCAATTGAAGCAGATGTTAGACAAATGGAAGATTCTATTCATAACTTTACTGGAAAGAAAGCAGATAAACAGTATTTATATTTAGATGAAATGTTAACGAGACATCTAATACGATTAGATGTGATAGAAACTGATGGCAATCCAGAAATACGTCAGGCTAGAAAAGGAATGGTTCAGCTTATTAATGCATTACTTAGTAATTTAGAAAGTAAAGTTATGCATAATACCCCTGTTTCTGAAGGGCAGCAGGAAATTAATAATCAAAGTTGTCAGCAAAGCACTCCCATTTTAGAAGCATCCCAGGAACATGTACATAAAAGTGACCCAAATACACATATAAGTCATATTGAAATTAATCCTGCCCCATATGTAGATACTTCACATTCAAGACATATTGATGTAAATAATGAAAATACTGAAAATCATATAAGTAGGGTTGAGGTTAATATGGACAATGAGAATAGTAGCAATGGTCAAAGCCTTTTCACACAGAATAAAAGTGCACAAGTTGGACAGTCTGGAAATAGTTGTAATTCTGCTGGTTCTCTAGGAATTGAACCTGGTCATATGCTATCTACATCAGTATGAAGAGAACTTTTCAAACATCTTTATTGAATTGTATATAGTTTTTTTTTTTCAATAGTTAACTTTAATTCTTATTTTTATATTTTAAATGCAGCATAATTTATTATTATTTAATGTCATTTTGCTATTGTAATATATTTTAGCTTTTGTAAAAAAAAAAAATTATTAAATGTTTTTAATTGCAAAATTAAAAAATCAACTGTATAATTTAAATTTTTACTGTTTTTCTTTTCTGACTTCTGCTTAAAATAGCTTAAAATAATCTGTACTTATAAAAACTTTATATTTGTCTTCCATATTAAATAAAATTTAAAAAATCTGAGTATTTATTTAACTGAAAAAAATCAATTACATATTTAAAGTATAGAAATTATACATATATCTGGGTTTCAAATGCAGATTTTCAAAAAAATATAAAACAAATATTAATATGATTAAATTGTAGTCAATTTTTTAAGCTTATTATTTTCTGAATTAAATAGTAGTAACATTTCTGTTCAATTATAACATAAATGTGTGCATTGATTTAGTGAATCAGTACAGCTGAATGAAAGTCAGCTGATTAGAAATTGTTCATAGGATTCTGTTTGGCTCTGTCATCTTTATCGTCATTATTAGCTACCTGTTAAAATGCAGATTCTATATAACAATCCAATAATCTTCAAGTCTATTATTATTTGCTTTATTTTTCACTATAACTAGTTGTTGTTGTTTTTTTGAGATTGTCAACTTCTTTTTTTTTTCTTTTACTCTCCATAGACCTTTCAAATATAATCTTTATAATTTCTATTTTTAAATATATGATGACTAATTTAGTTCTTTTCTTATTATACTTTCCACAATAAATAACCTCTCATTCGCCGTCTTCAGTGTTATTGATTCTTACACAGCTTTTCTATTTTTTTTCTTCAAATCCACATCTCACAAATATTCAATTTTCTCCTCTTTTCATAATATCTGAAGCTATGCTCTATTTAAGAGTGCAGTCTGTGCAAAACATCAGCTAGTTTCCTAATTCTGGTCCTAATAAACCTCAAAATACAACCCATTTTAAACAAAAGTTTGTTGGTTATTGCAACAATCTTTGTAATATTTGCATCATTGTATTATAAACTTCCTAAATATTAAACAGCAGTAATCTGCCCAATTATCACTTTAATCTTTTATTTCTCCCAGTTTATGTAATGGCTGCTAATCTTAGACATTTATTTTTATTTTAAACTTTATATAAATTTCATCAATCATATATACTATGTCAAAAACTGTTTCATTGATTATCCTGATAACTTTATCCTTATTAAAGCAACATTCTTTAGAAAATTATTTAAATAAGTATTAAGCAAAAGAAAAGATAAGCATTCATATTTTACAACCATTACTGTTTCTTTTGGGAAAAAATGTATTTATTACAAATATTTTTGATTCATATATAAATACCCTAAAGATAAGCTTGCTCCTTTTCAGTCTATTAGTTTTTCACAATATTCATTTCATTCTATTAAATATCTTTCATGATGATCAATGAAACAAATATTAATTGAGAGAAAAATCACTCCACAATAATCCTCATCAAATGGCTTGTAGACACAAATCCAATTCAAAATAACAACCCCATACTCATTGATTCTTTTTATAAATTCTCTTGATACTTGGATGTAATCTACTATATTATATCTGTAAATGTAGTTGGTCTTTTCATTGATTGAGTGCAAAGTTTTTTGTAGATTTGATAAGACAGTTATTTCTAATATCTTGTTTTCTCACATTTTGTAAATATCACTATTGCATTCTTCCAATTATCTAGTATATCTTTATCATTAAAGTAAACTTTGCCAATAATTTATTTACTTGCTGCTTCTAAGATATTAATAATTCTATTATTTCATAAAGTTTTTCTATTCATTATGCACATCTCTTCATATAAAATATATATTTTAAAATATTGAAGCTATTTTCTTTCTCAGTGAAAGTCATCCACATAGTGATAAAAGCTAATAAACTTGTCACACTAAATGATGCTGATCTGTGTGAGCAATCTATCCATGAGCATTTTACTATATGAATAATCACTAGTAATATTAGCTGCTATGACGATCAAATGAAATGCGTAATGGAAATTTGTCCTGTTCAGTTTCTTTAAGGTCTTAAAGTCTGTCAGTTAATAAACTCTATGTTTGCAACCCTTTTGAATTTACATTATACTGTTATTATTTAATATTTATTTTATCCAATGAATTTTTAAAAATTTTTTCCTAATGTTAGCTGTATAGTTAATTTTTTTTTTTGGCTTAGAAATTTTTACCCTTATAAAATTTTGCTTTAATTTAATCTATATAAAGCCTCAGGCTGTCTGGAATTTAACTGAAATATGTTCCGATTCATGTGGATTTTCTATAAAAAATTCTCTTGTCATTGTAAATCCAAGTATGCACTACCAAACCATTTACACTACAAAAATCAACCTTTCATAAACAATTTTTCCTAATCTATTTCATTATTCAAGAATTAAAATATCATTATATAACTATTTTTAAATTTATTTAAAATTTTTCAATTTCTTATAAATAAAAATTAAATGGTTCATTGATCAGAAGTTCATATGAAGTTTAAACAGTGAAAGTGAATAAGCTGAACTATGATCAATGGATTTGAGTTCTAATTACCAAAGCAGTAAACTTCTTAAAAGTATATAAATATTTTATATATGTTTTTGTCATCCTCTTATATTAGTCACTATGTATATTTAATTACTAGATCCCTTGAGATAGTTCTAGTCTCGTCAAAATTATTTACTTATAAGATTCCTACCCCCTTTTTTTAATTTCCCCCCCCCAAACCATTTTTCATTTTCACAACCCATTCCTTTCCATATAAAACTATACATTTAATCATGATTCTAAAAGCAATATCCCTTCATTATACTTCTTTACATGATTTTTATTTTTCAACTCTCAACTTTTTTAACTTGTTTTACAGATATCTAAAATATTTTTTTTTCTAGTTTCTCTATTAAATAGATTTGTCTAGTTTTATTTATTCTCATTTTATATATCAATTCTGATATTAGTTTTTAAATCTAAAATCTTATTTAATGTGTTCTGTCCTAGAAAACAAAATTTTTGCCATGATAGTATTCAGTTTGTTTTTTCTAATATCTTTCAGCATACTTTTTCCGAAATACCTTATATAATTTACTCTTATAAATCTTACTATACTTATTCTGTACTACCTTATAAAGTTTACTCTTATAAATCTTCCTAATACCCCAATAGCAATGTAAGATTAATTATACACATATTATATCTACAATTAATTATACACACATATATATATAACTATGTTATTTTTTTAATTTAGCAAATTTTATTTATATTTTTAAATATATATGTTAATATTTTTAAATTGACTTAAGGATAATGGCAGCATAAATCAAACATTCACTCCCCAATAAAGTTTTTTTATTAGGTTTAATTACAAATACTTATACATGTTTATAATTACTTTTAATATTTAAAGAAATTGTATTAATAAGAGCTGATAAGACTATATTGAAATGTTACACATGTGTAAACTTTTCATGAATATATAAATGTAAAAAATCGATTTTCAAATATTGAAAGTTGAGAAAATTAAATTTTCAAAATAAAAATAAATACTGACATTATAATTCAAATTTGCAAATGTTTGTCTGTATAACAAAGTGATTTCTTTTTTATAACTTAATGCTAACTACCCTTTGTGTGAAGTACACCAGAGTTATGATTATGGTCAACTTCACCAAAAGTGCACTTAGCATTAGGTGTTATAAAGTATAAATCACTTTCTTATGCACATGAATAAATGCTTGTAAATTTGAATTACTAATGTAAAGAGAAAAATCAATATAATATTATAGATAAATATATAACAATTTTTAAATAAATAAAAGTATTTTTCTTTTTAAAAATTACTTTATTTAAGTATGATAATAATATCAAATTATTTATATATTTTTCATTAATGCCAAAAATGGAATTAATAAAATTCATTATACTATTCTTTTATACAAATTTTATAATGCATTATATAACAACTAGATAAATATTAATAATAATTACATATGAAAAGCCTTTTTTGGCACATGGTTTTGTGCTTTTTCCAAATCTTATGCATCTATATTAATGTTAAATTATTGCAGATAGAACACCATCTAGTATTCTATAAAGGAATAAAATAATAAAAAATTGATGTTTTATTTTGTTGTTATTTTACTTCCATTATAGAACACTAAATGGTGTTCTCTGCAATAATTGGTTAATGTTAAAACAGATGCTTGGCATAACACATTAATTTATTATAATTTTCATTAATGCAATAATCACAAAAGATGTATATGAACCTATTTAATATACATAAAACTAGTAATTATAATAATAAATTACTATAACAATAATAAGAATTTAAAACTATATAATAAATTTTAAATTCTGAATCATTCAATGCTAAAACTGAATTAAAGTTCAACTCTTTTCAGTGGATCCTCTAAAATCTATATAGACTATATTTTATGAAATTGTTTTATCAGAACATTTTTATTTAGGTCATCTATCCCAAATTTTTTGATGAGTATATATTGTATTATGGATATAGTTTAAAGAGCATAAATAATACAAGTATGATTTCCCTTTTTTGTTCATAAATTGCTGATCTATTTTTATTATATCAATCAGTTTTAGCATAAGACTCTTTTAAAACTGAATATTTTCATTTTATCATATAAATGCATTTCAATTTCTTTTAAGCTTGTAAGAATTGCTACCATAAATGTTCTTTGGATTTTTAAATTCACAACAGTATCTTTAATGCAAATGCTAATATTGTGAGTGCAACATCATTGAATGAATCAAACAAAAATGGCTGTTGCTATACACAAAAGTATGTGTAAAATTTCTACATTTTTATTTTATTTTACTTTTTTCCCATATTTGAAATAATAATCATACTTAGTATATAATAAATTGACATTCATGGAGAAAGTAATGTTTTATTGAAGGGTAAGATATAAGGTTTATGCTTTAGCTCAGACAATAAGATGATTGGATTTTAAAACCATATTTCTCATTTTAGCTTTCAGTAGTTAATTCAGATTAATTTAATTTTAATAATGCCCTGTGAAAATTGGTGCACTGGTAGAGCATTCAGACTGTGGTCATAATGTCCTCAGATTCATTTCTTCTAGTACTTCGAAGACTTGAACTTCTTACTAAGTCCTGGTTAATAAAACCATTTGATTATTTTTTTTTAATCATAATAAAAAAAACTTATACAACTGATAATAACTGTAGAAGAAAGTTAATAATAAAGTTGTACTAAATATAGAATAAGAATTCATATTTATATAAATATTTAATGACTCAAACAATGTAACTCTTCATTGACATTAACACTTGTGAATAAAGAAAGAGATCATTATTTAGAAATTATACATTACATATCAGTAAATATTAGATTAAGACAATTTTTCTAAATGTTTTTTTCTTCTTTGGTTCTTTTGAATGCCCATTTGAATCCATCCATATTTTCCATATCCTCTATTTTGCACATTTCCTAGCTATGACACCACTATATAAACAATTTGATATTAGCAGTAGAGACTAGATGGCAATCCACATATTTCTATAAAATCATACAGTATTCAAATAGGCAATAACAAAATTTATGCATAACTTATTTGATATGATTGATTAAATCAATTGAATAAGCAAGTATAATGTGCAATGAATGGGAGATTTTTAAGTTGATTTTTAGTAGTTTTTTTAATTTATGGAAGAAATAATAATTATACATTTTTTAGTAGTAATGGTGGACACTATGCATTTATCAATGGGTTGAAAGTGAAAATTCCTTACTGAAAAGAATATTTGTAATATTAAAAATATTTAAATTTAGGAAAGGAGAATTATGCAACTTGTGTAATGAATTATAAAAAATTATGGAGTTTTAAAATACGATACTCTTTACCCAAAAACAAATAATTAGGCAAAGGGTAAGTACTATGATGAAGCATTACCATTGTTAGTGGAGCTTTGTCCCTATATTAGTGCAGTAATAAAATAGTGGATTTTGGAAATCAAGTAACTTGGAAGTGTGTTGAACTATTTCACTTCTAATGCTCAAACTTCCTATGGATTCTCAATTATTAAACCAATTATTATTTATAGATTATTGCTCGAAACCTCAACAGAATTTATTTGATCATCCTAATATTTACAGTTAGTTATCTTAATATCTATTAATAAGGTTTTTTAGATGTACAGAAATTTAAAAATAATGTTATAATTATAGAAAATAAAAAATATCAATTGTGATGCTGGAATATTAAATGAAAATAATATTCTAAACTATGTATATTTTCCTTTTTAGTAAATAAACAGACATTTAGAATTAATAAACATCAAATTTTGGAATTTTTTGTAAATTGTAGAAAGTATTTTTAAAATGTTAGTAGGATGAAAGATAGACTATCATATAGGAAAAATTATATAAAGTTAGGATTAAAACAATATATGTTAAAAAGATTTAAATAAAAACAATGAGATCATCATCAACCATTATCAATCCACTGCAGGATGAAGGTCTCTCCAAATTTAATCCATCTCCAATCTTTAGCTTCTCTTCTCCACAACACCCCTGCACATTTTCTTATTTCATCCATCCATCTCACATGTGGTCTCTTTCTGGGTCTTTTACAATCTCTTGGAATCCAGTTTAAAATTTCAATTGTCCATCTATTATCATCTCTTCTAACAATATGTCCAGCCCAACTCCATTTCAATCTTTTAATTTTTTCAATAAGGTCAGTAACACCTGTTTGTTGTCTTACCCATACATTGCATTTTCGATCTCTTCTTGTTACTCCCAACATACATCTCTCCATACTCCTTTGAGTGGTCTGAAGTCTCTGTATTGCTCTTCCATTAAGTGTCCAAGTCTCAGATCCATAAGTAAGAACTGGTAAAACACATTTGTTAAAAACCATCCTTTTCATACACATAGGCATATTTCCTTTTAGTATCAAGTTATTTCTACCAAAAGCACTCCAACCAAGTTTAATTCTATGATTAATTTCCTCCATTATGTTTCCATCTGTATTAATAATCTGACCAAGGTATTTGTAGCTGTTAACTTCTAATTCTTCATAATCAATCTTTATTTTCATATTTTGAACAAATCGATTAAACATTACTTTAGTCTTTTTAACATTTATCTTTAGTCCTACTTTTCTACTTTCATCTGCTAACTCCTGCAGCTCTGAAGCATTATTTGCAAAAACAACTACATCATCTGCGAAATCTAAATGACTTAAATACTCTCCATTTACTTTCACTCCTTTAGTTTCCCATTTTAATCCACAAAATACTTCTTGCAGCACTGCTGTAAAGAGTTTTGGAGATATGAAGTCACCTTGTCTTACACCTTTCTCAATGTTGATTTTTCCAGTATCATCATGTAATCTAATTGTTGCTGTTGCATTTTTATAAATATTCTTTAAAATATGACAATATCCTGGATCTATACCTTGATGATCCAATGCTTTAATCACTGAAGAAATGTGTATAGAATCGAATGCCTTTTCATAATCTACAAATCCAAAATATAATGACAACTCATATTCGTTTGACCTTTCTATGACTTCTCTCAATACCTGGATATGATCTACTGTACTAAAACCACTTTTAAATCCAGCTTGTTCTCTTAGTTGGTGGAAATCCAAAGTTCTCTGTAGATGAGTTGTAATTATCTTGGTAAAAATTTTATATAAAACTGATAAAAGGCTGATAGGTCTGTAATTTCTAATATCTTCTTTATCACCTTTTTTAAATATTAATATTATTACTGCATTCTTCCAATCTTCTGGTACATCTTTATCATTTAGACATTTGGTATATAACTTTGCTAAAATTGTTTCTATTTCTTCACCTGCTTCTTTTAATATATCAATTATAATTCCATCATTTCCTGAAGCCTTTCCTTTCTTCATACACTTAATTGCATGTCTCACTTCTTCATTTAAAATTCTGGACAATTCGGATGATGTAATAGATATAGGAGGTACTTGTTCTTTATTACTATATAATTCTTGATAAAAATCTACCAATTTCATGATGTCATCTCTCTTTTTAGTAATAATTCCATCTTTTTTTCTTATTGCAGATATAAATTTCCTACCAATACCAAAATGTTGTTTAACATTTTTGAGACTTTTATTTTCTTCTACAGCTTTCCTTGCTATTTCACAGTTATACTTTCTTATATCATTTTCAACTCTTTTCCGTACCATTTTACAAAATTCGAGATATTCAATTCTTTTTAATACATCATTTTTGTATATCTTCATATTTCTTCTTTTCTTCATAAATTCTCTAGTCTCAATAGAAATTTTATTAGTCAATTGCTGCTTTTTTCTACCAGCTATGTTTGTTGCAGTTTTTAAAAGTGTATCAGTTATTTTCATATTAATTTCATTCAAATCTGAATCATGTTCAAAATCTCCTAACACTTGAAACCTATTTGTAAGTTCTAATTTAAATTCATTAGAATGTTTCTGAAGATTAGGAATATCAACTGTAAATATTGTTTTTCTTAATAATTTTTGTCTCTCTAGTTTTACATTAACACGTAATTTACACCTTACTAATCGATGATCACTTCCTGTGTTAAATTTATTAAGAACATTACAATCTTGAAATATGTATTTTCTGTTAGTCAAAATATAATCCAATTCTGCTGTACCTTCATTTGGATGCTTCCATATCCATTTCCTTTTAACATTTTTCTCAAAAAATGAATTCATAATATAAAGTTTTTCTTTTTCTGCAAACTCCACAAGTCTATGTCCTCTCTCATTTCTATTACCATAACCAAAATTACCTTAAGCAATTTCATCTTTCATTTGTCTACCAATTCTAGCATTAAAGTCTCCCATAACAATTTTAAAATGTTGTTTACTCTGATCAAAAGCCTTTTGTACATCCATATAAAAATCTTCTACTACTTCATCACTATGAGAACTTACAAACCTGAATTATCTGTTATTAAGTTGTATAACTAATCTTGCCACTCTGTCCGATACACCATCAATCTCCACAATATTGTTCTTCCACTTTTTATTTATAATGAATCCTACTCCACTTGTATTTCCAATATGTGTGCCTTTATAATAGAGTATATGTCCACTTTTTAAATCAATTGTTTCTTCTCCTTTTCTTCTAACTTCACAAAGTCCAATAATGTCCCATTTAATATAAGACAGTTCTTCTAATTCTTGCAATCTTCCTTCACTTGAAAGTGATCTGCAGTTGTAAGTACCTAAATAAAAAGTCATCATCAAATGGCAGCCTGGGTCCGCAATCAGGGGATTCTTAGCACCCTCCACCTTCGGCCACCAACTGCTGCCTTGGTTGGTGACTTTACAGCCTCCTGGGAATAAGGGCCATGCTTTATTTTTGTCTGTCATAATTGTATATATGTGTATTGGAAAAATATTTATCATTTACACAAACATTCATTCTGCCTTATCAGGCACTGAGAAGAAAGACCATGGTGTTTCTTGATCTTAAACTCAGAGGTAAAAAGCCAATAAACTCACCACGCTGGCTAATGCGTGTTGGTGAGCAGCCCATCCATGTTCGTATACTATATGAATAATCACATAGTAATAACAGCTGCAACAACAAGAACGTATGGAGTGGACATTAGGAATTTGCCCTGCTCGGTTTCTTTAAGGCCTCAAAGAGGAATCAAAGGGTCTCCTTTCAGTTAATAGCAAACTCCTTTCTGCAGCCATGAGATCATAGAGTTTATAATATTAGATAAAATCTTAATATATGTGCTTCTCATTTGTAAAACAACTAAAAATTAATATAGAGTATGCATTACAGCAATTTGTGATTATGATCAAAACCCTCAAGCTTTGATGAGAAATATCCAAAGATGATTTACAGCTCAGAATGCAAAGTGATCATTCATGTCAGAAATAATTACACAGTGTGTATGTAAATGTATAATTAAGTAGATATATATGATGGTTACATTAATTAGAAATATATATATTCTTTATTGTTATATATTATTTTCTACAGTTTCTTTAATGAAAAAAATGATAGTTTTCTTCTCATCTAATCACTTACTGTTTCCTCCATGATTTCATCTTAAGTGACTTTGCACTTAATAAATGCTGTGCAATTTTTTTTTTTAATGCATAATTCATCATTAGCAATTACTTAAAAACTAATATGGTTATTCTAACTCTAGAAAACAGAAACTGAAGAAAAGTTTGGAGTTAGAATTGTTGTGTGTATAATTAAAAAGAATGGAAATATGGCAGTACAAACACAATTTATCTCAATTCGTGCAGAAAAATGGCATAAAATAATCAAGATAGTTGGTCCTATATTAGCTTAAGAGACTGAAGACATTAAAGTAAAAGAAAAGAGAAATCCTTAGAAAGATAAAAGAAAATGGGCCAATGACAAATGCTATTTTCATATATTTATGTCATAAAAATATAGCATATTTTTAAATAGAAAAAAAGTTATAAGTAAAAAGTATTCTTAAAAACAAATTGCAATATTTAGTATCAAAATTATTGGTCTAAGACTCTTTTATAAGTCCCATAAAATATCTTTGTAATTTCTGCAGTTTATCTCCCAAATTTAATCAATTAAAATTGGTTTTTATAATGGACTTTAAATAAAAAAAAGCATGTAATTATTTTCTGATACATTGAATTAGTATTAGCAAATGTGCAACGCACCCCCCCCCCCCAACACATCTTCATGTTAATAGGTGTCTTTTTTTTAATTCCAGGTCAGAGAAAATCACAAAATATATAGAGTGGTGAATTGTGTGAAAGTCTGTGCTCATATACCCTATATATTACATATATTGATACAGGTATATAATAAGTCTGTATTTCAGTTATTATTCAATATTGTATAATAAAATGAAATTAGTTTGTCTTCATAATATTGTAATATTCTAAATTGGAAATGATAAATTATGCTAAGGAGATGGCAAACTATCAAAGGAGGGTGCCATTTTTGACTGCAGTATTCCATCATCCAAAACTGCCTTTGAACAGATAATTTTTTATACATACATAATTAAAAGTTATTTTTTTCTTTACTTCAATAGAAGAGAGAAAAATCATTTTGACACCATTATGCACAATAGACAAGATTGACATTACAATTATTTAAAAAAAAACTTGTCAAAAAAAATGGCACATTATATGAACCTGTTTAAAATAAATATTTTTTATACTATGTGAGAACGTATAATGTGTTTACATTAAACAAAGAAATCGCTGAGGTGCTTAATTAGTAACTATACCTCTTATCCACAAGCCCAAAGACTTTTCTTATTATTTTGAGGTGATAATTTCTATAATTTTGTTAATACAATTTATTCTAATATGCATTATAATCAAAATTGTATTAAAATGATTTCATATAAAGACCTGTGAATGTAATTGGTACTTGCTTCAAATATTCAATCATAATACATAAAAGCAGGTAAAAAAAATCCATAAAACTGCTATAATTGAAGAGAGCAATTTATTTAAAAGAGATGCTTTTATTACTTTTACATTATATTTTTATTATAGTTACTAGAATATTTTGACACATTACATACACACACATATAGAAAGATATGTTTGACAGGTTTCTATTATATACTGTATTTTTAACCATTTATATGATTAGATTGACTTTTGATAGTCTGGTCAGAATGGTTTAAGTTGGAGCATATTTGTATTGGTTTTATAGGTAATTGCCACATAATCAGTCATAGTTTTTTATTTTATTCATATTGTAGAATAAATTTATTTTAAATAAAATTTAAGATATATTTCAAGCAAATTTTGGTATTATGTCCATATTATATGGATTTAAGTAGCACTAATATTTATCTTGAATAATTCTGTTGTGTAACAAATTGGTTTCTATAATGTGACTAAAACAAAATGGTTTCAACTAATCATATGGGTGACTGCTTAATTCCAATAAATTAGTAATATCTAGTTCTCCAACCCTTGGTGTTGATTTTTGAGAAAATCTAAAATATAGAAATTGTATTTACTCTTAATGGAATAAATTGATTTTATGAATACTGTTAAATTAGCTATCTCTGTGAATAAAACTTTCAAAAGCAATATAATTAATTAGCAGTCAATAGAAAAGTTGATCAGATAGTCATATGTTGATTATTTAATCATGGCAAGGTAGAGATCTGTCTTTTGGAAATGATATTTTTGACATTTTTCTATTGTAGAAAATTTATTTAGTATAAAAAAATTACACATTGAAAAAAAATAGCATTAATTAGATAAAAAATATAAAATAAAAATTTACTGCACATCAGAAGCTAATAAACCAGATCTGACTTTTATTATGTCATTGCTTAAAGCAATTTCACAATTATGACATTAATGATTTTCAGTGGCGCTACAATCATTTTTCAAATTAATATTGAAAATTAATACTTTTATACCACTATGAGAGGAGATAAGTGTTCAAGATGCTAATATTATAAATCTTAGAATGAAAAACATAAATGATGCAGATGTAAGATAGAATTAATAAATGACTAGTTAATTGCTCAGGAAGTCATGACATTCAAGTAGCAGAAGCAATAGATTGAGTTTTAATTCGGAAATTTTAGCTCAAGCCACCATTCTACTGCTGCACTAAACACAGAGGCTAGATATTTAGACAAAATGACTATAAAGGTTTAATAGATTATTTTTAATTGGTTACAAATGAAATGCAGAGATTACTGAGATTTGATGGTAGAAATTATTGAGCAGATTGTGTTCAATAAATGTTAGAGCTGAGAAAATGTATAGAGAAAACAAAATTGATGTGGTAGATTTTATCTAATTTGCTGAATAATACATTTTAATTAAAAATGCTAGTAAATAATTAGGATAAGTGATGTAAAAAATAATGCATAAATGCAAACAAATATTGGTGATAATATGAAGAGAAATGTTTAAGTACAAAAGATGTAATGGGCACATACACCGTTACATTATTTTTTTAAAAAATTGAGACATTGAAAAGTTAGCATTTAAAAACTTTTTTTTTAAGACATACAAATTGAAAATTAATTCTATCTTAAACTCGTATATATATAAAATCGCACAGATGAAAAAAATTATTAAAATAAAACTTTATTAAAAAGAGAAAAAGTATTTTAAAAGCAAAAACTTAAAAAGATTTAGAGATAAAAATATATCTTTAAGTTTGCAAAATAATTTAATTAATTCTATTGTATAAAATGGAAATGATTAATTGTAATTAGTAAAAGTGAACTAGCCCTTGGGCATTTCAAAATGCAAAGCAAAGGTCAGATAGGAGAGGAAAAACAATAGGAACAGAATGGCCAATGAAAGAAATCCATCGGGAAATCAGACCTCAGTGAAAAGACCATCACCATCGATGATGTAATGCCCATTGGATCCGAAAGTTTACATATAAAAGAAAAGGTTTGGAAATAAATTTTTAGTGAGTGAGGAAAATTTAAGAGAAAACAGAGATGTGTTAAGTTGAAGAGTTGGAGGTGAAGGGATTGAAAGACGCACTTTCAATTCCTTTAGTTGTTATAAAAGAAAAAAAAATGAAACATCGCTTTTCCTATATTGAGGACCACAGGATCATCAGGGGATTTAATGCTGGATTCCAGATGGCAAGCAACTGTAAAGGATGATTTTTTTCTAAAACAGTAAGAACTATATAACTAATGAACTTTTCTAAAACCGTAAGAACTTTATGAATTCTAATGAATATTAATTTGAAAACAATAAGAATTCTAAATTCTAAACCTTTCAGTAAATAATACAAATAGAATCCTATCTGACCAATGTAAATTAATATTAATAATGTTATTTGATGTATTTTTTTATTTATTTAAAATCATTTCCATTTATTATTTTTTTTGTTCTTTTAAGTTTTATGATTTTTGTTTTTCGTTAAACTAAACTTAAGTCAGGCCTGAATGGCTGCATAGATTCACAAAGTTATGTTAGTTTAAGGGAAGGTAATCTTAGGTTATTTGTTTCGTAGTTAAATTGGGTCAGTGGATTGGATATATTGGTGTAATTAGTAGATGTAGTATGAGGTTCGCTACGTGCAGGATCGCATATTACGCCGCACATCCCATGTTTGCCTATGGAATGGGATCATAGGTTGGCAAGAGAACCGCAATCCCTTCCTATGGAGTTTTCTTTTTTTTATTGTTCTTCTTGCCAGACAGATGTGACATTCCTCACTGGACAAGAAACAATGTTTTCTTAACCATGCTGTTCAGATGTGCATTCCTGATGGTGTGGTATTTGTGCTGTCGTATTCATACTGCATTGAATACATCGATATGTCAGATAGATTGACATTGGTTTGGCTGCGAACTTTTGGCCTAAGGTTAAATCAGAGATGAAATATTTTTATTTTCCAATGCAATCTATGTAGTTTATTCATACTCGACACTTAAATAAACTATTAAATTCATCTGTGCGAACTTCAAAATAAAAGTTAAAAATGTAGTTAAATGCTAAAGTAAACATACTAAAATAATAATGCTAAATTATATATATATATATGTGCGTAAATAAATGTTTGTGTGTTAATTACTGGCAGTGGCTTATTTTGGTTTTTTTTTTTTTAATATTGAAATATTCTTAGATAAAAATTTATAAAATATAAATCTCTGCTGTTCCACTGAGCTAGTGACATTGGGCTAACGGTCAGAATAAAATATATATACAAAAAAAATTTTTTAAATTATGTATCTGCCTACTATATAAATTTTCTAGATTCAAATGCCTAATGGTGCTCTGTAGTGCAGATACGTTAAAATGAACCATTCACTTACTTTCAGACCGTTATAAAGAAGAAATAAAAATGTTAAAATAAAGTAATATTATGCAAAGAGGAAAGAATAAGACAAGCAAAGATGAAATAGTATTAGTAATGAAAATATATTTAAGGGAAAATGAATGATTTTTTCAGAAATATATTTGGATTAATCAAAATAATTGGAGCAATGATAATACCATTATCAGTATTTTACAAGGACAGCAATTATATCAAGGACTACCTGAATTTAATGTAAAATAAAATTATATAGCATTTAATCCATCAAAGAAATGTTAACTACTACTTATGGTGTAAAGTTGCAAGTTCAAAAATGCTCCAAACACCTAAATCAGATAACTGTTGAGGTCTTCAAAGATGGATAGCACTAACATAATTTTCAAATCAATATTTGGCTGTAAGAATTCTATGATTTGAGCACTGTCATCATTGGAAGAAATATTTGCATTTGCCCCTCCCTTTAATAGTCTATTTGTAATGCACTCATGCAGTGAAATGATTGGATCAAGAGTATATCATAATATAGTTAACCAAATTATCACTGTTTTATAGTCATATTTTACAATTGGATGAAAGCAGATGATTGCTAAAGTAAAATCTTTCTAAAATCTTTCTAATAGTAGAGAATATCTAAGCATACATAACTGAAACAAATGGCTTTAAAATAAAAGTTCACCAAAAATGTTTGAGAAGTCACAATGGATTGTTTTGGTGGTTATTAGTGTGTTTAGATTGTTCCATTGATTAGTTTTGATTTTTTGACTACAATTCTTCACACTATCTAGTCTTCTTCAACAAAATTATTTACAACAGCAGTTAATTTTACATATTTCCCTCTCTTATATGGCTTTGAAATTATTGCTCACACTAACTGGTCATCAACAATTAAATGTATTTAAAATTTGATCACAGGCATATGAAACATGTCAGTTTTCTTACTACCTCATTAGATTTTATCTAGAAAAGATAATAAAAAAAAGAAGTTATTTCAAGGTGTGTTTCTGAGCTATACAATATCAATAATTAAATACTGTCTAATGCTACTCTAGTAATTATAAATAAAATAGAAATTCATATAACATTATAATACTAGCCAAAAAAAAAAAAAAAAAATTACAAAAATTTTCATAATCATAGTTTCATCTATTAACAAATAAACATTTTCACATGAAATTCAATTGAACATACAACATATATATACACAAAACAAAATAGCCTCCTCATCATACACTTCAAAAACGATCTTCCTTTCACATCAAATGATGTCTTCGATATGTATATTCATGAACTGAATACAGGTCATAAAATATTATTTGACAATGCAGTTATCTTTTATGTAAAAAGTGAATTGAAAAGAAGAATAAAAGAATCTAATAATAAACTTTTTTGAATCTGAGGCCATCCTTTAATATCCTTTGATGTTAAAGGAAGTTGGTTTTTGAAATGAATGATGGGGGAAGGCTATTTTGTTTTATGTATACATATGTTGCATGTTTAGTTGAATTTCACTTGAAAAGGTCTATTTGTTAATAGATGAAAACATGGTTGTGGAAGAATTTTAGCAAAATTTTGTTTTTTGGCTAGTATTGTAATGTTATATGAATTTTTATTTTAATGTCACTAATGTGATAGTGATGCATATTCCCATTATTTTATCCAATATTTCTATCTGGCAAATATTAAACAGAATGAATGAAGCCAGAAATAGAATGATTATAACATTAAAATATAAAAGTAATGATCATGTCAATGATGAAATAAAAATGGATCCAACGATCTTTGGTTCTTGAAGTCATCACTTTATTACTGCATTAATCTGATCACAGTTGCTGCCAATAAAAGAAAAAAAACTATGGAATGGTAGTACATATAGATGTTAAGAGATATGATTAAGTGAAGAGAGGGCTACATAAAAACATTAGCGATAAGAGATTATAATAGTTCATATAAAAAATTATATTAAGGAAAACGAAAATTGCAGGCTTTTAAAATCTTAATATTTTAAATTGTATTTCAATATTTTAAATATATATATAAATTTATAATAAAAAAAATAACTTACTACTTTTTTTATTTTTATTAATATTAAAATCTTGCAATTACTTTTAAATACTCATTTTAATAATAACATAAAAAAACTGAGTACACACAGGTATATATTGACTGAACATGGCTGTTTACAAACTAATAAAACACTTTAATATACATTTTAAATATATATGTGAAGTTAAAAAAATCTTTAGTGATTATTAAAAAAAAAAGTATACAGAATGAGTAATTATTTTTATAAATATGATAATGTTTTTTTGAGATAATCAAGAAATGTAAAAGTAGTCCAAGTTTGTATATTAATAATAATAAAAAAATTGAAATAGATAAAAAGAATTATAAAAAAAAAAATATGGATTCATATGATCATTTTTATTTATTAGAGAAAGTGGAATTTTAAAAAATGAAAGAGGGGATAAAAAAGAAGAAAAAAAATGTGGAGACAAAAAAAATCATATCAGCTATTTAATGGAAAATGAACAATTGATTTATTTCAACGTTTTAAACGTTGGCTCAGAAGAGATTTTATTCAGTATATAGGCAATGGATGAGTGTGCTTTTGGCTGATAAAGCCAGCCATTGTCTACGTATATATAATGAATAAAACCTCTTCTTAGCCAATGTTCAAAACTTTGGAATAAATCGATTATAATTATCATAAGAATAAGAAAAAAATATTTGAATATTATAAAAGACAGATATAATAAAATTTAAAAAAAATAGCTTATAAATATTGTTAAGAAAAAATAAATAAAAGAAAATGAGACAATAATTGTAAGAAGGAATGTAAATAAAAAGATTAAAAGTGAGCAAAAGAAAAATTAGGCACAAAGAAATGAAAAACAGAAAATATTCTGTGAAAAAAAATATCGCCAAATAAAGAAAAAAAATGATTTAACTAGAAAAAAGTAATGGCTCTAAATAGTTCTGAATGAATGAAAGGAAAAACATTTTGGGAATATATATTAAACACAAAGATAGATATAAAGTTAAAATAAACTTGATAATAAAGGAAGAAATAAATGTGATTGATAAAAGAAATAGAACAAATTTTTAAAAGCTGGATTAAAGGGATGGCTAAAATAAGTGAATTTAGTAAAAAGAAAAAATATTTGAATACAAGTATAATGTATATACTGAACTTTAGATGTAATTAGAGGGGATTTGAACACAGACTTTCAAGCTCCCTTCAGATATCCACTCCATCTTATATAATTGACACACATGACCACATACATGTGAAAATGATCTCCAATATACATATTTCATGCTGAACCAGCACTCATCAGTTGGTCCAGATCATCATCTCCCACACATATAATTATATAAAAAGAAAAAAACTATAATGAAAAAATATTACTACAGGTCATTAAAAGGATTGCACTCAAATGATTAGAATAAAAAATTCTTAAAACAAATGAGGATTTTAATCTATGGCCATTCAAACTAAGATAATAGAAAAAAAAAGCTAATTAAAACTGGCATTATTTCTTAAGGTAACTTATGTTAGCTATAGCATATAATTGTAGAAATGTAGGTTTAAAGATAACATACCACATTGAATAATGAATGGGTACTAGACATTATCTATTAAGAAGATATGACTTAATAAAGCAACTGATAGGCAAATTAATTAAAGAATTAGTTCAATAGAATCATACTTAAAGTTAAATATATAATAACATAAATTGTGTACAAATTATTTACATATTTATTTCAAACAAGCTAAGAAAAATGGATGAATAACTAAAAAATATCAAGGAAGATTTTAGGCATATAAATAATAAATTGTAATATGGGTAGAACTTTATTGACACTGAAAACATTTGTGGCTCTGATTATAAAATGTTTTTAATTTAGTTTAGGCAAAATGAGACTGAGAAAGGAATTATTATATATACCAAAAGTAAACATGCTCCCACTTATACTGTAGCAGATAATAGGATCAAAAAGGCTCTTCAGACTAGTTCTACTTAATATTTTTAATCAGAAGGTGCTGTTTTGTACAACTACATCCAGTAGCCGCTTTTTACCTCCATTATACTAGCAAGTTAATGATTAAAAATTTAAAGCACCAACTTTTAAATCTGAGTATACCTGCGTATATAGTTTAGAGAGAATAATTATATCATAATTAAAAAATTGAAATAATTCAGAATAAATATTAAGAAAATGACAAACAAATAACAAAACTTAAATTATAATAATGCTGTAAATAGTTTTTAGTATTTCCACTATCTTAAATAAAAATGGTGAGATTAATATAATCATTATTATAATTTATATAATTATAAGAGACTTGAACTCAGACTTTCAAACTCCCCACATCTATTCAATCCATTTTATACAACTGATACACATAACCACATACATGCGAAAAAGATCAATGATTTACAATAAATGTATTTCGTGCTAAACCAGTACTCATCAGTTAGTCCAGATCAGCATCTCTCCCACATATATACAATCACTGCTCAGTTTATATTAAGATAGGAAATGGACAAGCTTCAATCTTTTCCACTCTCCAACTCTTCAGCCATGCATATCATTGAAAATCTGAAGATGAAATGCTCAAAACCTTTGTTGATGTCAACGTTAGTCATACCCATGTTGACCTTAAGTCAATATGACACCTCCCACATAGGACCTTAATATGTCCATTTAATTATACAGAAGAGGAATGGCAGAATACAGGCTGAATATGTAATATTTAAATACAAGTATATTGTTTATACTAAACTTAATGTAAATATAAGGGACTTGAACTCAGACTTTCAAACTCTCCACAGCTATCCAATCTCTTATAAAACTGATACACATGACCACACATATGTAAAATATAGCAATGATCTCCAGATACTATGTGTGAGGTGTTATAGTGACTTAAGGTCAACATGGGTATGACAATAATATTGGCATCAACAAGAGCTTTGAGCATTTCATCCTCAGATTTTCAATAATATGGATGGCTGAAGAGTTGGAGAGTGGAGAAGATTGAAGCTTGTCCATTAAAGTTTCAAGATTTTCCATCTTAATATAAACTGAGCAGTAAGTGTATATATGTGTGGAAGATGATGATCTGAATGAGGAATGCTAGTTCAACATGATATATGTATATTGAAAATCATTTATATTTTTACATGTATATGATCATGTGTATCAGTTGTATAAGATCAATTGGTTAGCTGTGGGGAGTTTGAAAGTCTGAGTTCAAGTCCCTTATAATTACATTAAGTTTTGTATAGACAATATAAATGTATTTAAATATTATAATTTATGTTATTTGATCAGAATTTTATTAGTATTTATTTTGGATGATTTCAATTTTTAATTATTACATATAATTTGTTTTCGGTTTTATATATAATCATACTATTAAATGATAATATTTAATATATATTAATTTTAGAAATGAGAAAATCTCTAGCATGTTCTTTATTAAATTTAATTAACTATATCACATTATATAATTATCCAATCACCCTAGCAAATGAAAATGAGTATCCATACTTGCCAAATTGATAAGAATTCAAAAAACAACAAGGGTTGGATAATAATGTAATATGTTATAAATAATCAAATTTAACAAAGTTAGCAATCAGGAAATTCTCATCAGCTCCTAAAATAATATACACCTGGGTCTCTTTTTACGCAGACTTATTTAACACGATTTTGAAGTTATGCGATTCATGTTTCACCGGAAGTCGAACTCCGATAATGCGCTATTACTTTAAATAATAAATTTCGCGCACTTACGTTATATTGAAAGTAATAGCACATTATTGGAATTCAATTTTCATCTTAGTAATTTCAATATTTTCAGTGCTTTATAATAGTAAGATTTTATGCAATAATGAAATTAAAATCATGATTTCCACATTTTAAGTATACACATTAAATTTTACAAGATTATAATGTAAATTTGTTCAAACATTGTGCTAGTTAATTTTGCACTTTAAATCACATTGTTTTTGCTTTTTAAAAAAGAGCATAATCAATTATTAATCATTTAGTGTCCGCAAGTTTATTTTTAAAAGGTGAGTAATAGCAGTGAAACAAAATTTGATTTTTAAACGGAATTGAAAATTAAAGACAAAAATAAAAGTTTAGATACAGAAGAAAATGTAGAAAAAGATAATGAAACAGAAGTGGAACCTGTTCCTTTCACTGCAAAAATGAATCAAGGTCTTCAACTTTCTAATCAGTTGTCAAATTATTTTCTTATAAATGACACTAATCATGATGTCTGGATATCGTGTTCATAAACAATTAATAAAATCATCATCTCAAAGATTAATTACTAATTACGTTGTCACCAGAAAACAACACGAGAGTGAAGTTGGTGCTATTTCCTCTTGTGAAGAATCAAAAACCAGTTTGCAAACGAACTTGTTTACCGGTAAATAGCGATAATAATTAAAACATGTATAAAAAAATGTATGCATAAAAATACATATTGTTTTGAATAAAATTAAATATTATAGTTTAAAAATAGTTTAAAAAGTTTGTCTTGTATCAATTTTTTTCAAATTTGAAATTTTTTATTAGTCATATTTTATTTCCTTATTTTTTTTTTGCGCGAATTTTAAAGTAATTTTACGTTGGTGCTTTGCTTTTATGCAAATTTTGAAAAATCATAGACCACATCCCCCCTTTTTCAATGTAAGTTACATCTATTTTTGCACAATTTTGTTTGCGCGTGTTTTCTGAGGAACCTATCTATCGCATAAAACGAGACCCAGGTGTATATCAATTATGAAATATAAATATTAATATCTAGTAAACATAGAAGTTCTTTGTCACCTTTATTATTTATATTACATAAAAGAGAATTTAAATTATTGAAAAAATAGAATATGCATTACTTTAAATCTAAAATAAAGACAGGTATAGATTTAGATATTAAAAGAAGTTGGTTTTTGAAGTGAATGATGGAAAGGCTATTTTGTTTTATATATATGTTGTATGTTTAGTTGAATTTCACTTGAAAGGGTTTATTTGTTAATAAAATTTTGTTTTTTTGGCTAGTATTGTAATATAATATGAATTTCTATTTTATTATATTTATCTACATATATTATGTGCTTTGTTTTTTGCAGTTGCAAACAGGATATGAAAGCTGAAAATATTTGCAGAAAGATAAATTATTATCAATATTGTGTTATCTACCAGTGGTGATTGAATAATAATAATAAAAACTATTAGAGAATTATAAATATTTAGGAATAAAACTTAGTAATAAAATGAAATGTATATTAATTAGGGAAAAAGACCTGAAAATAAAAATAATTAATCAACAAAGTATTATTATTTGTCTATAAAAAGCAATAAGCAGGAATAGTGTAATATACCAAATAAGATATAGTATATATATATTGTAATAGTATGTATATGTTATGTATGAAGAGAGGAAATTAATATAATAGTATCAATGTAATAGTATGCCTTATCTATGTATGAAAAGATACATTTGCCTTAAATGTTAGGTGGCCAATGTAATAGAACATATATAACCACTAACCGATTAATTAAAAAAGCTCACATGTGATAATAGGATATCTCGCAACCACCAATCAAATAATCAAGCCGCACATTGCAAGGTGCCAAATGTAATAGAATGTCCGATTGCCTTAATTAGTAGTGACAAATATAATAGAATGCAGTATCCAAATGAAGAAAGATGAAATCACCCCAAACATTGGACAACAAATGTAATATAACACTATTTACATATGATGAGAAATGAAATCAAATGTAATAGAAAACCATTTTTGTATAAAAGAAATGAAATGTAATAGAATGCCACAGTCTAACTCAGGGTTAACTTGATCATTTACTAGAATATATATTGGAAACAAAGGGAATTTTGTTGAATCCAATATATATTTACAAACAAGATTATATATTATTTAATATTTCAGTTAATAATTGCTTAAATAAATAATTAGCTAAAACACAATATTACCATTTAGTTGATGATGAATTTACCAAATTATCTAATAACTGCTGCACTAAAAAGATAAAGATATTAATAAATATTAAATGAAAATTCAAAGTCATTGTTTTATAAAAAAAAAAACAATTGATATAAGCTTTATTCGAAGATAGTGATTTGATTATTTTGAAATAGCATATATATATGTGTGTGTGCGTGTGCGTGTGTGTGGAAAACACAAAAATTGATTTGCTTTTCAAATGTTCAATTTTTTTTACATAAATTAAATAAAAGATTTATTGATAATAAACATAAATTGAAGCATATATTTTGCATAAGAATTGTATAAAACTGTTGTAAAAATCAATCAATCAATCAATCAATAAATTAATTAATTAATAGTGGCTTGTTAAATTAATAATTTAGGTTATAGATGGATTTCTTTAAAGCTGGATCAACATACAAGATGATACAAAAGACAATGTAAAAAGCTCCTTCCCACTATGCTGTAAGGATTTATTTACTTTATTTATTTTGAACCATGTCTTTTATTATGAACATCGACTACTTGGGTTTCTTATTAATATAAGGCTTATATCCTAGCCTGCAAAGTTCAACATTTATTTCACAACTTTATCAACTCAAGGCTTTATTAAACACCGATCATAAAATATAGATAAATATCATATCATATGAGCCTTTACATATAGGCAATATATATAAGACAACTTCTAAATAATGAACATATGGGGATATTAATCTATAACTCTAATATTCATACCATGACTTGATCCATACCTTTCAAAATACATCTAACAATACAATTAAAATAATTCAAGAATTAAGACAATTATTAAATAATGATAGAATTTGTAAATACAATTTTGCATATTTATATATAACTCCTATTCAAATAAGTGTACTTTATTTGTTTTCCAGTTTAAATTATATGTGACATTTATCATTTGATCAATGATATTAAAAAGTATATTATTACAATCGTTATTTTAACTTGGCATTTACCAATCTATTTGTGCAATTTAACATTTCTGACAAAACAGAAAATATATATATATTAAAAATTGACCTTCATTATTATTAAGGCAAAACATTCAAAAAGAAAATTATAGGCTAGTCTCAGACATCACATATGTATATACACCTGGGTCTCATTTTACGTGGATTTATTTAATGCGATTTTGAAGTTATGCGATTCATGTTTCTTCGGAAGTTGAACTCCAATAATGCGCTATTACTTTAAATAATAAATTTCGCGCAATTACATTATATTGAAAGTAATAGCATATTATTGAAATTCTACTTTCATCTTAGTAATTTCAATATTTTTAGCACTTTATAATAGTAAGATTTTATGCAATAATGAAATTAAAATCATGATTTCCACATTTTATGTACAAACACATTAAATTTTACAATATTATAATGTAAATTTGTTCAAACATTGTGCATGTTAATTTCTAATCAGTTGGCAAATTATTTTCTTATTAATGACATAGTTAAGATTTTACTTCATTAACGCTTAAATAAATTAATATATATATATGTGCTCTGCGCACAGGTAATGAAGCTATTAATAAATTGTCATGAAATTATCAAAATTTTACCACCAAGTGCTTTCGGGACAGTCTACAGTTCCATATTCATGGCGAGTTATTCTGTTAATAACTGTAAAAATATGCAAATTTTATGCAAACTTATGTGCAGATTGTATTTGACCATTACGAGAAGCTAATACTACCTGCACTCTTCATGTCAACCCCACATATGATATATACATGCTACATTGATGACATATTTATTGCTGCCCCAGAAGACATCATCACTAACCTTCACAATAGCCTCCAGAATAAAACTAAACTTACTTTTACTACTACTTGGGAAAATCAAGACAAACAGGTCAAATACCTTGACATATGTGTTAGCAAAAATATAGATAAACTGGACTACCAAATAGTAGTCAGACCTTTGGAAGTAAGAGGCTTGGCAAACCCTAATTCTTACGCACCACACTCACAAACTTGCAGCCCTCTCTTCATTCATGTTTAGGAACCATAACTTGTGCAAATATGAGGCAGATAAAAGAAAAAATCTCATCAATTATATAACTGATTTAAGGAAAATAGGACACACTTATTTATCCATCAACAGAAAAGTCAATAAATTTTTCTATAAAATAAACCACAACCACAAAAAAACAAACAAACCAAGAATCTTAATCCCATACATTCACTCTACACCTAAAAGCCTTATCAATCAACTATCATGTGACATTGAAATCGCTTTCTGTTCACCTCCCAACACCAATAGACTGATAAATAATACCAAAGACAGGATCAAACCTGAACTCACCCCTCAAGTTGTGTACAAAATTACCTTCCCCCAAAGATATTGTATGGCAACATATTATAGAGAGACCAAAACTAACATTGCCACCAGAGTAGCTCAACACCGATACCTTTACAATAAAACCAAAACAAAGTATGAAGGTAATTCGATTTTTGTCGAACACAAGAGAAACACTGGACATACTTTTCTACCTACCACAGCCAGTATCATTTGCTTTGAAACAAATGACACCAAACGTAAAGTTAGGGAAGCTTACTTCATTGCGGCTGACCCATCGGCAATCAACAGAAGAGAGGCCTGCTATTCCCTATCTCATAAATGGTCCATGTAACATCTGCACATAAGTTTGCATAAAATTTGCATATTTTTACAGTTATTAACAGAATAACTCGCCATGAATATGGGACTGTAGACTGTCCCGAAAGCGCTTGGTGGTAAAATTTTGATAATTTCATGACAATTTATTAATAGCTTCATTACCTGTGCGCAGATCACATATATATATATTAATTTATTAATGACATTAATCACGAACGTGCTCTTAAATTCCAACGAGAGCTAAATGGTTGTATGTCTGGATATCGTGAGCTTCATAAACAATTAATAAAATCATCATCTCAAAGATTAATTACTAATTATGTTGTGACCAGAAAACTATTAACACAACATGAGAGTGAAGTTGGCACTAGTTGTATTTCCTCTTGTGAAGAATCTGATTTTTTACCAGTTTGCAAACGAACCTGTTTATCGGCAAATAGCAATAATAATTAAAATGTGTATAAAAATGTAAATTACAGTACTGTACTATAAATTATGCATAAAAATATATTGTTTTGAATAAAATTAAATATTATAGTTAAAAAAAGTTTGTCTTGTATCAATTTTTTTCAAATTTGAAATTTTTTATTAGTCATATTTTATTTCCTTATATTTTTTGCGCGAATTTTAAAGTAATTTTACATTGGTTCTTTGGTTTTATGTGATTTTTGAAAAATCACAGTCCGTATCCCCTCTTTTTCAAGGTAAGTTACGTCTATTTTTGTGCAATTTCTTTTGCGCGTGTTTTCTGAGGAACCTATCTATCGCGTAAAACGAGACCCAGAGGTATTCTTGTAATGATAAATTTTAAATTTCATTTTTAAAAAATGTTTAAATTATAATGATTAATCATTTCCATGTTACAACACTTGCAGCTTTTATTTTTGAAATAAGTTTTATGATTAAGAAAAAAAAATAAAAAAATCAACAAATGAATATATATATATATTAATTTTAATTACCACTATAACTGCTTTTCCAATATTTTCAGTCTCTTGTTTACTTTAAAAATATTTGATCTCAGTTCCATTCCAGAGTATATGAAATAACTTTAAATATGTATACATATTAACAATGCGTGAATTTATAGATCTTCTGCTGAAGTTATTAATTCTTGGCATATTCTTTATATTATTCAGATTAATAAATTAGCTGAAGAAATAAATTGATTTAATATTCAGGTTAGAATTATTAATAGAAACTTAAAAGTTGAAAACATAGCTATTTTTTTCTTTTTATCAGATATCAAATGCTTGCCCAATGATTACCGTATGTTTTCCTAAGGTGTAAAATAGGAATAGAATAAGCAAGTAAGGCACAAAAATGCCTTGGAAAGCAATTGAGTTCTAACCTGCCATTATGATGATGAATTTCAGTTCAATAAATTATATAATTATGCCAGAAGAAAAAGAAAAAAATAGTAAGTAGACAAAGTACAGCTTTTACTTATTCCTTTCAATATTTTAATAATAATGGCGATTTTTTATATTGTTCCCATAGTGATCTCTTTCTATTGTTTTAAACAATTTTCATTTTCTTCACGCACTGACCTAAAATCTTAACACTGCAATTGTTGACTTTAAAACATTTTTTTAAACACCAAAACAAAAAATAATATCAATAAAAAAAAATATTACATTGGAAAATGTATTTTTGCAATCTACAAAATAAATAAACAACCAAAATAATAACATTACATCCTAAATAATTTCCAAAATAAAAATACAATCTAATTATAAATATCAATTTAAATGCTACTGTTGATAATTATTTATATACATATACACACGTCAATTTATATATATCCATTGCTATCAAAATCACACCATCACAAAACAAAGCACATACCAACAATAAATAAACAAAAAAGAAACAAATAACAATAACAACAACTAACAACAATAACAACTTATATACAAATCCTTATGTAAAACCAAATCAAAGAGATTTTTAAAAAAAAACTATAATGGCACTTCAAAAGAAAGGGTGGATTTTTCCATCCCTTACAATATATATTATAAAAAGGTGCAGTATATCAAATATGGAAACAATGCTGTTAATATAAATCTGAAGCAGCTCTGTATAATATTCATAAAGAAATCAGAAGAAACTTGAAAAATGCTAGGAATAAATTAAAGATTTTTGGAAACAGTATAATTTATATTTAAAAACAGAATTACAAAATATTTTTTTATTAAAAAACATCAGGATAATTGTAAAAAAGTTTAATTATTTATTAAATATACATAACAATTGTGTAATAGGATATGTTGATATTTCTTTACACAAATTAATTTAAATTATGATAAAAAATAGAAGAGGCAAATTGATGCTTAGTAAAAGAGAAAAAACATACAAAAACAGTAAGTCCCTAGCAAAGAAATGTTAAACAGGAGCAGCATTAAAAGTAAAATGTGTATAATATTAAAAGGATTGAATCATTATTTAAGGTAAGAATGGGACAAAAAAAATATGTAAGAAAATAAGAGATAGGTAGATGTAAATGCATGATTTGTGTGGATGAGGGAATATAAAATTCAGAGTATGTGTTAGGTTTTAAGAGATAGAGATAAATTATGGTTACATATATATTGTACCGGTCACCACCTCAAACCTTTTGGTACGCATTGAACATGAAATGCATATTATAAAATCGAGCAGCAATTAAGAAATATTCAATGGCATCCAAAATATACATTAAATCATACCTTTGAAATATTCATTTACTGCAACCTTTGCGCATCACCTCAAGAAAGGGACTATTCCCCTCCCCAAGGGATATGATCATGTAACTAATGAAGAGTTAGAATCTCTTTTATTTTTTTATATAAAATTAACAAAAAAGTGGATGCCCTAACGAATGATCCTTGGTCTCGATAAAGATTAATCCCTGACTAGCTTGCTTCAATAACAGGAAAGGTTAAACAATAATACAATTATCAAATATACAACATAATGCTATACTTTAAAATTAGATGTCAAATTTATTAAGCCCTCTATGATAATATAAATATTTACAAAACAAAGAAGAAAATAAACACACACACACAAAAATATTAATTAAAATTCAAGCTTATAATTTTTAAATAGTTTTGTAAATGGGAAGGAATGATCTGAACTTCTTCTTGCTTAAAACCAAAATTTGAAATAAATTCCCTTAAGTGAAAATATAATGTACATTGGCCATGGTATGCACATTTCAGAAAAAAATGACCCTCACTTTTCCATTTATGAGGATTTATAACTTTGTTTAAATTAAAATAACAATTTAGCCACGAGTTAACTATATTTGAATATTAAAAGTTCCATAATATGAGTCCTGCATGTAGCGGACAATAACAAAAATTATATGGAACACTTTCTTATACATTTTTATTCCTTATGAAAACAATCCTGTGCGTAGTGGATGGAATAAATTTAATAGGGAAACAAACTCACGCTAAACTATAATTTTAGAATCCTGCACATGGCGGATAAAATAAATAACTACCATTATTTAAAGATGAAACATATACATCCAATGACCAAACCATTAAGTTGGTTAGTAGTCTTACTTACTCGGTAATAGCTCATATATACATAAAAAAATGTTATTACTTCTATTGTGATCCTGCATGTAGCTGATCACTATCTAATCAAACATAGCTAAAGTAATAAATAAGCTAATTCCAATTATTTAAAAGTAAGTCCACTCCCCACAATTATTTCTATTTTAATTATTTTGAAATATTAAAATTCATATTTTCTTTCTCCCCCTTTTTTTGTTTTTATAATTTATTTAGATATTCCAATGAATTACATATATCTTTAAGTTAAAATTATGAAGGAAATATATATAAATGAATTACACAATTCATTGGTTCATTTAATAATAGCATTTATCAATAAAATAAAGAATTAATAATAATAATAAAAGAAACAATATATATATATAAGCATAAATAATACTTCCCGAAGGCTTTGTTCTTCTCTGGGCTAGGATTCTGAAGGCGATATATATCTGCTGTGCATGTGACTACTAACATGGCTTCGATGGAGATTGGCAAAATTGTCTATAGCAGCTACACTTTAAAAAATAGAAAGTCACATCACTGGATGGCTATGTAGAGCTTTGAGTGGTACAGATGTACAGAACTGGGTCATCTACTCCATATTTATTGTTGTGTTCTGAATAAATCTTGGCTCCATTCCTTTAGCGATATAAAACTTTAGCTTAAATTTCACTTGCTTCCTTTTTTTCTTGGATGTCGTGTCTGACCTGTATGATGCCTCACATTAAGCATGTTTCTGTTTAAATCTCTGAATTTCTTACATATTGCTTCCTTCCTTCTTTATTTATTTGGTCAGTATTCTTTCTTTCTCGTTTCGGTTAACACTTCTCAGGAAACGTATGTGACAATAATAATTTCATTTAATTTTTAACTTAGTTAATAATTTTTATATTTCTTGATCTGCACTTTCCAAAAATATGTTCAGTTATTAATAACTCTTCTTCTTGTCCAGCGTTCTGAAAAAATATTTCTTATATTTCATTGCCTGCATTTTTTTCTTTTTAGTCAGCCCTCTCCAAAAACTATACTACCAAAAAGGAGAGTGTCCCCAATTTCACCTGACCAGCATTTATATATCACCCCCATTACAGATTGTATTCTACTAAACATTATATGATCACCATCTCTATACTAGCACATAATTGTTGTAAACAAAGGCAAAACTCTCCATACAGTAGTGCCACCCTGTGCCAAACAAAGTAATCAATGGATGCCAGAAGGCTTGTGCATAAAATCCCTATCTAGTACCTATTCATCCAATCATCCCTAACTAGTATGGCTTGATGGCCATCATCAGTGAGGAGTCTTAAGAGCCAGAAGCACTACCAAAGATCTTAGGATCTGCTGCAACCCTCCAGCAGCCACCTTATAACTATACTACAAAACTATGAGAATGAAATTGAAAACACAATAATATTTTCAATCTAAGCTCAATAGCTTATATAGTCATAGTAGAGTCTGAACTGGCTACTTCAGCACTCATTACATCTTGAGTGTCTATGGTTCTTAAACAACTCATAACCACCACTACCTCACTAGGAAGGATTGGTCTTAAACCACTAAACATCATATGATCACCTTCTCTATACTAGCACATAATTGTTGTAAACAAAGGCAAAACTCTCCATATAGTAGTGCCACCCTGTGCCAAACAATTATGTTACAACAATTATGTGCTAGTATAGAGATGGTGATCATATGATGTTTAGTGGTTTAGCACCAATCCTGCCTAATAGGATAGTGGTGGCTATGGTTGTTTAAGAGCCAAAGACACCAAAATGTATGGGTGCTGAATTGAGTTCAGACCCATATGACTATATAAGCTATTGAGCTTAGATTGAAAATATTATTGTGTTTTCCAATTTCATTCTCATAGTTTTGTAGTAAAGTAGAGTTAAAAGGTGGCTGCTGGAGCATTGCATTAGATCCTAAGATCTAGGTGCAGTGCTCTCAGATCCAAGGCTCCTCACTGATGATGGCCACAAGCCAGAAACGAGTCTGGGGATATTGGATGAGTAGGCACTAGATAGGGATTTTATGCACAAGCCTTCTGGCATCCATTGATTACTCTGTTTGGCACAGGGTGGCACTGCTGTATGGATAGTTTTGCCTTTGTTTAGGGTGTATTCTCTCATCCCTTCCAAGAGCTATTGCTCTTACATTTTTGTTTTAATTAAATTATTAATCTCTGTTTTTAATTATTTAAGTCCAAACAATGGACTCATTTTTAGCTATCTCTTTAAAAAGTTTTGTCTTACGATAACTTTATCTTTTAATTAATTTAAAAATTTCTGAGACTATTTAAATTTCAATCCCTATATTTCTTTAAATAATAAAATAAAATCACATTTCTTTAATTAAATAATTTTGTGCAGGTGTTAAGCCGAATGACCACTAATACAATTTCTACATTTTTTTGTCCTAAAACATTATACAATAAAAGAAAGAGTCATTGGCTAGCCTGCAGTCATGAAAATTAAGTTCTAAAAAAAATTTACAAAACTTAAACTGTATACGTGTTGTCACATTAAAATTGTTTTTAAGTTTTCAAAAAAAAAAATACAAAGTTTGACAATCTAAAATAATAAAAAAATCAAAATAAAACATGTTTACTGCTGGGTTACTTACAAATACATTTAAGTTTCCCGCGATAATTTCTTTAATCCCCCGCCATATTTATTTATATCAAAAATAAAAAATATATAGCATTTATTAAACAGCAAAATACATATTTACATGTAGTGTCCGCATTTGTTTATTTATAAGCGTATTGTCATCATTCATCTATGTGTGTAAGCAAAAGAGAAAATATACCTGCACAGACCACTCCTTTTATTATAATATGTACATTTGTTTGGGCTGCAACTATGCTTGCAGCCATCTTTGTGCCTATTGTTTAAGACTGACTGGCATAATATGTATAAAATATTACTAACACAAAAAGTGATCAATTGCATAACAATATATATATAAAGAAAATTAATTTTGGGTTTTTACACAAATAATTCTCATCAACAATAAGTCCTTAAAACAAATAAAATTTACATTCATATTATAAAAAAAATAGTACAACACTGTATCTCCAATAACATACTTCCTAGAATCATTGTCAAAAATTAATGCTTACTAAGAAAGAACAAGTAGATATTAGCCAAAAAAATATAAAATCACTGCGAAATATATCATTACAGACATTAATGTGATATTAAAAATAGTTTCATGAACTAATGATTCTTAAATAAAATTTTGAATAAAACATTAAAAATGTTTGCTCAATTGATGGAATTGTTCACCTGAGCTTAAAAGTCACATGATCTATATTGTAACTAACCATATTAAGAATACAGTGGCATACCTATCATAAAGCAAACCAAGATAATGCATATGACTCCAGATCTTAGTATTCCTTTTGTTTTACATATATTCAAAAAATATTAAGGTGCATGTTATAAATATGAAAAAGGATATGTTTTGAAAATTTAAATAGAGGTCTAAAAATTCTACCTAGTCCACTGAAGAAGTAATTCGATTTTATTATTTTTGGTACTTTTATCTTATCTTTGAAAAATGAACCTATTATTATTTCAGTATTTTTAAATAATAATAAAAATAGATCAGAAAAGGAAATTTCTAATTAAAAAATATATTATATAAATCATGTCTGAATCTATAGTTGTGCCAATTTTATTTATTTATAAACTTTTATATAAGTTGAAATAATTGCAGTAATTAAACAATGCAATTAAATTATATCAGATTTTCTTTTTAAAACTTGTTTTCGTCAAATTAATCAAAGCCCTATAACTTATTTAATATTTTTAAAAAACTTATACAAAATATTTATCAGGTAAAATATAGTTCTTACAGCGTTGTTCGTTGTGGACTCGCTAATTATTTTTTAATAGCGGTCAAAATTATTAAAAAACAAAACACAAAAATTAACCAAATTAGGAAAAATAGGTTACAAACTACAAATTACTAGGAAGGCATTAGGTTAAATATGTTTGTTAGATGAATGGCGATAAAATCTAAACTAGTTTTACCGCTATTATCTTGTTAAAAAATAATAGCATTCCTATATAAAGTATTCTAATATCTTTTTTAAATACTTTTAATTACGCATATTAAAAGAAAATTCCAAGGATATGCGTTACTTAATAATTATTATTAAGCGATTGTAATACGAATAAAAAAGAAAAATTAATAAATATAACGATATAAGTTGCTAACGTTAAACATATAACAAATAATAAGTTGCTAACGTTACCACCTACATATCTATTTGTTTATCTTATTTACTTCCTCGAATATTCCGCGTGACTAATGATGACATTTCATAGTTTTAAAATTATTTTGGATTGTTTTAAAAAAAAAAATTGGTAACTTTTAAAATTAAAATAATGATTCAGATTTGCATAAATTTAGCTCTTCAAATTTCGAACAATATTAGCAGTAGATTTCATTTTATAGTAGACAGATAATTATAGTTTTAAATGCAGGTAGTGTTACAAAGTTTTAAAAAGGTAATTTTAGGACAAAACATTATATGGATTTATCTACCCACAGGAATAATACAATGGTGATCTTTTTTAAAAAAGAGAGAGAGAGATTCGTTTTAAAGAATTTTGCTGAGTTAAATTAAACCATAATGTTTAGCTAATATCGCACACAAACATGTCTATTTAATATAAAAACACAACCCTATAATTAACACAAAGTAAGTAGAAAGTATTGATTTATCTGAAAGTAAATTGAAAATGATTTAGTTTTAAAAGATCTAAAATTAAGAAAGCTGGGCATATAGTACGGATTACTCATAGGCTAGATAAACACTATTTATCTGATGCAAAAAAAAAAAAAAAATTTGATTACGAAAATTGATTTAATATAAAAAATTGAATAATTATTAATATAAATGAAATAATTAGAGGAGATTTGAACGCAGATTTTCAAGTTCCCTTGGGTCATCCGCTCCATCTTATGCAATTGACATACATGTGAAAAAGATAAATGATCTCAAATATACATATTTCATGCTGAACCAGCACTCATCAATTGGTCCAGATCATCATCTCCCCACACATATATAAAATCAGTGCTTGGTTTATATTAAGATAGAAAATCTTTATACTCTAATAGATAGGCTTCAATCTACGCCCTCTCCAACTTTTTAGCCATCCATATCATTGAAAATCCGATGATGGAATGTTCAAATCCCTTGTTGGTATTAGTATTATTGTCATATCCATGTTGTCTTAAAGTTATTCTGATCCCTCATATGTAGAACCTTAAGTTCATGTAATATACAGAAGGTAGATGGGCAGAATACAAGCTGAATCTGTAATATTTGAATACAAGTATAATGTATATACTTAATCTTGATATAATTAGAGGGGATTGTAACACAAAATTTCAAGCCCTCTTCTGTCATATAGTTCTACATAATCACATACAAATGAAAAAGGTAAATGATCTCCAATATAAATATTTTATGCTGAACCAGATCATGAGATTTTCAATGATATGGATGGCTAAAGAGTTGGAGGGTGGAATAGATTGAGTCTGTACATTAAATCAAGCTTAAATATACATTATACTTGTATTCATATATTATAAATGAGATATCAAATAACATATATGAAACAAATATTACTTACAAAATTATTACATTATTTACTTACAAATATAAATCTATCAGGAAATTTAAATAAATAATAATATAGTTTAGATAAACTTTATATATAGAGCTCGCAAATAAGCTCTTAACAAGCTTTGTAGAATACTTGATTTTTTTTTTTTTGTAATTTTAGGTAAACTTGTATATGATCCTAGATCTGCTTTCATTTCCTTACCTGACAATACAGTTACAGTGATTACAATAACTGGAGTTTTGACTACAAAGTTTTGCAATGTCAGTCTAAGAAGGATATATGTTTTGGAAAGTATTGTAAATAAATCCTTATGTTTGAGTAGATAGTAATCAGACAGAAAGTAAATGAAGAAAAATCAGTTTAACTCTAGAAAATTAATAATACACATATGCCGATTGTACAAAAGTATGCTAATAAGTGTTTATTTCTAAAAACATTTTAAATGACTATACAATTGGTAAATGTCTATATTGCCCAGTTTGACAGTTCATGAAACCTGTAAATGTATAGCGACTGACAGTAATAATACCAAGAATTAATATAGAAAATCAACATAGCATTGCATAATAGCTCCATAATTAAATTTGAAATTAACGTTGCAGTGGGATGGCAATTATACATTTCCTATGCAGAAAGATACATATTTATTAATAATATAGTAGATAATAAAGTGAAAGTTGTGGCACTAATGTGGATGGCTGATAAAGATGTATTATAGATTGCATACCAATAGTACACCCTGAAAGCTAAAGCTTTTGAGGATCCACCTGAATAATTGACAGAGAAGTTAAACATAAACTTTAAACCTCCAACATCTAGCCATATAGCATGTAAAGTTGTGACATGATGTGGATTACCAGTGAAGATGTATTACAGATTGCAAACCAATGGTTCAACCTGAAAGCTTTTGAAAATATTCCATTTGAAGAGTTGATAGAGAAGTTAAACTTACACTTTAAACCTATAATATCTAGATATATAGCAATTTTAAGTGAGTGTCTAAAAAATTATGACATAGGAATGTTATGATCATGAAGGAATGTAGTTGTAAGACATGTTAAATCAATTAATGTGAAGTATGAGTAACAATAAGCTCTGATAAATACTTCTGAGTGAAACTTCATTAATGTATGTCAAAGTTATAGAAAAAGAATAGCTTATAAAGATGTCTTAGAAAATGCAACAGAAATTTAAAATACTGCAAATCTAATATATATATATATATATATATATATATATATATATATATATATATATATATATATATATAGAGAGAGAGAGAGAGAGAGAGAGCAACAAGTATAGACTGGAAACTACAGGAGTTCAGTGAATTTCTGGACATGCTACTGTTGCAGTGGTGAAGACCACATTAAAAAATTTGTAAATACAAAAATAACTAATATATAATTGCAATGTTTGAGGACATTTATCATGACTTTGTTTCAATAAGCAGGAAAACAATAAAGATATTTATGACTAGACTCTAAATCAAATGAAGTGTCTGCAAAAGGCAAACCAACATCAAGAAGATAAATGAAATTAATATAAATTATAATTTGCTGGATGTAAAAATTTGTGAGTAAAAAATCAGAATGGAAATAAACAGTAAAGCAGGTGTGTCTTTTGTTGAAAAAAAAAGATTGGGCAGTTATCACAAGAAATTGTAAAAGGAAGACATCTAAGAATAAATAGACTTAACAGCTACTGACATAAATGGAAATTGAATTGATATTCTAGGTATAGTAACAGTACTAGTTCATGAAAACATGGAATTTAAAAATCTATCCTATATATCATGTCAAAAGATTTAACTCCAATTCTGGATTTAAACTAATTGAAATCTTTAGGAATAAAAATAGTAAAAAGAGTCCAATTAGATTCTGAAGTTTGGGATAAATTTTTAAATTGAATCCAGCAGAATTGAATGCACAATGATTGATAAAGAGTTAATGGATCATACTTAACCTATTGTTTGCAGACCATGAAAAGTTTCTTTTATTTTGAAAAGTAAAGTAGAAAAAATGGTCAAAGATTTAACAGAGTTGTAATTGCACTTATTGAAGAGTCACTTTAGGCAATACCCATTACAGTAATTTTAAAACTGATGAAACAGTTTGTTTATGCAGTAACTAGTGTGTAACTTGAATAGATACATAAATAAAGATGCATATTCTGTATTATAATGATCAGGGAATTTGAAGCTATTAGTCTTACCATATCTGCCATACAGGGCACCACCAGGCCATTTGAACCTGGAAAATTTTTAGAGTAGGCAGATACGCGCTGTTAAGATCAAATTTTTACATGTTTTATTCTGACCATCAGCCCATGCCACTAGCTCAGTGAGATGCAGAGATTTATAAAATATAAATTCTTATTTTAAAATATTTTCAATATTAAAAAAATAAATAAAAGAAGCCACTGCCAGTAATAACACACACAAATATTTATTAAACATATATGTAATTTAGAATTATTATTTTAGTCTAACTTTTACTTTAACATTTAATTTACATTTTTAACTTTTATTTTTGAAGTTCACACAGATGAATTTAATATTTTATTAAAGTGTCGAGTATGAATAGACTACATAGATTGCATTTGAAAAGAAAATATTCTATCCCTTATTTAACCTTAGGCCAAAAGTTTGCAGTCAAACCAATGTCAATCCATCTGATACATTGATGTATTTAATGCAGCATGAATATGACAGCACAAATACCATACTGTCAAGAATGTACATCTGAACAGCATGGTTATAGAAGACATTGACTCTCATCCAGTACAGGAATACTACATCTGTCTGCCGAAAAGAACAATAAAAAAAACTCCATAGGAAAGGACTGCATTTTCTGTCTTACTATCCCATTCCATAGGCTAAAAAGGGGTGATTCAAGGAGCAGGGAATACCATCTGCTTTCGATAGTCAGTGAGATATGGGACTTATTTTGCCCAAGTGCGTATAATAGGATTCTGCACGTAGTGAATCTCATGTTACATTTACTAATTACACCAATAAATCCAAGCGATTAACCCAATTTAACTATGAAACAAATAACCCAAGATTAATCCTCCCTTAATTAATTAATATAACTTTACAAATCTATGCAGCCATTCATGCCCGACTTAAATTTAACATTTATATAATTTATTTTAAAAGAAAAAAAATCATAAAAACTTAAAAGAACAGAAAAAATAAATTAATGGAATTTACAAAAAATAATAATACATTCAATAAAATAATTATTAGTAACTGATTAAGTTTGGTCAGATAGAAATTTCTATTGCAATAATTTAAATACTGGGAAAGTTTATACTTAGTGTTCATTAATTAACTAAGGTTCTTACGGTTTTAACATACTGGAAAAGTTTTTTTTTAGAATTAAAGTTCATTAGTTAGAGTTCTTACTGTTTTAAAAATCCATGCTTAACAGTTGCTTGCAATTTGGAGCCAACGTTAATTCCCCCGATGTCCTGTGGTCCTCAATATAGGAAAATGATTGGTCATTCCTCTTTCTTTTCCTTTTTAAAAACTGAAGGAATTGAAGAGTGCATCTTTTCAATCCCTTCTCCTTCAACTCTCCCCGCACCAACACATTTCTCTCTATCACATCTCTATCCCCTTTTTTTTCATTTCCAAACTTTTCCTTTTATTGTAGACTTTCGGATCCAGTGGACATTACATCACAATGATGATGATCTTTTCATTGAGGTTTGTTTCCTGAGGGATTTTTTTATTGGCTATTAGTTTCTATTGTTTTTTCTCTCCTATCTGACCTTTACTTATACATTTTGAAATGCCCAAGAGCTAGCTTACTTTTAACTAATTAAAATAATCATTTCCATTTTACAATAGCATTAATTAATTTATTGTACATTCTTTTATCTTTAAATCTTTCAAGTTTTTTTCTTAATATTTAGTTTTAAAACTTTTTCTTTTTTTAATAAAGTTTTTTTCTAATAATTTTTCATCTGTGCGATTTTATATATATAAAATTTAAATGACTTTTAACTTTCAATTTTTTATTTCTTAAAAATGTTTTTATATGCGAACTTTTCTTTTTAATGTCTAAATTTTTAAAATAAATAATGTTAACGGCGTGTGTGCCCATTACAGTATAAAGTGTTTGAGAGATTTTAGCAACATTACAAAATGCTTCATACTTTGCTTTGCTAAAATTGATCTTCAATAAGCATTTCCCAAGATGATAGTTATAGCAAGAATAGCTAAACTCTTTAGTATTAACATGCATTTGGGACTATTTAAACTGCCATACAGAATAACTATACCTCCAAATGTGTTTCAAATCAAAATAGATGGTGTGTTGCAGGGAATTCAGGAGTTATTCTTTACCTACATGGCATTCTAATAACTGTGAAATGGGAAACCAGCTCTCTCTGCACACATAAAGTGTGAAAAGTTGGAAAAATTTGGAGCATGTATTAAAATCAATAAGTTCAAATGGTCCACTACAAAAATTATGTTTTTAGGATATCATTATTACTGATAAAGAAAAATATCTGAATCTGGAGAAAGTAAGCACTGTGAAAGCATTCATAAAATTATTGAATATTTTTGAGAGTTTCCTGAAGGAAAATCTCATGTTGTGACTCTGCTTTATAACTTGTTGAGAAAAAAAGACAAGATGGAAGTGGTGAGTTGAACAAGACATCATGTTCAATAAATTAAAAGAGCTACTAATGTCAATTTAACTTCTGGAACACTACCAAAATTACCAAGAAGTAATTATAACTACAGATGCTTTGAAGTAAGAAGTAGGTGTTGTCATTTCTTATAGAGTTTATGTAATAATTTACTAAGGCTGTAACCTTAGAAATAAGCGTCTGAAAAATACGAAGGTAGGGACCTCTATAGGTCTTAAAACACAAGCTTACGCTATGAAGAAAAGAGAGAATCCTTCTTTACTTCAACCTACTTTTATATATAAATAGGTGAAGCTGAAGTGTTTTGATCTAAGAGTGTGAAGCTATTCAATACTTCACTAATTAAGTCCACAATTCTTATAATACATTAATACTCGCGAAATCTTACAATTTACTACGAGTCAATGAAAAGATCTTATAGTAAGAAATCTGTTACGATAATTTAAAGTTGTAATTATAAATTTTATTAAACGCCCATTATTATATTAAGTAATAATTTACTAAGGCTGTATTAATGTATTATAAGAATTGTGGACTTAATTAGTGAAGTATTGAATAGTTTCACACTCTTAGATCAAAACCCTTCAGCTTCACCTATTTATATATAAAAGTAGGTTGAAGTAAAGAAGGATTCTCTCTTTTCTTCATAGTGTAAGCTTGTGTTTTAAGACCTATAGAGGTCCCTACCTTCGTATTTTTCAGACGCTTATTTCTAAGGTTACAGCCTTAGTAAATTATTACTTAATATAATAATGGGCGTTTAATAAAATTTATAATTACAACTTTAAATTATAGAGTTTATAGAAGTGAACTTCTATTCGATATGCATCCAGAAACCCAACAGTAGACAAAAAAAAATTATCGCAAGTTTGATAAAAAAACTTTAGTAATATTCTTCACTATGAAAAAATTCCACTAATATGTGTATGGATATACTTTAATGTCTATATGAACCATAGACTCTATAGGGAATATTAGGAAAGCTTAAAAGAATTCCAGATATTTTTAGTCAAAGGTTCATCCAATAAATATATTAGCTTTGTATGACTTCAAACTAATGTATAAGCTTGAGAAACAAATTACTCATGTTAGTGCTTTATCAAGAATACTGGATACTAGTGAATATGATCCTGGTTCACTGAAATAAACTATATCAACTTGATGAAGTCAGACATATAAAACAATTTAGTCATGAACAAGTGGACAAAAAATGATTCTGGATATTAATTAGTCAGGAGATGGAATAAAGTTGGATAACCTCAATGATAACCAACCTATATGAATGAATCCATATGGAATGTTGATTAGAGTCTATCTATGTGTAATGGTTGCATTTTAACGACTGACCACATGTTGATTCCAATAGAGGAGAAAAAATGTGTATTATATTTATTACATAAAGGACATTCTCAAAATGGTCAGAATGAAGGAACTGACTAGGATGTATATATGGTAGTCTAGTATAAATTATGATATAGAATAAGCAGTCAAAAGAAGTAGTGCATATCAGTCAATAGTAAAGCTACCTTCTAAAGAACTAAAACAATTGCTACAGAATCACTGCTAAATAATCACTAAACCCTGTTAAAGAATCCACATGTATCTTGCCAAATCTTTCAAAGGACATATTTTTTTAGTTGACATCAACTCTTACTCAAAATGGATTAAATACAGAGTGGTGAAAAATATAAGTGCAGAGACTGTCCAAAAATAACTGTTTCTGATAATGGTACTCAATTTGTATCAGTGACATTAAAAGATTTTTAGTTAGCAAAGAAATATAATATGTTTTAATACCTCTACATTATTGGTCTTCAACCTTTTCACACCTGCAGACCTGCAAAAATAAAGATAACATTTTACGGATTGGCAGAAGTCTACAGATACATTTTCTTAAAGACTTAAAATGCTTAACCTTAGATGAGCATAATTGTTATAACTGACCAAAACATCACACTAGTTACTGTGTATTGTAATGGTGTTGCTTATCTTCACATGTTGAACACTCTTTCTCAAGTTGCGCAGTCATACTGCTACAGAAAACAGTATGTTCTCATTAATGTGCCTGCATTGCTATGTTTATTATTTCATTGTTAAAACAGCAAAAATAAAATGTTATTCACTTGAATGTTGCCAAGTATCATAGCTACTATAATTACATGACAATGATTATGATAAATGTAATATCTGTATTTAATGTTAAATATACAAGATGAAGTTATATATATATATGGAGTTTGTATAATAAAAAAACTTTCTTCTTTTTTTTTTAATTTTGAATCTGGTGTTATTTTAATCTCATTTTTACCCAATTAAAAAAAGAAACAGAATGAAAAGTTGTTTTGGTAAAATGTCACATAGAAATAAAACAATCATTATAAAGATGTCATTTTGCTAAAAAAAAAAAAAAAAGATAATAGATTTATGTTCTGGATGAATGGAAATCATCATTAATGATCTGTCTCCATTTTGTGAAGTTTACAATTTCAAAAAGAAATGCCACACACAAAATAAAAATATGATACAAATGCAATAAAAAAATTTTCTATATGTGACCAATAAATGAGCTGACGCAATACAGAAATGCCTACTAGGTATAGAAATTGACATGTAAGAAGTGGTGCAATTATCATGAGATTGACGCTTTGTCTTTTAAAGATTGCATTGTCAAATAAATTCCTTTGATTATTATTTAGTAATTATAGTATTATCTAATAATTTAAATAAAATTTTGATTTATAATTAATTTTATTTAAGCAATTGCCATGAAAAAATAAATAAAAATTGTTTATATTAATTAAAAATTTAAAATCTATTATTTTGTTATTATAAACTTTTCTGCCAGTCTAGTACGAATCAGCAGAAAACTTCCCAGACTGGCACTGGTCCATGGACCAAGGGTTGAAGATCACTGCTCTATATCACCTGGAGTTGAACAAACTAACTGAAAAAGCTGTGCAACAGTTGAAGCTGACATTGAGTAAAATACAATATCAAGATATTTTTGAAGCTTTGATGGCAGCCATGTTTTATCAGCATTTCATGCCAAGTACAGTTATCATAAAAACACCCATGAAAATGTTGATGAAGTAGAAATTCAGAATGCATGTCTCAATATTGATCCCTAGTAAGAGTGAGAAAAGGGAAACAAATTTAGAAAATGTGAATATTGGGGAAACTGTTTGGGTACATGATGTACTAAGAAAAAAGTCTTAAACAGAAATCATATCAAATGTGTTGTCAAAACAAATATGCAAAATGTAGTTGACTGATGGGAGAAATATCAACCACATTAGAAAACATTTAAACAAAAAATGAATGAAAATGCAAGTTCTCCACAACTGATGTAATAGCTCTAATAAAGGACAATGACTATTTTGGAGCATCATTGAATATTCAAATAAATTCCCAGTACATGATGATTGAAGAAGCGGATTTTTTCAAGAATGAATCCTTCTGAAGTACCTATGAATTTTGCCCTGTCAAGGACAGATTGGCAAAAAGAAACCAATATCACCTTTTAGACGAGCTAGAGAATAGAAAAAAAGACTGGAGAAATTTAAAACTATGTATGCAATTAAACTTTGAATTATTTTCTAGAATGAAGAAAGGTTGTGCAATGTCTGACAAGTATATATATATATATATATTCGGAAGTATTGTAAATAAAATCTTTGTTTGTGTATATAGTAATCAAACAGGAAGTAAATAAAGAAAAATCCTGAATAAAGTTACATTCTAGAAAATTAGTAATGCACATATGCTGATTATATAAAAGTATTCTAATAATGAAATTATGCATATTAGGATTAATTAAGCAGATCAGGCAAATTATACAAACTAAAATTATTTATGCAGGGCAATAAAATCTGCAGAATTAGCTTGTGTGTGTGTGTGCATTTGTAGTGAAATTGTTTAGTGCACACACATAGAATCATAATTTTATATTAATAATTGTTTTTAAGTTTGAATTTTGAACAACCAAACAAACAAGCTAGTTGTTATACTGAAAATATATATTTAATTATATATATTTAATAAACGCAAATTGTTGTACTTTTGGTGTTACATGTTTATTTCTAATAACATTTTAGATAGTTATATAAATGGTAAATCTCAATATTGTTCCCATATATTCTGTTCTTTGATAAAGGAGGTAAGAGCCACTACATTAAAATTTCTTCTTATTACTCCATTATTTTACATAGTAAATTTATTAACCAGAGTGGATAGAATATTATCAAAATAACAAACTAATTATAACTCAAACTGTAGTACAAAATTAATTAAATTGCAAAGTTATTATAAATTTATTAAATTAATACATTGTACAGACTTAAACCTGCATTTATATATGTAATATATGCGAGATTCGAACTCAGACTTTCACATGATCCACTCCTCTCAGTGTCATCTCATATTGCTGACCCACCTAATCACACACATGTTGAAAAGTAAATAATTACCAATATACGTATTTCATGCTAAACCAGCAATCATAGTGTGTAAAATCTACTCATCCTCTTGCATATGTACATATAAATGGATTATTCTCCTATACATGAGGGATCAGAATGACTAATATGTCAACATGGATAGGATGACAACTTTGGCACTAACATGGACTTTGAACATTCCATCATCAGATTTTCAATGAAATGGAAGATTGAAGAGTTGTGGGTTGGAGTAGTTTGAAGCCTGTCCGTTAAAGTATGAAGATTGGCTATCTTAATATAAAGCTGAGCACTGATTGTATATATGTGTGGAGATAGTAATCTAGACCAACTGATGATTGCTGGTTTAGCATGAAATACGTATGTTGGTGATTATTTATCTTTTCAACATGTATATGATCAGGTGGGTCAGCACTATGAGATGGCACTGAGAGGAATGGATCGTGTGAAAGTCTGAGTTCAAATTCCGTATATAATTAATTAAATAAATTATCTCATTCTTTTAACTTTACATTTATAACTTACTACTAGATGTACATCAAATTGTTCAACTTAATTGCCATGTTCTACTATTGCTGATTATATAAATGGAAACTCTGTAAATATCTACCTAGTTTTTATTATAATAATCCTAACTATACCCACAGCTTCATTCGCATTAGGAGAATAATATAATATAACTCAATACGCAGCTGTTTCTGTGGCTTATATGTTTTTGTATTATTTAAAAGAAATAATAATGCACGAGTTATCAACTGTAATATCACAAAAAAAGTATCTGTTTATGATCAGTATATTATTTAAATAATCAACTTTTAATATTTTAGTTTAAATATATTTTTCATGTGATAAACTAATTAGTATTAATAATCATTAAGCATACACGCTGATATATATAATATTTCCAAGACATGGTAAAACACAAAAATATGTAACAAAGTTGATTAATTACAAATAATAATAATCGGTAAATAAAAATTAGTTTAATGTAATTTGTTCCCTGCATGCTATTTAAAAGTTATAATATATTCAAATATGCATTTTCCCCCAAGAGTTGTATTATTATTAAATTTCATTCTATTGATCATAACCATGCATTTCCAATTTGAATAATTTCATGGAATATTAATTTATATATGATAATTAAGTTTCAAGAAATGAAGTTTCTGGCATTCCATTAATAATACATATGTATTCATTTATAACACATGTATTTATGTGCGTTTCAATATATATATATATATTGCCTAAATTAAATAAAAATGCATATAATATTACAATACTAGCCAAAAAATAAAAATTTACTAAAATTCTTCCACAACCATGGTTTTATCTATTAACAAAAAGACCTTTTCAAGTGAAATTCAACAAAACATATCACATATCTGTTTTGTTTTGTTTTTAATTATTTGTTAAGTATGTTGATGATTGTTTGTTATACAGAAGGATAAATTGGGAAAAAAAATTTGTTGGATTAAATGCTTTTAATTTGAATATTAAATTTACCATTGAGGGGAGGGGATACATTTGAATTTGTATAATTAAAATGTTTAGATTTAAGTGTTGATAAAGTTGATAGTGTTTTATTTTGTAGTCATTTCATTAAAGAAAAAAAAATTAAGAAATATGATAAGGCCAGATAGTTGTCAACCTTTTACTCATAAGTGACTTTCTTTATTGAATTTTTATTATAGTAATAATAATTTTGAAAAGAATAATTATATTCAGAGAAGTCAATTTGCTTCTGACTGTATTGAATTATGATATAATAATGAAATTATTAAGAATATTATATATACATTACTTATGATCAATCTCCACATATACACTTTAATGCAAATTTTTTTAATATAATTCCTAACAGTTTCGATTGTCCTGCAGTCTTCATCAGAGCTACAACATTTAAACATATAATCATATAACCATTAATATATATATATATTACATTATTATTCATAATCATATTTTATTCTTAATTATATACCTTTACATTCTCTTCTTTTCTAAAAATTATTTTTTCATTGTTTCTTTACTGTTTCTACTTTCTTTTTACTTTTTATTTTTTACTTTTTCTTCCTATATATCATTCTACATTACTCTCTAATATATTTATCATTTTTTTATTTTATTTCTAACATGTATAAATCTAATTTCTTTCCTTCCTTTCTAATCTTTATCTATACTTATTCTTTCATTAATAATCTTTATTCCTATTCCTATCTTTATTTTCTTTTATAATTCACTTATTCATTTTACTCACCACTTATTAATAAAAGAATAAATATAGACAAAGATTAGAAAAGAAGGAAAGGAATTAGATTTATAGGTGTTAGAAGTGAAATAAAATAATGATAAATATATTAGAAAGTAATATTGCTAGAAGAGATTATAATAGATGGAGAATTGAAATCTTAAACTGGATTCCAAGAGATTGTAAAAGACTCAGAAAGAGACCACATGTAAGATGGATGGATGAAATAAGAAAGTGTGCAGGAGTGATATGGAGAAGAGAAGCTAAAGATTAAAGAAGATGGATTGATCCTGTAGTGGAATGATAATGGTTGATGATGATAAAGATGGATGTAGAATGATAGATAGGAAGAAAAAGTAAAAAATAAAAAGTAAAGAAATAATGAAAAAATAATTATTAGAAAAGAAGAGAAAGTAAAGGTATAAGAGTTAATAATAAAATATGATTATGAATAATAATGTAATATATATATATTAATGGTTATATGATTATATGTTTAAATGTTGTAGCTCTGATGAAGACTGCAGAACAGTTGAAACTTTTAGAAATAATATAAAAAAAATTCCATTAAAGTGTATATATGAAGATTGATTATAAGTAATATATATATATGAATATATAAAAGAATGCTAAAAAATAAAGGAAAAGATATAAGAATAATATTCTATTTAATAAAAATATCTATAGAACTATTAATAAAGATTTAAGTGTTAATGAAAATAAAGTTTGTCATATAAGTCATCAATTAATAAATTGATTTATAAGAACAGCTTTTTATTGGGTGGTGTAAAAGTGACTTGAAAGAAAGGCCTGAATTTAAATTTATTACTAAATGGTTCAAAACAGTTAATTGATTGCAAATTTATTCCTGGAGTAATTTTATAAGATTTTTTATAGTTGTCATAAAATTTATATAAGCCAGATAAATTAAATCTCAATGAAAGAGTTAAAGTTCATAAGAATAGAGTTAAAAATAAATATAACTTAGCTTTGTATATTCATAAACTGAATACAGATCATAAAATATTATTTGACAATGCAGAGATTATCTTTTATGAAAAAAGTGAATTGAAAAGAGGAATAAAAGAAACTTTGATAAAATATTTTGAATCTGAACCATCAATCTCCTGAAGACAACCTTTGATGTTAAAGGAAGTTTGTTTTTTAAGTGAATGATGGAATGTCTATTTTGTTTGGTATATATAGGTGGTATGTTTGGTTGAATTTCACTTGAAAATATTTATTTGTTAATAACTGAAACCATGGTATGAAAGAATTTTAGCAAAGTTTAGCTTTTGGCAAGTATTGTAATGTTATATGAATTTATATATATATATATGTTGTATAGAATCATGTATATATATATATATATATATATATATATATGTTGTATAGAATCATGTTTTTCTAATTTAGCTAATAAATATCATCATGTTGATATATGGGGAGGGGAAATAAGTCTGATTCAATCTCCAGAATTACCTAAAGATATCCCTGTTCCTGGCTGAAATACTGTAAATTTAAAACATAAATGCCTAACTATTTATTCATTTTTATATTTGTGTATGGTTTGATAAATAAAATTCATTAAAGTATAAAATTTATAAAACACAATAAAAGATTGTTAATTTATTACACACATTACTATTAATTTTTTTAAAGTAAATCATTTGTGTGTATTTCATAATTTTTAATATCATTTAAAATAATTTATAAAACACTGTAGAAAAGCCAACTTTTAAAAAATTGTCAGTCAACATTTTTTTTAATAAAAATTATGCAAGGATGCTGCTAGCATTTATTTTTACTGATTTATTACTTAAAGTGAGTTAAATAACATAAAACAAATACCCATAGCCTATGCATATATTTATAAAAGATAGGCAGATAATAGATAAATAAAGGATAGAGAAAAGAATAATATTTTTCAATGCTGTAAAAAAGTTATCTTTTTTATTTTTGTAAGTTGCTTTTGCTTTTTTTATTTTAGCTTAAATTTTTATTATCATATATTAATATTTTAGTTAATTAATGGAGGTTAATACATTTAAAATCAGATAAATCATGCCATTACAAAATTTACTTTCTAATGCATTAATTAAATATATTTAAAACTTACTTTATCACATGAGAGTATACTTAAAAGGAAATAATAAAAGTTTGTCAAATTCAGTAGTAATTCTCTTACTACATCACATTTTAAAATTCACTTTTTCACATGTTAAATATATTTAAACTGATATCACTAAAATTTTATCAATTTCATAATAAAAGTTTATCAAATTCAGTAGTATTTCTTTTGCCATACCTGAGCCATTTTAAATTTTACTTTAACACATAATTAATATTTACTAAGGCTTTAACCTCAAGAATATGCGTGTAAAAATGTGATATTAGGGACCTCTACAGATCTTAATCACAAGCTTATGCTTAGGAAGAAAGCGTAAGCTTGTGGTTAAGACCTGTAGAGGTCCCTAATATTGCATTTTTACATGCATATTCTTGAGGTTAAAGCCTTAGTAAACATTACTTACATAATCAATGTGCATTTAAGTAAATTTATAATTTAACACATAATGAAATATGTACTTAAACTAAAATCCTAATAGGTTATCAAATTTATTAATATAATTGATCTAAATTGTCATTATTCAAATGAAAAATTAACACAATTTAATTAATTTGAAATATATTTACAAAATCAAATTTTATCTTGCTTTACCAAAAATTATACTTTTCATTTGAAAATTTTTCCAACTCTGTAATCTGTTAGTCAGTGCTGACTTCGTTTTGAGTTTTTATGGCATTGTTCTGAACACATTTGCAATGTAAATTTTCCATACATTTTTATTTTGCAAATTACAATTTTTTTTTAAATAATGAAAGCAAAAATTTATACTCTAGTAAAATTCTATACAAAAAATGAAAGAAAATCATGCAAGAGAGTGTAAAAAAAAGAGGTTTATTAAAACTCATAATAATAAAAAATAAAAACTTATAACATTTTTTTTTTAAGTAAAAATATTTTTTTTAGTTTTTTTTATTAAATCACTCTTTTGTTAATTTGGGAATAAACAAGCAGATCTAATAGGTCATTTCCATTTCTCTTTTTTCCTATTGCTGATTCTGAGTGAATGAACAAACTGTTTACCAGGCACTGATAAAAAAAAAATTATTTCCATAACAAGTTACTTTTCAACTGCTGGTGATAATCTCTAGTGAATCAGAAGCTAGTTTTCAAATATAAAAAATGAAACATATTCACTTTGCTAAAGTATCAATGGAAGAGTAAACTAACTCCTTAAATATCAATTACTACAATTCTGACCAGAAAATGTGAGTTTGTCATGAAAAAACATTTGACATCTGTCATATAACATGCCTAAAATAAGATTTTCAAATAACCTTCTAAGGATAGTGGGAAAGAGAATAAAATATACTTATTAAAATAAATACTCTCATATTAAATTCCAACCATGATGGCTAAATCTGCAGACAAATACCTTACTATCTATATGTGAATGAAGTTAAATGAAAAAGAGTAGAAATTGATACAAGAATCCAGAAAATTGGAAAGCCACATAATTATATCTACCAGAGACAGGAAACTATAAGAGCTGATTTGTGACCCCTATACAAGGAAAGCATCTTAAATACTGGATCTTGTTTAACTATATGTGTGCACATAAAACAAATGGATAGAGATATAAGAATATGTACATTTTGAATTATTTTGTTAGTTGAATTCAATATAAAAAAATAAGATTATTATTTTTCTTCTTTTTATATTTTCAAATTAATTAATTTTCAATGTATATTTTTAATTCTCACATTCAGGCATGAGTTTGCATATATATTTTTGGGGGGTGTTATTTTATATTTTACTATTAGACAAGACAATAGATAAATAAATAGAATTAAAGTTATTAAAAATTAAAAAAAAATGAAATATTTGGCAAAATTTATCCATTATTTAATTAAGAAAATGATTATTTATTTGCTAGGTAATTGAAAGTTAAATTGTGTTTGTAGTTTTTTTTTTAAATCATTATATTAAATTATTAATTATTATTGAAATTTGAAATTGGTATTAATATTTATTTTTTGTTTTATACAGAATTCTAAAACAAATATAAATATACATAATCTAAGAGATAAATGTAGTGTGTGTGTGATTTCTAAAATTAGTTATATTAATAATCAGCAATTAAACTAATGCATATGTGCTATGTGGATTTTTTTAAAAACTATAAATGAATACTCTCACTTTCCAAACACAAGATAAAGTCTTGTGAAAAAATAGAATGAATCATCTATATTTTCGACCCAAGCATTTATGTATGGACAAATTTTAAGCATTTGGAAATGAGAGCATGAAGATATTAAGTGATAACTTTAAATTACTTTTACTATGTCTGAATGAATGATGTTTGTGAAATTTTCTAGAATTTATGATATGTCATTCTTATTTGAAATTAAAAATATCTTAAAATTAGTTATACAAATCTAAATGAAAGAGAAAAGAGCTATAATTATGAGTGAAAATAGATAAAAATAGGATTTGATTTGTCACATGATGATGGAAATGCCATAATGTCTATTAGGGCTAAAACTCATGCACGATGCCATTTACTGGCCCAACTTTTCATTGTAAAACAACATTATTTTCTAAAATGAAATAATTACATTTTAAAATTACATTATACATTTCAGCGCGTGATGACATTTTTCAAACTAGTTTTAAACAATTTACGAACCAGCATTATTTTCTAAAATGGAATACTTACAGTTTTAAATTACATTGTAAATGTCAGTGTGTGGGACCAGGGACCGATGGTTTTGCCAATCTGAAGGAGCATCCAAAAGATGCAGTACTCTGATCAAACCAACATTATGATTTTCCAAAACAATGTGCAATTTTAGTTGTCTTGTAGCTGTTCTTTATCTGAAAAAAGACACTATTCTAAACATTACAGACCAACATTCTCAAATTATTTGTAAACAATTTACGAACCAACATTATTTTATAAAATGTAAAAATTAAATTTTTCTGAAATTGAATAATTACATTTTTAAATTATGTTATAAATGTCAGTATGTAGCACTGGAGGCCATGGACAATGTTTTTGACGATTCTGAAGGATTGTCCAAAAGATGCAGTAGACTGATCAAACCAAGCTTGATTTCCATAAGAATGTGGTAACCTCAGCCATTTAATTTGTCTCAGGGCTGTTGTTGCACAAACATACCTCTTCATGTGAATTCTGTGAAATTGTGCTTGTTCCTACACTTTTGTAATTTTTTTCACCTTCCAAACTATGTAGGGAAGCATGACGATGGGCTTACAATTATTAGTATGTAATACTATGTCAGGTAGGGTATAAGATCATTACTTTGAATGCAGATTACAAGAGTTATGGTCAGTTGAATTTCATATATCCTCACATAATACAGTAGCGATCTGTGAAATGTGTGCATTTGCATAGTGTCATGAAGCACATAAGTGGGCTGTAATATTTGTGTGCAATGCAATATAGGCCCGCAATGGCTAATATGAACATCACTGTTTTATAGGTCATATTTGGGCTGTGTAAACAGCATTTTTTTGTGTTTTAGCACATAGACAACATCATCAAGTGGCCAGTATCCTCTTTAATATACAAATTCTTCATCATCACAAGCTAAAATACAACAAATTGATGTTTAAAAAAATAATTTTTGAAACAATAATTATAATTTACTTTAAAACAAAAATATTTATTGTGAATTTGAAATTTTTAATTTTTTTTTTTTTTTAAATTTTCATGTTATTTTTTGGAGAATGCTGCAGAATTGTTATTAGAGATAGGAAAAACTACAAATAATATACTTTTTTTAATATCTAAGTGTTTGTGTTTATATTTAGGAGAACCATTACTATCACACACATCCACAAAAATATTACACTGCTCCATTCCTTTTCTTAGCTGGTTATTAAAAATATTATTTACAGCCAGAGTATGATTTTTTTGAATGCTTTACTTCTGAGATCCAATCTACTTAGTGAGGAGAAAAGAGAGGCTGGCTTGTCTCCACTATTCTTTTTGAATTAATATTTAGAACAACTTTAACTGGAAGTTCAATAATTCATTAAAAATAGTTTTTGTTTGTTTCAAAACCCATTCAAAATCTCTTATGCATAAACTTATTCTATTAACAAAGTTATGTTCATTCAATAATAAAATATTTACACCATTATTTAAGGTTTTATGTTGTGTTATTCCACTATTAATAACTATTATTTATTTTATATATATATATATAGTTCAATATTTTAAATATTCATACTTACATTATTTATTGATATGTTATATTTTATTAGGACCACCAAACTAGGTCAATTTTAAATAACATGACTGATATAACACTTATATTCCATTAGTATCTTCTTGTTAAAAAGCTCTGTTTTAAAAATCGATTAGTTAATTTTCATTCACAACTTCTATCACATATAACTTATTTATGTTTTCTACTAACAAAAATAATTTCACTTGTTTTCGTTTAATGATAAAATACTTACACTATTATATTATTTTATTTTTTAATGCTTATTAATAACTAAGATACTATTATATATATTATACTTTATTATATAGTTCAACAATTAGAGATTTAGCCAGGATTTATTTAAGAGAAGAATTTTTTAATTTTCATACCTTGATTGTTCATTTAATACATTTTTAAAAGCAATTAAAACATTGCACTATACTTTGCTTATTCATAGGTTATGTTGGATAACTATTTTTAAAAAAATCAAACATTTGGTTTGTTTCATTAGATATACTTTTTAGATTTTGTCAATAGTGCAATCATGTAGGGGGCATTAAATAATATTGCTACCATGAAATTTTTAAAAATTAAATATTTTGGCATGCAATAATATCTTTTTAAATTTTATTTTCTACTCATTCTGTTTTTCTTAAATTTGGACTATAGCTAAAAAATAAACCAAAGTTCACATCCAAAGAAAAACTATTTAGTGAAACATATAAAAAGATAATATGGCATACTAAAAAAAAAAAAGATAACTTTGTTTCTAAAAAGTTTTGCACAAGACACTATTGGAATTGGTGCTAAAATCTCATGTTCCAGAGTCAGTTGCTGTACTCATATTCTAAATTGAATAATACATGTGAGCTTGGAAAATATCATAGGTAACACAGAATTACTGTAATTATGAGGCAATATTTTTAAAAGAAGTTCTATTTTTAAATAAATTATTAATATGTTACTTTTTATATAAATTAATATATTTAAATAAAAGTGATTGGAAAATCTAAACATTTTCATTTATATATAAATTTTATTAATTTTAGAAACAAGACCATGTTGGCCTATTCACTTTTGTGCAGTGATAGAATATATATAAAATATATTTCAAGCCACAAGCAACTGTCACAATAAATTTAAGTAAAGAAGTATTTCTCTTATCTTTAAATAAAAATATTTACACTCAGACTGTATTTCTAATAATGAAATGATTTCATAAATGTAAACATTTTTATTTTCACATAAATTTTATTAATTATCTTAGTGTCTTGAAACTCCATAATAAAGTAATGTTGTGCCCTCCACAACCTGCATGCCCACATGTGGTGGCCCTAGATTAAAATATTTAAAAAATTGCACTTAAACTCTTACACAGGAATTCTGTGACATATCAAGTTCTGTCAATTTCAGAAAATAATCTTTTCTTTTTCCTAATTTGTCTTTGAGGAAAACTGTCAGAAATATTTGGGCTACAAGTTATATTCATCACTTCATTTAAGAATTCTTCAAATTGCAGTTTTAAATTTAATATTTCATTTTTGAATATTATTTACTAAATTAAATGTTGAATTGGGTGTAATTGTTTTTCCTGAAGGTTTATGATAATGGTGTTTTAGTTGTATTTAGATATTGGATTAATGTCTTTAAAAAAATTAACCCTATTTAAATATTCCTAATACATTCAACAGTTAGTATATGCACAATGTTTTGAGAGGATTATTCTCCCATTTTTTTCAAATGTTGCAAAACTGACCAGTGACAGTACTAGCATGAAAAGTGAGTCTAGACCCTTAGATTCTTGTGTATTGAATTTTAAAGTAATGCTCTAACCAATTGGCCCATCCTACTAAAGTTAACAATCAGTAAAAATTTCATATAATTATCCATGAGATTCATCCTGATTTCTCCAATTTTTCATAAGAGCAAAGTTAATTAGTAGTTTCCATCCATTATGTATAGTCACCATAAGTTGACTTACAGGATTTGTTTCCCATTGTCATGTGAACAGCTTCTTTAAATTTTCTTTTTTTGTACCTTTTCTTCTCTATCCAATATTTTTGTATTTTCCCAATTGAACATATGATCATTGATACATACATGGTCTGCTACTTTAGACACATCTATTGTTTCTCTTCTAATCACTGTTTGTGTTCTTGCAAGTGCTTTTCAATGTATGACTGTTCTCACCAATTCACATGGTATTTTACAGATGTAGCTTTTTCTTTTCAGCATTTCAAGTTTACGCTTTATAGATGTTGGAATTTCTCATAGTGTAGTATGACTCTAGAAAGCTGTTCTCTGGGGCCTAGGTCCTAGTGCCTTTGAGGGAGGCCCAATGGGATGACGGTATGAGGGGACTATGACCAGTTTGATGTCTCTTCCTCCAGATGGTGGGGATGGACTGGTTTACTGATCTTAAGCTCTCTGTTATAATATGTGAACTAACATTTAACTGGAAAAATTGTGAGTTAAAACCTATATAAGACCAACATTTACCTTTAGATTGGGACCACAGGTTCATACATTCTGGCTCTCTAGATAGGAGGGTCAAGGCATTGAAGAACCCCCAAGGCTAAATCCTAGTGTTTGGGCTGTCACTAAGATAAAGATATGAGGGGCTCTGTACAGGTGCTGTTCACACACACACACACTCTCTCTCTGGAGTGCAGAGATGATGTTGTCCATTGTGGTTTTAATCTCTCTATTGCCATAGATGAAACTTTGCGTGGCACCCTATGAAAGCATGTAATTCAAAGTTTTATGGCAACATGTTGTATTGGGACTGCAGGTTGCTTTATCTTTGTTCTCTAGATTGAGGGGTCAGGGGTTGGGTATCCCTGGAATCTAATCCCCAGTGTTGTAGGGCCACTGGAATGCAGATATGAGATCAGGGCCAGTCCTGGTTTTTCTCTTGCATCTTTACCTAGTAAAATCAGGTTTTAAACTCCATGTAGCACACAATGAATGCATGTAAATTCGAAGATTTATAACAAGATAATAAAGTTTTTGATAAAAAAGCTGTTCTGATGTTATACTGATTGCAGATTTTTTAAAATTTGTCTATTTTTGGTATGTATGGGTACACTACAGTACCAAAAATTGTTTTTTATGATTCTTTTGTTATCTATTCAAGGTTTTCTTAATAACAGCTGATGGATAATTATTTTTCACGAGAGTTTTTTGTATGTAGATCTTTTTTTAAAAATCCCTGGTTTCTGAGCTCTGTTCCATAGTGATAGTATAACTTCACATTTTGGGTTTCTGGTGTAATTGGATGTATAGGCTAAGTATTTTTCTGTATGTGTGGGCCATTGATAAACTGTAGATATTGATTTTGCCATGAGGGAGTCTTGTCACAGGAACATCAACATCTAAAAATGCCAATTTTTGTTCTTGTTCTGAATCTATTGTGAATTTAATTGAATGAAATATGTTGTTGATATGTTTCCAGAAAGTTTGTAGCAATGCTTCATCATGTGGCCATACAACAAATATATTATCTACATAACAAAGCCAAACTTTAGGTGAATATAGAGTAGTTTTTACGGGTGTGGCTTCAAATTTCTTCCAGTAAATATTGTTAATCAGGGGTGACAACAGTGAGCCCATAGCCATTCCTTGATTTTGTTTGAAGAATTTTGTAGTATAGTAAAAGTAGGTTGTTTTATGCAGAATGTTAATGGTTCCATTACATTATCAATAGGAAGAGTTGTTCTAGTTTGTAAGCTATTATTACCATTTAATCTTTTCCCTACAATAAACAATGCTTCATCACATGATACATTTGTGAATAAACTTTCCACGTCAAAGCTTACCAGTAAGTCAGTTCCTTCAATTTTCATGTTCTTAATTAATTATACAAATTGTCTACAATCCTTGGGAAAGGATTGGGTCTTGTATGCTAAAGAACTTACAAGTTTGAGAAGAAATCTTGACAAATTTTGGCATGGTGAATTTCTAGAACTAACAATAGGACTTAATGAATATGGTTCTTATGGATTTTAGGTAGATCATAAAAATGAGGAATTTTGCTGAAATATGATTTTTTTTTTATGAATCAGTGAAATACTTGCAATGCTTTCAGAATAATGCTTATTTTATTTCTGTATCTGTACCATATTTTTCACCATTTTTCTGTATTGGCTTGCTATGAGAAGTTCTTGTATTTGTTGTCATAATCAATTGTATCGATTACAACTGTTGCATTGCCTTTATCAGCAAAGAGAATAATTATAGATTTATCTACTTTGAGAGATTTGATTGCTTTCCTCTTACCATAAATTATTTGATTTCAGTTTTTGTTGCTTGTCAAGTGTCTTAATATTCTCTAATGTAATTATGCTACTTTTTATAAAGGCAATTATTGAGCAACTTCCTCTATGACTGAAATTATATCTAATAAAGTGATATTAGATGGTGTTATGGCAAAGTTTAATCCTCTTTCAGGAATAGAAATTTCAGTATCTGTTATATCTGAGATTTTTAACAGATGAAGCTTGTACATTGCTTGGTACCTTATGATTTTTGATATACCCATGTAGTTTAGCAAGTTTTTTATTTTGGCATTTTTTTATTTTTCCTTGTAATGTAGAATTTGATTTTAAGATTACTACTTGAGAAACTCTTGTAAAGTTTCATCAGCAAGTTTATTTTTTAGAAAACATTTTATATTATTAATGGAATGCAAAGTTTGATACTTAGAAAACTTTTGACCATTATTCTTTCTCTTGTTCTCTGAGTAATTTTCTCAGCTCTCCTGGGTGTGAATTGGTAATTTTAGTTGCAAACCTTTAGGAATTATCCCTTTAGATTTACATTAACATAAAAAAGTTAAATATATCAAATTTATTAAGCGCAAGCAAATAATACTATAATAACGTGAAAGGCTTAAACCTTCAAAACCCATGCCTTAAACATGCTAACATACAGTCAATCAGATGTAATAATAACTGCATTTGGACCTCTTAATTCTGAAACACAAGTCAAAAACATCTTTTTCTGATAGTTTTGACTTGTGTTTCAGAATTAAAGAGGTCCATGTGCAGTTATTATTATATCTGATTGGCTGTATGTTAGCATGTTTAAGGCGCAGGTTTTGAAGGTTTAAGCCTTTCACGTTATTATAAAAAAGTTAAATGATTTTCTATTTTGGCCAGTTTTAGCCATAATTTTTCATAATGTCTAAAGTTTGATATAGAATTGGGTCCTTAGCAAATACTTCTTTCCAAAATAAATGTAAATCTGAAGGGATAATTCCTAAAGGTTTGTAACTAAAACCTCCAATTCACACCTGGGAGAGCTGAGAAAATTACTCAGAGAGCAAGATAAAGAATAATGCTCAAAGGTTTTCTAAGTATTAAACTTTGCATTCCTTTAATAATATAGAATGTCTAAAGTTTGATATAGAATCGGATCCTTAACAAATACTTTTTTCTTATGTAAATGTGAATCTAAAGGGATAATTCCTAAAGGTTTGCAACTAAAACCTCCAATTCACACCCAGGAGAGCTTAGACGATTACTTAGAGGACAAGTGAAGCTCTGTTAAGAGAAAGAATAAATGCTCAAAGGTTTTCTAAGTATCAAACCTTACATTCCATTAATAATGTAGAATGTTTCCTAAAAAGTAAACTTACTGATGAAGACTTCACAAAAGTTTCTCAAGCATTAAGAAAATCATATTCTACATTACATGGAAAAATAAAAGAATGCCAAATGAAGAAACTTGCTAAGCTACATGAGGATATCAAAAATCATAAGGTACCAGGCAGTGTACAAGCTTCGTCTGTTAAAAATCTCAGATCTAAACATCTAACAGATACTAAAATTTCTATTCCTGAAAGAGGATTAAACTTTGCCACTACACCATCTAATATCTCTTTATTAGATTTAATGTCAGCCACAGAGGAAGTTACTCAATAATTGCCTTTATAAAAAGCAGCAGAATTATATTACAAAATAAAAGAACACTTGATAAACAACAAAAACAGAAGTCAAACATATCTTATAGTACGAGAAAAGCAATCAAATCTCTCAAAATAGATAAATTTATAATTATTCTCCTTGCTGACAAAGGCAATGCAACAGTTATAATGGATACAATTGATCATGACAACTCCTCATAGCAGGCCAATACAGAAAAGTGGCAAAAAAAATCTTATTCAGAAAGCATTGCAGACACTTCAGTAATTCATAAAAAAGTAAAATAATATCATATTTCAGCAAAATTCCTCATCTTTATGATCTACCTAAAATCCTTAATGATCCTATTCCATTAAGATCTATTGTTAGTTTTAGAAAATCTCTTGCCAAAATTTGTCAAGATTTCTTCTCAAAGTTCTATGTCCATTGGCATACAAGATCCAGTCCTTTGTCAGGGATTGTAGACACTTTATTGAATTAATCAAGAACATAAAAATGGAAAGAACTGATTTACTGCCAAGCTTTGATGTGTAAAGTTTATTTACAAATGTACCATGTGAAGAAGCATTGTCTATTGTAAGGAAAAGACTAAATGGTGACATTCTGCATAAAAACCTACTTTCAATATAACATAAAATCCAACAAAATCAAGAAATGGCCATGGGCTCACTATTGTCATCCCTGATTAACAATATTTATATGAAAGAACTTGAAACCACAGCTGCAAAAATTCCATATTCACCTAAAGTTTGGCTTCACTATGTAGATGGCTACATGATAAAGCAATATTTATATGAAAGAACTTCAAACCACAGCTACAAAAATTCCATATTCACCTAAAGTTTGGCTTCACTATGTAGATGGCTACATGATAAAGCAATATTATAAACTTTCTGGAAACACATCAACAACATATACCCTTCAATTAAATTCAAAATTGACATTTTTAGATGTTCTTGTGACAAGACTCCCTAATGGAAAAACCAAAACTACAGTTTATTAAGAACCCACACATACAGGAAAATACTTAGCCAATTTATTCAATCACACCAGAAACACAAAATGTGAAGTTATACTATCACTATGGAACAGAGCAAAAGAAGTTTGTTCAGAAACCAGCGATTTGAAAAAAGAAAAAAATCTATATAAACTCATGAAAAATGGTTATTCATCAGCTGTTATTAAAAACAATCATGAATAGATAACAAAAGAACCATCAAAAAAAATTAGTGACACTGTAGTGTACCCATAGATACTAAAAATAGCAGACAAATTTAAAAAATCTCCAATCAGTATAACATCAGAACAGTTTTCCAGAGCCATAACTCACTATGAGGAATTCTAACAGCTACAAAGCCTAAACTTGAAATATTAAAAAGACAAAATTGCATCTATGAAATAACATGTGAATGTGGAAGAACATAATGTTGGTAAGAACAGTCATCCCATTAAAAAGCAAATACAAGAACACAAACTGACAATTAGAAAAGAGAAAGCAGATGTGTCTAAAGTAACAACCATGTATGTACCAATGAACATATATTCAATTGGGAAAATACAAAAATATTTTATAGAGAAAAAAAGGTACAAAGAAGAAAATTTAAAGAAACTGCTCACATAATAATGGCAAACAATCCCATAGGTGAAACCTAGGGTAACTATACTGTACCACTAGTGAATAGCATTACATGTTTCATAATTTTTTTAAAAAAAATATTAGTTTTAAGATTTTTAAAATTAATTTTTACAAACACAAAAGATTGTATCATATTTTTCTAAAGCTGTTCTTAGCAAGAGGAAAACTTTTATAATGTATAAAATAAGCAAATGTGAAATCAGACTAAAAATTAGTCTGTAAAAGTAAAATGTTTGTAAATTAAAAACTGAAACTATCTTATCAAAATCATTTAGATGAATCTAAACAAAGATTAAGATAACCAGGAATGTAAAATTAATTAAAAAACAGATTTTGAGTTAAGATCAAAATTAAAAATAACAATAAGAAATTAAAACAATGGAAAAGGAAAAAGTATATAAAGTCACTCTATTGTTCTTGAGTCAGGGCTGCAATCTGCTCGATCATTCATCAGTTTGATTATTATTCAGTTTGGATAGAATTCAGAATCCATATAACCAGAGATCCAGAAATTCAGAAACTGTAAACACATTAGTAAGCAGTCAATTACTGCTGCGATCAACATCCATGCAAAAGCTGCAGATGTAGCAACATGCATTTCTAGACAACTTTAGGATATTTATCTGGGATTCAAGCTCCAAAAACTCTCAACAAAAAGAAAGTCAACTGAATCTCCTGAACCAATGCCCAGAACAATGCCTAGATTGTAAGTAAATACTGCTTCAAATTCTCTCTACCATTGTCAATATCAAGAATGGAAAACAAGCCCTGGAACCATTGACGGAAAACAAAAAACCAACTAACTGACAATCATGAAAACTTAGGTAAAGATACTTTTAAATATATTCTGATCACAGTCTAGACTCATTATTTTAAATGAATAAACTTTCATTAATGGACTATTATAACTATAGCGTAAAGTCATTTATATTTTTTGTATGTCAAATCTTTTGTTGCTATAGTGTATTAAATATATGTATATGTAAATAAATATTAATGTTTACTCCAATAGTTATTTTGTCTATTTTCTCTTTCTCTCTTGACTCTGCATCACCATAAGTGCTGGATTGTGTGCCCGTTATCTGGGGTATGCTGATTATATAACTTATGATTGGCTTGGGCTCGAGGTTGATCCTCAAAACAAATAAAATGCTTTGGATTGCAGGGGTTTGAATCTAGCAGTTGAGGTGAGCCACGGTCTGGAAATGTGATTGTGCTATGCTTTGCATAGCTCAATCTGACTGTGAGTATCACTCTTGGTTTATGCTATCAATGGTGTTTTCCTCTCTGCTTGAAAGGCTGGTCCATTCATATAATATTAAAAATAAAAATTAAAAATTATATTGTGTTTAAAAAGTTTAAATCCAATTAAATAATATCTCTTTAAACAGACATGGTTCAATACATAATATATGGAAACCACTAATCAACTTTCTTTTAGGAAAAGGTAGAGAATTCAGGAGGAATCTCATAGATAACTATATAAAATTTCTACTGACTATTTCAATACTCAAGAAATTTAAGAGTCCAGGTTTGATTCCCATGTTAGTACTGTTACTGTTCAGGACAGCAACACCTGAAGAAGAGGGGAGAATAATACCTCTTGAAACATTGTGCACATACTAACTTGTGTGCTATTACTAACAGTTTAATGTATTTGGAATATTTCCATAAAGTTAATTTTTTCTAAAGACATTCAATACTCATAGATGATGAAAATAGTCCAATATATAAATGCAATTGTTTTTGTTCGCAAAATTCATTAATATTATTTTATTTTAGACAGTATAATGAGATATTATTTTATATAGCGCTATGTTTATTTATGTAATAATAATACTAGCGATTAAGCCAATGCACATGCGCTTTAAAGAGATTATAGCTTCAAATACAACTGCATTATTATTATTTATATCAATAATTTTTTAAACATTACAAGTGTGTTTAGATATAGTTTTAACTAAATCAATTTGACTTCCAATGAGAATAAAATAAGAGTTGACATAAAATTATCTAAATATTACAACATCAATTGCACTTGCATACATGATATTTTCTACACAGAACAAACGTCAATAATAATTAGATATATTAATTTTATAAAAAAAAAAAAAAAACTAATTATTAATAAATCATTTATAGGGTTTATTGATCTATCTACTTCAACTGATTAAGGCTTAGCAAATGCGTTTTTGAAAAAATTAACTGAACTAAATTTAGATATTCCGAATTGTAAAGATCAAGCATATGATAACAAAAGTAATAAGAAGACTTAATATAAACATATGCAATGAACAACAATTAGTTTAAATCATTGTACAATTTATTTGCCTTATTTATCACCATCTTTTAATTTGCTAATTTGTGACTGCTTCTAGTAGTATATATTGTAAAAAAGAAAAAAAAAATGGAATAATGCAACGCTTGTATTCTTTATTTTGTGTTGTTATGAAAAGATGGGAAATTATAAAAATGCAAATAAACAAAACTTTTAACCATTGTTTATTTTTTAATACTTCATTTCTGTAATATTTAAACAGCATTAAACTGTTGCACATGCGCTTTGGATTTTAACTATAAAATGAATGAATACTAACACTTCAAACACATGATAAAGTCTTTGGAAAAGCGCATGTGCAACAGTTGAATGCTGTTTAAATATTACAGTTTATAAACATCGCGCTATATAAAATAATTGAGTTATTTAAATACTTCATTACTTAAAATGGCTATAGGTTCCTCCTGTGACCTATATGTCAAATGATGAGCTATTCTTTTCTTTATGCTTTTAATCTTGTTTAAATATTCTACTAATACTGGATTACATTTGCTTAATCATTCAATTAAACTTTAAAATTCCATTACACCCCCCCCTCCCGTAAATTCTCTTTGATAGGTGATTGCTACTAGCTAAGAATAAAATGTCATATAATTTTATGGAATAATAATTTTAGTTCTTTCTTTTGCTACATTAACTTGAATTATATTAATAAGAGTGCGACAAGAGTTAATGTGACAATAAAGAAAGTTCATGATCTAAAATAATTAATTAAATTTTTCCCATTTATTTAAACCATCTCTAAATCATGCACATAAAGTGACTATATTTTTTTTTTTTTAAAAATAGTACACAATAAAAGCATGAGACCAAATCTAGAGATTTTGAATATATTTAATAATGCAGTTTTTCATCATTAGTCAAAATTTTAAAATAAGACATGGAAAAGGATCTACTTACTATTAGAATTTTTGGAAAAACATCTTAATTTTCTTGTTTAAGTTCGATTTTAACAGATGACAATCTAAATTTATTATTTATAACATTGGTTTATAAACCTAGATTATTTATATTTATTTGATTATTTTCATTGTCATGGGAGTGCATTGTTTCATCAAATCATGTTTCAGCAAAACTTATTAATATTTTTCTATGATTATTTATTTCTTCACAAAATTTAATGTTTTTTTTTTGTTTCATTTGTTATATTTTTAAAATTTTGTTTGTTAATTTAAATAGTCTCCATCTTATTTGATTTACTTATATTTTTCAACATAGCATTTGCGTCTTGATTATTAGATGACAATTTCTTTATTTTCGCTTTGTGTTTTTCTATTTAAATTAACAAAGTTGTTTTCTTATTGCGAAACCTATTTTGAATCATGGAAATAATTCTAGTTATGACTTTTAATCTTTTTTTTTACTCTTCAACATTTTTTTTCCTGACTTCTTAAGATATGTTTTCATAGCATTGCTATTATGATTACTTAAATTGTAATATTGTTGAATATTTTATAACTAAAAATTAAAATTAAAATCAGTATTCAAAGTGTATATTTTATCCATGCCTGCTATTGGCTTCTTCATTATTTGACAAAGATAAAAAAGTGATTAAAAATCAAAATTGTTCAAAATTCTAAGCATTATTAAATGGCAATTTCAAAATTGAATTATATTTTCAAATTTTTGAAATATTTTGAAAAATCTTCCAAAGTTTCAATCTTTATCATCTTGCTTAATTTTAATCATAGAATAAAACATTAAAAAATACATTTGGAAGATGAAGTTACCATCTTTCTATGGGTAAAATTTTTTATAGCATAATTATTTCCAAGATATAGTACAAAGTTACAATTTAAGGTCATTAAATTCCTTATTGTTTTCTGAATTTAATGACATAACATATCTAGTATTAAAACCTTTGACTATATATCTTAATGTTAATGTACAGAATAAAATTTCTACACATGCTACATACAAATTTGAAATAACGGATGGAGATTATATCAGCAATGCAGTATGAAATGATAATTGAACATTTTATGTAATTATGTCATGTTTCTATTTTCTTGTCCAAATAAGGAAGTATGGATAAAATAGACATCCAATGTAGTAAAAACAATATATATATATCTAACCATTAGAAATCAGTCAACATTCAAATATAGATAACAATCAACAATCTCAAACTGTTGTCAAGGCAACCTTCTTTTAACAATAAAGATGGAATCCCTAGATGACAATATCATCATGTATCCATGACATACACACACACACACACATATATATATATGCATTGACTATAGTCTAGATAATTCATTCACCTATTACATTGGTTGTATAAAATGTATGATGTGAATATATCTGACAAACTATGTGTTAACAATGTTGATATTATACGTTTCTTATTGTTTTTACTTAATATTAAATATCATATGTATATAGACTTTTATTTTTGTTATTTAGATATGAAAATAATTAAAGAAACAAAAGCAATACTTCTAGTCAGTTGCATACCATTTTATATTACTTATGGTTATTTATTATTATTTGTGCCAATAAATATTATAATTTATTCCCAGCTGGCCAAAATATTTAAAATATATATATATATAAAGTTTGCAGCTTTTTTTTTTTCCAAAGAATTTTAAAAAATTATACTACACTGCCTATGTTAACTATATAAACATATATTTTATGGCATTAATAGCAACAAGAGACAGGATTGTAATTTATCTTTTATAACTATTAAATTAAAATAATAAATTTTAGGTAAAAGTTGATAATTTAGTTGGATTTTTACATTTGTTTGTGTAAATAATAATGCAAATATCACATAAAAGCATTATGAAAATGCATAAAAATGCAGAGTAGGAAAATATGTCATTATAGTGTATAGTATAGTTCTGCTATAATCTCAACCATGGTTGGTCTAATTAATTTTATCATTTGAGGCAAACATTGAAAATTGTATCTTTTAAAATTATTTAGAAGAGCTCCATAATGCAAAGATAGTGTATCATGTAACACCTCTATTTAATAATAATTCAATTAAAAGAATTAAATATCTGTAACTCTGTAAAATGGTATGGAAAAGGGTTAATATAAGAATTGATAAAAGAAAATATAAGTGCGAATTGGCAAAGAAAGGTATAGAAGTGAATAAAAATCACAAAAGTATAAAACAACATCTTAATATTGAAAATTTTTTTCATCAATAGAAAGATGGAAAAGAGATGGTATAATGAAGATTTTTTACAAAGACTTAGATTGTAATAAAGAATGAACAAAGTAACCATTACAATTGTGTCTGAATTAACTAACATTTTAAATGAAGAAATGAGATCTGCAATTAAATATATAAATAAATAATCAAATAGTTTATTGATCAAAAATTCATAAGAAGTTTGAGGACTGGAAGTAATGTAATTAAAATGCAATCCAGGGATTTTACAACTCTATTATTGCACCAAACCATGCAGGAAAATGACTGAATTATTACTGATATCTTAAAAGTAGCAGGTAAAAAAATAGAAAAGTTGTTGACAAAACTATATATTTAATGTCCAAATTTAAAAAAAGATACTATTTGATTGGAAGAATGCAACTGATAGAGATATCTCAGAAAGATGATAAAGAGAACATTATAAAATACAGATCTATCAGTCTTCTATCAGTTCTGTGTAAAATCTTCATCAAGATAATTGCAATTCACTTACATTAAACTCAAATTGATCAAAAGAGAACACTAGAGTTAAAAGTAGGTTTAGCATAGTGGATCATCTCCAAATATTGAGTTTGATTATAGAAAGAATCAATGACTATGAATTACCATTATGTTTTGTATGGTCATCAAGAAATGGATACATGATGATATTATTACATTTGAAGATATTTATCAAAGGGTAGCAATAATGATTAGATTGTGGATGATGTTAAGGTTAACATTAATAAGGATATGATAGAGTAACTACTTATCTTCAAAATTTTTACAGCAGTTATTTTGTGGATTAAAATGGGAAACTAAGTGAATAAAAATATATGGAGGTTATTTAAGTCATTCAGAATTGCAGATGATGTGATTGTTTTTGCAAACAATACTTCAGAGCTTCAGGAAATGCTGCAAGAGTTATCAAATGAAAGTAAAACAAAAAAAAGTAGGACTAAAAATAAATATTAAAAGAACTAAAGTAATGTTCAATGGATTTTTTCAGAAAAAGAAAATAAAGATGGTTGATGATTAATTAAAAGTTAATAACTACAAATACCTTGGTCAGATTATTAATGGAGATGGAAATATAATAGATAAAATTAATTATAAAATTTGGATGGAGTAATTTGGTAAAAATAATATTGTAAGGAAATATATCTATGGGTTTGAAAGAGAAAGTTTTTAATAAATGTGTTTTATCAGTTCTTTCTTATGGATTTGAGACACTGCTTCTTAACAGAAAAGTTATGTATGTACCACAGACCACACAATGGAGTATGGAGAGATGTATATTGGGAGAATATGAAAAAAATCAAAAATTAAATATATAGATGAGAGATGAGGTAACAAAAATCATTGAAATAATTAAGAGACTGAAATGGAGTTAGGCATGATATATTGCTAGATGATATCAGATAAACAGTTGATGTCTGAAAGTGGATCTTAAGATGTTGTAAAAGTCATGCAAAAAGACCACATGTGAAATGGATAGATAAAATAAGGAATTGGTGTGATGTAAAGAAGACAAACTAGGAATTGGAGTACCTGGATTAAATTTGGAAACATCTTTATCATACATTGGATCTGTAATATTTGAAAATGTTTTTGATAATCAGTTTTATACTACATAGAATGTCATAATTAACTTATTAAGTTTACTCTTTATTTTATTTATCAATAAATTAATTTAAAAATCAGTTTGTAGATATCTCGAAGTCAATTATTTGTTTAAATTATAGCCAATATAATTCAAAACATTTAAATATGTGTCAAAAAATAGTTACTTTTTAATTTGTTCTACATTCATAACAATAAAAAGTTTCAGTAATAAGAATAGTCTTTTCTTTTAATTTCAAAAACAAAAGTAAGGAAAATTATAAGCAAAATTCAGTCAATTGTGAAATAAACTTTTTTGCAACCGAAGAATTAAATCACAGGAAAATTTCCTCACTTTTAAAAAACAAACAAACTATTGTTTCTTTTTGTTGTATTATATTAATAAAATAAGGAAAATTTAAAAGTAAATAAAATATTTGTTGCAAATAAAATATTTGTTGCAAAGGATTGAATAATTTTTAATTAAAATAATGGAAAGTAAATCCCACACACTAATACGTAACCTAATATTAAAACATGGCACCATAATCACATCTGAAACAGTACAACCAACAGACAGACCACCTCCTCAAAAAATATGCTGGCTTGATAAAATATTCCAATATATCAAACGGCATCAAAACATCTCCAATAAAACCTTTACATTCAAACTCACCATCTGGGAAGCGCACCTAATATTAAATCCAATCATCAACAATATAAAACCCACAATAGGAATCAACAACCACAGAATCACTTCCTTATTCAAATTTTTAAAGTTAGAACCCAAATTTCTAACTTTCTTGATTAAGGTCAACCTAGGTGCCATACATACCAACTATTTTTTACATCACAAAAGATTTCTAAACAAAGTGGTCCCTATATGTCCAATCTGCAAAACACAAGAAGAAACCTTTGACCATATTATAAAATCATGTACCGGTCTTACAAACATAAGGATGCTCATTTTTCACGATTCAAAGACTGACTAATATAAAATACTCTCAATAAAAGACTCCATCCAGAGTAGACACTTCCCAATTATTAGACTATCTATTTTTCTGACTCACACCATCTGGAGTGTTCAATGCAAGACAGTTTTCACCTCTCCACCTCCTAATCCGGACCTCACATTTATCAACCTCATCAACAAAATTAGAAATAAAGACTTAATACTCTCATCAAAATTTCTATATGATGAAACCTGGAAATTGTTCCAAATACTGAAACCATCCAAAACATAACAAGTTACAGATCAATTTGATTTATAACCTCATCACCAAAAGACTCATCACTCATAACTATTGACCTTTAAAACAATATGTACCTAAATACCTAATATATACAATGTAATTCATTAATAAAATGTTTTGAAACTAAAATAATGGAAAGTGTATATATATGTTTAAAAGATGTATGTGTATATATTTGGATATGCATATGTATATATAGATGTAAGTATGGAATTTTTATATATGTCTAGGGGTGATGTGGATCTATGTATGTATATGTATGAAGGGAATATATGTGTATATTCTAATATATATGTGTGTATTTTTATATATATGTGAAATGATGGTTATGTATTTATATTATTCAAATATTGTAGCTCTGATGAAGACTGCTGGACAGCTGAAACTGTAAGAAAAATAAAGAAGTTTTTAAGAAAATTTGTTTGCATTGAAGTGTATATAAAATAAGTGTTATAAGCAATATATATGAAAGTGTAAATGCGTGGAATGAAGGTTTTATTTCCATTAAAGCTTTCCCATACCTTTTTTAAAACATTTTATTTAAGCATTTTTTCAGCTATTAATTTCAAAAAAATGATTTTTTAAAAAATCTTTTTTACACCTATTCAAAACTTCACTGCCTGAGGCAGCAATCTCATTGTCTTATGACCTCAACTAGATAGAAAAAAAATTAAATTCATTTTTGTTACTTTTTTAATTATTTTTTATTTTTATTTTTGAAGTCTCCAGCTCATATTTTATTAGAAGGCATCAAAATCATAATTACACTACTGCTTTTTGGAACGTCCTTTAAACACAGCACCCATCCATTCCTTTGTAGCTGACTGACAAAATTAAATAATTTATATATTCTTTAGCTTTCTGAGTGTGATGATCTTGGGTCAACTATTGCAAAGGCATATTCCATTGGATAAGGTATGTGAAGTAAATGAATAATAACTGATTTATTTAAAAATTTGAGGATGGCATGTCATGGAAGAAACAGTCATTTACATTATAGAGATTATTCCAAGAATATTTTAATAAGATAGATTGTTGATTTTTTCATTAAAAATATATGAAAAATATAATACAGCCAAGAGCTACAATTAAGTTAAATTATAGTCTTTTAAAAAATTTACTGAAAAAATTAAAAAACAATATGAAATGACATAAAGTAAGCACATTAATGGACAGCATACAATGTTATCATTATTTCCAACCATTATCAGTCCATTGCAAAATGAATGTCTCTACAAATTAGATTCGTTTTCCCAATACATGACTACTCTTCTCCACACCACACAATTAGTTGTTTTTTTATTTCAATTATCTATCTTGTATGTAGTCTCTTTCTAGGACTTTTACAATATTTTGGGATTTAGTTTAAGCCGTCAAATGTCTATCTCTTATCATCTCTTCTAAAAACATTCAGCCCAGATCCAAATCAGCTTCTTAATCCTTTCAATGACATAAGTAATACTTGTTTGTTCCTTGACTCAAGTATTATATTGTCAATTTTTTTATTACTCTCAACATTTATCTCTCCATACTTGAGTAGTCTGAAATCTCTATGCTGTGCATTTGAAATGCAATCATTTTAAATACCAACAAACAAAATAGTATATAATAAGAATAGCAAACAGTCTGCTATACACACATCTCTATAGTTCCCTATGGTTCATTTCCACTGACATACTTTAAGACTGGTTGCTTTCAAGATGTTTCCCATTGGCCTCAATTTTCCAAACTTGTTGGACCCAGTCCAGTTCAGCTACATGCAAACACATATGGCTTCATCGTAGAGCATTGTGACCATCACTATGAGCTTCTTTTAGCTGCAATTATTTCCATCTCTTGGTAACAGTTCTCTTGGTACCTTCACTGGAAATCTACTGGAAAATCAACTCTTCACATTTAGCTGCTATCCAGATGGTTTCCTCCAGATCCAGTTTCCCAAACATTTTGGGCCTATTCAGCTGCTGCCTGTGAACACATTTTCATTGATAGTGCTACACATTAACTGAAGTTATTGCTACTTACATTCTCTGCAAAATGAGCTGGAAATGAATCACACACTTTGTTGCTTACTCAATTTATAGTTTTTAATTACTCTCACAATTAATTATTTTTTTCCATATATGGTAATGTTTTTAGGTCTATAACTAATTAATTGGTGCCATAGGAATTCCTTTCCATATAAGGTAATTTAGTCTCTCATCAAGAAATATTTGTAATCAGCAAATATTTCTTGGCATTTATTAATTGCAGTTAATGTAATCAGCAAATATTTCTTGGAATTTATTAATTGCAATTAATGTAAATTATTTAATTAAATTTACTGCTTATCAGTTCGCGATCTAAATATATTTCTCTAATATTTTCTACTTTTGCTAGAGTGCACCAACTTATACTAATGTAAATATATTTTTACAAAATACAATTCTATACTGCTCTTTTGTTAAGTGTTTAAAAAATTGATAAAAATTGATTAAAAACATTTCTTTTCAAACACGTATTTTTTTTTTAAAACATTAAGTTACTCCTATCAAAATCACTCAATCCAAGTTTAGTTCAATGATTAATATTATCTATTATATTTCCAACTGTAATAATAATCTGACCAAGGTGTTTGTAGTTATTAACTTCTAATTCATTATTATCACTCTTTATTTTCTTTTTTCTGATAAATTCATTGAACATTACTTTAATTTTGTTAGTATTTGTCTTTAGATGTTTTTTCTCTCCTTTACCTGATAACTCTTGCAACATTTCATGAAACATTATTCACAAAACAACCACATCATCTGCAAAATTTAGGTGACTTAAATAATCTTCAAATTCTTATTTTCATTCACTGAATATTTTTTATAAAACTTCTGTAAAAAGTTTTGGAGATATGGAATCATTTTATCATATACCCTTATCCATTAACTTCTTAGTATCACCATATAATCTAATCACTGCTGTTACATTTTGATAAATATTTTTCAGAATATGATAATTTTTTGATGATCCAAGATTTAATCACTGTGGAAAGATTTATACTTTTCATAAATTATTGATTATTTATAACTAAACTCAATATTTGGATATGATTTACTGTGCTGAAATTGTTTTTAAATTTAACTTTTTTTTTTTTTGGTTGATTTAAATCCAAAATACTTGCAGACAAATTGCAATTATTTCAGTAAAGATTTTGAATGGAAGGAACAATAAGTCTGTAATTTCTAATATCTTCTTCATTATCTTTCTTAAAGATCAATATAACTCTTGCATTGTTTCAATTATCTGATTTTTCTTCATCACTTAGACATTTGGTATATACCTTTGCCAACAATGTTTTCTATTGCTTTGTTAAGATATCAATAATAATTTCCTCACTTTCTCAAGCGTTTCCCTCTTCAATAGATTTAATTACACTTCTTACCTTTTATTTAAAATGCATGGTAATTAAAAGATATAGTAATTGTAATGATTATTTTGCTTTCTTGTTCTTGTTTTTTTCTATATAATTCTTCCATCCATTTAATGATGTTATCTCTCCATTTAATACCAAAATGTTGTTTTATACTTTTGAAACTTTTATTTTCTTCTATAGATTTCTTGGCCATATCACAATTATATTTTTTTAATATCATGTTTAACTTTTTATATATTAGTTTACAAATCTTCAGATAGTTAATTCTTTTTAATGGTTAAATATTTTTATATTCCTTCTTTTCTTTATACATTCTCTTATCTCAAGTGAAAATTTATTGATTAATTGTTAGGTTTTTTTTTTGTACCAGCTATTTTTATCGAAGTTCTTAGTAGAGTAACAATTGTTTGAACCATCTTCAAAGTTGCCAATATTTTAAAATGATTGGCAAGTTCTAATTTAAATTTATTGGAATGTTTCTAAAAATTAAGAATATTAATGGTCACAACCATCTTTTTAAATAATTTCTGTTTCTCTAATTTTGTATTAACATGTATTTTATATCACACTAATCGTTGATCACTTGTTAATGATGAAGCTATTAAAAACATTATAATCTTGAAATATATCTTTCCTACCAATCAAAATATAATCTAAATCTGTTCTAACTTCATTTGGAAGTTTTAACTTTTATTTCTGTTAGAATTTTTTTTCAAACAAAGAATTCATAATATACAATTTTCCCTCCTGCAAATTCCACAAGTCGGTATTCTTTCTCTCATTTCTGCCACCAAATTTTCTTTCAGCACTTTCACCTTTCTATTATCTTCTAATTATAGCATTAAAGTCTCCTATAATAATAATGACAAATTTTTTAATGTTTGACGTGATCAGAAGCATTATTATACACATTTATATAAAAATCCCTTACTTTATCACAATGAAAATTTGTTGGACATAAACTCAAATTATCTGCATTTTGTATCTTCCATTTAGTTGAATAAATAACTAATCTTGTCATTCTATCTCATATACCAGCAATCTCCACAATGTTGTTTCATTTTTTATTTGTGATAAACCCCACCCATTTCCTATATTTATGCTTTTATAGTAAAGTAAATATTCACTTTTCAAATCAATTGTCTCTTTATCTTTTTTTCTAATATATTTAATTCAGTTCTTCTTCCAATTCATATAATCTTTTTTTAATTAGAAGTGATCTGAAGTAGTAGATAGCTGAATAAAATATCATCATTGAATACCAGCCTATGTCTGCAATAAGGAGATAGTTTGCATTTTCTGTCTTTGACCATCAACTTCTATTTTGTCTGATGACTTTAGAAGCTCTGAAAATAAGGGCCATAATTTAGTGTTGTCTATTGCGATTATAAATGTCCTGCCTTCAAGAAAACTCAACTAATGTTTTAATTAAAAACTATCAGCAATTGAGAAGAAAATTCATGATCTCTTTCCATCTTAAACTCAGAATAAAAAGCTACTAAATTAATATTGGCTGATATATGTTAGTGTGTATTTTATCTATGTTCGTTTACCATATATTTACTATATTAGGGAATTTGTCAGCTCAGATTTCTTTAATGCCTCAAAGAAAACCAAAAAGTCTCTAATCAATTAATGGTGAACTTCTTTTTGTAGCCAGAAAATAAAATATGTGGACATATTTATAGAACTGGATTAATTTTTATAGTCATCAAAAAATTTACCTTTATATTTTTGCACTTTTTTTTTTTTGAGTTAAAATGGCCATTCTTGATATAAGTGGTGTTTCATTATATTTATATAAATTTAAAATTTCTCAATACTCATCAAGAAGTTGTTAAGATATAAAAACGTACAGGGCATGTGTTATAATGAAAAGTCCTTACTGTCTAAATTATATACTATCTCTGCGTTAGCAAATAAAATTAATATTAATTAATTAAACATTAAATAATTTTATTAATACACCTGGGTCTCATTTTACACGATAGATAGGTTCCTCAGAAAACATGCACAAATGAAATCGCGCAAAAATAGACATAACTTACATTGAAAAAGGGGGGATGTGGTCTGTGATTTTTCAAAATTTGCGTAAAAGCAAAGCACCAATGTAAAATTACTTTAAAATTCGTGCAAAAAAAAAAAAATAAGGAAATAAAATATGACTAATAAAAAATTTCAAATTTGAAAAAAAATGATACAAGACAAACTTTTTTTAACTATAATATTTAATTTTATTCAAAATAATATATTTTTATGCATAATTTACAGTACAGTAATTTAAATTTTTTTATACACGTTTTAATTATCGCTATTTGCCCAAAAAGACGTTCGTTTGCAAACTAGTAAAAAAATCAGATTCTCATGTGATGTGATGTGATGTATTTGGCTTCTTTTTAAACGAAGTCAAGAATATCTCAGCAATTATTCTTACAAGAGGAAATACAACTAGCGCCAAGTTTACCCTCATGTTGTGTTAATGGTTTTCTGTTGACAACGACGATGATTTTATTAATTGTTTATGAACTTGACTTATGATAATAAAAAGACATTTATTCACCACTGCTGGGAAAAATTTAATTAAAACTAACAACTAAAAATTAAATTCTTATTTTTGTCTTTAATTTTCAATTCCGTTTAAAAATCAAATTTCGTTTTACATCACATTAATTTCAAGTCACCTATAAGTAATTTTTAAATTGTTAATTACAATTAAAAATCAGATTTTAATTTTTAATTGTGCCCACTGCTATTTCTGACCTTTTAAAAATAAACTTGTGGACACTAAATGATTAATAATTGATTATGTTCTTTTTTAAAAAGCAAAAACAGAATGTGATTTAAAATGCAAAATTAACACGCACAATGTTTGAACAAATTTACATTATAATCTTGTAAAATTTAATGTGTGTATACATAAAATGTGGAAATCATGATTTTAATTTCATTATTGCATAAAATCTTACTATTATAAAGCACTGAAAATATTGAAATTACTAAGATGAAAGTTGAATTCCAATAATGTGCTATTACTTTCAATATAACGTAAGTGCATAAAATTTATTATTTAAAGTAATAGCGCATTATCGGTCTTCGACTTCCGGTGAAAGACGAATTGCGTAACTTCAAAATCGTGTTAAATAAGTCCGCGTAAAAAGAGACCCAGGTGTATTCTCTAAAATTATGCCAAAAAATTTATGAAAAATTTTTTTTTTGTTATTAAAAAACATTTTTCTTTACTTTGTGAATAGAATAAACTGTATTTCCTGTTTATTTGTTTGCGGAAGAAAGGTGATAAAAATCTATTTTTTTTATTTTTTTTCATCTATCATGGTAAATAACTTTTAAACTTTTTTTTATCATCTAATGACATTTTACGTTAAATATATTTTAAAACTATATAACTACATGTATATGTTGCAGAAAGAAATTTGCTATTAACAGAAAGGAAAGCATTTGATTCCTCTTTTATGGTCTTAAAGAAACTGATCAGGACAAATTTCTAATGTCCATTCAATACATTTTTGTTGTTGCATCAATTGTTACCATATAATTATTCGCATAATGATATGAATGTGATTGATTATTAAACCATATATTTCAGTTATTGTTGGTGAGTTTATTGGTATTTACTTCTGAATTTAAATATAATAAATAATATACATGGTAGTTTTTATCTGAGATATTGAAGGCAAAATGACCGTCAAAATTATTATTTTTTTTGAGATTAATGTTATCAGCCAAGGCATACATTTTGATTAAAAAATAATAGAAGATATTCATATAAATTGTAGAATACTTTTGATCTGATCAAACAACATTTAAAAACTATTCATGAAAAATATTAATATAGAATTGAAAAACTATTGAAAAATGAGAAGCGCTGTGGATTAATTTGGTTATAAAGATAGAAACGAGAGAAGACCTAGACTTGTGGAATTTGGGAAAAAATAAAACAATATATAGTATCATAATTTCTATTTTGAAAAAAAATCCAAAGCAGAAATGGGCATGAAAGCATTCAAATGTAGATGCAGAAGAATTAACGTACATTTTAATTAATATAAATTATTTAATATTTAATAACTTTAATACTCTTAATAGATTCAACATATATATTGTAACTGGACCCATACACAACCCTTTTATTACTTCAGTTGCAACAATTTCCTGATGAGCATATAGCAGGAAGGTAGGCATTCCCCAATGCAGATGTTAACCCCCCTTACAACAATATTTCCTGCTCATCAGAGGATGTAGCACCATAGAGACTGGAAGCATTAGACATTTTTGTGTTTGGTTTTCCAAATGGCACCACTAGAGTTCCAATCTTACTACAACCTAACTTACCTAGGTCTAGTTATGCCAGATGTAGCTCAGGAGGCATGAGATTCTCATGAACAAGTGCACTGAATGATGAGTGATGCAATACAAACAAAATAGAATTGAACAACTGGATAACTAAAATTAGTTTTAAGGAACAATAGTTTTATTTAATAACAGGTTTAAATAAAGGTTCATCAAGCAAAATATTTCTATATAACTTTAAAAAAGAAAAATGTAATTTGTTGAGAGTGTAATAAAGTCCTTCTTTCAACAGTTCTTTAACAGTTTATATTTTCAATCATTTAGTTACTTCATAGAGAGGAGTGTGATATATTAAGACAACAGAGATAATAACGAAGACAACTGGTAGCATTTAAATCAGAGTTTCCACTTAATTCACTAATAGTTTATTTACAGTCCATTGTGCATCTTGGTATATATCCAATAATAGGGCAATATGAATTAAAGAATGCAAGTTCTTTAACCATTTACATTTTACACATAATTCTGAGTTCCACTTAATTCACAAATAGTTTATTTACCTTCCATTGTGCATCTTGGTATGTATCCAATAATAGGGCAATATGAATTAAAGAATGCGAGTTCTTTAACCATTTACATTTTACACATAATTCTGAGTTTCACTTAATTCACAAATAGTTTATTTACATTCCATTGTACATCTTGGTATGTATCCAAGAATAGCGCAATATGAATTAAAGAATGCAAGTTCTTTAACAATTTATATTTATTTCAGAGTTCCATTTAATTTAACAAATATTATATGCACATTTATCCTAGGTTCATTGGTTTAGTATTCTTATTTCTCAACTCATATGTATATAACATGTTTGAATTGGTTCACAATATAATATAAATCCACTAAATACATTCATTTTGTATGTATATTTTCATTTTGATATAATTTTTATTTTTTATTTTATCTAAATTATAAATACGTTATTATAATTTAATTAATTATAGTTATGCTTAATATTCTTATATAATCAATATGCAAGTAATCATTTGTAATTTTTATTTAGTTATTATCAATTCAGATGTATCTGCAGATGAGAAGTCAATCCTTATTAAAAAAATGCCTTTTGATTATAGATATCTTTAATATTTATACTTTATCATTAACAAAACGTATTTCACATAATTCATTTTAAGACAGATGTTTGTTAGTGTTTTTATTTTTATAAACACATATAAATATTGAAAAAAATGTGCCTTTTGATTATAGATATTTTTAATATTTATCATTAATAAAATGCATTTTCACATAATTCATTTTAAGAAAGATGTTTTCTTTATTCTTTTATAAACACATATAAGTATTGTATATTCTCATAAAATTGTTACCTTTATTTTTTTTATATCTGGTCTGTTCCATCAAAAAAAAAGTCACTTTATTTAAGCTGAATGGCATTATTCCCTTTCATGATGATCATCCAGGCAAATCTTGGAGAAACATGGCATTTGGAATGGAGAGATAAAGCTGTTACCGTCAGCATTCCATCATTATGTTTTCCTTAATAATGTTTTCTTTTTCCATCACTAATAGTGGTTCTTTAACTGCTCTTAATATCCTTTTAAAATTAAAATCTTTTTTTCAAAATTCTTCTTTAACATCTAGTTGAAAAATATCTCTTTGAAAAAAATACCTATTTGATCTCCTAAAGATCTCTTTGAAAAAACTTTTTTAAAATCTGCTCTGAACTTGCAACTTGACTATATATATTCTGATTTTTGGATTGATTAAGCAGCCTATCCCACTGTACCTGATTTGCATACCACTCTCATTTAAGCCCGAGTGCTTTTTTTCTTTTCAACAATTGGACAATCCTTTTCGCGGGACAGATAATGAACCAGGAGGATAAATTCATGTTTTCCAATTTATCAAGACTGCCTCAAGCTGTAATCACATTTTATTTGAAAACATCATTCCAAAAATTAAAAATATAATCTTTTTAATAACTGCCAGCTTTTATTTACATCGTAATTTGAAACTATAAAATCAATAATGATTTTCTTTTAACTATAAACTTTTTGCTTTATTTCTTTTTTAATTTGAGCAAATCATACTAGTCTTTTTTAAATGGGGGGGTCTTTTGAATATATATACATGGAACAGTATATCTGTTTCATTACCCCCCACCAAATTTTGGGATGAAATTGCCTGGAAGTACGATTTTATTCCATATAATATACACATCATTTTTCATTACTGCATCTCTTCTGGTTTTAGATGTGCTGATGAAATGGGTAAGATGATCCAGAAAGGTGAATACATGAACTTTAGCCTCCAATGCCAGAATAAGTAAATGGTCAAGCACAAACTACTAGTACCCACTGCCCCATGATGTGAGAAAATACCTCATTTTTAAGCACTACCTCTCTTGTACCTAGAGGGACCATCCAACTAAGAGTAGGAGCCAGAAAAAATTTGGCACTCAGCCAACCCTGCTCAACCTTCTGTGAGTCTTAAGGGCTTATTCATTTGGTTTACTCATGAGACCAAGGCCTATTCATGAGGCCTATATATACACACCATTGGACTACTCTAGGAGCTCAACATCCAGGTCTGGATAGTGTGAACATATACTTTGGAGCATCATAAACACAATGCATCCAAGCAGTTCTGCTCAATCATCCACCCACCTCAACATGAAGAACACAAATTCATGCATCACTACATCTCACTCACAAGATTCTTTCATCAGCTATCTCTATTTTATTGTTCTGAATTATAACTACAACCCGGTTTGGGAGACTGATAATCATGATCAGTTCTCCTATCACATCTTTCTTTGTTTTGAGGTGATGAACTTCTATTTTGTTCTATTTTCAGGCATTTTTCAGGCCATACATGATCATGGTGGCTTGCATTTCTAGCCACACCTTTCTGCAAGTTATCATCAGTATTTGATCTTCTAATTACACAGGTTTGGTATGGGCTGTGCATATTGCCTGTTGAATATCTTCTTTGCCTTTTCCATGGTGGTCTCCCATTTCTTTGGTGGCGATACCATGGTGGTGGGTCATAGTTGTTATAATTTCGAGGAGGCATTTTCCTTTTGTATCTGATGGCTCCTATTCTAGTCCCATCATCTCTTCTATAGGGAGGTTTGTTTTGTGGTTGCTTTGCTCCTTCCTTGGTTGCTGATGCACCACATCTATCATATGCTGTTAGAAGTTCAGCAACCTGCTTAATAGATTGACGATCAGTCTCAATTAGCATTCTTTCTATGTAACTTGGGAAGCTGTGCAGTATCAATCTAATAATCTGGAGTTCAGATAGGGATCAGATGTCAAGGCTCTCAACCTGGCCACCTGTCTTTTAAAGAAGGGTGTATAAGGCTCTCCAGGTGGACATTTCTCCTGGGACACCTTATATTTAATCTCCTCCTGATAATCATCACTCCAGTAGCAGCTCATTAGTGCTTCTTTAAAATCATCAAAATTTATAGGTTGGGTGAACAGTGAATCCCACCATGCTTGTGCTGCACCTTGGAGATGACTATATGCTATTGCCAGTTTTGTCTCTTCTGTCAATACATTAATACTAAAGTATCTCTCCAAACTTTTTACATATTCTATAGGTGCTTCATTACAACTCCCTGAAAAAGTTCTGATTTTTAAGAATTGATTTACAATTCCAGACATCTGGTTAGTTATAGGGACATCATGACTAACTTGATAATTCTCTTTTTGACTTTCTTTTGGGACTGTTTCTGACTTTCCTCATTTAGGCAATGTATTGCTATTTTTTATTTCTATCTCTTTCATCTGGGTGGTCAATATATCCACCTTCTCCTGCATGGATTCTTGAATTTCTTATTATTTTTGTATCCATGGCCTCACATATCTGGGTCATTTTAACTTCTTGCTCTATTAATAAGCCTTTTACTTCCTCCATCATTTCCTCCTTAATTTTTAATAGTTTGTTAGTCATCTCTTTTATTAACTGATTGAACTTTTCATTTTGGCTTTCGGTTATTTTTCTGATTTTTTTTTTCAATTCTTTTGTCTTTTTCTCTTTTCTTGTTGTCTTTTTCTCTCTGTTCACTATGTTCTTTTTTACCTTTCTCTCTTTTCTTGTTGTCTTCTTCTCTCTGTTCACTATGTTCTTTTATCTTTCTCTCTTTTCTTGTTGTCTTCTTCTCTCTGTTCCTTTCTTTTCTTGTTGTCTCTCTCTGTTCATCTCTTTTCTTGTTGTCTTCTTTTTTCTGTTCTTCTCTTTTCTTGTTGTCCTCGTCTCTCTGTTCACTATGTTCTTTTTTATCTTTCTCTCTTTTCTTGTTGTCTTCTTCTCTCTGTTCATCTCTTTTCTTGTTGTCTTCTTCTCTCTGTTCCTCTCTTTTCTTGTTATTTTCTTTTATCATATCCATTAATTGGGATAACATGGATGTCTCACCTGTTTTCTGTGACTGCTTTTCATCGTCTGCTTTGACTTCTTGTTTATCTTCTTCCTCAGGAAGATTTTCTATATTTTCTGTATTCATCATCTTTTTCGTTTTTGATCTGGTTATCATCAATATTTCTTTAAAAATTTTTATTTGTGCTTTTTTATTTTGATTTTGATAAGCTTCTCTCTCCATCCATACCATGATTTAACTCCAAGTCTTTGTTATGCTTGTTTTATTCTTTATCTACCATTTATGCCATTCATTTTTATGTTCTTTTTCTACCCCTTCTTGAAAAAATCACATCACTGCATCATACGCACTGCTCATATCACAGAATCGTGATCTGCCTATGCCTATGGATAAGCTAGCTAGATAAGGCCTCACAGTAGGGCGACAAATGTAACCAAACCACCATACAATCCTTTTATTACTTCAGTTGTAACAATTTCCTGATGAGCATGTTGCAGGAAGGAACTATCGATCGGCATTACCCAATGCAGATGTTATTCCCCTCTACAACAGTATTTCCTGCTCATCAGAGGATGTATCTAGACATTTCTGTGTTTGGTTTTCCAAATGGCACCACTAGAGTTCCATCTCACTACAACCTGAATTACCTTGGTCTAGTTATGCCAGATGTAGCTCAGGAGGCATGAGATTCTCATGAACAAGTGCACTGAATGATGGGTGATGCAATACAAACAAAATAGAATTGAACAACTGGATAACTAAAATTAGTTTTAAGTAACAATAGTTTTATTTAATAACAGGTTTAAATAAGGTCCATCAAGCATAATATTTCTATATAACTTTAAAAAAGAAAAATATAATCTGTTGAGAGTGTAATAAAGTCCTTCTTTCAACAGTTCTTTAACAGTTTATATTTTCAATCATTTAGTTACTTCATAGAGAGGAGTGTGATATATTAAGACAACAGAGATAATAATGAAGACAACTGGTAGCATTTAAATCAGAGTTTCCACTTAATTCACAAATAGTTTATTTACCTTCCATTGTGCATCTTGGTATGTATCCAATAATAGGGCAATATGAATTTAAGAATGCGAGTTCTTTAACCATTTACATTTTACACATAATTCTGAGTTCCACTTAATTCACAAATAGTTTATTTACCTTCCATTGTACATCTTGGTATGTATCCAATAATAGGGCAATATGAATTAAAGAATGCAAGTTCTTTAACAATTTATATTTATTTCAGAGTTCCACTTAATTTAACAAATATTATATGCACATTTATCCTAGGTTCATTGGTTTAGTATTTATTTATTCATGGTTATCCAAATCCAGTTTTGAATCCATGCTATATGCACACTTATCCTAGGTTCATTGGTTTAGTATTCTTATTTCTCAACTCATATGTATATAACATGTTTGAATTGGTTCACAATATAATATAAATTCACTAAATACATTCATTTTGTATGTATATTTTCATTTTGATATATATATATATATTTATCTAAATTATAAATACGTTATTATAATTTAATTAACTATAGTTATGCTTAATATTCTTATATAATCAATATGCAAGTAATCATTTGTAATTTTTATTTAGTTATTATTAATTTAGATGTATCTGCAGATGAGAAGTCAATCCTTATTAAAAAATGCCTTTTGTTTATAGATATCTTTAATATTTATACTTTATCATTAACGAAACATATTTCACATAATTCATTTTAAGACAGATGTTTGTTTGTGTTTTTATTTTTATAAACATGTATAAATATTGAAAAAAATGTGTCGTTTGATTATAGATATTTTTATTAATAAAACGCATTTTCACATAATTCATTTTAAGAAAGATGTTTTCTTTGTTCTTTTATAAACACGTATAAGTATTGTATATTCTCATAAAATTGTTACCTTTATTTTTTTTATCCAGTCTGTTCCATCAAAAAGAGGTCATTTTATTTAAGCTGAATGGCATTATTCCCTTTCATGATGATCATCCAGGCAAATCTTGGAGAAACATGGCATTTGGAATGGAGAAATAAAGCTGTTACCGTTAGCCTTCCATCGCTATGTTTTCCTTAATAATGTTTTCTTTTTCCATCACTAATAGTGGTTCTTTAACTGCTCTTAATATCCTTTTAAAATTAAAATCTTTTTTCAAAATTCTTCTTTAACATCTACTTGAAAAATATCATTTTGAAAAAAATAACTATTTGATCTCCTAAAGATCTTTTTGAAAAAACTTTTTTAAAATCTGCTCTGAACTTGCAACTCGACTATATATATTCTGATTTTTGGATTGATTAAGCAGCCTATCCCACTGTATCTGATTTGCATACCGCTCTCATTTAAGCCTGAGTGCTTTTTTTGTTTTTAACAATTGGACAATCTTTTTCGCAGGACAGATAATGAACCAGGAGGATGAATTCATGTTTTTCAATTTATCAAGACTGCCTCAAGCTGTAATCACATTTGAATTCATGTTTTTCAATTTATCAAGCTGTAATCACATTTTATTTGAAAACATCATTCCAAAAATAAAAAATGTAATCTTTTTAATAAATGCCAGCTTTTATTTACATCGTAATTTGAAACTATAAAATCAATAATGATTTTCTTTTAACTATAAACTTTTTGCTTTATTTCTTTTTTAATTTGAGCAAATCATACTAGTCTTTTTTAAATGGGGGGGGGTCTTTTGAATATATATACGTGGAACAGTATATCTGTTTCAATATATATATATATATATTGTAAGGTGATGCCCAATCCTTATAAAAAAAATAATAATAAGTAACTGATGTTTTAGGATAAAATGTATAAAGATTAAATAGGCAGCCAACTTTTAAAACAATTTTTTTTTTAGATATTTGGAGACATATACACATACATATATATATATACAAACATAACCATACATGTCATGAAGGAATGAACAAATTTATTTTTTATTAAATGTAAAATAAAATGTCTTCATACACACCACATCTATACATGAATGCGTAAGATTTTAAATCATGATGTGACAAAAATAATAAAGAAAATATTTGACATTAAATTTTATTAACCACATTTCTTTTGTTTAAAAGAGAAAAAAAAGAGTAAACCTTTGTTGATTTTAGAACGTGGAAAAAAACTAAGCAACAGGTTTATTTTTTTAGTTGTTGGTTGATTTTTGTTAAAAATGGAGTTGTAGAATAAGAATATTTTAATTGTTATTATATTAGTTATTTGTTTAATATTTGAAATTTTATTATTTACTAGTGTAAAATATTTTAAAAAAGGAAAAAAAAAACATTATTTAATTGATGAATTTTCGTTCGTTCAAATAAATGCTAAGAGCTTCATAGTTATTTATCGTTGTCAAAAATATAATTACTATAAAATGTTTCTTGAAAAAATAAAATCAACTAATGATGAAATAGAACTTTATTAACACTAATTTTTATTACTTTTAAAGTAAAATCTTTATCATGCATCTTATATATATATATATATAAATAAAACTGCATAGAAATAGCATTTGTTTTATATTATCACGTAAGACTTGGAAAAAGATTTATATTTAACAATTTATATGTGTGTAAATAATATCTAACGATGCACTTTTGCTAATTAAGTGTCAGGGGATTTTTCTATCTCCTTGGTGTCATTGGCAGGTGATGGAGGAAAATATTCATTGGTATATATTTAATGTTTAAATCAACATGGAAAGATCTGGAGATGGAATTGGAAAAGCATGGCTTTAAAATCAAATGCCCAGGAGTTCGATTTCGTCGTGGGAATTGTTAATGCTTGGAATGTTTAACATGATTTAATATATGTGAATAAAAGAAACACATTATCTGCTAAGAATACAGAAGCTGCTCTTGAAAATTTAACTTGCTATTGTTTTAAGGAATACCGAAATTTCATTTAATTTTATGCTTTAAATATTTTTTTTTTAAAATGTATACTGAGAGTTGAGTTATGAATTTTTCTCACCCTTTTATTCATTTGTAGCAAACATTTTTTTTTAAAAAGAACCCATTTGTTTAGATTTTTATAGGGAGAGAAAGATGCAAACACAACTCAAGGTATACATAAATATATTATAAATATTTGTAAATAAAATATTAGCGTAATTGAATGCTTAAATTAAACTGGACCATGACTTAAGGTAAGATTTTAAATATTTTACATTTATTAGACAATTAATATATTAAAATCAAACTAATTAATAAGTAAATTTATATAACATTTTCTTGTTTAAATGATTAGCAGTCTTATGAATGAACTATATCCACAATACACAAATTAGCATTTCATGGACATAACCTTGAGATACATTTAAAGGACATAAACAAAATAATAATGGGACATCTAGTAATATAATTTCATATTTAAAATAATTGATACTTTATTGTACATTATGCACTATAATTTTATAATTTTTATTTCAATTGATATGTTAATATTTAAATCATAGCTAGTCTTATTGTAGTAAAGATGAATCAATATTTTATTATATCCATGTATATATTTTATTAATTCATAAATATTATAAAACTAACCCCAATTTCATAATAAATATTTGTTATTTGAAGTGAAAATCTTTGTTTCTCTGGTCTCTAGATTATTCATACTTCACTCACCAGAATAGCTATTATACATATATACAGATTTTGAATATATTATTAGCAATAGCCATTAAGGATCTATATAGAGGGCATATTATTGCCATCCTATTTAATTCCATCCTTGAGCAGAGTTAAAGGCAAATTTCTACACTGAGTTAGAACCCCAAGTAGTAATAGGACCTGTAAGTAGAGAAGGCTCTGGGTGTACCATCCTAAAGGGTTTTACAGTCCGTTACATATTTTGTTGTAGAAAATCTATAGTTTTTAAGGCTGGATTGGATATTTGATTGTTGAAGTTTGGTTGCTTCTGTTGCAAGTATTGATGTTGGATGGGGAATTTTTATCATTGTCTTGAGGATGTGATGTATTCATGTCACTTGTGACTGATTGATCTCATTCACTGCTCCAACCCAAATTATCATGTTAGTTACTATTTATCATAAAGCAGTTAACAGTAGTCCTGCCATGATTTTACCTTTAAGACTCCAGAGAGGGTAAGGTATAGTTCTTTTTGATATATGTATTTGTCTCTAAGACTCCCAAAGATGAGCAAGGCAATATTTTATAATAATAGACCCCAAGACTTGGATGTAAGCAGGGCAGTGCAATAGTGTTTGCAGAAAACTATTATGGATTGTAGTAGCTTAGAGCGACTGAAATGTGATTATCATCTGAGTGTTCATGGACCATTGTATACTTTGGAAGTAGTGATTGAATTCTTTTATCTAATTCAAAATTGTGAAATGCTAATCATTCTTTTGGCTGTCAGTATCTGTCAGATCTTTAGAGGTATGGATGAGTATATAATCTAGATATGTAACTCATTCTTAAAGGACGGTTGATGCCCTTTTCATTGATACACCCCATCATAAAACAAATTGGGAATAAAATTTTGAGATACATAATTTTAAATTTTATTAACTCAAAAAGATAGGTGCATATTAAGCTAGAAAAAATAACTGTCATTTTAGTTATCATAGGGTTTGAACTTAGGTTTAGTCAATTTAAAGATATATAAAGGATATAAATGCTGGGTAAAATAGTTGCTTACAAAATGTACATAAAAGGTAAAATAATAAATTATAAATTTATTATAGTTACAAATAAGTAAACATTTGATAGTATTTAAAATTATAGTAAAATTCAAATCTAATCTTCTAAACAAAAATGTGTTATATTGATAGATAATTATTGTCTGTGCGCATCCAATATTATAAAAGCAATTATTATTTCCAGTTAAATCTTAAGTTATGTTTACAAGTAAATGATTAATATTTATTTTATGAATTTGGTGATTAAAAAATCATAAAAGTAATATAGAATCTTGTTTATATAAAAATAAAACCAGAATAATCTAAATCAATTTAAAGTAAATTGTATTTTATTCGGTTTCTAAAAGGTATTATTTTTATTGAGAAATATTTTAAAACCGAAAATATTTGTTTTAATAATAGATCAAATATTAGCAACTAAGTAAATATTTTAAAAGCAGAAAATGGAGAAATTAATCAAAAAACAGTGTGCAGATGATTATTTAAATAAAAATTGAGGGAAAATTAAATTGAAGAAAAAAAAAGAAAGATTACAGATCGAGGAACAAGTAATTGGTTTTGATTTTTTTTATCTTAAAAAGTTTGCTTAAAATTACTTAAATATTATTATTATTTTTTTAAAAAAGAAAGGTAATGGATTTTACCTATGTAATAATTTAAAGAATATATGTTATAACATTTTATTAAAATAAATGAGTAAATTAAATTGATCTCTATGGGCAAATCAGCAATTAATGGTTCTTGGAAAATTTCTGGAAATTGTTATATGGAGAAAAATAATATAAAAATAAAGGAGAAAAGTTGTACAAACATACCAAAGTGTTATCAAGGAATATACCCACTGGAGGAAAACCTTGGGAGAACTGTGTAAATACCGGATTTAATTGGCATATTAGATGAAGTATTCATGTGTCATATTAGTCAAAATAATTGGATATGATTAAATCACCAGCCAGGGACAAATAAAAGGCAACATATTCCTAATAGAATTAAGTATGCATTTTAAAAAAATATTTAGAACTATATTAGTAACAGATAATAACAGAACTAGGTGTGAATGGAAAAGCATATATCGTATTCAAAGATAAATCTTAAAGCATGTTTGAATAAAATTTTAATTGAAAAAGTGTTTGAAACTAAGCAATACTAGTTTTAATATAACTTTTATATAGAGTTAAAAAATTATACTAAATGATATATATGTTAAATGAAAATTATATTTATATGTGTTCAGAATAATATTGGTCTGCTAGCATGAATGAAAGTATTATCTATCATGTGAAATTGAGAAAAATAAATATAAAACAAATATAAGAAAGTAAAACTATCCCAGAAAATATCTAATAAAGAATAAATATGCATGGAGAATAAATTGTTGAAGAAAAGATGGAATAAACATTAATGCATTGAGAAATATAAAACATATGTGGAAGATAATATTCTACTTTTAAAAATAAAATGGGAAATGCTTTTTCCTAATAATAATAATAGTAGTAACCAAAAATAAGCAAGGAATCAATCGAATGCTAAATTATTACTAGTGCAAGGAGCATTTAAATCAAATGTATAAGGCAAGTTGCAGATAATCTTTAATTACTAAAGAAAAAAAACTGCTATCTTGTCAATAACCAAATGCCATGTAAATGTTTATAATTGTAATAAGTTTCAGATGAGAATGAATGGAGCAAAAGTGATAATAATATTGATGTGCAACCAGTCTGAATCATGTGGAATGATTGGAATGCCAGTAAAAGTTAAAGTTTTTTTAGGAACTTGTATTTTTAAAAAAGAAGTTTGCAACATAATGTTTGTGTATATATTAATTCTATACTTTAAATATAGTTGTTATTACAATAAAGGGGAAGGTAAATCAATAGATAATGAAATTAATAATTGATTTAATTTGGTTATCTATGTCATTAATTATTTTAAAAGTTATGTTTTTATCAAATATTGTTAGATAATTAAAATAAAAAGATATGATTAATGAGTTAATGAAATATATCATAAAAGTAGTTAACAATATATATGTTATGAAGAGGGGATGGTTTGATGTTTAAATATACAATATTGAAAAGGAGAAACGATGATATTTTAAATTTGATCTTATGTTTTTCAATAAACAATTTAATATAGTTATACGAAATTATAATTAATTTTAATTCGTAATTTGTATAAGCAAATAGTTATAAGAAAGATATTAAACAAATATAAGTTAGAAATATGAAGGTAATAATTAAGTTATTAGATAAAGCAAAGATAAGTATTTTATTTAGGATACACCAAAGGGTGATCTATTAACATTTAGCTGAATCTCATAAATTGTAGATGAAAATTATTGCAGGAAGATATAGGGGTTCAGATTTAATAGTACACAGCATAAAATTCTTGTTGGTTGTATTTTAGTATATAGGTTGAGAATAAAACCATAGGAAGATGGAGTTTGAGATTGAAAAACTAACTAATGATTTTATAATTATTATAGTAATATCTTCCTAGAAATAAATAAATAAATATATAAATAAAGATCAAAGGATGAATATCATGGAATTTAAAAATAAACAAAAAGTGACATTTCACCGTATTATAATAAGATTATTATATTGAAGCAAGAATATAATAATAATTTTTTCATTTTGTCTTTATAATTTAAAGCCTAACTTATAATGGGTTAATAATCGTAAAAGAAAAGAAAAAAATGATTATCTAATGGAGCCACTTGATTTGTGATAAAAGAAAGAAAAAATCTAAAGGTAAATATCATAACAGTACCATATTATATGAAAATGTATTATTTTTTTGTTTTATTGTAAAAATCCAAAAGGTTAAAAAAAAAAGAGAGAAATGGAAATTTTTCAATTGTTTATAGTGTTACTATATTATATGGGTATATAACTTTATTACTATTGTTATATTACCTGTTAGTTAAATGTTTGTTATAATATCTTATAAATAATATGATTAAAGTTGTTGTTTTTGAAAGTTAACTTGACTGTTAAAAGTTTCATTTCTTTTATGAGAGTCATTGTCACTACATCACATTAATCCCGGGTGTTCAGTTTAAGATTGCAATAAGAAATTAATCCAGTATAGAACGATATAACCATAATTTAAAACACCCTTCTTAAAAGAGATTTTAATTTAATGTAAACTGCCTTGATCACATAAGTCATTGATAATATTGCGAATTATTAAAGTATGCTTTTTTGTAAGGAATTAAATTATGAATTATTTGTTATTGAAACTATGAAATATAATTGCAATTTAAATAACAATATTGATTTAAAAGTAAGTATTAGAAAACATAAATATAAAATAGTAGTACAATTTTAATTATAGATTCAGGTTATAAGTTTTTTCTTAATTGATGCACTACCTATAAAGTTCAGTAAAATCCCCCTTGATATTTTATAGATGGATCAAATAACTAATTGAAAAATCAATGATTATCCTGAGATTTCCTTAGAAAAATATTGTTATTATGGTTATTCTTAATGATTGTGTTAAAAAAGGTAATAATAATAAAAGATTACCATTCAATAAAATAACAATACAATTGATTGAGTAGATTAATTTAATTAAATATTACCATTATAGATGTTTTATTCTATTTATTTAAGCATTATTGTTAGTCATAAGAGTATTGGGATATTGAACAAGAAAAAAAAAATCTAAGTATTCTTATGCCATTGGATAAATACTTTAGTATTTATTTAATGTTAAAGGGTATGTAATCTTGTTCATAGGATAGATGAGTCTCTCAATTGTTATGATTGATTAAACATAGTTAAAAAATGGCAAGTCTATTAAATGGTACCTAGACAAAGTCCTAGTATAGCCTAATATAGGGACTTGGTATATCTGCTAGGGGTTGTCGATACACACACACATGATAATTCAAGCATATGAGAGATAATGTCTATTAATACAGTATTATTAGTTATTATTCTAACTTTCAGAAATATTCCAATAAATATAATTAGAACTTGAAAATCAGTTTAAAATATTAACAGGCTTCAAAGATGGTTTAGATGTGGATAATATCAACATTAAATATTGGAAGTAGAGAGGATAGTTAAGCAATTATTTTTTAAATGTAAATATGAATTAATCCTTTAATGCTTTAATATGTTCACCTAACGGCTTTAGCTACTAATTCTCCCCATCTTTTTTCTATTATTCCGCAAAAACTTTGTAATCTAATCTGTAATAGTATTTATATTAATTTAAAAACAACTTAAATAAAGAACGGTTTCTCAAATAACAATGAGTCGTATAGTAATAATTGTAGTAAGTAACATTTGTACTACTAAAGAATTAGTTTTTATATATATAATCGTTATAATTTTATAATTTATTTACACAAAAAGCAGTTCGAAAATTGTGACATTTCTCTCCTACGATAATAATTCGAACTCAAGGAGTCTGACTTGTCCAATCCAATTATGACTTAACTGGTAAAAATACTTTTTATTATTCAATTTGGATTTATTAGTATATAATTAACAAATAAAAAGAACTCTATTTTTTTTTAATTAGCAAAAATATTGTCAAACAATAATTGTTTTTAGAATTTATTTTTTAAATGCAAAAGACAAAAACATTAACTTTTGTTCTTGTCAGGTTTCGAACCTGAGACCTTCTGCGTGTAAAGCAGACGTGATAACCACTACACCACAAGAACCTACACAAATACCAACATTGTCATTTTTATTTTTAAAAGAGTACATTTGCAGTCTGACCTAAATAAATATAAAATTGTTATATTTGAAACAGCAGAAACAGTTAATTATTATTTTTTTAATCAATAAGCTAATGTTCGTTATATATGGTCTTTAAATATGATGTATGTGTGCGCGCGTTGTATGTGTAATTTTATAGTAAGTAAATTTGATATTTGTTTTAGAACACAGATTTACGATCTTGATTTTAGAATCTATCAAAAAAATAATAACTTTTGAAAATTAGAAATTTTATAAATAATACTATATACATATCAGAGATTCGTAATATTATATATAATTCCAAATATTTTTTAGCAGTCAGATTTTTAATTAGCAATATGGAAATCTAACAATTTAGTTTAATTAAATATGCGTTTCCTATTTTGGCAACATTTTCTGATGATATAATAGCGATCCTTTGTCATGCCGACGACCTGAATTCGAATCTAGACTGAGTAGATTCGAAAATTTTGTTAAAATACTTGGAATTTTTTTTTGTAATTAATGATATAATATTGGTTAGTAAGTGAATATCTAGTTAGTTGTGGTTAAACGAAGATTTAAAAAAAAAAATGTATAATCTTACCACCAGCAATTGGCAAGTCTTTTAAATACTACCTTTTCCCATTGTTTTTACATGAGATGTTGGTTGAGAGATTTTTGTCCTGTAGTGGACTATTTAGAGACTTTTTTGCCCACTATTTAATTTTTGTTTTTTTAAATGAGATTTGGAAAATCTCATATGTGACTGGTAATTATATCCATTTATTCAATAGTGGTAAACATTCTCCGAAGTAAAAAAAAAAATATTCATATATTTGTGAATTTTCGTATTATAAACTAATCTGTATATGAAAGCAATAGAAAAAAATATAATTACAAGATTTTTTTAAATAAAAAGCGAATAGAATACCCGAGAAGTACTATTTAAATGTTGCTGAACAAATAAACGTTGTGTATATATATATTGCTTTTTTGCCTATGTTTTAAATTAAAAAAAAAAAAAAAGTGAATTTGTAGTTGTTGTTTTCGAAAAACTGAAAATCCTCTTATTATAACATGAAATATTTGGATACAATATAGCAAAACAACAACAAACGAACACAGAGTCTCCGAGTGTTCCTGTCATGCGTTTGTCGCTAGGAATTTTTCAGAAAGCAAAAGGTAAAAATAGAAAATAAATGAAGTTAAAATAATGAGAAAATCAATTAAATTCTTTTTATCATGTCAAGTTTTTTCTATAATTTAATTTTTTCATTCATGTTAATGATTGAGTTCTAAAATTAAGAGACTGGAAAAAATTATGTTGAAAGTGGCAAATAATGGAAACACAGCATAAGATGATCAAATTAAATCACAATATTCTATTGCCTAGTTATATCTGTCTTCCTTCAGTCAGAGAATTTAACTCATATATATCTTGTAAAATATTCGTAATTAATAAAGCAAACATATATTTGAAAAGCAAAAAAGATCAGCTTGTTTATAATTAGCCTTGGCTTAGCAATGACATTTATTCAATATTTATTTCTGATAAATGCTCTGCGGTTTGACGCAGCGTTACAGCAACTGACGTGGGATCATAGAGTTGTCGCTCGAACTTCTTATGAATTCCCAATCAATAAAGCCATTAGTCTTTTTTCTTCTTCTGATAAACAAATAAAAATTGAATATTTGATGAATCTATTGTCAGGATCTCGTTATATGGGATGAAAAAGTGCTGTTAATTAATTGATTTAAAGTATTTCGAAAGAACATGTGCAGAATACGTAACTACCTAGAACAAATTTTGAAAATGTAGAACCGTTCTACATAATGAGATTTTTTGCATGACTTATCAAAGTGAGTCTTTATTGATAACGATAATAGCAACCTGTTAAAACATAAACACTTTAAGTGATTTTTTTTGAAAGAAATATATTCATTATCTATATGTGATATAAGTTTATTTTTTATATTATCATCGTTTACCATTATTATTGATCTACTAAATGATAAAGAATTGCAAGTTATTTCACTACTTCCAATTCATTGTTGTTGTTTTTCACTCCATATAATTCTAGCAAATTTTTTGGTTTCATTTATCAATCTTTTGGGTTTCAGTTTACTAAATTACTTGTCTATTGCCATCTCTTCTGGTAACATGTCTGACTCAGTTTTATTTCAGCTTCTTACTTCTTTCAGTAAAATCATCAACATCTGTTTTTGTCTCATTTATATGCTTTATGTTTAATTCTTTTTTGTTCCATAATTTAAATCGTAAGAACCACAGTCTATCTTTTGTATTAATCCAAGTCACAGATTCATAAAGTTAGCATTGTAGAAGATATTTATTTTTAAAAATGTCTATATATTGTATTGCATTTTCTTTTAACATAAAGTTATCTCTATTAAAAACATTTTATCTAACTTTAATTTTATCATTAGTTCCATCCATTATGTTTACTTCTTCTAATTTATTATTATCAATCTTTACTTTTTTCTTTTTGGGTAAACCATTATAATAATACTTTAATCTTTAAATTTTATAATTTTAGACCTACTTTCCTGCTTTCAATTAATAATTCTTGTAAGATCAATAAACTCTAAGTTGAATTGGTATGACGCTTGACTCAAAAGAATGCATTTTGTTCTTGTACTGACTGTCATGATAGAAAAGATAGACTGTGACATTCTTTAAACCCAATGTTGCGAATTTTAAAAAAGAAAGAGTAATCTGAAAGTGAAATTATAATCTGTTATGATAGTGTAGTGATTAATACAAATAATTTTGAAACAATGAGTCTGATGAATTCAAAATGTTAAGCAGATTCTACAAATTACATTCATCTATTAATTAATTGATTTTGTTCATTAACTTACAGATATTATAAAGGATTTTGTTTATACTGCTTTAGTTTTTTCTATTAAATAATAGAATGTCAATGAAATTCTGTGATAAATAGTTATCACATCCGGTCCAAGGAAAAATTGTTCTTTTTCTTACTGATAAACTCAATTTTATCGATAGTGTGTCATGTAGACTAACATTGTGGTTATAGTCAACACCCCCCTACCCTGTGGATTCTTTCATGCACACAGGACTGAACATGAAATATCTGACATGCATCAGAGTATGGCATCATTAGCAATTCAATTCTATCTTCTGTATTTCATATCCTAAAGTTACCCTATTAGATTGTTAAATGAGAGATAGATCAAACCAACACTGGTTATGTTTCCTGATCTCTCTTTTGTCAAAACTCTATGCTGATGGATATCAAAGCCGTGGCCACTGCATACCTTTGAAATGCTGAATTTAAACCTGGCCTTTACACACAACCCCTGGAAAGAGAAAACTCCTCCTGAAAGGATATACAGTTACCAACAAAACATGTAAAATAAATAAATAAAGGCAGATATTCGCATGTCATCAAATTTTTAATCCTTGATAAAGCAGTATCCCATGGGCTAAGCTCAGTCATTTCTTAATCTCAGGTTATTATTGGTGGATTAAGCCGCTCTCAGAAATAATATTACTGGAGAGAGAAAAATAAATGAGACACTCATACCAAGAAATAATAATAATAAAAAGTCAGATGTCACATGACTTATATATAGCTTGCACTTACAAATATGTAAAATTAAGAGCATGCTAATGAGCTCTAAACAAGCTTTTTTTTTTATTTATTTATGATAAATGCTACTACAAGAGAAGGCATTCAAATCATTTTTATCTTGGATTGTAACCATCCCCAGACCGGTTTCGACCTATGGGTCTCTTCAGTGAGGAGTTGGGACATTAGATTCAAAAAAACCAACTCAAGCAAAGCATTTATCTAAAAGTTAATTGTTAGAAGAAGATCTGAAACTTTTAGACATCTACATGTCTTTAAAGTCAGCTCTCCAACTGAAAAAAATCATATGGGCCTGAACTTCATTCAGATACTCCATATATTAGTAGGCTTAGCCATTTAATTTACCCAAAGCCCGAACAGCAAAATAATAATAGTAATAATAAAAAGTCAGATGTCACATGACTTATATATAGCTTGCACTTACAAATATGTAAAATTAAGAGCATGCTAATGAGCTCTAAACAAGCTTTTTTTTTATGATAAATGCTACTACAAGAGAAGGCCAAATCATTTTTATCTTGGATTGTCACCATCCCCAGACTGGTTTATAAAATAAAAAGCAAGTATTTATTTACCTCAAATAACCTATCACCAAATACATGTGTAGCAAAAAATACATTCTCTAACCCTCCCAACATTATAATATGAATAGAAGACAAATATCCAAGTTTATGCAATTTGAATGTGGAACTCCCTCCCTTAATTCACATAAATATTTTTGAATGAAGTGGTCTGAGATTCTACACCCCCCCACACACACACATATCAAACATTACAATAATTTATATAATATCAAGAAAATATGGTTGTACATGCATGTCTATTCACACATCCTTTCCATTATTTGATAACATTTTATAAGCATGTACTTGTATATAAGTCAAGCACATGTGGAGACAAAGTAAAACTATAATTCAATGTATTTTATATTTCTTTACACTATAGACATGTGTGTTCTAAACATTAATAGAATAAAAGGAGCACACATACATATGTATGCACATCTATGTATATGAAGCTTAATGTGGAAGGATGTCTAACATGAAATAATCCCGCACTTTGCCGATAAACAATTTGACATACATGTACTATACCAAAAAAAATACATATATAAGATTCATTATACTGATTATAACAATATTTAAAGAAAAATGGTAAATGAATAAAATAAAATTTGTACCCTTTGATGTCTTCATGTTTTATCCGGACTTCAGGGTTTGAGAGTGTGCTACACATCTGGTCAACAGGGTGGCATGGACTTCACTTTAACAAGATGTAGATCTGGTGATCTTCATCATCATCATCTTCAGCCTTGAACTACTCAGTGTAAGTTTACTGTAACTACTGAGTTTGCACTTTATCAATTAATCTCACACTCAGGAACATTACTTCTTTCTGTCTGCCATTTTGCTGCCTTGAAAAAGAATGTACTTTTTTTTTTCTATGATAAAATTTCAATTTTTTACGATTTTTGTTTGAAAAATGCGATTTTTAATTTTTTTTCCCTAAGACTTAGTCCCCAGAACAAATTTTCTTCCACAGAAATGAATTCACTTATTGCTTATTGCAGTCCAGGACTTTCGTTTTATATAAGGCTTAATTTTTCCTATCAACTGTGAGTACTGCCTTTTTTTTATGATAAAAAATTATATGTTGAAAATGGAATACATTTTTAGGCACTGATAGAATTTATAAAATCAGGTTAATTATAGATCACTGTAATATATGGTATTTGAACCCGGACTTTCAAGCTTTCTCAATCCATCCACTCTATCTCATACAACTGATACACATGACCACACACACATGTGAAAAGGATAAATGATCCCCAATACACATACTTCATGCTGAACCAGAACTCATCATTTTGTCAAGATCATCATCTCCCACACATGTATACTCAGTGCTCATAATAAATTCGTTTATTTTCTTGTTTATTGATTTGCTTTGTAAAACCCACTCTATATCATACAACTGATATACATGACTACACACATGAAAAGGATAAATGATCTCCAATGTACATATTTCATACTGAACCAACATTCATCATTTTATTAAGATCATCATCTCCCACACATGTATATTCAGTGCTCATAATAAATTTGTTTATTTTGATGTTTATTGATTTGCTTTCTTTTTATTCATTTTATTTTACAGAAACTTTTATTTGTTTGATATTTTTTTTTTTTTAATACACTTTTTACTTGAAAAGAATAGATATATTAGTTTGCCCTTCCCCCATTATTTAATAATATAATAATATATTTTTTCATATATTACAATTTATTAAAGTTCTCTTTGCATAATATCTCATGCACTGTTCTTATTGTTATTTTTTTTTGCTCACTAAAACCAAATGTATTTCTAACAGATACCCTGCATTGAAGGACAAGATCTGAGTCTGCTAGTAAAAATGTAAGTCATCAATTGTTTTGTTTTTATAATTTTTTCAATAAAAAATTATCTCAGGTAAGTGATGCTATATATCTTTTTTTCAGCATTTTATGACAAATGTGATAAAGCTGTTTATGAAAATGTCATTTTAACATTTAACTTTCAAAATTTAGAATTTGTGAACCAATGAAAAAATAAACATTTTAAAAAGTATTAAAAATCTTTTTTTTTCTTAATTTTTTTTAAAGTAATAATTATTTTATCAGCTTTATTACATTCTTTCATATTTGCTCTTTCTAACAATGTACATATTTTCATATCTATTGCATTCAAACAGAAGGAATATAAATTATATATGTTATAATTTTTAAAAAAAATCAAAATGGCAACTTGGTCACACTATTAGAGGAAGAAATTTTTACTTACCTTGTTATTCAATAAATTTTTAAAAGCCATTTCCACACCTTGCACTTTTTTTTGTTTAATAACAGATTATACTAAGTAAGAAAATTAAACAATTGATTTCTTTCACTAGAAAAAAGAAATAATTTTATAGGCACATCACCAATAAAGCAGTTATAAGTGATGTTGTATGGGTGTTACAATCAACAGAGTCTCAGTAAACAGTAATAACATTTAATAAAAATACACAATATCTTTTTTAAAAATGTTTTTATTATTTTTTTTTGAATTTGGATTGTCATGCATTTGAATAATATTGTGGATCATTTATGAAGTTTAGTTAAATAACAAATTTCATGATATTCCAAATCCAATGAAAAGCAGATTAGTAAAACATGTAAAAAAATTATATTAATATTAAGAAGAGAATAAAATTAGTATTAAAAAAATATTGGTATTAAAAAAAGCATGAAATTGTACTGGAATTAATTTTCTGCAGCTGATACTGTAACTCTTCAGTTATACCAAACACACAAAAAGAGAGCTGTAAAACATTAAATTACCTACTATGCATAATTATTATGAGATATTTTTTAAATAAGTTTATTTTTAAATAAATTGCTAATAGTATTACCATTTTAAATATAAATTAGATTGTTTAAATAAAAGTAATATGAAATCTAAACATTTTCAAATGGTGCTGGTTTGTTCAGTTTAACCTAATGATGGACAATATAATATTTAGTATATTTCAAACAATTGTCACAAGTTTGAATAAAAAAATAATCTTCTATTTAAATAAAAAATATTTGCAATCAGAACATGTTTCTATCAATGGAGTAATTCAGAAATCTAAACATTTTCATTTACATATAAATTTTATTATTTATCTCAGCAAAATGGCAACCTTCTGTTTGGTGTAGTGAAATGGTAAAATATATAATATTTAATATATTTCTATTTAAATAAAAATATTTGCATTCAGTAAGTATTTCTAACAATGGACTGATTTGTAAATCTAAAAATTTTCAATTACATATAAATTTGCTCAATTATTGTGGTGATTTGGCAGCTCCATTAATTAAATGCCTTTACACCCCATACAACCTACACATCTAAATGTATTGGTTCTGCTAAAAATAAATTTGAAAAAAGTTTCTATGGTTAATATAAAAAATTGTATTTGAAGCAGATATTTTTGCTACTATGATATATTGTGAGAGAACATTGCATGGATATAAACATCTATCAAAGTTCATATACCCAGCCGTGTGGAAAGCAAAGAATCCTAAGGATAGATATGTTAAAAAATTGCTAAATAATACAAAAGTTTGGACCCAGACTTTAATCAGGGTTGAAAAAAACATCAAAATAGTGCTCTCTGAAATGAATTTTAAAAAAAACCCATAGTCATAAAAAAAAATTTAAAAAGAGTAAAAGCAGATTTTTGTAACTTAAGTGAACAATTTTTTATGAACCTTGATGAAGTAGAGCTCTACACTTTGTCTACTTTTGCTATATGGTAGCCAAGTTCCTAAGAAAGGGTATTTGTTATATGATGGTCCATCATCTACCAAGATTGTGAATAAGAAAAAGAGTTGTTAAGCAAACCTATATATTTAGAAATAGAATGTGAGTAATTTTATTTAAAAGTATTAAAACTAGAAACAGACATAGGAAGTTATAATATACCAGCGTTTTTTTTTTAAAGAAAAGTTAAAGAAAACATGAATTTTATTATTATTTGAATAATATTTTAGTTATTTTTCATTATAAATGTTTTTAATTATTGTCCATGATTTTGAAATACATAGAAAATATTTATATTCTCCTTAGCTTTATTTTGAACTAATTTAAGAGTTTATATATATAAAACATTCTTATGAGAATTAATATTGAGTTTTAGCTTTGAAAAATATATACTAGGGAGTACCCATAAAACATTATAAATAATGAAGTAAAATAATTATTTGCCTTTGATTATAAAAAAGAAGTGACATATCCCATGATGAAAAACATAGATTGAAATCTAAAGATGATCATTTACGCCACAGAGAATGCAATGACTAATGCAAGAGAGTCCTGATAAATACAAAATGTTATGTAAAAGACTATAGAATATAATCATATATAAAAGTTTGTGTGTTAATTTAAAAAGAGATTCTATAATGAATCTTAATAAATACAAAATATTAAATGAATGACTATGGATTAGAATAATGCATAATTTAATTGAGTTAATTTTTCTTTAGTTTCTTCAGCTGATTAAAGAAAATATCAATAAAGTTTTCTGATAAATCATCATTGATTCTGAGTTGAGGAAAAACTAAAAGAGATAATATAAAGATTTAAATGTTTGTTTTAATCTTTTTATCAAGCACATTTAAATAATATGGGAGTTGTCTTTTTTTTTAAAAATATTTTATTAACAATTACATGTTTTTAAATTGTGGCAGGAGATTAGATATATGATACATTATTTGGGTTCATCATTATCAGTACTGTAACGGTTAGAATCATCTATCTTGCTAACACACTGCAGAATTCAAACCCCAACACGAAACTGAACACTCTAGGAGGGGTTGCCTTCCAGATAACTAAGTTTGAATCTAAAGTCTAAATTCCACAATGCCACCTACATGATGACACATCTGATGCTACTAATAATAGAATATTTTAACCAGTGTCTGGCGGTCAGGGAGAAACAAAGAGACTCTATATTATGAGATAAGTTTTGGATTGCTAATTAACATCTATAGATGGTACAAAAGAAATGTATAAAATAGATATATAGACTGAGACAGTGATAGTGATCAATAAAATAAAAGATCGAAATTAGTTTTATAAAATTTAAAAGATTTATTAAATGCAAGAATATATATATATATATATAATGCCCACTGTCTGCTTATATTAGTCAGGGACGTTATTTAATGGTTGTTAAAATAACATTCCATACAAATTACTTTACATTAAAAGGTTGTTAAGTACATAGTCTATACCTCAGGCTAATATAGTATTATGATAATATGCTTAAAAGAAATGGGAAAATGTGCAAGGTGCTTTGAGTAAATTATAAAAAGTTTAATAAAACATTTGCACATTAAAGTTTAATATAATATTTATGATTTTGAGAATAGCATGGACCAATGCTTATTAAGCGATAAAGTGGTGACATGATCAAGGCATTTATTTTATAATTATAATTAAGTTATATTGGGAAGTCGGTGTTGCCAATAAGGAATTTGTTAAAGGATGGAGGGTGTGATACATTTAAATCACGGATGCTTTGTAACATATAAATAAGTAACATTATAGTGAATATTTGAAACGACTACAGAGGGTGTCTCACTGTTGATCCATAGGAATGTGTTGCCACAGACAACCGAAGTCTGGACTCATCCCAAACTTAGCGACTGGGTGATGGCTGTGTCTCATTCCCAGGTGTGACATTCAAGTACACACTCTGCCTGGGAACCACAGAAAGTGAAATGCGAAATGGTCTTGGCCATTTAAAGCCCTTGGAAAGAAACAAAGTGGTCTCGACAACCAATTCACTTACTAGCAACACTCAACTAACGTACATAAAGCATACAAAAGGGATTTACTTAGATTGAGAAAATGCCTAATCAATTCCCCAATAATTATTTAAAAAGAGTCTGCCCATTCTTGACCTCAATTATGAAAATTAAAGCAAAATATATTTTAAGATAGGAAAATGCTTGCTTGCGGGTTTGAAAAGTAAGCATAGATTTATTTATGCAATCATGCATTTGTGACACATTTAATCATTGACCTCACACACACTCTCATATTAGGTTAAAATCGATAAAAGGTGGATTTTAAACTATAAAATTATTATACATATTGACTAAGATTAGAATAGCCCTCGAACGAGTGATTCATGAACTAATAAAATGGGAACAATTTATAATTTTAAAATGCCTTAATATTGGTGTCTTGCTTTCAACAAAGGGAATAATTCACTCGGTCAAAAACTATTCTGGCACACTATCATAATAAAATAAAGAGAAAAATTAATAAATATAAAATATTAACCCAAGGATAGAGAGCAAAATTACTGATTACATTAGAACATTTTAAAGGAAAACAATGGTAAAATAAAATAAAATGGAAAACAATTTAAGTAGCTATAGTGTATTAATTATAGGAGAGAATCACAAGAGCTCTTGGGTTAATTTTGGGGTTACCTCCTTAGAAGCATTGGCAGGTAGTTTCAGGTAGATTGATTTTCGGCAGGTTTCATATGACTCAGCAGCAAATTTTGGCAGCAGCAGCAGTTTCAGGGTTTCCTATATGACAGCATTAGATGGTATAGAGCAGCAGCCAGCCATTTCCAAGGGGAAAATAGCCTTCTTGCGGGCTCTACTCCATCATTTCAAAGCTAACAATTTTAAAGATTGGGTAATTCATAGATATTTCAAGTGATATTGTAGAACATAGTAAAATTTATTTGAAAATGAAACTCAGCTTCAAATATTTAAATTTGCAGGCATGTAGCTATTTGAATCCGAAAGTCTCAGATAGTTCAGCAACAATTATTTTAGAAAGCTCAGCACTGTGCTTAGAAATCTTAGAATAAAAAATACCTCGAAGAATAATGCTAGAAATCTTGCTAGAATGGAGAACAAAAGAAAACCCTCCTATATATAGTGAATTTACACAATAAAATTGCCCTAGAGCATTACAAAAATATTCCAAAATTTTTCCACTTATCAGTTGTAATTAAATCTATCCGAATGTCTAAAGGAATTCAACAAAATTTTAATTAATTTCCCTGTCGACATTTAGATTACAACTTTGATTTAATTAAAACAAACTTTTGCTAATTGAAAGAAACGACCTTAAGTGGACATCTGCTGTATTTTTAGATAATTAAAACTATTGTTTCTACCAGCCCTCATTTATTTTAAACAGAAAATATATGGCGTGATTTCTAAATTTAAAAGAAAATTATTTTACTTTTAATTTTCAATATTTGAATCTATTTACGAAACGAATATACATTTTATTTTAAATCAAAAACAAATATTACGACTGTAATATATTTTGTAAACAGATTCAAACAAAATAATTTTAAATAACAATTTATTATTTTAACATAAGTTTTAAAATAAATATCACAGTGTGTGCACAATTACGACCTATATAACCTACTTTTTAAATATATCTAAATTATGTGAACATACAATTAATAACATTTTATTTATTGGGCATGAGTTATACAATTTATATATAACATGAGCATTGTACTCATGGTTTAAAATTGGACAGGATTTTCGGCATATAAGCACATTGCAGACACACTACGATACATTGGGGTTTAAACTAAGGGATGAGGGTAGGAAAGAGGCGAGAAAAGGTGAAACAAAGATCTGCAAAGTGGATCTTACTCTTTCAGTATTCTCACTTCATGCTATAGATACAGGTCATAGTATTGACTTCTCTAACATTAGAATGCTATCCAGATGTGATACTCTTCAGAAATGTAAGATCAGAGAAGCTATTGAGATCTTTAAAAAGCCAGATTGTATCAACAACATGATGTTATATTTAAAATACCTTCTTCTATTTGGAAGAATTTTTTTAAAAAACCATTTGATCTAATTAGTTTCTGATTTTTATTATTTTTACCTGTTTCTATAGGTAAATGTTTTAATCTTGTATATTAATGTTTAGTGCCTCTACAACCGTTTTTATAATATTCATTATCCAGATAAAGATTCGTGAAATTCAGGAAACATTAGTATATGTTTTTAGTACAATAAATTATACATGGAAGAACCTGAATTATATATTATTTATAGCTTTAACCCATGGAAATTTTCATTTTAACTTTATATATACATATTATAAATGCATGAAAGCAGTCAGTACTTAAACAATACCAATATCAATAATAACCAACAATCCCAATCTGTTGTCAAGACAACCTCCTTTAAACAATAAAGGTGGAATTCCTCATTTATATATGGTTTAATATATTTATATAGACCCTAAAGATTGCAACTTGTCTACAAAGAGTGAAATTATTAATTCAAAAAAGTTTAAATAAACCTCATTAAACAGGTAAATATAACTTGTTTTGAATGCAAACTAATAAATAGTCAATTATAATAATCAAACTGCAATTATAACTTTCAAATTACACTCCAATTATATATATATATTTAAGCAGTCGATCTGATGCTCAGATCGAGCTTCACAGCCAACTTACAATCTCCTACCACCAAACCATGTTTAAACCTCATCCTTACGTGCATATACATATTTACTAATACATATTTTCCTCTTGCTTAACCATTTAAAGTCAATGACGTAGATATATAGATATCTTAATGCAAATAAGTTTAATAAATAAATATTTAATATTACTTTAATTCGTATACGTGCGTAATGGATGTGTATATATTTTTAGTGAGGGGAGATTGCTAATAAATCTTATAAATTCAAGTAAAAATATATTATTAATGTATATTGAAAATTATATATGTAATTTATCATTTATATATTTAATCTTAGCGGTCAGAAAATGATGCAATTCTTTTAAGAAGTTTTTCAAATGCAATTAAAACAATTAACCAGAAAACCTATTAGTCAGAATTAAAATGTTACAATTTGTAACAATAAAGTAAAAATCCATTAGTGGAAATTTAATCCACTTTAGATTATTTTAAAATCATAAGACTTAGTTTAAAACAATCGTTTGAGAAAATTGTAACAGGATTGCATTGTTTCCAAAAACTTACTAAACAAAAGATATATCCGGTCAGCAGATTTCAGCTCTGCTAAGTGCTTAAATTGCCTCAAGTCCAGCAGCTAAGTGCTTAACTATATCATCAAAAAAAGGATATAAATACTTCTGGATTTGAATCCAAAAAGAGGGAGACAACCATAAAATAACCATGGTAGACCTAATCCATGCTGGTTTAAATTTTAATTCAATGTGCAGTGAGTAGGGGAAATTTTACCTTCCCCTCCATTCAAATATGCTCATTCCCATGATCAAAACTCTGGTTCCTGTACCTATGAACTTTCCAATGACTATAGATTAAATAAATAAAATGCTACCTGTTTTGCCTGATTCCAAAATCAAGATCTAGTATGTTAGCTCCTATGGACATTAAAAGCATCAAGGACAATCATTATTTATGACAAGGTAAAAGAACTCTAGCTGCTATATGACTCTCTTAACCTCAGCCTTCTATAATAATAATAATCTTGACACTCTACTATATAATCTCATGTAAAATGTTTATGATTTATGTATTTCTAATTAATTGTAACTCTATATAACTTAACTTCCACTATCATTGAGCCTCTATTTAATATGTTATTCTTTTATTTTCATGCAGCAATAATCTTTTATTCTATTATTATATATTTGTGTTTTAAATATGCCAATAATCTCTCAAACTCACCAGCATGTAATGGATTTCTTTTTATTTTCTTCCCCACCACTTACGGGATGATTAAAAACTTAGCTTAATTAAAAACAAGTCTTAGACGACTTATGCAGATGCTCGCGAGTTTGGGAAACAATGTCATTATCTTATAAGGTTGTTGTAGAAAAACAGATCAACATCTGTTTTTCTAAAAATATTTTTTCTCTTTTTAAATAATAATGCGCTAATCTTAAATGTAAATGTATTTTATATAAGTAAAATCTATTTATTATCCCAGTCATTACCACCACCCCATTTGTTTCTGTGTAAACATATTTATTTTAATAATGGCATTTATTAACTGAAATTTGTACTTATTAAATGGTGTGGGAAGTTATAAATAAAGTAAAGGGAAAGGGGAATCTTTATATCTTAAGAATTATGTAATTTAACTAATTTAAATAATCCATGTCTGTTTAGCAATTAGATCATACCATTACACGGGATGTTCCATAACGTATGGGCATTAATTAATCAAATAGTTTTTAAAAGTTATATTTTGTTGTTCCAAGCATTGCATGCATATAGGCACCCTTGTTTTTATATTATATATATTTGTGCTTCTTTTACCCAGGAGTATCGGAAAGTCGAACCCCATTATTTATCTCAAAGTCCAAGAACCAGGCTCTTAACCCCCTGGGGATTTATTTGGTTGTATGTGCATGCTTTATATGGGGATCGCTCTGGAAAATCCAGCCCAATAAATGCATAGCCGACCACTCTTCGTTCATGAGCCGATCCTGCCAATGTCTGCAGAGTTATATCGGTATCTTTCTTCAAATGAATTCTATGAAGTACCTACTAGGATCCGTGACTGGATCACATAAATATGCCACCATTCCCATTTATATTTTCTAATAAAACCAGGAAGATCCAGAAGATGTAATGTTGTGAATTTGCTAAACAAATCTATTTCCACTATTTAAAATGCATGTCTTTGTGATGACATTATTATAAATCTATTCACCAGCTATCTCACACACATTTGTCACTCCATAAACCGAATGTTAATAAATATATCTTGTATAAATGTAATGCTTCATTTTAAAGTGATAATTATCCTCTAACTTGGTTAAATGCTTATTTTGTTCCTTCTGGGGTGGTGTGGTACCTTACAAGTATATTTCCTAAATAGTGCTAAGTCATGTATTCATTGTTATAGTTATCTATCATTGGCATAGTCACAACCATAAACCAACATAATTTTTAAAATCTAATTCCATAATTCATAAATAAAATGTAATATGATTTTTCTACGACCAACTGTCATATAATATTGATGAGGCCAATGATTAATAAATAATAACACACATTTATTTATGCTTTGCTAAATTAATAAATCTTAACTATATATGTTATACATTTCAGAATCATTGTGTTTTCTTTTATTTAAATTAATATCTTAATTAATAATTTATGCTCGTACTGACTAGATGATCTAATATATAATTAATATGAAAGGTCACGATCTTTAATTGCTTTCAAATTATATTTCATGCTAAGTTATTCCATCATTAAACTTAAATTACAGTTTTTTTATGTCTCCAATGGGTAATGTTAGTGGAGAGAGATAAAATTAGATCAATAGCATCAGGATTGTTACTCATAAGTTGGTAGATCTGGAAAATAGGCAAATAGGGCAGAGTTCATGAGTGTTCCTGACTTATATATTTTGCGCATGATTGAACTTGAGGTACTTTTGCCTAGATGCTAGATCTTGTTATGTGAACAGACAAAACCGACTGATACACAATATATATATATATATATATTATAACGATCCAAATGAAAGTGGAGATTGAATCTAACTGCAATCTGCACTACAAGGGTGTCATCTAGGCATTTGAGCCTAGAAAAATTTATAAAGTAGGCAAATATGCGCTGTTAAGATTCCACTTTATTTAAATATTTAGATCGTTAGCCCATTGTCACTAGCTCAGTGGAGACACAGAGATAAGAAATAACTTGTTTAATTGTATATATAAAAAAATAAAAGCCACTGCCAGTAATTAACCAAACAAACATTTATTTACACACATATAAATTTTGAATCATTTAAATTTTGAGGAATAAATTTAACATTTTAGATTTTTATATTAACTTTTAATTTTACATTTAAATAGATTGCAATGAGTTTAATATTTTATTTAGAGGGTCGAGTATACATAGACTACATAGATCTGCATTTGAAAAGAAAATATTCTTTCCCTTATTTAACCTTAGGCCAAAAGTTCACAGTCAAACCGGCATCAATCCATCTGATACATTAATGTATTCAATGTAGCATGAAAATATAACAGCGCATATATACTATACTGTCAGGAATGGACATCTGAACAGTATAGTTAGAGAAGACATTGACTCTTGACCAATACAGGAATGTTACATCTGTATGGCAAGAAGAACAATAAAATAAAAACTCCATAGGAAGGGACCAGGGTCCTTTTTGCCAACTTACAATCCCATCCATAGGCAAAGGGTTGGTGCGGTGTATACAGCGATTCTGCATGTAGCGATTCTGCATGTAGCGAAACTCATACTACATCTACTAATTACACAAATATATCCAATCCATTGACCTAATTCAACTACGAAATGAATAACCTAAGATTACCCTCTCTTAATATAACTTTACAAAACTATATAGCCATTCATGCCCGACTTAAATTTAACATTTAGATACGTTTGCACAGATGAATTTTATAAAATTTGTTTTATAATGTTGAGTATAGATCAGCTGCATAGATTCCATGGTTAAAAACATTCCAAAATAAACATAACCGATCAAAATACAAAGTCATCGATAACATTAATTGCAGAGGAAATACAAGAAACCCAATAGCATTCATCATAAGATGCCGCAATGATATCAATGACCTATATATTCCAATCAAATATGAAACAGCAACATAATTAACTGCTAATGAATCTATGCAACATCTATACCCAACTTAAATTTCATGCATTTAAATAATTTATACAATAAGAAAAAAAATGGAAATGATTTTTATCAAATGCAAAACATATAAAATTAAAGATTATTAATTGATCTGAAAACTTACAAAAGTCAGATAAAAGTCCATTCAAAATTTAGGTTATCTTGTTTATTAAACTTGTCAACTCTTGATGAAAGTTCTTAATTAATTTTATGATTTTAACAATTGTTCAGTTCATATAGCTTATGGTAGAAGAGTCCAGGTTCCTGTTTTTAATTCCCACGATGTCTCCATTGGAAGATTGATCTAATGTTCTGGAGGTGGCATTAGCTGGTTCATGGTATCACAGTCTTTTCATTTTTTAAATAAGTGATAGAGAATGACAAGTGCGTCTTACCGTTCTTCTCACCAAATCAAGCTGGAAACTGTCAGGAAAACTGAATTTCTCTTTTTATAGTATCCACACAGATTCAACCAACAAAACATCACTAATCCATCATTTTCATTAGGGTCCGGGCTGAGGCTTGGTGCTTCATTGGTCAAGCTAATTCTTTATTCTCTTATCTAATTTTCATCTGACTTTTTAATTACACAAGAGCCCCAAGGCTAGCTTGCTTTTCAATTAATAAACAATCATTTCCATTTACAGATTACAGGAATTAATTAATACCTGTTTTTATTTTTACTTACGTTATTTCTTTATTAAAATATTTTTATATTTAAATCTTGTATTTTTTTATAAAAAAGTACGTTCAAATACTTTTTTTTATTTATAAAAAAAAATATTTTTAAAGTTTTGCATCTGTGCAAATATATATATACGTTTAACAAACATTTTAATTTTAGCGTTTAGTTTTTTTTAATATATTTATTTTTATTTGCGAACTTAAAAGTTTTTATTTCAATTTAATGTAACAGCATATTTATATATCGTTACATATCAGTAAACTTCCTCAAATAACAAAAACAAAAAAAAAAAAAAAGAATTTACTTAGTGTTAGTAATTACGTTACACAAATTGATTATATATGAAAATGTCAAAAGGCCAAAACTTTTTTTTTTAAAAGACAAAACAGTAATTACACACAAATATAATGATTAAAAATGTTGACTGTTGATTTCTTATTACCAGCTAAATTTCTGCCCCCTCCCTTTCAAGTTTCATTTCTCCTACTTTTAACTATTACTTAGGCACTTTAAAATGGTTGGGTTTTAATTTAAACAAGACTTTTTAAAAAAAAAAAAATTATGATTTATAATTATTATGTTTTATTCCTCGCATTTATTTTTACATATGTGCAATTTTTCTTACTGGCAGTACCTTTAAAACAAAATTCAAAGTATAATTCCACGTCAATACAACAAATATATTTATATTAATTTCAGAAAAAATATTACAGGCATGATTTATTTTTTAAATTCTCAGGGCGCTCATGATTTATTAAAGATCAACCCAAGTTGGGTAGCCAGTTATAACGATCCAAATGGAAGTGGAGATCGAATCTAACAGCAATCTGCACTACAAGGGCGCCATCTAAGCATTTGAGCCTAAAAAAATTTATAAAGTAGGCAGATATGCACTGTTAAGATTCCACTTTATTTAAATATTTAGATCGTTAGCCCATTGTCACTAGCTCAGTAGAGATGCAGAGATAAGAAATAACTTGTTTAATTTGTATATATAAAAAAATAAAAGCCACTGCCAGTAAATAACAAACAAACATTTATTTACGCACATATAAATTTTGAATCATTTAAATTTTGAGGAATAAATTTAACATTTTAGATTTTTATATTAACTTTTAATTTTACATTTAAATAGATTGCAATGAGTTTAATATTTTATTTAGAGGGTCGAGTATGAATAGTCTACATAGATCTGCATTTGAAAAAAAAATATTCTTTCCCTTATTTAACCTTAGGCCAAAAGTTCACAGTCAAACCGGCATCAATCCATCTGATACATTTATGTATTCAATGTAGCATGAAAATATAACAGCACATATATACTATACTGTCAGGAATGGACATCTGAACAGTATAGTTAGAGAAGACATTGACTCTTGACCAATACAGGAATGTTACATCTGTATGGCAAGAAGAACAATAAAATAAAAACTCCATAGGAAGGGACCATGGTCCTTTTTGCCAACTTACAATCCCATCCACAGGCAAAGGGTTGGTGTGGTGTATACAGTGATTCTGCACATAGCGAAACTCATACTACATCTACTAATTACACAAATATATCCAATCCATTGACCTAATTCAACTATGAAATGAATAACCTAAGATTACCCTCCCTTAATATAACTTTACAAAGCTATATACCCATTCATGCCCGATTTAAATTTAACATTTAGATACATTCACACAGATGAATTTTATAAAATTTGTTTTATAATGTTGAGTATAGATCAGCTGCATAGATTCCATGGTTAAAAACATTCTAAAATAAACATAACTGATCAAAATACAAAGTCATCGATAACATCAATTGCAGAGGGAATACAAGAAACCCAATAGCATTCATCATAAGATGCCGCAATGATATCAATGACCTATATATTCCAATCGAATATGAAACAGCAACATAATTAACCGCTAATGAATCTATGCAACGTCTATACCCAACTTAAATTTCATGCATTTAAATAATTTATACAATAAGAAAGAAAATGGAAATGATTTTTATCAAACACAAAACATAAAATTAAACATTATTAATTGATCTGAAAGCTTACAAAAGTCAGATAAAAGTCCATTCAAAATTTAGGTTATCTTGTTTATTAAACTTGTCAACTCTTGATGAAAGTTCTTAATTAATTTTATGATTTTAACAATTGTTCAGTTCATATAGCTTATGGTAGAAGAGTCCAGGTTCCTGTTTTTAATTCCTGTGACATCTCCATTGGAAGATCGATCTAATGTTCTGGAGGTGGCATTAGCTGGTTCATGGTATCATAGTCTTTTCATTTTTTAAATAAGTGAGAGAGAATGACAAGTGCGTCTTACCATTCTTCTCACCAAATCAAGTTGGAAACTGTCAGGAAAACTGAATTTCTCTTTTTATAGTATCCACACAGATTCAACCAACAAAACGTCACTAATCCATCATTTTCATTAGGGTCCGGGCTGAGGCTTGGTGCTTCATTGGTCAAGCTAATTCTTTATTCTCTTATCTAATTTTCATCTGACTTTTTAATTACACAAGAGCCCCAAGGCTAGCTTGCTTTTCAATTAATAAACAATCATTTCCATTTACAGATTACAGGAATTAATTAATACCTGTTTTTATTTTTACTTACGTTATTTCTTTATTAAAATATTTTTATATTTAAATCTTGTATTTTTTTATAAAAAAGTACGTTCAAATACTTTTTTTTATTTATAAAAAAAAATATTTTTAAAGTTTTGCATCTGTGCAAATATATATATATGTTTAACAAACATTTTAATTTTAGCGTTTAGTTTTTTTTAATACATTTATTTTTATTTGTGAAATTAAAAGTTTTTATTTCAATTTAATGTAACGGCATATTTATATATTGTTACAATATATATATATATATATGTGTGTGTGTATTGTAACAGTATAAAATTTAAAAATAATGAGGAAAATAATCTTAAATAAAATCATTTATTAAAAACTAAAAGCCAAAATTAAAAAAAGTTATGTTTAACATATATATATCGCACAGATGGAAAACTTTAAAAGTATTTTTTTTTAAATAAAAAAAAAGTATTTGAACGTACTTTTTTATAAAAAAAGGAAAGATCTAAAGATAAAATATTTTTGTTAAAAAGTAACATGAATGAAAATAGAAATAAATGTTAATTTCTATTTTAAGATTCCTATGTAATCTCAGTAAATTGAAATGGTTTTATTAATTAAACAAAAAGCAAACTAGCCCTTGGGGCTCTTATATAATTAAAAAGTCAGATAGGAGATATAGATAAAAATTAAAGATTGTTTCCCACTCTGAAGCAGAATGTCCAATAGAAGCAGCAACCAATGCTTGGACCCTAATGAAAATCATTGGCACAGGAAACTTTGTTCAGTGAATCCAGAGGATTAGGATAAAAAGAAGAAAAAAATCAATCAAAGTTAGTTCCAGCTTAATTTTTGAGGAGGAGAGTGAAAAGATGCACTTTTCACCCTCTTACTTATTTCAAATAAAGTGACTGTTGAATTATGAATGGCACTACTGTAGACCTGAATCATATGGGTCCTACAATAAAATAGTTCTAGAATCGAACCAGCTAAGACAACCTCTGGATTGATAACTATGATATGAACAGCAGACTGGTCTTCCATGAAAGTATGACTAATACAGGCTGTGGGAATTGGCACAAGGAACTGGGAGCTCCTCTACTGTAAAGTATGAACTATAAAATTTTAAAAAGTAATTAAGAATTTTCATCAATATTTAACAAGCTTTTAATAACCAGCTAAACATAACTTTTAAAATGAACTTTTATCTGACTTAAGATTTCAAAATCAGTTATTCATGTTTAATTTTATATATTTGAGTTTACTAATTTAATTAAATGATTTCCATTTTCTTTATTAATATTTATTGACTAAATTATTTAAATGTATTAAATTTAGGTTGGATGTAGATGGTTGCAAAGATTCATTAATGTTTATATTAGTTTTTTTTTAAGATTTTCATATGCAAGAAATAGATATATTGGTAAATATGACACCTCATGCTGATTTATTCGTATATATTTTAAGTTATTGGTGTCAATGTGGCACCTTATGATGAGTGCCATTGGGTTTATTGTAAATTTCTCTCTTCAATTCCATAAATAACTTTATATTTTAATCATTTATATTTATTTTAAAGGGCTTTAATTTCAGGCTATTTCTCTCGTGGTTGAGTCAATGCTAGTAGATATATATATATATGGGTGATTATATCAATGTAATGTGAAGTGTGTTTAGCATACAGGGCAAAGCCCAATTGAATGCATGACCCAAAAATGTAATCATTGTGTTGCAATGGATGCAGATGTATTTTCTGCAACATTGACTTCTTTTGACTCTATGAATAGGGACTATAAGTTGGCAGATAGACTGCTCTCCCCCATACATAGTATTTCTCTTAAATATTATATGCATGATTCCTTCACCAGATAGATGCACATTCCTGTACTGGATGAGGATCATGTCCTTTAAATAATATCACGCTGCAGATGCACACATGGTTTTATGCTAGCATCTTGATATTATATTGGTTGCAACTGTATATCAGGAAGCAGATGTTGGGTTGTCTAGGAACTTTTAGTGTGAGGTTGAATGTTTGTTTTTTTTTTTAAGTTTTTAAATGAGTAATCTATGTAGCTTATCAGTATTCAACATTATAAAACAAATTTTTATAAACTATCCATCTATGCAGATTTACTCCAAATAATTTAAATTTAAAATTAATATTAAAATCTAAACAAGATAAATTTTATTCCTCAATTTCAAATATTTATATATGTGCGTTAATAAATGTTTTTTGTGTGTTATTACTGGCAGTTGCTTATTTTATTTTATTAATATTAAAAATTTATTTTTAATTTCAAATCTTTCTTGAATGAAACATTAAATAAGTATTTATTATAAATTTCTGTGTCCCTTTGAACTAGTGGCATGGGCTAACAGTCAATATAAAATAAATTTGGATCTTACCAGTAAGTATCTGCCTATATAAATTTTCCAGGTTTGAATGGCCTGGTGGTGTTCTTGTACAGCAGAATATGGTAAGACTCAAATATTCCCCGACCATTATAATATATATGTGTAATTTGTCTTTAACTAATTACAGTATTATATTATGAAATAGTTAAAATAAGAATTTTAGAATATTTGACAAATATTCAGCATCATTTTTAATCATTATCAATTCACTGCAGGATGAAAGTCTTTCCAAGTTTAATTCACTTTTTCTCATCCATAGCTCTTTTTAATATCACTTCAGCAAACTTTCTTATTTTAACTATCCATTTAATATGGGGGATTCTTTATAGATTTTTACAATTAGAATAAATCTATTTAGAGGATAATGAACCTTCCTCAGTAGTGCCATATATAATATTAAATCAGCAATGTTAAATGCAAGGATTCTCTTACCAAGATACTTTGAGAAAATAAGAATGACCACCTTATTTCCAAACATAAAGGCACTTGTATAAACCGATCTTAAGTGTCTTGAAATGAGAGTGTTAAAATATTAGATCATTTATTTTACATCTATTTCTTTTAATAATCTTTATTATAATTTACTTCATGATAATATTAGAAGATATTAAACTGTGCTAGTAAAATTCATTAATTATTAATAGTTTAACCTCTGATATTAGCATGAAATAAATTATAATATTTTATAAGTATTAATAAGATTGTTAAAAGAAAAGAGATAAAATGAATGATTTAATATTTTCATGCTCTCATTTTAAGACCTTTAACATTAGCTTATGTAAATGCATATAGGTTTGAAGATAAGACAGTCATTCTTATTTTCTCAAAATCTTTATTTTGTGGCTCAAAAGAGAGTATCTTCACATTTAACATCACTGATTTAATATTATGCATTGTGCTAGTGACCAATGTTTATTACCTTCAAAGTAGAATTACAACTTGATACTGTGCTAGTAAAATTCATTGAATATTACATAATTAGAGTAAATGTTTTATTTAAAAGCCATTACTTTATCTAAATCTTACTATATCACTTCTTTTATGGTTGAAATATATGTGTGAGAGTTTATAACTGTTCATATTTTTTCTCCATATAATGCACCATTCCAAATAAAATATTTTATTAGTTTATATATATATTCTAATTTCTGTTAAATAAATGTTATTAATTAAAAGGCATTGCAATTTTACAGTTAATTACATTCTCATTTTTCCATTCTTATTTATTTACATGGTCAGCTGGAACATGGAGTGATGAAATATCATCATCTCCAAAAAATAAAACTACAAAAGGGGGGAGCATGAGAATCTGCATGAACCAGATCATAAGAAATTATACTACTAATAATAACAAATGACCAAGCATTATAGATAAACAGTCAAATCAATAATCAATAGTCATGCCTTGTGACTGGATTTAATAGAGGTACATAACCAGGATAATTATCTATTCACTGCCAAACCTAGGTCATTATATGCAAACAATTATTTGGATGCACATACTTAAATGCTAATTTATAACTCATAGTAAAAAGTGATGCTGAGACACTGATTCATGCTGATCATCATCAATGCTCTGGCCATATAGTATCATGCATGTACTCACCCACTATAACTTAATTTCTAATAAAGAAAACAAAATGCATTATCCAGAATTACCATCCAGATGTCCAAGTACAAACATAAACCCCTACAATTAATTGCTCTCTAGAGCTAACTTAAGACAATAAGACCTTAGAGACAGTGACTATAAATAAAAGAAAGATAAATATAACAGTTTATTCTACTTTACTTTAAATAATTTTACTGGGATAATTTTAAAATCTTTACAACACTAAGCTTTAATGAAATCAAGTCACACACACTGCCAATTCATAGATCAAATAACTGGAGAAATAAGATTTTAAGACTACAATATTTTAACAAGTATTTAATAAACTAACTGATTAATAATAAAAAATTAAAAAATGGCGTGATAATATTATAATTCAAACTTATACATTTTAATTTTATATAAAAATGATTAACCATTTGATCTTTATTTATTAAATTAATTAATTTTACTGTCATTGAGTTATTTCCTTTTCAATAACTAAAGCTGAAAAACAAATTTTCACAATAAGAGATCAGGAAATTTTAAATTAGTTAAAACATTTTTTATAATTTTGATGAGAAAATCAAATGAATTAAAAAACAATGTTTTAAAAGAAAATTTTAAATTAATAAAAATTATTCAATATGACCAATTATTATTTATATAAAAAATTTACCTAACAAAGATAAAAATTTTAAATTAGCTGAACCCTTTATATAATTTTGGAGGAAAAACATGTTTTCATGAAACAAAAAATATTAGTAATTAGTGTTTTTCTGAAGTTTTGTAATGATGGGTTTCTAATTGTATTTTTATATTGGACTATTTCCATCAAGTAATGTGTATTGAATGTCTTAAATAAAGTTAAATTTTTCTAAAGACATTCAATACACATATTAGATAATAGAACTAGTCCAATATAAAAATATAACATTATTAATTATTATCAATTATAACTTCATTTAAAACTCATAAATATAAAATTAAATATAATGTGCACATTAAAGTACCTTTTTACTGTAGCCTTATTTTTCTGTGGAGTTCTTCAGCAACTGTAAACTTTATTTTTTCCATGTTGGTTTTGTTAGTTTTTTTTGCAGGTTTCTCTATTAACAACTACTTGCAGGCTAATGTATACAGCCATTTTTTTCCATTTTTGCAATAGAATGTTTTAAGGCTTCACATAATAAATTTATCTAGTTTTTTCTAATAATTTCTAAGTCAGGTTAACACATGAAGCTAGAGACATTGACGCACTTGGATGGAGATAATTCTTGTTGCAGATTACTTTAGGAGTATTCTTTTTTATGTTTTTTTAGTGAAGACTAGATATTTGAGGTTTGATATTGTTCACCTTCTTGCTAATACATAGCACATGCTTTTCTTTAACTTCATTTTAAAAGCCATTTTCTTTTACAGCTGAACTTTTGCTTCTATTTTCTTTAACACCTAAATTAAAAAAACTGCAGCTATTCCTTTCTTCAACAGTTGATTAAAAAAATTGCTGCTACTGACTTCTTCAATACTTGATCAAGAATAACTTTTCATACTATCCTCTTCAATAGCTTGATCAAGAATAACTGTTCTTCACAAGACATAAAAGTCTACTGATTTACCCTATTTTCTATATTATTTTTTTAAAATAATCTTATGTTACAATCTTGTTTCCAACATGACAAAATTTAATTCTGACTAAACATCAAAGATAAAAAAAATTAAATTATAATCACAAGAAAAATTTTCTCTGTAGGTTTTTTCCCAATGCCCAAAGTAAGATCTTTTAATTACTCTGATTGGCTAAACATTAGCTTTTGTTTTAGAGAGATATAAAGAGAAAATAAAAGAAAAAAACTACTCTAATCAATTAAAACAAAAATTTCACAAAAAATTTTCTTTTCTTTTAAATCTTTATTTATTTATCTCTCCAATTATTATCTTTTACAAGTTAAAATTTAAACTTTCAGTAAATTTTTTCAAAATTAAAACTAATAAATAATTACTGAAGAGAGATTAAAAAAATTGTTTATATTATTTCATAATTTTCTCTTCCTTTTATAATTATTTATAACTCATTAAAATAAGCACATTATTATTTAAAGAATATTATCTAGAAGTTTTATATTATCATTTGGTAAAGAAAAACATTTAATTAAATCAATTTTTGTTACCACTAAAAATATGAGAAATTTAAGTATTACTTCTTTATTCTAACTTTACTTATTTATAAGTTGGTAATATTTGGCATAGCTAGAGTTGGCCACTGTCTACAAGCTCATTGAAAGTTCGAGTTTAAATTCCTTATAGTTACATTAAGTTTAGTATACATAATATACATGTATTTAAATATTACATATTCAGCCTTATTCTACCCATCCCTCTTCTGTGTAATTAAATGGAAATATTAAGATCCTATGTGTGAGGAGTCAGATTAACTGAAGATTAACATGGGCATGACAATTATATTGGCATTAACAAGGATTTTGAGCATTCCATCTTTGGATTTTTAATGAAATGGGTGTCTGAAGAATTGGAGAGTCAAGAAGATTGAAACTTATCCAATAAAGTTTAATGATTTGCTATCTTAATGTAAACTGAGCACTGATTGTATACATGTGTGAAAGATGGTGATCTGGGCTAACTGATGAGTGATGATTTAATACAAAACACATAATGAAGATCATTTATCTTTTAAACATGTATGTGGTCATGTGTAGCAGTTGTATAAAATAGATTGGATAGATGTAGGAAGCTTAAAAGTTCGAGTTCAAATCCCTTATAGGTTGCAGATATAAAAAACATGTTTTGCGGGTTCATTCAAGTAAGATTTTAATTTAAAAATTTTAATGTTTTGACTTGATCACACAAGCCGTCAACTGGGAAATGAATGAATCTGAGATTCAGATTACATTTCATGTGTTTCACAGTCGTATCCGATCCCTCATCACCAAACTGGATTCAAATCCCAGTCCTACATATATATACACAACTATTTAGTTCAATTTTTTTAAATTTTATATTCAAAATAAATGTTAATAAGAAATTTAATAATCTTGAATTAAATAAAAATAATATTTCATATCATTTTAATAGGTCGTATATGTGTGTAAATCACATGGGGGGGGTAGGTATAAATTAATATTTATGTTTGTATATGTTATATGAAAATGTATATTTAAAATTTTATATACTAAAAATATGTATGTATGTATGTATGTATGTATGTAGTGGTGATTGGCATGATGCAATCGGCTTGGTAGCTTGTAAAAGCATTCTAAACCAAAATCAATTAGCATGATTAAATTATTATCTCTATTAGAAAATTAAATAAATTTCATTAACAAAACTTAGTTTGGTAAAATCTATTTCTGAGCCAGAAATAGATTAAGAACAATTGTTTCAAAAATACTAATCCGTTTGCATTATTTTACACTACCTGATTAACAAAGGAGAAATTCCTTACTAAAAGCTGTTCTGTAGTATTATTTTATAGCTGCAGGTAAAACTCACAAGCATAAGAGAAGGTGGTCATGTGATGTTTATTAGGTTAAAGTGTGTTAGAAAAGTATTTAATATTCAAAAAAATGTATGATGCAAGAAGAAGAAAATAATCATAATCAGCGATATGATTAATGGACTTCACCATTATGTATAACAATGATAATATGTTTTCACTCAGTATTAAGAACCAAACAGATAAATCTAAGGAAAATGCAAAAGTATAATTGGAATCTCAAAATAGTTTGAATTTTTTAATTTTTCAACATTTTTAAAAATAGTTTTAATATTCTTTAACAAAAATAACATCAACAAGACTCCTAAGTTTGTAGCAAGTTTTTATTGAAAGTAGTAGTAGTATTTGTGACATTAATAAAGAAAGTCATTTCTTCTTCTCAGTATGGATTTACTTATAAAGACTATATTATTCTCCACAAATTACATAAAACGGGGGTTTCTATTAAACTTATTTATTGGTTTTAATTCTTTCTTTGTAGTCATACAGCATATGTCAAATCTAACAATACTATTACATCTAATTTTGAATCCATGCTTTTTAACATTTATATTAATAACCTTAAGAATTGCCTGAAAGTTTCTTATTTTCTATGTTATGTTGATGACTATAAAATCTTTAAAAAAATCATATCAGTTATTGATTGCACTCTTCTTCAGATAAATAAATGTTCCTTCATTTCATTTTCTAAAAATCTGAGGTTTTAACATTTTTTTACCTTATTAATTCTCACAAAATTATTTATGTTGAATCCCCCAAAGATCTAGGAATCTTATTTTATAATAGTAGATTCTTTCTTCCTTGTATAGAAATGATTCTTTGCAAAGCTTTTAAGATAACAGGTGCGATTTTTAGGCATGTTAATATTTAAGTGATGATACAAAATTCAAATTATTTTTGTCACTGATTCTTCCCATTATTGAATGATGTAAAATCATTTGGAATTCTAACTCTAATCAAGAATGTAGTTTATTACAATCAATGTTTTATAAATTCTTCAAATAAATTTTTCTGAATAATAAATTTAGCCTTCACTTTTCTTCCAGATAGAAATATAGAGATTTTAAATTTCTTGACAAATTTATAAATCTGATATAATTTTAGCTATTATAATTAGATCTTACATGCATGATACTCAATCTGCTTCTGTCTATTATATTCAAGCTTGTTATTCCAGTGTTCTCTCCTTTATTCAGGCTAACCTCTTTATATACTAATACTAATTATTTTAATTTATATCCTAAACAAAGTCATTTTTGCTTAATTTAAATTTATACTACATATATAGAAATGGTATATACATATATGTCATTATATCACCTTCAAATAAAAATGTAAAAGATCTATAAATAAAATCACTCTCAAATAGAAATATGTATATAAAAATTAATAAAAATTTTATTTAAATTAATATATATAATGGCAAACTAATTATATGATTATTTAAAATTAAAATTTAAAAACAAGATTGATTTAATATAAAAGAATAAAAAAAAGCTGTTAATCAGTTCAAGTTAAAAATTATTTTTAATCTTAGAATGGAAATGATTTTCTAAATAGCAAATAGGCCCTTAGGCATTTAACCAATTGTAAGTCAGATAAGAGATCAATTAAAAAATACTAGTGATAAAATTTTGAGTTCCCCCTCTAAAGAAAGCTGGTCAATAATGATGCTAATAAATGATCCACAGAGAAGAAATCATCATTACCAAAAAGAACAGAACCAAACCAGGCAAGATTGATCCTGGAATTTGATGATAAGAAATTCAAAATGATATAAAAAAGAAAAAAAATTTTTTTGCTAGATTTGGATTATTCTTGCTGATTGTGTGTTATTTAAACATATTTTATACATCTATTGTCGATCTCCAAAATGTAAGGGTCATGCAGTAAATTACGTTTCCCATATTTGCACTAGCTGAAGCAGCCTCCAAAATGATGGTTCCTGGAAAGTGACAAATGATAGACTTGTCTTCCCAAAAATAATATTTATATGAGATAGAAGGATCTTCGAATGCAGTTGCGTATGGATTAAGGACGGATAAGATGGACTTCAATAAATCTATAGCAGTAGAAAGTATGAATGTTTGCTTTAAATGAAACATGAACTGTAATTATATAATATGAACTTGTTCAAGTAGTAATTTTATATGTCACTTAATTTTAAAATAAATCTCTTATCTGACCAAGTAAAATTTTAAATTATTTATTATATATATATATATATATATTTAATGTTTTCACGGTTATATGATGTAGATAATACAATATTTTTGGGTATGAACAGTGTATTATTTTGCATTACAATCTGATATTTTGACAGACTAGCAACCACCATTATCAAGGTTAACTTTTGAAAGAACAATCTTGTTAGATCTCAAAGAATAACGTGACTCAACTGCCATTATCAAGGTTAACTTTTGAAAGAACAATCTCATTAGATCTCAAAGAATAATGTGACTCATCGCGCACTGAGTCACGTTATTCTTTGAGATCTAACGAGATTGTTCTTTCAAAAGTTAACCTTGATAATGGTGGTTGCTAGTCCGTCGAAATATCAGATTGTAATGCAAAATAATACATGGTTCGTACCCAAAAATATTGTATTATACATATATATGTTTGCTATCATTTCCATTCACGTTAATTTCATTTAAATTAATAACTTTAAAATAGGCATAAATGGCTTAAAAGATTCGTAAGATTATGTTAGTTTAGGTTTGTTAATTTTGGGCTAATTGTTTCATAGTTTAGTTGGTGCTGGTGGAGAGATGTATGGATATTTTATGTCAATGTAATCTGGGTAGGTGCATTGGATACTCATTCTCTAGTGCCATGTTAGCATCAGGGCATAATATCCACATAAATGCATGGACAAAATGATAGCCATCATATTGTCAAGGGTCAAAAACATATTTCCTACACCATTGATTTTCTTACACTCTGGTTGGGACAGTAAGCCAGCAAAGACTGCTATCCCCATTTATAGAGCATCTCTTTTATCTTCATTTTGTATCACTAATTGGACATGGATCATTCCTGCCTGTTGTGTAAATTTATTAATGATCATGGGGAAGATGATCATTTCTTCCCACCATAATTCATTATTTCTCTAATGATATCATGCAACAAGTGTAAATTCCTGTTAGCATTATTGTGTTGTGCTAACATTCTCATTTTGCATTGATCACATCAAAATATCAGTAAGCTGACATTGGTTTGGATGTGAAGTTTTAGCCTAGAGTTAAAAGAATTGGGTTAGTTAAATGGCATATTCTATGCAGCATATTTATGCTTAGCAAAATATTAAAATTTATATTAAATCTATTGAATGTACAATTTAAATCAAATATATTTAATAGTTAATTTAATCTTCAGATGTTTGAATTAATGTGGGTGTGTGCATAATAATAAAATGTTTTGTTTAATTAAATTTTGGCAGTAATATTTTAAAAATCAAGAATTTTGAATTTTAAATATACAGTGTGTTATTATAAACTCAGCATATCTCTGAGATAGTGACTGGAGCTTTTGGTTAGATAAAGTTGAACCTCACCCATAAGTATCCGACACCTTTATAAATTTTCTAAGTTTGAATAGCCTAGTAGTGCCCTAGCATGGCAGATAGGTTTGTGAGGTTCTGACAACCATTACAATATATTTACTTCTTTATTTGTTACTTCCATTTATTATTATGTTTTATTTTTTATTATGTTGGGTGTATTCCCTTTACTGTTTCATGTGCAATCTATAATTAGCTATATGCTGTCATTTAGCACTTAAATAAATAAATTGAATTGAATTACTGTTATTATTACTATTATTATTCAGTACTATTATTATTATTTTCTTCTTCTTTATCTTCTATGTATTTATTACATTTACAAATATGATTAATAACTTCTTTCATTTACATCTTATTCATTTGCAAACATAATATTTCTGTAACTTATTTTCTTTTCTTACAGTTTCACTGCTCAGCAGACTTCATCAGAGCTATAGAATATTTAAATACATATGATTATGTAGAAATGATATTCTATAATTACATCTAAAAACATACATAATTTATATTTAAATTTTAATTATAATGAAGAAAATATTATACATGACTTTATAAATATATTTAGTTTAAATTTATATTTTATTGTTTATCATAATACCTATAACATATTATTTTATCTTAAAATCTTTATACAATATATACTTTTATAATAACTTATATTTAATGACTAATTTTATATTTATTTATATAGTTATTTAATTATTAATTATTGTAATTTAATTATTTATTTTAATATAACTTAGCTTTAATTAATAATTAAACTACAATAGTTAATAACTAAAAACATTATATAAATAAATATAAATTTTGTAATTAAAATTAGTTATTAATTATAAGCTGTATATAAAAGTGTAATAAATAGTAAAAATCATAGGCATCACATATATATATATTAATAATAATTATACATAAAAAAATCTTTTCTGGCACTTGGTTTCATGGTCTTTTCAAATGTTAATCATCTATTTTAACATTAACTAATTATAAACTATAACATTTAATAATTAAAATATTATCAATATATATTACTATAACAAATTAAACAATCATTTTCTTCTTTAAAATATATATGTTCTTCAATATTATAAATAATTTCATAAACTTCTTTTCAAAAACTTTATTTCCATATATAAACTATATGAACATATATCCAACATTTCAACTGTTTTTTCCCCCATTACAGTCATTTTCAATGATCTATAACAAAAAAAAATACATATCTCTACATAATACTCTAAATACAAATCTCTTCCATATATCAAACACTAACACATCAAATTCACAATAATAAAACATTAACTACATCTTATTGGGTAGTTACGGATAATTCAACCAATGACGTATTACCCTGAAGGCATATCAGTCTGATGTTGCGATTTTTAAGATAACGTCTCCAAGTGATCTGCGGACACATGTAATCACTAAAATGTGTCCGCAGATCACGTGAACACGGTACGTTAAAAATCGCAAGATTAGACTGATATGCCTTCAGGGTAATACGTCATTGGTTGAATTATCCAGGTCATGTGATAAAAACTATTCAAAAATTAAAAAAATCTGACGCAGATCAGGCAAATAGTAAAAAAAAAAAAATAAATAAAAATGTACATGCATGCGTCAAAATAATTTAGAAAAAACTATATTATAATTTATAAAACCACCCTATATTATGCTCAATTATAAAAAACAACGTGTAGCGCTGGAGTTGGCAGGGGGGGGCCCTTTGTGTTTTTGACAAGCCGAAGGCTTGCCATACACCTATACCTTGTATTACTCTCATAGCTGTAATTCAGAAATTAAAAATTAAATTAAAACGTAATTCAATATAAATTTGAGAATTGTAAAAATATTAACAAAAAATTTTTGTAAATTTTAAATAAACAGCTAAATAAAAAAGACGCGATTTAATGAAAATCTGGTATTAATGGTATCACTCTGTATTACTCTCATAGCTGTAATTTTTATAATTGCCGATGAATTTATGAAACATAATTTGAGAATTGTAAAAATATTAACAAAAAGTTTTTATAATTGCCGATGAATTTACGAAAAATAATTTGAGAATTGTAGAAATATTAACAAAAAGTTTTTGTAAATTTAAAATAAACAAATAAAACCCTTTACCCGAATTAATGTGAATCTGGTATTAATGGCGTCCTTGGAAAAAACATGTTATCACATGCATTTGGTAAGTTTAAAAATGTACTGTAAATCCCAAATTTGTTTAAAAAAATTATTGAAAATTATTTACACATAAAACGTAATTCAATGTAAGTTTCAGAATTGTAGAAATATTAACAAAAAAATTTTGTAAATTTTAAATAAACAGCTAAATAAAAAAGATGCGATTTAATGCAAATCTGGTACTAATGGCGTCACTCTGTATTACTCTCATAGCTGTAATTTTTATAATTGCCAATGAATTTACGAAAAATAATTTGAGAATTGTAGAAATATTAACAAAAAGTTTTTATAATTGCCGATGAATTTTTCAGAATTGTAGAAATATTAACAAAAATTTTTTGTAAATTTAAAATAAACAGATAAATAAAAAACACTTTACCAGAATAAATTATTTACACATTAAACATAATTCAATATAAGTTTCAGAATTGTAGAAATATTAACAAAAAATTTTTGTACATTTAAAATAAACAGATAAATAAAAAACACTTTACCGAAATAAATTATTTACACATTAAACGTAATTCAATGTAAGTTTCAGAATTGTAGAAATATTAACAAAATTTTTTTGTAAATTTAAAATAAGCAGATAAATAAAAAACAGTTTACCAGAATAAATTATTTACACATTAAACGTAATTCAATGTAAGTTTCAAAATTGTAGAAATATTAACAAAATTTTTTTGTAAATTTAAAATAAGCAGATAAATAAAAAACAGTTTACCAGAATAAATTATTTACACATTAAACGTAATTCAATGTAAGTTTGAGAATTGTAGAAATATTAACAAAAAATATTTGTAAATTTAAAATAAACAGATAAATAAAACACTTTACCCAAATTAACAGCTCAAAAAAGTAACTGTGATGCCGTGGATAGCAAAATCACAATAGACAGAAAAATCAAAAAATTTCCCAAATCTCTCTATGAATTTTAAATCTCGCAGGTGATAAAAAAATAAAAATTGACTCTCTGATGGATTAATCATGCCAGTCACTTGGTTACCATGACAACGTTGTCATGCAAAAAACGTCGATGTCTACCGGAAGGGAAATCGATAAGTCAAAAACGTCATCGGTTGAATTATCCGTAAGTACCTATTATGATATTTTACTTACATCTTCCTCCTTCTTCTCCCTTTAGTATAAAACTTCCTTTTTACATACTAAGTATAAATTTTCAAAAAAATATTAGAAACTATTTAAAACACCAGTAAATAAAAACAAAATACTATTTAAATCCATTTAACCCACTCCCAATTATAAATTTATTTCTCCTTTAACTATTTTATCTAACTTCCATATCAATTATCTACAATTTTTATCTATACTTTTAAATCTATTTAAAAACTAATGTAAATTATTTCTCTATCCTTTAACAATTTACTTAAATACAATTTAAACATTCCATATTAATTACACTTTATTTTATATTCCTATCTAACATTATTAATCCTATTTAAAACAGGTTTATATCTTTTTATGTAAAAATATTATTTTAGCATCCTTTTTCTATAGTTTTTAACCCTTTCCAACATTCTAATATCAAAATTTTTATATCCAAATTCTTTGTAATATATATATACATTAGAATTTCTATCATTTAAATGTTGTTTAAATCTAGTTTTTAATCTATTTTTTGTCGTACCAATATATGAAATATTTTCCCCCGCCTCTTACAATTCAAACATTCTATAATATAAATTCCATTCATTTTTTCCATTTCTTAAAATTCTGTTTTATTAATTAAATTCCCTAAATTAAATTTCTTTTTATATACAGGTTTAATAATTAATTTATTATTTATGTTCTTCATAATTTTTTTTTTGAAAATATATACTTAGTATGTAAAAAGAAAGTTTTATAATAAAGAAAGAAGAGAGAGAAAGATATAAATAAAATATAATAATCTATAGTTAAAGTTTTATTACTGTGAATTTGATGTGTTAATGGAAACTTGACATATTATGCTTAATATGTTTTCTGCTGGTAAGATTTCATCAAAGATTAGATAAATGATGTCATGGCAACAAGAATACTGGCATGAGCAATCTATGGGTATGGCAATTTTTTGATCGTGATGAACCGCAAGATTTAAAAAGTCGAGAAACTTATGTGAAATTTTGTTATTTCTCTGTCTTTTGTGGTTTTGCTATTGGCATGAGCACAGTGACTTTTATGATTATATTGAGAATATTTTCATATATTTCATATCTAATATTGACATTATATTACTATATAGAGTGAATTTTTAACTGTCAATTTGATATTATAGTAATTTTCCACCACCACTATTTGTAAGTATTTTTCATTTTGTTTCTTAATAATTAAATATAGTACATTTTTATACGTTGCCATTACAGATTATTTTTTATTTTGTAATGATATTTGTGGTATTATTTTTAAAAAAATTGTATGCATTTCCGTATATATTTAATACTTGCTTCTTTTACATTTTACTTATAAATTATCCTTATTTTCACTAAAAAAAAAAAATTATAATTTTATATAGTACCTTTTAAGACATTTTTTATGGTGGTGCCATTTGCACTGTATGACAGTTTTTTATGTTGAAATGTAATGTTACCGGGCCGATAATTTTTTGCTTTCTGTTCAACAATTTTTACAAATATTTTTAAAAAATTTACAAACCAATATTATTTTATAAATTAAATTTTTAATTACATTATACATTTCAGTGCTTACCACAATTTACGAACCAAAAACATTTTCTAAATTACAATTTATAAAGACATTTCAGCGCAGACTGCTGGCATGTGCGGAGGGGGAGATTCGATGGTTTGCAGATATGAAGGATCAGACAATACATGCACTTGTATGAGCAAACCAAGCTTTCAGTGCATAGTGCTGGAATGTGTGGGGGGTCTGATGGTTTACAAATCTGAAGAATAAGAATACATGTGCTAGTCTGAGCAAATTAACATTTCAGCACATAGTATGACTTCTTTAGTATTTTTCTTACTATCTTCTTTAGTATTTTTCTAGCTATGATGTATTATTCTGAAGACATACTACTCTAATCTTTTGATCTTTAACATAATACCTCCATGTAATCTGCGGACAAATTTTAGCGATTAACTTTGTCCACAAATCACTAGGAGATGATATCTTAAAAATAGGAAGATTAGAGTAGTACATCTTCAGGGCAATATGTCATCGCAAAAAAATACTAAAGTACCTGTTAATGTTTGATGTATGGAAGAGATTTGTATTTAGAGTATTAATTATGTAGAGATATGTATTTTTTTGTTATAGGTCTTTGAAAATGACTGTAATGGGGGAAAAATAGGTGAAATGTAGGAAATGTGTAATATGTGATTTGATATGATATGTTCATATAGTTAATATATGGAAATAAAGTTTTTGAAAAGAAGTTTGTGAAGTTATTTATAATTAAAACATTATAATTTGTAATTAAAATTAGTCATTAATTATAAACTATATATAAAAGTGTAATAAATAATAAAAATCCTATGCATCATATATATATATTAATAATAATTATATATAAAAAATCCTTTCTGGCACTTGGTTTCATGGTCTCATCAAACATTAATTATCTATTTTAACATTACATGATGTGATGTACTGTGGCTTCTCTTTAAACGAAGTCAAGAATCTGTCAACAATTATTGCAGATAGAACAACATCTACTCTTTTGCAGTGGAAGTAAAATAACAATAATAAAATAAAATACAATAAAACCTTCATATAGAGATCCTATATAACTTCAAAGAATTGACTATATAACATAACTATATATAAAATAAGTAATACATACATTATACAATTTTATATATATTATATTTCATTTATTTTTAATTGACCAGCTTTTAACTAAATTTATTGAAGTTTTGCAAATATTCATACAATTATTTAAGTTATGTTTAATGTAATATGTTTCATATATTTGTCTTTTTTATCTTTGATGTAATTGAAAGTTTTAATATGTTTTGTAGTTCTATTTTATGTCCATAAGTTAAGTAATGAATATATAAAGCAGATTTATAATCTCATCCATTAATTACATTGTTATTTTCTTTGGCTCTTACCTTTATCTGATAACCTGTATGTCTGTAGTAAATCATATTGCAAAGTTTACATTTAATTTTATATACAATTCCTTTTTTGTGTTTTATATCATTTTTTAATTTATAATTAACTATTAATTTATCTAAATATTTACTATATGACTATCCAATATTTGTATGTTTAACAATATAATTTTTGTTTTTTGTTAATATTTTATAAATTTTGGGATAATATGAAAGTTTGATCCATTTCTTATTTGAGCTATTGTTACTATTGTTATTAGAATGCATTTAAAGATCAGCCTTTCAAGCTATTGTGCATGTGCTTTTTATGAGTGTTAATAATAAATGAATACTTTCATTCCCAACATGAGATATAGTATTTATAAAAGAATAAAATGAATCCACTTATTCTTTCCAACCCAAATGCTTATATATGGGCAAATCTTAAGTACTGGAAATGAAAGCGTGAGGATAAATCACTCACTTTAAATTACTGTTCACGATATCTGAATGAATGACATTTAGTAAATTCCAGATAATTTCATCAATGTCATTCATTCAGATATCATGAACAGTAATTTAAAATGGGTGGTTTATTCTCATGCTTTCATTTCCAGTACTTAAGATTTGCCCATATATAAGCATTTGGGTTGGAAAGAATAAGTGGATTCATTTTATTCTTTCATAAATACTATATCTCATGTTGGGAATGAAAGTATTCATTTATTATTAACACTCATAAAAAGCACATGCACAATAGCTCGAAAGGCTGATCTTTAAATGTATTACAATTATAAACATAGCGCTATATAAAATAAATGCTTATTGTTATTAGAATCATTTTGCTTAGATATTATATATATTGTTATTAAAATCATTATAAATATTATTCATAGCTCTTTTATTACCAATAATTAAAATATCATCAACATATCTAGAATAATGTATTGTTTCTTGACTAATTATTCTTTTTTTCATTATAATATATTCCAATTCATTTATAAATATTGTTGATATTAAGCCATTAATTGTGCAATCCATAACCCATATTTTATATATATCCAATTTTGATCATATAAAGATTTTAAAACAAAATAATATATTTGTAAATATTAAATAAAACAATAAAATATAAATTTAAGAACAATATAAATATAAAGGATTATGTAATATTTTGTACAACTATAATTAAATTTTAAATATGAATTATATGTTTTAGATGTGATTATAGTTATAATATATCATTTCTGTATACTCAAGTGTTATTAAATATTTTGTAGCATTGATAAAAACTGCTGGTCAATCAAAACTGTAAAAAAAAAAATTATTTGTAAAAACAATATGTCTGCATTGAGTAAAATGTAAATGAAAGGAGTTAGCAATCATATATGTTTATATAGACATTCTTTTCTATTTATATATAGACTCCTTATACTTTAAAATGATTGCATTAATTTTTCTTCCAATAAATGATTTTGTGTTGTTGAAAATAGAATATTTGTTTTGTTTATGGGTTAAGTCCACTAGTTATTGCATGTGATCATAGCTTTTTTTTTCATATGTCAAATGTGTTGACCAGGAAGCGAACCGGGCCAACTTCTTGAAAGGAAGCTATGATAACCCACTAGGCCACCAATGCTTGACATGTGATCATAACTTTATTTTTAGTTATATTGATGTTTGCCTTGTGCTTCACATGTGATCATAACATTTCCTATATCCTGTGAAGCACAGCACGAACATCAATATAACTAAAAATATGAATCTCACTTGTCTACTTTATTGCCATTTAGGTTTGACAAAAATCTATTTGAATAAACTCATAATGAAAATTTATTTCATATACTGGTAAAATTAATGAATTGATGATTTGGTATTATCTATGCTAATTACTTCAACATTGTCTTTTTGTTCTGTAAAATCACAAATTATATCCTGTAATTTAAAATTTCACATAGTATATATATATATATGTTCAACAGACAAATAATGGTACACAAACAGAAACATATACATATAAATACATATAACATATTTGTCATTTATTATAAAATGTAATGATGAATTTATGACACATGAAACAGCTTTAAAATATGAAAAATTGTGAATAATAAATGTGAAATTTATTTGTTGATAAATATACAAAATGTCATATATAATTATAAAAATGCAGTCATTTTCAAAATCCTTATTTTTCAAAAAACTGTATTTTTACAGTATTTTGCAATTTCTCTGATTTGATTTCCGTCACAAATTTCCTAAAATAGTAATATAGTTTTAAAAATATTTTCAAAAATTCAATATCTCAACTGTTTATTATTCTTAATTTATTGGATTTTTACAAAAAGTGGAAGTCTCTAAGCACAGACCATATTCCACCTGCCCAGGGTTAAATACTGATTATTTCTTTTCTGTTATGTGACCAATATCAACTATATTTTTGCATAGAAAACATAATAAATGAAGCACAAAGTGTTTTTAAAATATAGTCAAAACTCTTATAAAATTTGCCTTTATTTATGTAAGTTTAAGTAAAATAATTATTCTGGTTCAATGAATTGCTATTTGTATATAACAATTGCATTATCTTCTGTGGATATGATTTAATAATATTAATTGCCATTTAGTCAGCAGCTATTTTTAGAAATTTCAATTGCAGAAGTATCAGATAATCCATCTGGTATTTGGTTTTTCAAATTCTTCCAATAACTTTTTTTTAAACCAATTTAAGAATTAAAATACATTTAGAATACCATTAATTCAGATTTTCATTTTTATTATCTGAATAAATTTACGGTTAATTTTTTATAACAGCCAGATTTATTATCTTAACATGAATAACTTAGTAACACTTTTATTTAATCTTGATTACAAAGACGTTAAAGAAAACCAAAGACAATATAGAAAAAAACACATTTAATTAAATTAATATACCTAATTGATTTAAATGCCATATTTTTATTACTTTAATAAGTTTTATTTTATTTTTTTTCCTGTTGAAAATAAAATTTTAAGTTTCTTCTGAATAAAAAAAAAATCTGAGAGAAAAAACATATTTTCCATGCATACAAAAACTTTTATCTTTATTCCCTATTTAAAGCAGAACAAAAAGAGATATTTATCTCAAGGAGAAAAGAGATTTACGCTAAATCAGTACTTTTTATATGAAGTAAATTTTTTTTGTATTAAAATGGGAAAAGAAAAGTAAAAATAAATGATTACATAAAACTATATAGATTTTTTTAGATGAATGTTTTCACAAAAAATATTTCAGAGCTGTGGGAAATGTTGTAATAGCTATTGGATGAAAGGAAAAAAGTAGGATTAAGCATAAATATTAAAAAAACTAAAATATTTTTAATGACTTTTCAAAAAAAGAAAATAAAGATTCTGCAACTTTTTTATTACACGAGACCATGTAGTATCATGATATTAATCATAGAATTAACCATGAACGAGTAGATGTTCTTATAATTAACAAATAAAAAATTGAAAAAAAAAATATGGATGAGAGAATACAATTATCATTGATTATCAATGTAAGAATTAAGAGGTTGAAATGGAGTTGGCTAAATATATTATTAAAAGATATGTTAATAGATAAACAACCAAAATCCTAAATAGGATCTCAAAAAATTGTAAAAGACCTATTACCATGTGTGATTAATCGATATGATAATTTATTGAAGTAAGGTAGAAAGATATTACACCTGGGTCTCGCTTTATGTGGATTATTTTAATGCGATTTTGAAGTTATACGATTCGTGTTTCTTCTTAATATCTTTCATATTTTACTATATTTATTAGATATCAAAAAATTTAAATTATTAAAAACTTATTTTGACTCGAAATACTTTTTTTAAAAAAAAAAATAAAACTTTATATTAGCAGCTAACGTGAATATGGCCTGAAGCTGTATTTAGAATCTTAGCTTCTATGTAAATAACCTACTTATACTAATGAGTAAATAATAATAATAATAATAGATGGATACATACGTATAAAAATATCGCAATAAATATTCAAAAATTTTAAACTTTTAAAATGTATTTTGGTAGATATTAACAGAAATAAATATTTTTTAGATTTTTAAAATAAATAATAATAAGATTTTATTGATTTTATAAACTGAACATAATCTTTCTAATGATAATGTATAATCTTTTTGTTTTGATTGCAATCTCATTTTTTTAAATATAGAACCAGAAAACCATTAACACAGCACAAGACTGAAAGTGGTGTTAGTTGTACATCATGCCATGAATCTGATTTCTTAGTAGTTTAATATTGTCAAATAGCGGTAATGATTAAAATATGTATGAAAAAATATAAAATTAAATACTGTAGTTAATAAAAAAGTAAAAAAAGTTTGTCTTGTATTAATTTTTTTCAAATATTTGAAATTTTTTATTAGTCATACTTTAAATTAGAGTAATTTTTCCTTGTTGCTTTGCTTTTATGCTGATATCTGAAAATTACAGAACCTATTCCCCATTTTTCAAGGTAAGTTATGTTTATTTTTGTGAGATTTCTTTTGTGCGCATTTTCTGAGGAGCCTATCTACTGCATAAAATTAGACCCAGGTGTATGTATAAACTAGGAAAATTGGACTAAAATTAGAATGGGCTTCAGTATTAATGAAATAATTTATATGTGAGATGGTTGGTTGGAATAAGAAAATTTGATGAAATGACATAAAGAAGTGCACCTATGAATAAAAAAAAATTAGATTAAACTTCTTGCAGTAAAATGATAATGTTTAAAAATGATGATGATTAAAAAAATAAGTAATCAAAGAGTTTTATAATAGTTTCAAGCAAGTGATATTCAATGGAATTACAATGACAATATTTAGAATTATTATTGTTACATATATATATTATAATGATCCAGAGATGGACTTAATGTCATCTTCACTACAGGGCGCCATCTAGGCATTTGAACCTAGAAAAATTTATAAAGTAGGCAGATACGTAAGTCAAAAAAAAACTTTTTTTTTATTTTAATAAATATATTTTGATATCCAGTCGTTAGCCCAAGTCACTAGCTCATTGGAATAGCAGAGATTTATATTCATAGAAAAAAATTCTTATCTAAGAATAATTTAAAAAAAGAATAAAATAAGCCACTGCCAGTAATTAACATACAAACATTTATTTATGCACATATATATATATATATAAAATTTAACATTATTATTTTAGTATGTTTATTTTAGATTTTAATTTGATTTTATAATTTAAATTTACATTTTAATTTTTATAATATTATAAGTTTACATTTTAATTAAGTTCGCACAGATGGATTTATGAAAGTTTGTTTTATAATGTTGAGTATAGATCGGTTACATAGATTACATGGTTAAAAACATTTCAAAGTAAACATAAACGATCAAAATACAAAATCATTGATACCGTCAATTGCATAGGGAATACAAGAAACCCAGTGGTGTTCATCATAAGACACTGCATTAACACCAATAACTTAAAAGACATCCGAATAAATACATCTTAGATACTCACCGTAAGGTATCAGTATTTACCAAATGTCTATATATTTTGATCACATATGAAAACCAAAAACATAATTAACCGGTAACGAACCCATGCAAGCGTCTATACCCAACTTAAATTTAATGCAATTTTATTTAGAGTGTTGAGTATGAATGGACTACATAGATTTGCATTTTAAAGAAAATATTCTATCCTTATTTAATCTCAGGCTAAAAGTTCATGGTCAAACTAACGTCAATTCATCTGACACATTGATGCATTCAATGTAATATGAAATACGGCAGCACAAAAGGTTAAGAGAAAAAATTGCCTCTCATAAGATAGGAATACTACATCTATCTGACAAGAAGAGCAATAAAAAAAACTCCATCGAAAGAAACAGCGTTCTACGTCTTATAATCCCTACTATAGGCAAAACGGAAGTGTGCGGCATATAAAGCAATTCTTCCCATAGTGAAACTCGAATTTCATCTACTAACTACATCAATATATCCAATTCCTCGTCCCAATTCAACCACGAAACAAATAACCTAAGATTATTCTCCCCTAATATAACTTTACAAATCTATATAGTCATTCACGCCCGACTAAAGTTTAACATTTATGTAATTTAGTCTAACGAAAAACAAAAATCATAATAGGAGCTTAAAAAAACAAAAAAATAAATGAAAATGATTTTAAATAAAAAAAATACATCAAATGACATTATTAATATTAATTTATGTTGGTCAGATAGGATTCTATTTGTATTATTTAAATACAGAAAGTTTTTCATTTAATGTTCATTAATTATAAAGTTCTTACAGTTTTAAACAGTTCATCTTTATCTGTTGCTTGCCATTTGAATGTAAATTCCCACGCCATCCAAAAAAGATTGGTATTCTGTTGGCCATTTTATTTATTCATCCAGAGGTTTTTTACTCCAGCTGGTCCTCAATGTAGAAAACGATAGTTCATTTCTCTTTCTTCCTAGCAGAACTGAAGGCTTGAAGAGTGCGTCTTTTCAATCCCTTCTCCTTCAACTCCACACTAACACATATCTGTCCACTCGTAATAACCAACTAACTCTTTTATTTTCAAACCTTTTCTTTTATAATAATTTTGTGGATCAACCCAACACCACGTCATGATGGTGAAAACCTTTTTGTTGAGGTCCAATTTCCCGATGGATTTCTTTCATTTGCTAAAAGTTTCTATTGTTTTCCTATCTGACTGATGCTTATACATTTAAATGCCCAAAGGCTAGTTTACTAATTAAAATAATCATTTCCATTTTACAAAAGATTAATTAATTTGTTTTCAAACTTAAACATATATTTTTATCTCTAAATCTTTTCTGAAAATTTAGTTTTAAACTACTCTTTTTTTAATAAAGTTTTATTTTAATAATTATTTATCTGTGCGATTTTATATATATGCGAGTTTAAGATGATTTTTTAATTTTCAATTTTTAATTCTTAAAAAAGAAATTTTTATTGGTGAACTTTTTTTTTTTATGTTTACTAATAAAAAATAATGTAACATACGTATGTGCCCGTTACATATCAGTAAACTTGTTTAAAAAAATGAACAAAAAAAATATTTTACTTAGGGTTAGTAATTACGGTACACAATTAACAAAATTTACAAAACATTCGGTTAGTATAAAGTCTATATACAAAAAAAAATGTTGACTATTGTTTTCCTAAGGACCATCCACATCTACACCTCCTCCCCACAAGAGTTCTATTATTTTATTTTTTTTATACATTTTATTTTTACACACGGCATGACAAGCAAGTTATTTAAATTATTTATTTAAGAATGTTGCATTGAACTAAATACGTTTTGAAAGATAATGGATTTATACGTGTATATTTGCAGCACAATTATAAATACCACCAACTTATTTATGACTGATTAAAATGCTTAAATAGGATTACACTGAAGTAAATTCCCAACGGTACTCATCGTAAGGTACCACATTTCGATCATAAACTTACGTGGCTGTGCGCGCCTATACACGTTAAAGCATAATATATATCAACAAACAAATAAACATATTTATTGCAACCTTTTGACTTTTTTTTTTTTTAAAAATTAGTTTTAAAATTATTTATACTTTCTCGTGTTTAATATATACATGCAATTTCTTCTGGCAGTGCTTTTATAAGATTTAAAGTATACGACTTTATGTAACAGATAAAATATTTCATTTTGAAAAAAAAAATTTACTCAGGGCCCTGGTAATTTATTAAAGATCGACCCAAGTTGGGTAGCCAGTTATAATGATCCAGAGAAGGACTTAACATCATCTGCACTACAGGGCGCCATCTAGGCATTTGAACCTAGAAAATTTATAAAGTAGGCAGATACGTAAGTAAAAAAAAAAACTTTTTTATTTTATTTTAATAAATATATTTTGATATCCAGTCATTAGCCCAAGTCACTAGCTCATTGGAATAGCAGAGATTTATATTCATAAAAAAAAATTCTTATCTAAGAATAATTTAAAAAAAAGAATAAAATAAGCTACTGCCAGTAATTAACATATAAACATTTATTTACGCACATATATATATAAAATTTAACATTATTATTTTAGTATGTTTATTTTAGATTTTAATTTGATTTTATAATTTAAATTTACATTTTAATTTTTATAATATTATAAGTTTATATTTTAATTAAGTTCGCACAGATGGATTTATGAAAGTTTGTTTTATAATGTTGAGTATAGATCGGTTACATAGATTACACAGTTAAAAACATTTCAAAGTAAACAAACAATCAAAATACAAAATCATTGATACCATCAATTGCATAGGGAATACAAGAAACCCAATGGTGTTCATCATAAGACACCGCATTAACACCAATAACTTAAAAGACATCCGAATAAATACATCTTAGATACTCACCGTAAGGTATCAGTATTTATCGAATGTCTATATATTTTGATCACATATGAAAACCAAAAACATAATTAACCGGTAACGAACCCATGCAAGCGTCTATACCCAATTTAAATTTAATGCAATTTTATTTAGAGTGTTGAGTATGAATGGACTACATAGATTTGCATTTTAAACTTATTTAACCTTAGAACTAAAAGTTCATGGTCAAACTAACGTCAATTCATCTGACACATTGATGCATTCAATGTAATACAAAATACGGCAGCACAAAAGGTTAAGAGAAGAAATTGCCTCTCATTAGATAGGAATACTACATCTATCTGACAAGAAGAGAAATAAAAAAAACTCCATCGAAAGGAACAGCATTCTACGTCTTATAATCCCTTCCATAGGCAAAATGGAAGTGTGCGGCTATAAAGCAATTCTGCCCGTAGTGAAACTCGAATTACATCTACTAACTACATCAATATATCCAATTCCTCGACCCAATTCAACCACGAAACAAATAACCTAAGATTACCTTCCCCTAATATAATTTTACAAATCTATATAGCCATTCACGCCTGACTAAAGTTTAACATTTATGTAATTTAGTCTAACAAAAAACAAAAATCATAATAGAAGCTTAAAAGAACAAAAAAAATAAATGGAAATGATTTTAAATAAAAAAAAATACATCAAATGACATTATTAATATTATTTTACATTGGTCAGATAGGATTCTATTTGTATTATTTAAATACAGAAAGTTTTTCATTTAATGTTCATTAATTATAAAGTTCTTACAGTTTTAAGCAGTTCATCTTTATCTGTTGCTTGCCATTTGAATGTAAATTCCCACGCCGTCCAAAAAAGATTGGTATTCTGTTGGCTGTTTTATTTATTCATCCGGAGGTTTTTTACTCCAGCTGGTCCTCAATGTAGAAAACAGTAGTTCATTTCTTATTCTTCCTAGCAGAACTGAAGGGCTTGAAGAGTGTGTCTTTTCAATCCCTTCTCCTTCAACTCTGCACTAACACATATCTGTCCACTCATAATAACCAACTAACTCTTTTATTTTCAAACCTTTCCTTTTATAATAATTTTGTGGATCAACCCAACACCACGTCATGATGGTGAAAACCTTTTCGTTGAGGTCTGATTTCCCGATGGATTTCTTTCATTTGCTAAAAGTTTCTATTGTTTTCCTATCTGACCGATGCTTATACATTTAAATGCCCAAAGGCTAGTTTACTAATTAAAATAATCATTTCCATTTTACAAAAAATTAATTAATTTGTTTTCAAACTTAAACATATATTTTTATCTCTAAATCTTTTCTGAAAATTTAGTTTTAAACTACTCTTTTTTTAATAAAGTTTTATTTTAATAATTATTTATCTGTGCGATTTTATATATATGCGAGTTTAAGATGATTTGTTAATTTTCAATTTTTAATTCTTAAAAAAGAAATTTTTATTGGCGAACTTTTTTTTTTATATGTTTACTAATAAAAAATAATGTAACGTACGTATGTGCCCATTACAATATATTGTAACGATATATAAATATGTCGTTACATTAATTTAAAATAAAAACTTAATAAAAGTTCGCAAATAAAAGTAAAAAACTAAACGCTAAAATTAAAATATTGTTAAACGTATATATTCGCACAGATGCTAAACTTTAAAAATATTTTTTTCATAAACAAGAAAAAAAAGTATTTGAACGTATTTTTTTTAAATAAAAAAAATACAAGATTGAAATATAAAAATATTTTAATAAAAAAATAACGTAAGTTAAAATAAAAACAGGTATTAATTAATTCCTGTAATCTGTAAATGGAAATGATTGTTTATTAATTATCTAAAAGCTGTTTAATTAAAAAGTCAGATGAAAAGTTAGATAAGAGAAGAAAGAGATTTTAGCTTGACCAATGGAAGCAAATAAAGGCCCGGACCATAACGAAAAAACAGAACAGTGACGTTTTTGTTCATGGAATCCATAGGAGGACTATAAAAAGAAAAAATATTGAGTTCCAGTCAGTTTTTTTTTTTCCAACTTGATTTGATGACAACGGTAAGACGCACTTGCCGTTCTCTCTCATTTTTTTGTTTGTTTAAAAAAAAAAAATGAAAAGACTGTGATACCAGAATGGAACCAGCTAATGCTACCTCCAGAACATTTTCTTCCAATGGAGACGCCGTGGGAATTACCAACAGGAACCTGGACTCTTATACTGTAAGCTATATTGACATGAACTCTAAATTTAAAAAAAAAATAACTAAGAACTTTCGTTCAAGCTTATGAACTTCTATCTGACTTTTAAGTTTTTAAATCAAATTAATAATGTTTAATTTTATATGTTTCCCGATTGATAAACATCATTTCCATTTTTTTTTTCCTTATTGTAAAGATTATTTAAATGTATGAAATTTAAGTTGTTTATAGACGCTTGCATGGATTCGTTTGCGGTTAATTATATTTTGGTTTTCATATTTGATCAAAATATATAGACATTCGATAAATAATGATACCTTACGGTGAGTATCTAAAATGTATTTATTCGGATGTCTTTTAAGTTATTGGTGACAACGCAAGTATCTTATGGTGAATACTATTGGGTTACTTATAAGTTTCCCTCTGCGATTGTCGGTATCAATAATTTTGTATTTTGATCGTTTATGTTTATTTTGAAATGTTTTTGACCGTGGAATCTATGTAATCGATCTATACCCAACATTTTTAAACAAATCTGTGCGAACGTATTTAAATGTTAAAATTAAGTCGGGCGTGAATGGCTATATAGTTTTGTAAAGTTGTATTAAGGGAGGGTAATCTTAGGTTATTCATTTTGTAGTTGAATTGGTTCAATGGATTGGATATATTTGTGTAATTAGTAGATGTAGTATGAGGTCCGCTACGGGCAGGATTATAGATATACGCCACACACCCTCTGTTTGCCTATGGATGGGTTTGTAAGTCGGCAGAAGACCGCAGTCCATTCCTATGGAGTTTTTTGTTTATTGATCTACTTGCCAACAGATGTCACATTCCTGTTGGTGGAGAGTCAATGTCTTCTCTATTTCTACTTATTGTTCAGATGTACATTCCTGACAATATAGTATTTTGTGTTGTCGTATCATGCTACATTGAATACATGAATGTATCAGATGGATTGGCGCCAGTTGATTGCGAAATTTGTTGCCTAAGGTTAAATCAGGGAAGAATATTTTCCTTTCAAATGCAGACCTATGTAGTCCATTCATACTCGACCCTCTAAATAAATAGTAAACTCATTATTTGCAATCTACTTAAATTTAGAATTAAAGATCAATATAAAATTATAAACATTAAATTTATTCCTCAAAATTTAAATATTATTTTATATGTGCGTAAATAAATATTTTTATGTGTTAATTTCTGGCAGTGGCTTTTACTCTTTGATATTTAAGATATAAATTAAGATATAGATTTTTATCTCTGCGTCTCCACTGAGCTAGTGACTTGGGCTAACGATCGGAATATTTAAATAAAGTGGAATCTTAACAGCGCGTATCTGCCTACTTTATAAATTTTTCTAGGCTCAAATGCCTAGATGGCGCCCTTGTAGTGCAGATATTGTTTTTGCGGTTAGATTCGATCTTCACTTTCATTCCGATTGGTACAATATATATATATTAAAGATATATATTATGCATTAAGTTACAAAAAACAGTACAGTTATTTCTAGCATCATGATAAATAAATTTGAATTAGAATTAAACTTTCGACAGCTAGGCAAGACAAGTGTACCTTCAACGAAAATTTTTATTTTATTTAACTTTTGTGATTTTGTAATAAATTAGAAAGTGCACTATGCACATACAACAAATTTGACTTAATATTTAGACTTCAGGGTAGAAATATTAATTTCATTTTAAAGTATACCATATCTGCACTAGAATTTAATGTCTTATATTTACATAAATTAACTTTCCATCATTTATTGATTCTAGTCCAAATCATGATCCTAGAAGCCATCTAGCATGTTCCTGTGCCTTAATGCATGTTGTTTAAAACGTAAATTGCCCTATCAGTTTATTTCACTGCATGTCTGCTGCAACATAGTAAAAGGTATTACACAGCTCTCTGATGACAAATATTATGATGTAGCAAAAATTGCAATTAATGATATATAATGCACATATACTGTATATGCAAATATAGGGGATTTGAACTCAGACTTTCAAGTCTCTTCACTATCCATACTATCTCATACTGCTGATATGCATGTGTGTGGTCATGTGCATCAGTAGTATGAGATAGTGAAGAGGCTTGAAAGTCTGAGTTCAAATCCCCTATATTTACAATTAGGATCCAGGTATAAGAGTGCCTGGTATTTCAAATCTTATACTGTATATGTGCATATTTATCTGTTAGGAATTTTTGAGAAATATATATAGTCGCAAATCATTAAGATAAAATTCGCCAATCATCAAATAAGACATTTCTTCTTTTTTTCTAAATAATTTCATATTTTTTTATCCAATAAAAAACTTCAAATACATCGCGTTTAAAATATTTTAATTGAAAATAAAAGTAACAAAATGGAAAAGTACTTTCATATTTTAATTTGCAAATTTTTTTTTGTAAAATTAAAAAAAACTGTTCTTGCCAGGTTTCAAACATGGGACCTTCCGCGTATTAGGCGGATGTGATAACCACTACACCACAAGAACAGATAGAAAACTGGAGTTTCAATTTATATATAATAGAAATATACAGAGGTTTTTTTTTTAAAATAAAAAAATATATATATGATAATAATAGTGTTTATACTATAAATTTACTGTAAAAAAAAAAAAAAATCGATTCAGAAATAAAATTAAGTTTAGAGTTACTGTAAAAAAAAAAAAAAAATACTCTTAATGCAGTCAGTCGTTGATGTATTAAAGATTTGTATAGATTCATTTAAATTTTTAAAAATTATGTCAATTATACTTTTCTTTTCAAAAATTAGTGCACCATTATCATATCTATTATATAAAATAATATCTTTTCAATTTATTTATTCTTCCTAAATTGACCATAAATAAAAACAATATAACTGATTAGAGAATATACATCAATCTCCTATATATATACTGTATTCCAAATATAAATTTATTTAATAAATAAATTACATGTTTAAAAAGAGGGTATTAAATAAAGGGCATTAGATTGTTGTGACGGAAGGTTGTTCATTTGAGATATCTATCCTGAGTGAGCCTTGTTGTTTGTTATGTACATCTTGGTTTTAGAGTGATTTTTTTTTTATGAGAATGAGCTTTGGTCATTAAGTCTTAGGTAATTGTGGAACTGTGAATAGGTTCCAGCTCTCTTCGAATCGAAGTTTTGATGTAAGCAACTGATCTCTTTTTCTCATTTGTGTTAATTTTTGAATAAAATAGGTATCTTCATTCAGGTGCGGAGTTGTGAAAGATTTCATACACCTAACTGCCAGATGGCATATGTTAAAAAAAATTGAGAGTCTTATTACTGCTATTGTTTTGGTTTTAAGGCAGTCTTTTAGTGAGAGAATTTTGTAGTAATCAATTTTTGAGTTTTCATAGATAATTTTCCGAATATTACCCAGACCAGTGCAGTTGAAAATAATGTGATAAAATGTTTCTTCTTGTTTTTACAGTTGGTGCATTTGTAGAATAGGAATGTGTTGGTAGGCATTACACCCAGATTAATTTTGATTATTAGGTCGAGATGCTTTGGTTCCACATTCCAATATTTGAAGTATGAATTCTGTTATTGGGAAGGCTGATCTTGGAATCTCCTGTTCTGATATTTGGGTTGAGAAGTTTATAAGCATCCTAGATTTTAAGTTTTCCCTTGAATGTTTCATTTGTTATAGGCATGACTGAAGCAAGTAGCTCTAGGATTGTGTTGATTCAGATCTTTTTTGCAGGAGGAGGGCGGTCTATTGAGGGGATTGTTTCTGTGATTTGGTTATAGCCATGTCTTCTGATTAGACTGCAAATTAGGCTGTGAGATTTTTGTAGGCAGAAAGCTTGAATAGAATGTAGTAACATGCCATTAAATTTCCAAGACTGTTGCATACTCCATATTCTGATTGCGATTGTTTTGCCTGCCCAGAATAGTCTGGCACTAAGGATGGTTATTTTTTAATGAAGGTTTTGGTTATATTGATTATTGGTAGGTAGTAATTTATTTTGCTCATTATCTCCATATTCATTAGAGCTACTTTGCTGTGTAGTGAGTGGTAAACTTTATAAAGTGTGGCAGTGATTCTTTCTGTGGCTACTATTCAGTCACTTATCTTAATTATCTCTATGATCTTGCAGAATGTAGAGATTAAATAATAGTTATTATTTTTGAAGATTAATTGACATCGTAATGACATAATATTAGTTTTCCAAAGTGATTGCTGACCTACATATAGTAATGTATAAATTAAAATAGCATATTTAACCTCATCCATCATGTCTGCATACCTTGATAACTTATGAAAACCTGAAGCCCTAATGCATGAGGTGCTTAGCTATTGTTAATAGTCAAATATGAAAATTAGCAATGATTTGCAAAGCTCCGCACTGCTATCAAAGCAACATTGTGAGAGACTCTGTAAGAGATTCGATGTAGAATATCTGAGTGAAAATCAAAGCAACACTTGAAATCAAATGTTCAGATATAGTCCACCAACATTCACTGTTGAGCAAATAATTTTTTTAATTTATTAACTAAAATCTATGGCTTAGAACATAATCACTGAACCGCAATGTATAACATTATTATTGCTAATAAATTGAATGAGATATCCAATCCAGGTAAAGATCCCCACATTGCCCTCCTCCCAGTCCCAACCCACATAGGGACTTAGGATTTAGGCCTCCAGAGATCCTCCCCACAACCAGACACTCTCGTTCAGTCAGCAAAATTGAGTTAAATCTAAATTTTCCTTCAAAATCAAATTTTTTAATAGACTTCTCCAAAAACTTACTTGCTAAATTCAGCGCTAATTTTGGTGTTGAGCATTTTAAATAGAATGATATTTTGAGAAACAATTTAAAAGATGTGACACAAGATGTATGGGTGAAAGTTATAGAAAATACTTGAAAATGATATTTGAATCAGTCAGAAACTAATCACCATTGGGCAAAGTATTTTTTAAATTATGTAAAATCTCTGATTTATAACGCAAGTAATCAAACTCCATGAATAATGTTATTCTTGCTAACAAGTGAATGAGCTATTCAATTTTGTTAACAATACCCACAGCACCCTTCTTCCAATTTTGGCCCATAAAAGAACTAGAATTTAGGCTCCCAGGGACCCTCCCAACAATCAGACATTCTCATTGAATCAGCAAAGTTGAGTTAAATCAAAATATCTCTTGAAAATTGAATTTTTCCATAGAATTCTCTAGAAACTTGAATGGCTGCCATTTATTTCTAACAGCATTTTGAAGAAAGTTGTTATCATTCTTAGTTGTTATCAGTTGGTGCCATAATTCTTGTGTGAAAAGAGACTAAGAGATAACTCTTGTCAGTTGGAATCAGTTTAGGGAAATATCATTCCCTAAACTATAACTAAGGTAACTAAAATGGGGATCCAGTAACAGAGAGAACTGGACTCCTTGGCTCCCTCTAGTGGACTAAAGATGGATTCTGATTATTAATGTTGTTTTATCTCATTTTTGTAATTTGCTTTTATAAAAATAGAATAATTTTTATTTAATATTTTTTATATCTTTTCTTGTTTATTTTACTTTGATAGTTATCTCAAAAAACAAGTTCCATACAGTAAATTCTGACCATATTTCCAAGACTTTCGATGTTTTTTATTCTTCTTTTCAATAATCCCTTTAAAATTATTGATTATTTTTCTACTGAGATCTTTCCCCCCTTATACTCATTCCAATTTCCTCCTACTTTGTCTGATCCTCAGTGAAAAGCAGACAACCTTTTAGCATCTATTGATTACTATAGGTTGCATTATGTGGTTCTATTGTGAGAAGATATTTGCTACTGTTTTCGAACAGAGATGGACAAGTTATAATTTCTCAATAAAATTTCATCAGTGAATTGTTTCTAGCACAAACATTTTGATTCATCCCGATATAAGTTCATATTATATATAATTTTTAAAGTAATTTCTCTCTCTCCTTTCTTTTCTTTTTTTTGAATTGGAATCGCCATACTCATTTTTAATGGCTGTTTATTATTATTCACATAATGTATAATTTAAATTAACTATAATCGAATGTATAGGATAAATATATATTTTTTGCAGATTTATAAAAGAATATCTCTTCTTATATAAATGAGTGAATACAAGATCTTTTTAAAGTTATTATTTATAATTTTTGAATGCCCAATTTTATCTAAGACTTGCAAAAGTAAACGACAAAGGCCTGGGTGACCTTTAAAGTTACCTACACATGCTTTGTCACTTTAGGAAGAAGATATCTTCCATAACTTGTTCTTGCTTTGATCAGAATAACAGATCTATTATGATGCCTATAATTTCAAAACATACACAAGAAGAAACTAACAATTTAAACTGTCCCTTACATTTCAAAAAGGAAACTTTATTTATAGCATATTGTACAAAATTAAGAATATAAAAGAGGGTAACTTCTGATGGTTGCAAGTATTATAAATTGAGGGTTTCATGTGTTACATAATAGAAACCCCAGGCAATATCATTACCACTGAAGGTAAATTGAACAGATTAAAGTTTTGAGGCAAGGATGGAAAACTGTCCCTTACTATTATAAGTTTTTCAATTATTATTCTCTGGGATTTAAAAGAAAATTAATTAACAATATTTTAAAATGACACACGAATTATAATGTTTTTCAATTATTCTAAGAATTATTGTATTTTTATTTAAGGAGAGAATTTGTAAACACTGTTTCTCATTTTTAAATAATTTTTCATTTATTCTAAAATCTAGTTAATAGTTGTTTTCATTTATCTTATAATGCTATTTTTAGTTCGTATCAAACTACCCCTCCCCTCCAATTCCAGAAAAACTACATTTTATATAGACTTTTAAATATTCTAGAGCCTTTTGTTGTTGTTTTTTTAATTCTTAGTTTTATTTCTTGTTTTTCATTTTATTTACTAGGCTCTTATCTGAAGGATCGTCCATGCTGTTGGTGTTTTCCTAATTACATATGGTTTGTGATGATTGGTTGATGTGCCTCTTTGTGTTCCATCATCTATCTTCAACTTGCATAATTTGTTTATTAAGGAATTTTAAAGTGTTTCCTTTTCTCTCCAATTTTTGTATAAAATATCTCTGATCCTGATCTTTTCACCAGCTTTAAATTTGTTTTGTTCAAGAACTGTTTCCTGAGAACATTCCCCATTTGAAAGTAACATGATTAGCTTCCTACCATGCAATAATTTAGCAAAGGTTTTTCTGGTTACTACAGTTGAAGTTGAATGCTAATATAATAATGTCATAATCTCAGTTCTTTAAATGTCTGGAAAATCAGTTCTGTTATCTTTAAAATGTTAATACCATTCTTCACCAAACGGTGATAAACTAACATAAATAAGTGTTTGACTCTTCTGTTAAATCTTCTATAAAATTAGTTGAAATGAATTCAAAGTCATTGTCAGAAACAATAATTTGATAAACCTTGGTGTGAAATTTTTTTAATTTATTTATTGTTTCCTTAGCATTGGCATTTCTTATTTTTCGATATTCTAGCAATTCAGATTAGGCATCTAATAATTATTAAAAAAAAATATATCCTTTAAAAAAGTCAGCAGCTTAGTTACATTGAGTTGTGACATATATGTTTTTTTTTTTCAACAGTTTAGCAAAAGATTGATATGGTTTACATTTTTAAAAGTAGTTTTCAATTTTAATATTGAAGTTCATCTACTGATTTAGCTTTTTGCCAATGCTTTACTTTATTCTTAATACCCTTGGAGAACTGAAATAAACTAAATATTTTCTTTTGTTCAATTATTGGTATTACAACTCCATCAGTGTTTCATAGAATAGAGTGAAAATTATCCTTGCATTCCAAAAAGATAACAATAGTCTCTTTGGTTTATAAATCATTCATCTATAATCGTTTTTTCAAATTATATTGTGATAAATATTTTATATAAATCATCAATGTTTTGAATACAATATATGCAAAATGAAAATATTAAATCCATGAAAAGTCTATAATATATCTATTTAAAATTTAAAAAGAATCACCATCTTCATTATTATTTTGAATCATTATCGATCCATTGCAGGATGAAAATACTCTTAAGTTTAATATAGTTTCTTTGATCTCTAGTCTCTCTTCTCCACATCAGACCAAAAAACTTCTTTATTTAATCCATCCATGTCACATATGGGTTCTTTTGAGGTTTTTTACAATTTCTTGAGATCCAATTGATCTATTCTTATCTCTTCTAGAAATATGCCCAGTCCTAGCTCCATTTCAGTCTTTTAATTCTTTCAATAATGTTCTCTCATCCGTGTATTTTGTTTTTGATCCTTTCTTATTACTCTTAATATATGTCTCTCCATACTTCATTGAATGATATAAAGTCCCTGGGTTCCTCTTCTGTCTCAGATCCATAAGTCAAAATTAATTAAACACAGTTATTAAAAAACTTTCTTTTCAATCATAGACAGATTTCCTTTTAATATTATTTCTACCAAAAACACTTCATCCAAATATTCATCTATTTCTGTTTCTAACTGTATTAATAATCTAAAGAAGATATTTGTAATTATCAACTTCTGATTCATCATTATCTATTTTTATTTTATTCCTTTGGGAAAAACCATTGAACATTACTTTAGTCCTTTTAGCATTTATCTTTAGTCCTACTTTCTTACTTTTATCTGATAATATTCCTTTAGTTTTTTTAGCATCTATCTTTAGTCATACATTTTTACCTTTATCTGTAATTCAATAAATATTAGTTTTTTTTTCTTTTCCTAGTTATAACTCAATGTAAACATGTTTTCTACGTAAGAAAAAATTACATTTAACAAAAATTCATATGTTTAGCAAACTTTCGACTATTACATAATTATAATCATAGCAATATTAATTTTCCACCAGTGAAAAGTATTATAATAAGGTGAAATTTAAATTCTCTAAGCAAAAATATAAATGAGTTAATTTACATAATTCACCTTTGCATAGAGTATTTAAATACCACCCTATTATTATACTTTTCACTCATGGAAAATTAATATTGCTATGATTATGCATCTGTTTGTGCATAAAGTCTTTTTATATATGTATAGAAAAACACAGATGAAAGCAACATGCTCAAGTATAAGATTTTATTAGCATATGTTTGTAGTATATATACTATGCTGAAGAGTCTGCACCTGCTATCCTTCAACAGAGGATGCCACTAGACATCTAGCCTAGATAATTTATAATTTGTTGAATACATATTCATTACTAGTACTTACTACAGCTACCCCATCATATATAGATTAATTATTACCACTAGATCATGGAGAGCTGAGATTCTTTTTAAAATAAACAATTGGCAGGGCAGACAACAGTAATTAAACACTAAACATGTCTAACAACCAACAACAACATTTATTAACACAAGTAAAACAAAAACTTACATTAATGATAGGGTGTGAACTATAGTTAGCCCAAACATAGATTAAAATTGAGTATAAACCCTTTTTAAAAATGTTAATGTATTTGGCAGTTGATTGACTCTATTATCCCTTTAATGTTCTCCTAAAATTAATTTTTAATTCATGAAAATAATTAAATATTAATATACTAAAACTTCAAATATACTTGTCAACTTCAGATGTATGCAGATATCTTTGCAATAACATTAATCTATAATTAAACATTGGCAAACTTTATTATTAGCCAAACTCATATATGCTGATTCTACTAACAAAGCTCATATGTGATGCAAGATTCTGACCAAGAGAAAAAATGCATAGAGAGGACAATAGTAAAAAGGCCCATAAATAGCCCATAATAATTAAAAAGTGATATATATATATTGTACCGAGATACATTGTTATCTAATTAATATTTTATAAATCTCGTTTTTTAAAAAATAAAAGTTGAAAGAATAAAGATTTAAAACTAAAGAGTAGAGTAGGGGGTTTTATTATTAAAGAAAAAATAAATAATAAATGCTTTAAAAGAGGATAAGATTTTTTTATTTAAAAAAGAAAAAAAAATCTTATCAAATAAAAATGATTTAATATTATTTTAATTAATTTGTAATAAAAAATAATAAAGAATTTTCATTTTGTTTTACAATAAAACAATTAAATAAATGCGTGTGTCTGTGAAAGTTTTAAAGAAAAAAAATAGAAGCCCAATTAAAGTGAAGCAAATGCCAGTTATTCCATGAGACAATAGACGCTGAAGTTAATAAAAAATTTCCATTGTTTAAACTGTTTAAATATTTCAACATTTATTATTCTCAGTTAATAATATTTTTTTTAAAAAATTATTCTTGAAGCTATAGATATAACAATTATATAAATTGTTATGTCTCCTGATACAATGCACTGTTAAATCACCACATTGTACAATCAGCTGGAGCTTTCTTAGTTCAGAGGGAACCATGTTCGAATAAAGCAAGTAAAGTAGCGGAGTGTGTGTATACTGGAAAATCCACGAAAGTTTATATAAGATCACAGGATCCAAAGGAGATTTGTTGGAAAATAGCGCTAACTGGTCATAAGTAATTTTAAAGAATCTACATTGTGCTGTGTACGTCATTTCCAAATTCATAAATCCTAAGTAACTTTTGTTTTAATATGCTTTCATTCTTGATTTCCTTTAAAGATAAACAATAAACTGTGCTAAATAAAACTTTAAACTTTTTAAAATAATATTTGGAAAATACAAACAATATCGGCTTCTATGTTTAATTATATTTAAAGACATTGTGTGTACGATTGTGTGAATTTTAAGTTAATGCATTGTGTGCATTTTATTTATAATAGTAATGTATTAAAAAACATTTATCTAAAATGAACAGGGTGTGCATCTTTAAATTATAAAGCAAAACAATTGGTTTTTTTTTTAAATAAAAAAGGAAATATTTAAATTGTCTTTTAAAATATTTATGTTTATGTTTTAACACACACAGTTATACAGAGTAATATTTTAATAAAGTGGAAAGGGAAAAATTTAATCATTAAATAAAAAATAATTAAAATTAAAAGGATAGGGAAATTATAATTTTAAAAGTAAGGATTTGTTGTGTAAAGACGTAAATTGTTTTCTCATTCAGTACATTGTTATTTTTTAAAAAATAAAAGTATTATCTAGGGCAGAGTTGTTTTTCTCTTAAAAGATTGTTAAAATCTGTTGAGCTAGCTGGATCTCAGGTACTAGATAGGCTGATCAGATAGACATGTTGGTTATGAATGTAATTAACTGGCGCCCAAAGGTTTTTTCTTTAAAACAAATAAAGTGTTTGTTTTGTTAGTATTTATCTACTAGCTGAGTGTTTATATTATTGTTAGATTGCTGCTAATGATATTTTATACTCTACCTGAGGACCAAGCACCTTTGAAGAGTAAATGATAAGAAGGAAGGTAGAGTAAAGTTATGAGATTATTATTTGTAGTTGTTATTATTATTAGTGATAGTAGTTTAGTTTGGTTGGAAGGTGGATGGTTCAATATATATATATATATATTGTAATGGTACATATATGCAATGTATGAAGAAATAACATAACCCAATCATTGGGAGGCAAATATAATACTACATATGATGCTATGTATAAAAGGATGAAATTAATATAATACAATAGTATGCCTTAACTACATATGAAAAGATACACTTGCCTTAAACATAATAAAAATGTAATAGAAAATGCAATTGCCCCAATTGGTATTACAAAATGTAATAGTAAGTAAAATATACATATAAAGAAAGGTCCTGACAATTGAAATGGCCATTGGTAGCAACAAAGGTATTAGTACTTATTATGATATGACATATATGAATAAAGAGAAAAGAAATTGCCTCAAAAATGAATATAATAAAATATACTAATTCCAGCCATTGAATATGAGTTACAATAAATCAGGTTATGATGTTTAACTATATTAGAACAAATTACTAATTTATAAAGTTACAGCTAATAAATGATCTACACTATAGAAAATATATTACTCATAAGCGAATGTATTCTAATCACCACTTCTATTGTTACTTTGGCTAGTTATACAAAATAAACCTAAATACTACAGAGCATTGACTAAGGCATGTTAACTGGTTTATTCTCAGGATTAACTTAACTAACAATTTGATTAGTTAATAGATATAAATTGGAACAAAGGGAATTTTATCGAATTCAAAAAATATATATATTGTAACGAGCACAGACATTCATTACATTGTTTTTTTTATTTATTTATTAAACATGAAAGTAAATTAAAAAGTTCGCATTTAAAACTTTTCTTTAAGAATTAAAAATTGAAATTAAATATCATCTTAAACTCGTATATATTAAATCGCACAGATAATGAAAAATTATTAAAATAAAACTTTATTAAAGAAAAAGTATTTTAAAACTAAATTTTAAAAAGATTTGGAGATAAAATTATATCTTTAAATTTATCTTTAAATATATCTTTGATTTGGAAAACAGGTTAATTAATCAGAAATGGAAATGATAAATTTAATTAGTCAAATGTAAACCAGCCTTGGGCATTTAAATGTAAAAACATCGGTCAGATAGGAAAACAATAGAAACTTTTAGCAAATGAAATAAATCCATTGGGAAATCGGACCTCAACGAAAAGGATCATCACATCGATGATGTAATGTTAAGTCAATTTTTCAAAGTAATATAAAAGGACAAGTTTGGAAATTATTGGTTAGTGATTATGATTATTACGATGTGACAGATAGGTGTTAGTACGGAGGTGCGGGAGAAGGGATTGAAGAGATGCACGATTCAATCCCTTCAGTTTTGCTAAGAAAGAAAGAGAAATGAACTATCGTTTTTCTACATTGAGGACCAGTTAAAGCAAAAACCTCCGGATGGATAAATAAATCGGCCAACAGAATACCAATCTTAGGACGGCATGGGAATTCACGTTCATGGCAAGCAACGGATAAAGATGAACTGTTTTAAACCGTAAGAACTTTATAAATAATGAACATTAAATTAAAACTTTCCATATTTAAATGATTGCAATATTATCCTATCTGACCAACTTAATTTATTAATAATGTTATTTGATGTATTTCCTTTTTTATATATATATATTTAAAATCATTTCCATTTATATTATTTATTTTTTGTTCTTTAAGTTTTATCATGATTTTTGTTTTTCGTTAAATTAATTATATAAATGTTAAACTTAAGTCGGGCGTGAATGGTTGTATAGATTTGTAAAGTTATATTAGGGGAGGGTAATCTTAGGTTATTTGTGTCGTTGTTAAATTGGGTCAATGGATTGGATATATTGATGTAGTTAGTAGATGTAGTCGGAGATTCGCTACTGGCAGAATCATTTATATATACGCCGCACTCACCCGTTTGCCTATGGAAGGAATTATAAGACGAAGAATGCAGTTCCTTTCTATGGAGTTTTTTTTTTATTGTTCTTCTCATTAGATAGATGTAATATTCCTATCTGATGAGAGTCAATGTCTTCTCTTAATCTTTTTGGTGCTGCCGTATTCCGTATTACATTGAATATATCGATATATCTGATGAATTGATGCCAGTTTGACTGTGGATTTTAGCCTAAGGTTAAATAGGGATAGAATGTTTATTTTCAAATGCAAATCTATGTAGTCTATTCATACTCAACATTAAACAAAAATGCATTAAATTTAAGTTGTTTATAGACGCTTGCATGGATTGGTTAATGGTGAATTATGTTTCGGGTTTCCATATTTGATCAAAATATATAGACATTCGATAAATAATGATACCTTACGGGGAGTATCTAAAATGTATTTATTCGGATGTCTTTTAAGTTGTTGGTGACAATGCAAGTATCTTATGCTGAATACTAGAGGGTTTCTTATATTTCCCTATGCAATTGTCAGTAATCAATAATTTTGTATTTTGATCGTTTATGTTTATTTTGAAATGTTTTTGACCGTTGAAATCTATGTAACCAATCTATAGCAACATATTAAAACAAGCTTTTATAATCCCATCTGTGCGAACTTAATTAAAATGTAAATTAAAATCTAAGGTAAAGTTAAAAATAATGTTAAATGTTAAAATGTAAAACTAATACTAAAATAATTTTAAATCTTATATATATGTGCATAAATAAATGTTTGTATGTTAATTACTGGCAGTGGCTTATTTTATTCCTCTTATATATATATTCTTATATTATATTTTTAAATCTCTGCTATTCCACTGAGCTAGTGACATGGTTTAACGACCGGATGCAAAAAAGGAAAAAAAAAATTTTTTTTTTTGACTTACGTATCTGCCTACTCTATAAATTTTTCTAGGTTCAAATGCCTAGATGGCGCCCGTAGTGCAGATATGTTAAGTCTCCAATTTCTCCAGATCATTATAATATATTCATTCACAAATAAGATTACATGTAATTTATTATTTCCATTACTGATGGCTTATAAAAATAATCCACTAATATACAAGATTATCATTTAGTTGAATGGGTGAATTTGTCAACCAATTAATAACTGATGTACTAAAAAGAGAAAAAACAGATATTAATAAATTTAAAATAAAAACTCAAAGTCATTCTTTTATATAAAACAAATGATATAAGCTTTATTCCAAGATTGTGATTTTATATTTTTATAATAGCACAAATATATATATATGGAAAACATAAAAACTGTTTTGTTTTTCAAATGCTCAATTTTTTTTAAAAATATAAATCAAATAAAAGTTTTACTGATAATAAACATAACTTGCAGTTTATATTTTACATAGGAATTGTATAAACCTGTTGTGAAATTAAATCAGTAAACAAATTGATGATATCTTGTTAAATTAATAATTTAGGTTATAGAAGTATTTCTTTAAGGTTGTATCAACAAAAAGAATGATACAGAAGACAATATCAAGAGCTCCTTCCCACTATGCTATAAGAATTTATTCACTTTATTTTAAACCACATCTTTTATTAGGACTATCAACTACTTGGACTTTTTTTTTTATTAATATAAGACTTATATCCTAGCCTGGAAAGTTCAACATTTATCCCATAACTATATTAACTTAGGGTTTATTAAACCTAGCACTATATATATATATATATATAAAATATCATCTCAACTAAGCCCTTATGTGTAAGCAAAACATATATATAGCACGACAACTTCTAAATACAAATGTGGGGATATTAATATATAACTTCAATATTTAATACTATAAATTGACCCAATCTTTTTAAAATACATCTAATAATAATACAATTAAAATAATTGAAGAGTTAAAATAATTATTAAATGATGAGATAATTTGTAAATACGATTCTATAAAATTTATATATTTATATACAACTCTTATGCAATTAAGTGTAATTTATTATTTTCCAATCTAAATTGATACATGACATTTATTATTTAATATATACATGTATGTAAAATGTGAATCAAATACCATGTTATATATATATATTTTTTTTTTTTTTTTTAAAAAAAAAAAAAACCATTAACTTTAACTAAAACCATTTATTAGAAAAAAAAGGGAAGGAAGAGTAAAAAGTAGGGGGGTTGGTTGATTTGTTATTTATTTGTTTTTTTTTTAATTTAAATTTAACTGGGAAAGTATAGAAGAAGAAAATGAAGGGGAGATTAGGAAAATTAATTAAATTAAGAAGGTATTTTTTTTTTTTTTTTATTTTTTTTTTTTTTTTAGTATAGTGTTAGACAGTTTTGGTGTTATATATATATATATATATATATATATATATATATTACTAGCATCATTATTTTACCTTAATATTGATGTATCCATATGCACGTCTATATACATTAGGACACGATGTTATTAAGTAATCAGAATAGCGAACAGTCTGCAACAACTCTCTCTCTACTTTACGTAATCGCAATTCCCATGCTGTTCTTTTCCAATGAGTGCTCTCCAATGAATGGTCTATTTTGCAATGAATGCCTTGCTCTGCAACGAATGCTCTGCTCTGCAATGAATGCTTCTACTCTGCAACTAATGCCCTAGTCTGCAACTAATGCTCTTCTCTGCAACTAATGCTCTTCTCAGCAACTAATGCTCTTCTCTGCAACTAATGCTCTTCTCTGCTGCGGTCTCTTTCAGCTACACCCGTGAACTACATTTCCACTGGGCGCTGGTCATTAACCACAAGCACTAACGCGAGATATCTCTGCTGGTGTTAAACTGACGTCTACTCCAATACTGCTACTCAACTACTGCATGAATGAATGCTCTCTACTGGAGTTGTCCTCTAATTGCTGCCCTGCGTAGATGTTACCCAGTCTTCTATTGCTTGCTGACAACTGTAGCAATTAATACACCATCCAATAAGGTATCGTCTCTTATCCAGAAATATTTGCAATCAGCAAATATCTCTTGGAATAGTCAATCGCCATTATGTCAATGCCTTAATTAAATTCCACAGCTATCAGCGTGCAATCTAAAACAACCTCTCGAATACATTCTAGTTTTTTCTGGAGTGCACAAACATGTCCGCCATTTTATACAAAACACTACAAATATTTAACAATATATTCGCGCAATTTAAGATATAAAATTTCTTAAAAATAAATAAACAAATATATATATTAAAAATTGATTTTCATTATCATTAATAAGTTTCAATATTCAAAAAGAAACTTATAAGTTAGTTTCAAATATCACAATTGTATACACTCTTAAAAAGAGATATTTTAAAATATTATAAAACATAATGAACGTATAAAACAAAAAAAAAAATAAGAAATTTTAATTTCCATTTAATTTCTTTTAATGTCTCTTCATTTCCCAGTCCACTAATTATTTCCAGTGCTTTTCTTTTATTTTATCCATCTAGAGTAGATCAATATAACTTTAAAATATGTATACATATTATTAATGAATTTATAGATTTTTCCGTTGTTGGAGCAATTGATTCTGGTCATTTTCTATATATTCAATTATAGAAATAATTAAACTTGACTATTATTTCGAATCACTAAAAAAAAATTTAAAGTTGAAAATATATATATAGTATTTTTATGAAGCTTGTTTGCAAATGCAGATTTGATTTCAGGCTGCATATTTTACTGGACTTTAATAATGAAATTAAGACAGGCAAAAGGGTTCAAAACCTCTGGATAGTAAAGTTCACTTTAGCCAACCATTTTGATATTATCTTGGTCCAGGAATTATTATATTGAAATCCAAAAGAAGAATTTGGGAATAGACAAAATAAAACTATGACTTCTTTGTTCCTCTGTTTTATTAATAATAATGGCGATCCTATTCTGGGTTTCCATATTAATCTTTGTCCTATTGTTATAACTCATGTGCTGATCTAAAAAACCTTAACACTGTTGATTTTAAAATATTTTTTAAAATAACAAAACAAAAAAAATAATGTCAACAAAAATATATATATATTACATTGACAAATTAATTTTATAATCTACAAAACAAATAAATAAATAAATAAACAACCAGAATAATATCATTACATCTTTTATAATTAAAAATAAAAAATAAAAATACAATGATAATTATTTTTTATACATACAGACTCATGAATTTATATATATACACTGCTATTAAAATCTCACCATCATAAAACAAAGCACATATCACAATAAATAAATAAACATGAACTAAAAAACAATAAAAACAATATATTCAATAATAATAACAATCTATTTACAAATCCTTAAGTAAAAACTAAATCAAAGAGATTTTTTAAAACTATACTGGCACTTCAAAAAGAAAAGATAGATCTTATCCCTTATAATATATATAAATGCATGGAAAAGTTTACTACATTTGACCCAATACAAAATTAATAAGGATTGCAAATCTCAAGCAGTAAATAAATATGAGGTAGAGCAGATAAAAATAGGCAGAAATAGCTGAACCTGATGCAAGATAGCAAAATATCTAGTAATAAGCATAGAAATAAATGAAAAGACTATATATTGTAACCAGTTGGGTTACATAAAACACACTAATATAGTGTATGTGCATATGTATACATAAAATAAAGGAAAAGTAGAAATAAACACAGAATAAATTTTTGTAGATATTTTTCTACATTTCCTAAAATAAAATAATAATAAGTAAAGGGTTAAATAATAACTCTGATTTAAAATAAAAATCATTTTATAAATTAAACTTTTAAAAGGTCTGATAAATATTATTTGTAATTCTGATTTTGAAATTTAAATGTAAGCATGTTTTTTGTGATAATTTTAAAAAAAATGTCTATTTTTGAAATCTTTAATTAATTTGTAAATTTTTATTGTCTAAGTGAAAACATGTATGTTTTCAAAATGATTAGAGAGATAAAAATAAAATTCTGTTTTCAATCAAGGTGTTGTTATCACCTCAGATGATTTTATAAAAAGGGGTGATAAAAAATATCAGTCAGTCTGGATAATAGTTTTTTATAAGAAGGGTCAGCTGAAAAGTTGGTTATAATATTTTGTTGCAGCTTCTTGAAGTTTGCAGCAGTTGGTTTTAGCTGACCATAGAGTTGGCAGAATAGCTACCATGAACTTATATAGCTGAAGGCAGGACATTAGATTCAGGAGCTACTAATATTTCCTATGCAGGAGTTTGAATTCACATGGAGAAAATAACCCACTTCTTTGTGCTGAAATTCATAGCCTTAAACATGGAGAAGGAAAATGCTTGCCTGGAACAGTTCTACACAGATGGGAGACCAACTATGGACCAACATTATACATGGATTATACTTTTTCCTGATGATGATGATCCCTAAAACCAAACTTACCAGGGGACCCAAGATTGCTGAAGAAGCAATTATATATATATGCTGACATATCTAAAGGCAAAGAAAAACAGATAAAAATATATACAGCTGTGGTGAGTAAAGTTATATATGAACATGAAATTTTAAATAAATTCTTTAGTAAAATTACATTTTGAAAGTGATGCATGAATTTGTACTTTTTATGTTTATGGTGGGTGTATAGTTGAGAGGGGCTGTCTGGATGCAGTGTGTTCATGATGCTTCGAAGTATAGACTCGGCACTGTCTAGACCTAGATGTTGAGTTCCCAGAGTAGTCCAGCAGTGAATATATACAGGCATCATGAATAGGCCTTGGTCTCATGAATAGACCAAATGAATGCCCCTCACAGAAGCTGAGCAGGGTTGGCTTAGTGCCAAATATTTTTTTCTGAATACTACCCTTTGAGGATGATCTGTCTAGGTACTTAAAAGGGGCAGTGCTTAAAATGAGGTATTTTCTTGCGACATCATGGAGCTTTGGGTACTGATAGTTTGGCTTGGCTGTTTGCTTATCATGGCATGGGAAGTTGCAGCTCATGTATTCACTTTTGCTATCTCACCTTACCTACTTCAACAGCATTAACTCATCAAGCAGAAAGACATCTTAAAATTTATATATATATTTTTTTTATTCTTTAAAACAATATTAGTTTAAAATCATTTATTAAAGAAGAAAAACTGTTTAAAGTTATATTTATAATTTAAAAAAAACAAACAAAGTTATAATTAACAGTCAAGAAAAAGATTTCCAAAAATCTTTTAGACTAGGAAAAAAAGACATTAAAAGAATATATACTTTCAATATTGAATTGATAAGGAAAAACATGACATTATTGTAACAAGTTGAAATAGATAGAAATCAGTGTGTGTGTATACATGCACACTCATATATGTAAAATTTTAATATTTTTTTTGATTAAATGTCAATTCATTTTTTTTATTAATTGTATATTATAAATCTCGCATCTGTGCACATATATATGTAAACCATAGTAATAACATGAATTGTAGCTTGTAATTTTGTAAATTAATGTAACAATTTAAATTTTGAATAGTAATTATGCAATTCACAAATGTAATAATTATTTTACATTTAATTGAAATGTCTTCATCATATATTATAAAACACACGTCTGTGTACAGATATATATATATATATTTATAGATACCCATAAAGAAATAATGAAATTAATGTAATAATTTGAATTTTGTAGTAATCTCGTAAATTACAGAGTGATGACTTTATTATTGTGTATCATTCAAAATCAGAATTCTTAACCTATAAGACCTTAAATATCATTATTTTTTGTTATTAATAAACTTGTATTTAATTGTTAAAAATTGTTTTCATCATCTCTTGGTTACATACATAATAGATCTTATGTTCTCTGAGGTAGATTCATGCATGGGATGAATATATAAATGGAGGTGTGTATTTAGTGCTTTGGGGCATCCAGCGATGATCAATCATCATCCTGGTTGCCGCATAAGAAGATTATATTCTTTAAAGCCCATGCACTATCTTTTATTTAGTTTAGCCTTATTATGAATTAAGTTTATAGTTGTCCAGCACAAGTGGCCTGAGCATTGATGATGATCAGCATGTTTTAATGTCCCAGCACTATCATTTCAATTTCGGATTATTGTGTATTTTAATGGATGGGCACTAAGCTGGTACATCCAAGTTAGTTTAAATAATTGCCTAAGCTGGCAAAGGCTCAACAGTTGGCCTGGTCTACAGAAGACCCTTTTCCAATCCAGTCACAGGGTTGTCTGTTGATTTATATTTTTTTATTGTTCAATGCAGCCGCAAGATGGACTGTTGATTTACTGTTGATTTATTGTACTGATTTATTTTATTCCCATCAATGATGATGATGGGTGGTTATTTCTCTCGAGTATTTACTTGTACTTACTTTTACTTTTTTATAATGCTGGTTGATAGTTACATATGCTTTTAGTAGCTATCTGGTCTCTCAATGATCTCTCAGAAATTTTGTATTTAATTTACTTGGGATTGATGATGATAATTTTGCCATCAGCCCAGGTTCACTCCTTATTTCTGATACCCCCATCCCATTACAATATAAATCAACCTCCACATAGTATCTATCTATAAAGTATCATTTGATATAGGCATGCACACACTTAAGCACAAGCTTTCTCTTTTACTTCAGGCATGCATGATATAAATATCAAGAAAACTGCCAATAATTCAAACTATCTACTGCTTATATAGAAATTATTATACACACATTGACATTCATGAAGTAAGAACAGAATATATCAAGTTCTAATGTATTTAAAAAAATATTAATCCAGATTTTTTAAATATATACTTACAAAATTTTTATTTACTTCTTTCTAAAGAAAATCTAGATTTTCTAAAACAATAAATTAAAGAGGGGAAGAATCTTGCTCTAAGATTCTTTTAAACACTTTTCAATTAACCTCATGAAAGTAAAAAAAAACTTTAGAAAAACAATTGCATTTTATCAAATTAACTATCCACTGTCAAATTTTAAAAGAAATTCAATGGTTTAACTAAATCATATTCAAATATTTATAATTATAATATATAACACATCTATAAAAGAATAAAACCGATAAAATAAATATAAAATTGCATAGCAATAAAAATCAAAATATAGGACAATTAAACCCTTATGTCTATCACTCACTGGTTTATTGGTATACCTACAGAACAGTTCATATAAAGATTTTACCTTCAGTCCGTAGTGAAATGAGTGTTGAGCTCTTACCTTCTGTACCAGTACTATATAAATACATACAAGTGTCTGGCACTGTAGATATTATTTCTGAAGTCTTTTTTTTCATGGTTGATGTGAAGTGCTTTGCTATTATGGGCTCTAGGATGTTGGCAGTATTGGAGGTCAGTTGGTAGGAAAATTTAGTACAGGTTGGCTATAGATTCATGCTAGAGAGTAGAGTTCATTTTTTGGGTGCCTTAGCTGTATATAGCTTCTAATATGATCACTATAATGAGTTCTGAGTTCAGTTTCAAGTTAGACACATGTAAATACGGCAAGATAAAAACACAAGCAGAATAAGAAGAATCTGATGAATTAAGCAGACTCATTAAGCAGAATCAAACACAGTAATCAAATGATTTTTATTTGGTCTTTTATAGACCCACCATTCATTGTTTGCCCATTCCAGAATTTAAGAAATCTTTCTAAACAGTAATCTAATGATTAAAATTTTTGAATCAGATAAGCCAAATATTTTAATTAATTAAAAAATTCCAAATTTAATTACATTAATCAAAATTTTCCAGATAACAATATTCAATGATTGAAAACTATATTTTGTTAAGATTTTAATTAAAACAAACTGATTAGAATTGATAAAGAAACATTTTAAGATTAAGTAATGTTTTGGGGCTATAAATTTTTTTTTAACCAAAAGATAATAAATTTGGCTTTAAAGTGCACTAAAAAATAGTGTGGTAACATATATACATAATACGACACTCACCAAAAACACAATTTAAATATTTAAAAAATCCACAACTTTAATTAAAATTACATTTGCTTAGCCTATGCTAAATAGCACCTATATAAATTAATATTGAGATAGGTAAAGCATCTCACTATAGACAAAAGTAATTTACTGCTAAGTGAAAAGCCTAATGTTGAAAAAAAAATGCCAGTAAAATACCCATATACTATTCTTAGTATTAATTCCAGAAATAATGAAAAAGAAAAATTTATTTCTTTACAGTATTAAAGGAAAAAGTGTTCTTATTTAATCAACTTCATTTCATTCCCATTGTTTTAAAAAAATTGATAAATAATTTTGAATATGAAACTAGATTGCATAATTTCTATGAAAACTTGCAAGAGAACAAAAGACTTTAAGTCTTCAGTTGAAAAAATTTTAGAGCAAACTTTCAAAAAAAATTAAGTAATGCTGTTTATAATTTAAGAATTGGCAGATTTAATTTGTTAGATATATTTGTCACTTTAAATGACAAATGAAAGAAACAAATATAATTTGGTTTATAACTGAAAAATAGGTTAATATTAATGATTTAATATTTTATACATTCAAAAGATATAATATATGTGAATATCTATGTGGGTGTCTATATATAAATCCATTTATTATTTATATATTGTTAAAGTAGAATAATATTGGCTAATTGATTATTGAAAGTAATAATTAATAAATGAGATGTTTTGTATTAATAGACACAATATCTGTACACATATATGTGTTGATTTAGGTCATTTATGATTTATATACTGTAAACTACAATTTAAATTTTATTGCATTTGTTGTTATCAACCTATGGAGGATTTAATATCTGTGTGTAAATAAAAAGCCAGAATGATTTATTTATATTACAGAATGTTTATCAATTTTGATATTACTGATTAATTAATAAATTTACAAATCATTATTTTACATTCTTCTAGTGCAGTTATTTAATATTAGATTAATTTTTATGAATATCTTAACTTTTATTCATCCATAGTTAGTTACCAGATTTATTGTAATTCAAAAAATTAATTTAGGCAATGGAATTTGGAGTACATGTGTGTGGACATTTACATAATTCTCTTTAAGGTTATTTAGATGATGCTATGATACTGAAGCTTACTTTTAAAGTCCACTTATTTTAATTATATGTAATCATGATGATGAATACTAATTTACTTATGGCTAATATACTCATGATACCAAATGTCTCAGAGCATTGATGAAGATTAACATTGAATGACTATTGGATATATTGATCCCATCACTTTTTCATATGTACTTAATTTTTATAGTTAGTTTAGTACTTATGTATGTGCATGCAATAATGGAATATTAATGATTGCTCTTTTATAATATTTTATCTAATAATTAGCATTGGCATGATAATGATTAATCTAAAATTTTATAGTATGCCTCTTTTTGATCAATTATAAAGTATAACTTTTTACTGCTAACACTGTACATATATTATTCATATTTGCTATTTTACTTGGCTTCTGTCTCTTTGATTATGAGTGCCAGCAGAGTTTTATTACAATTTACCATTAATATATATTTTAATTAGTGCTTGACCTGCTTTCTGATTCATTAAAAAAATAATGCTCAACATGTTTCTGGATGATTATCATCATCAGCCAATATGGATTTACCATCATTTAGCTTTTACTTATGTTTGATCATTTTAATAAGCATTATAAATAGCTGTCAATATGTGTTCAGATTTTGGATATGCAAAATTATAAGCTTTATTCATTTATACACCTCATATACAAGTCTTTTTAGATTAAATTAAACATGAATGAATTATAATTGGATGCATAGAATAAATATGTATTACCTCATACACTTATACATGGATACCTCTTCTCATATAAATGAACAACTATACAACTTCTGAAAGTCTGATTTTACATAAAGTCTTAAAAATGTAATAATGATGTCTGGAATGATCTTTAAAGTTTTCTAGGCATGCTGTCTCACTTTAGGATTACTTGCATTTGTTGTATCCAGAATGTCAGGAGATTCTTACAGTTTCAAATCAAAGATAAAAAGAAGCTTGCATTTTAAATTGTCCTATACTTTTATAATTTTACCATCAATTCTTTCTTAAAATAATCAATCATTTAAAGGATAGATAATTAGAAGTGCTTTTCAAATGATACATGGATTACCTTATTTTTAAGTTAGTCTAAGAATTACTGTGTTTTTTGGGGGGGAATTATGTTGTATATTCAAAACAAATAAAGTGCTCTGGATGTAGGATGGTGTTATGGCCTGAAAATATGATTATAGGTTGTGCTTTGTATCCTCAATCTGACCATAGGTACCATTGATGGTTAATCTACCCATGGTATTCTACTCCGCTGCTCGAAGGGCCGGTGTGTCACAGCAGTCACAAAGTTTCCAAAAGTTAGTCACAAAATTTTAAAAGTTGCAATAAATGTGCAACTTCGATGGACCTGGTTCAGTACATTAGTTAATCTATATTTATTCAATCACATTTATGGATTAAAATTCTTACTAATATTATTTTGCCTCTGACAATATGTCATTGTAATAGCAAGTTATTTTGAGAGAAAAAAAGATTTCATATACTATGCAACTAATACTCAACTTTATATAATCAAAAGTTATTAAAGTAAGTGTTAAATCCACACTTACGACTGTGCGGCTATCCAATAACGTTCGCTAATGTTCAATTCACACACTGTTTTCTTGCCACTAATGCTCTGTGGCATATGCTCTCCAATAAATGGCCTGCAACGAATGCTCTGAATATACTCTGTATTCTCTGCACTGGGTGCTTTCCAAATGAATGGGCTGCAAGTGGATGCTCTCCAATAAATTGGTCTGCAATGTGCTCTCCAACGAATTGGTCTGCAACGAATGCTCTCCAACGAATTGGTCTGAAATGAATGCTCTCCAACCAAGGCTCTGAATATCTCCACTGCGGTCATCTTCAGCTATACCATGAACTACATTTCCACTGGGCGCTGGTCATTAACCGCAAGCACTAATGCGAGATATCTCTGCTGGTGTTAAACAGATGTCTACTCCAATACTACTACTCATCTACTGCCTGCTTAGATGTTACATAGTCCTCTTATCGCTTCCTGATAACTGCAATAATTAATGCACCGTCCAATAAGATATCGTCTCTTATCCAGAAATATTTGCAATCAGCAAATATCTCTTGGAATAGTCGATCGTCATTACGTCAATGCCTTAATTAAATTCCACAGTTATCAGCGCGCGATCTGAAAACAACCTCTCGAATACATTCTAGTTTTTTCTGGAGTGCACAAAAATGTCTGCCATTTTTACAAACACTACAGTAAGTTTAAAATAGGATTTATATGTTCAATTTTATATCAATAATCTCATAATTTGTTTGGGTACTTTAGTATTAGACTTGCTATGATGAAACTCAACCTCAACCTTAACCCTAAACCTAACTCTAACCCAGTATAGCTATGGTATTTCACAGCAGATCTAATACTAAAATACCTTTGTTTATCTTGTTCAATATAATATCTTGTTTTATTATGAACTTAGATCAGTAAAAGAAAAGAAATAAAATTTATTCATTTACATATATTATTAAAACTACAGCAATCAACTATAAATAACATTTCTTTAATTAATTTCACTGTATTTATATAAAATTTAAAAAAATATGATTTAAAAAAAATTAACAAAGCTGCAAAACAAAAATTGGTCTTATTGGTTAGAAATTACAAAAATAAAAAATTAAAAATATAATTGAACATAAAGTGCATGAAAAATACATTTTTAAAAAAATGTGCATTGCTATTAGTTTTTATTTTCATGATTTATTTTAATTCAATGAATCATGTTCATGAAATATTTTGTGATTATGTAAGAAAAAAAAAGACAGTTAACAATGGAAAGAATTTATTTTTTTAAATTATAGCAATGAGAAATGTTTTTAAATAGTATATTTACACACAGATTAGTATTCTATTTAATAATACATCAAGTAAAATGTTTACTCATTAATTAACATTTTTTTCAATTTAGGTTTTATTTTTTTAATCAATTTTTTTTTATATTTTGAATTTAACATAATTTTTTTCTCATCGGAATTCATTGTTAATTACTTATTTCTTATGCAAAATTTTATTTGACAACACATTTTGAAGGCCCAATTGACATTGCTAGCAAGAGTAAAAGGTATGGTGTAATTAGTAATCAAATAATCAATTTAATTTTATATAAATAAATTTGTGTGTATATATGAATGTTACCCATATATATTGTAACGGACCGTAAAATGTACTGGGCGTCTACAGGGTAAGATATTTAATTAATTGCTGCCCCAAATGTTTGGGTTGCCAAAATATGTAACTGACTATAAAACCTTTTAGGATAGTACACCCAGAGCCTTCTCTACTTATAGGTCCTATTACTACTCGGAGTTCTAACTCAGTGCAGATACTAGCCTTTAACTCTGCTCAAGGATGGAATTAAATAGGATGGCAATAATGTGACCTCTATATAGATCCTTAATGGCTATTGCTAATAATAAATTAAAATCTGTATGTAGGTATAATAGCTATACTGGTGAGTGAAGTATGAATGATGCTTGACAATATAGAGACCAGAGAAACAAAGGTTTTAACTTTAAACAATAAATATTTATTAACAGATCATGCTTATAGTTATAATATTTATAAATCAACCGAATATATACATGATTATTATAAAACATTAATTTATCCTTACAACAATATGACTAGCTGTAATTCAAATATTAAAATATGGGCTGAAATAAGAATTATAAAATTTAGTGCATAATTTACAATAACGTATTAATTATTTTGAATATAAAATTATATTATTAATGTATGATTATCATTCTGTTTACGTCCTTTAAATATACCTCAAAGTTATGTCCATGAATTGCTAATTTGTGTTTTGTATAGTTAAGAAAATATTATATATATTTAATTATTAATTAGTTTGATTTTATCGTATTAATTATTTAATAAATGTAAATATTTAAAATCTTACCTTTTTGTTTCAGTCATTGTCCAGTTTTAAACCTTCCATTATGATAATATTTTATTTACAAAACATTTATAATATATTGATGTATAGTTTGAGTTGTGCATCTCTCTCACCCTATAAAAATCTAAACAAATGGGTTCTTTTGTTTTTTTTTTTTTTAAAAAAAAAATGTTTGCGACACTTGGATAAAAGAGTGAGAAAAATTCACAACCCAACTCTCAGTATACATTAAAAAAAAAAATTTGAAACATAAAATATAATGAAATTTTGGAATTCCTTAAAACAATATCACATTAAATTTTTAAGAGCAGCTTCGGGATTCTTAGCAGATAATGTCTTTCTTTCCTTCATGTATATTAAATCATGTTGACGTTTTAAGCATTACACTTCCCATGACGAAATTGAATTCCTCGGCGTTTGATTTTAAAGCCATGCATTTCCATTTATAACAAGATTTTTCCACGTTGATTTAAACAATATATATATATACCAATAAATACGATCCTCCATCACACGTCAACGACACCAAGAGGATAGAAAAATCCCCTGACACTCAATTAGCAAAAGTGCATTTTTAAATTTTATTTACACAATATAAGTTATTAAATATGAATCCTTTTTTTTAAAGCTTACGTTATATTATAAGGCGAACGCTATCTCTATGCAGTTTTATTTATATATCCATGAAACGTATGATAAAGATTTTACTTTTAGAGTAATGTTAATAAAGTTCTATTTCATCATTAGTTGATTTTATTTTATCCCAGAAACATTTGATTGCAATTATATTTTTTTAACAATGTTAAATAACTATGATGCTCTTAGCATTTATTTGAACGAACGAAAGTTCATCGATTAAATAGTTTTTTTTTCTTTTTAAAACATTTTACAATTATCAATAATAAAATTCCAAATATTAAATAGTTTAATATTAATAAAGAATGGAAATCCTAATAACTAATATATTAATTAAAATATTCTTTACAACTTTACTTTCGTGCATTTCAGTTGAACAAGAAAAACCAACAACAACTTAAAAAAAAAAAAAATCTGTTGCCTAGATATATTTTTTTTTTCACGTTCCCAAAATCAACAAAGGTTTACTCTTTTTTTCCTCTTTTAAACAAAAGAAACGTGGTTACTAGAATTTAATGTTAAATATTCTTTTTTTTTATTTTGTCACGTCATGATTTAAAATCTACATTCATGTATATATATGTGTATATGTATATATTTTATTTTACATTTAATAAAAAAAAATGTGTTCATTCCTTCATGAATGTATGGTTATGTTTGTGGTATATATATGTGTATATGTCTCCAAATTGTTATTTTTTTTTTTAATAAGGATTGGACATCACCTTACAATATAAACAACTAAGCATATGTAGTATATAAAACTTTTATATATAAAATAATCTGTTTATTCATATATTTTTTATATTCACTTCATACATGAGCACATGTTTATAAACAAATAAATAATTGTGCACTCTTGGCATTATAATTGATGAAATCAATCAAACAGGAAATGACTTTTGTAACTTTATAATATTAGATTAAAAAAATAATTAATCTGTAAACAAAGAATGTGTACCATCTAACAAATATTTCAGATGAGAATTTTTGATGATTTTTTTATACATTGAATTCCTGATAAATCAAATTGCTTTTTATATATAACAATTTCATAAAGGTCTCCATAATTTCCAAAATAACTGTTTATTCGCTATTAGGAAAAAAGTTTTTACTTTCTATTGGAAAACAATATTGAATACATTACGAGTTAAATATTAAAATAAGTTAACAAATAACTTATTTTAATAAATAATTGAGAAATAACTAATTTTAAACAATAAAAAAAAAAATATGAGTTCACCTATTGTTCTTGCCAGGTCTCGAACCTGGGACCTTCCGCGTGTTAGGCGGATGTGATAACCACTACACTACAAGAACAACTCGCTTTTTCATTCCGTAACGAACATTATATTTATGAAGATAAATTATAAAGTAGAATGTACTGGAATTTCTATAGAGAAGTTGTATGGGGTTATTATAGAAAATAAAGCTATTAGGTTTCGTTTCTTAATTTCAAATTAAATTTGTAATGTAAAAATATATTTTCCATTAAATTTTGATCATTGTGATAAAATAGTGATTCTGTTTATTTTAGTTTTTGTTTCATTAAGTCTTTTTCAGACAATTCCATTTGATTGCGAATGAGATAGTCGTTTCACAGTAGACCTTTAATCTAATTACCACATGTCCGAAAAAACTGTTTCTCTAAGCTTACACATTACGCCTTAGCGCTAACAATCAAACACATTTCGGTGAAGAGTAGTAGAATGAACTTCAGAAGTTAAAAAAAAAAAAAAATCTACATATTTTATTCTAGTATGGAATTATTTACAAAAGAAAGAATTTTTCCTATATAAGAAATATCATGTGATTAATTCTGTAACTTTTAAATGTAATTAGTTTTTTTATCTTGTCCACTGTTGTTAGTAGAACTTATTGTTTAAAGCAGAAATATCTGACTTTTTGGCATTTCTGGGCCACATTGGGAAAAGAAGAGCTGTCTTCAGTTGCACATTAAATATTCAAACATTACCGAAAGCTGATAATCCACCGTCACAGATAAGCTAAAAAGTTCTTAAATAATAATCCTAATTATGCAGCGACCCATTCGAAGAGTCTTTTAAAATCCTCGAGTAGGTTCCAAGTTTGTAATCACTAATACAGAAAATGTGTATATCTAAATAATAAAACATCATTATTGTTTTTATAGATATATTCTTGGGTATTATTCCTGCAATCTATGAAAGTTAGGACTTTTATAAAAATAAAAGACGGAAACAAAATTAATTGAGTATTTGACATTGTACTTGAGTGATTATTTAATTTTATTTTAATGCAACACGTAAACACAAAAAATTTCATGATTGAAATAAATTTACGATTTTATATTGGGTCGCATATGACATTTCGAACCGCGGGTTGGATATCTCTGTTTTAGAGTATGTTGGAATAAGACGTCTAAATGACACCTTTTATTTACCATATCAATGTATGTATATATAATTGAAATGTAAACATTACAAGTATTACTTTTTTCTTTTATTACAAAAAAACTTTATTTTAAGCAATGTAATTAGAATAAAAAGTAAAATATTTGTTTTGGTTTTTTTTTTTTTATAAAACATTAATTATATTCATTGGTAAAAATTTAATTAAAAAAAAAAAAAAGAACTGTATTTAGAAAAGAAAATAATTGTTCTTGCCAGGTTTCGAACCTGGGACCTTCCGCGTGTTAGGCGGATGTGATAACCACTACACCACAAGAACACACATTAAGGAAAGTTAAAAAGAGTTTATATAAGCTTTTTTACTAATAGTAATAATTGGTTATTTGCTAATAAAGTTAATTGTATTTTTTCTATTCACTTATATATACAATTTATTTTATATAAAACGTCTTAGTAATAAAATCCAAGTCTGTTCAAATATAAATACTGACAGTAAAATCCTCTTTTCTACTATAAAAAAAAAAAAAAACCTCTTTTCTAAGTTTATTTTTTAATTTAATTTTAGAATAAAATTTGGAATAACAAAAATAATCTTGAAATGTCCAGTGATGTTTTAATGCTTTAAAATAATAATAAAAACTTATTAATTTTGCATTTTTTCACTTATGAGTATTTATGCAAGTTTCTCGCCGAAAGCAAGCTGAGTACGTAAGCAATTTATGACTATTTCAATGTCGGTGGTGATGATTTGCAACTGCTCGATATCCAATAAGAATTTCATTGTAAATTTTAATAAACAGTTTACACTATTAAAATACGGGTTTACAGAGTGTAATTAATTATTCGATAGAATCTTTTTTCAAATAGAGTAAAAAGGTAAATCGTTATTATCATATATAATTGAACATAGGAAAATAATTTTTTATTTTTAGATTTATAAAAACATTGATTTTATTGATAACATTTATTATATATTGATATTAAAGGAAACAAGATATTTTATACTTGGGACCAAAAAAAAAATAAAAACTATTAAAAAGGACAGATTTCACACTTGATAGTGCTAAAATACTCCAATAAATTTAAATTAAGACTAAGAAATTGTTTTGGTCAGATTTGAGTGTGAATAATAAGAGGGTAAGGTAATCCTGACGTTTAGCGCCCCGAACAATTCTCCCTCTATTTTTAAAAAAATGAACTATTTTTTCACTATGTAACTATATCCAAGTGTAAATGCTAATAAAAAAAGATTAAAAAAAATACTTACATTTACATGCGTATTTTTCACGTATAGCGGTCTTTGCTGTATATAGAACTGTAAATAAATGACGTATATTAACTCTAAATGTTTTTCCGTAAAGAAGAATAAATAACAAGAAAACAAACTTACATTTTTAGGAGTAATTGGAAGCCACACAAGCGAGGAAATGCACGAAAAGGTCGTCGCGTGCGTGCAGATTTCTGAAAGAAAATTCCTGCAGGTAGGATGAGAACAAAGGTGTGCTCATCCCAAATTGGTATTTTAGCTTATGCTATGCGACAGAGTGGACATAGGCATAATTCCACGCGGTCAAGCAAAAGTAGTTCAGAATTTGTCTCGTGTCACAAATGACGCGTGACCAAATTACGTGAGTCTAAATACAGCCTAAAAAAGTAATTATTTTTTGGTTATTTATTATTCTTTATGTAATTGCAGAGTATATGTAACTATAAATGTCTTTTTTACATGAAGATGAATAAATAAAATGGATGTAACAAAACTTAATTTTTAGGCTCTATTTAGTCTCACGCAAAGTTGCTATAAAAATTATGAACTACTGTACTTTGGTCATTTGTGACACGTGACAAATTCTCAACTACTTTTGCTTGACCGCGTGGAATTATGCCTATGTCCACTCTGTCGCATAGCATAAGCTAAAATACCAATTTGGGATGAGCACACCTTTGTTCTCATCCTACCTGCAGGAATTTTCTTTCAGAAATCTGCACGCACGCGACGACCTTTTCGTGCATTTCCTCGCTTGTGTGGCTTCCAATTACTCCTAAAAATGTAAGTTTGTTTTCTTGTTATTTATTCTTCTTTACGGAAAAACATTTAGAGTTAATATACGTCATTTATTTACAGTTCTATATACAGCAAAGACCGCTATACGTGAAAAATACGCATGTAAATGTAAGTATTTTTTTTAATCTTTTTTTATTAGCATTTACACTTGGATATAGTTACATAGTGAAAAAATAGTTCATTTTTTTAAAAATAGAGGGAGAATTGTTCGGGGCGCTAAACGTCAGGATTACCGAGGGTAATTTATATTATACTAAGATCTATTACAAAAAATATCAATTTGTTATAAAAAATTTACCAATACAAGATAATATATATAAAAAAAAATTTGATTTTTAAAACTTATTATTGTTTCAATATTCATCAAAATATAAAATCACAAACCAATTTTCTTTAAAAAACTTGTTTTTTATTATTATGACTATTTGAATTTTAATTTCAAGAGCAACGTTTCGACTATTTACTTCCTTATAGTCTTTTTCAAGCCACTAAAATATACAAAAAATAATAAAACAAATAAAATAAAACATTATATAATCATTAAACTCTACATATATTTCAAATCTTCTCAAAATAAAAAATTCTTTTTTAAAAAAAATCTTTTTTCCCTTTAAAGACATAAATTTAATATAAAACATTAGAACATTACCTTCCTCTATTTAAAACAACCTACAATTTAAACTTCTATTTAAAACACTCTGTTTAAATTATATTTAGATAAAATACCTCAAAACCAGTCCCATCACCCACAACAATCAATTAGTTTTTCCTTTTATTCCTATATTGTTTAAATTCCCTACTATAAAAATTTTTTCCTTTTTTAAACTTACTTTATAATTAATTATTGTTTCTAAAAGTTCTATTTTTTTTGCAAATGATGTGACTAGTTTTTATTTTTTATAAAATCAATTAGTTTTTTATTCATATATGGTTTAAATTCCTTAATATAAAAATTTTCCTTTAAAAATCTTTCTTTATAATTAATTACTGTTTCTAAAAGTTCTATTTTGTAATTGATGTGACCAGATTTACATTTATCTGATAAAAAATCTGCAATTTTTTTTCATAAATGTAAATCTGGTCACATCAATTACAAAATAGAACTTTTAGAAACAGTAATTAATTATAAAGAAAGATTTTTAAAGGAAAATTTTTATATTAAGGAATTTAAACCATATATGAATAAAAAACTAATTGATTTTATAAAAAATAAAAACTAGTCACATCATTTGCAAAAAAATAGAACTTTTAGAAACAATAATTAATTATAAAGTAAGTTTAAAAAAGGAAAAAATTTTTATAGTAGGGAATTTAAACAATATAGGAATAAAAGAAAAAAAACTAATTGATTGTTGTGGGTGATGGGACTGGTTTTGAGGTATTTTATCTAAATATAATTTAAACAGAGTGTTTTAAATAGAAGTTTAAATTGTAGGTTGTTTTAAATAGAGGAAGGTAATGTTCTAATGTTTTATATTAAATTTATGTCTTTAAAGGGAAAAAAGATTTTTTTTAAAAAAGAATTTTTTATTTTGAGAAGATTTGAAATATATGTAGAGTTTAATGATTATATAATGTTTTATTTTATTTGTTTTATTATTTTTTGTATATTTTAGTGGCTTGAAAAAGACTATAAGGAAGTAAATAGTCGAAACGTTGCTCTTGAAATTAAAATTCAAATAGTCATAATAATAAAAAACAAGTTTTTTAAAGAAAATTGGTTTGTGATTTTATATTTTGATGAATATTGTTTATACTGACTATTTTTAAAAGAAAAAAGAAGTTCAAGATTAAAGGTTATGCTATTATTATTGTTTATATTGATAGTACTGCCGGAATGATGTTCTGATCATTCGATAATAACAATAAAAAACTCTCCATATGGTAGTGCCAACCAATGCAAGCCTTAGTAATCAATGGATGTAAAAAAAATTGTGCATAAAATCCCCTATCTAGTGCCTACTCATCCAATATTCCCAGACTAGTTTCTATCTTGTGGCTTTCATTAGTGAGGAGCCTTGGATCTGAGAGCAATTGCACCTAAATCTTAGGATCTGATGTGACCCTTCAACAGCCATCTTTTACCTATTTAGTTAACTATAAAACTATGAGAAAATGAAAACAATGTTTTCAGTCAAAGCTCATTCACTTGTATAACCATATAGATTTGAACTCAGGTCTGTATTTGTACAGTCATCATTATCCTATAGGTATTATAGATATAAAAACCATTGAACATCACATGATCACTATTTCTTATGCTTACATAAGCTGTTAAAACAGTACTAAACTCTCCAAACACTAGTGCCTACTCATCCAATATCCCCAGATTAGTTTCTAGCTCCTAGATTTCATCAGTGAGGAGCCTTGAATCTGAGAGCATTACATCTAGATCTAAGAAATCCAACGTAAATTTTCCAGCAGCCACCTTTTTTTCTAATTAGTTAACTATAAAGCTATATGGAGGAGAGTTTGCTATTGTTTAAGTATAAGCTTGTGTAAGTATAAGAAATGGTGATTATATGACATTCAACAATAACACACAATTCGATAAACATTAAAATACTTATTATAGGTATTTAAAATAACGATATTTACTATGGTTTGAATGCAGAGATTCCTGTTAATTAAGGTTGGTAGATTATGAAAGTTTATTTCATATCAGTACAACTATGGCTTGAGAAGGAATGCTGAGATTACCCTTTTGAAGCCTAACACTTCCACATCACAGCTTGTATATAAGTAAATATGATGGCATCAGTAGCCAGAAGCTTCCTACTCTGGGCTTGAGCATAACTAATTGTATTTTACCAAATAGTGGATGTGTTTACTATTATCTGACATCTAACAGCTGTCTGATTACTTTCTCAAATGGATTTCCGATGTATAACAAGACCCCTTCCTTAGAGAAAACAATCAGACTCACTGATCTAAGTTTCAAATAGCTTATTTATGCATTGGCTATTTATTTTCTCTTTTTTGTCATTTCATTGGTCAGCTGCATTGTACATTCAACCAATTTTGATAACATTGTGGTTTGAACAAACATGTTATTTGAGGATAAGTTGAATTCATAATACCCTTCTCACCCAGAAATAGTTAATATTAGAATACATATGTTTTATATCTTGATGAAAGGCTAGGTTGTTTTTTTTTGCTTCATCTTTTTGATCTGGTTTCATTATTATTGGTCTGTTTTTATCATGTTGGCTTTCATCATTATTGAATTTGGTTTCATTATCATATCTATTTTGCTTTTATCATCAGGTTGAGGATCTCTGTGCTTATGGTGGTATAATCTATCTAAAATTTGGATAACCATTGTGCGCAGATATTTTAAAATTGTTTCAGCAATCCATTAGGTGGTCCCATTGAATATACAGCAAAAAACTTGGGTATCTAATTACATTTTAGCAATCTTTTGATTTTATAATCATGCTGATTAGGCATAGCAATTCATTTGAGGTTTTGCTAGTATTTCTGTTAAGTATAATATGCTGTGCCATTGATGTTTTAGATATGTAGGTATTATCATTATCAAATATAGTTTTTTTAGAGCTCTCTTTGTCTCTTGGATCTCTAAGGATGAAATACTTATTGGTTTATTTCTCTGTATGTGAACAAACTGTCCTAGGTATAGATTCAGTTTAGAATCAAACATATCTGGGTAGTCTTTTTTTAATTTTAATAATTTGTAATCTGATTCACTTTAATCATTGTGAAACTTAAGTACTTGAACTAATTAAAACCTAATAGATTTCTGTGATCACCAGGTAATACAATAAGAGGCAAATAAATATAAATAGTTGTATTAGCATTGTAAAATAGTTTTATTGGCATTGTAACTTTTACTTTTGCTTCATCCAAGAGTGAAAATTGGTCATCTTAGAAATCAAAAATAATTTTACTGCTAGGCTGCAGCTGATGTTTTTTTTTTTTATTAATGAGAGTTCATGTATTTTTTAATACAATGGAAACTGCAGATCTGGTATCCAGCTCTATTGTTATTAGTTTATCATTTGGGCTGTATTATTTTGCTTTAACCTTTGAGGGTTTTTTAGAGTAGATTCTCCTATTCTTTTTCTGATTTCCTTGTTGTTTCTTGTTATGGCATGTTTGCATCTTCAAACTGTATACCTATTTGGATATCCAATGTATGTGTTATGGTTTATTCCATCTATATTAAACTTTTGCGATCATATTTGCCAATTTATTTGGTTAGTCTTTAATATTTTGAGCTAAAGGCTCCTTAGGTTTTGTTTTGATCAATGGGAAATTCATTTGATCAAGATTTCTGACTAACAACTTTAATACTGGGGTCAGATTTTCTTTTAAAAAATTGCCTGACTCATTGTAGATTCAGATAGCGTTATCTGGAAGACTTCTGAATTAAGAGTAGTGTTTGAATTCATTAATAGCTATCCTCAAGTCTTATAATAATAAAAAGGTTTCTCAATGCACTATTTAGAAAATTTTTGAAATCACAATTCAGCACCAATTTCCTGAGCTCTATGGCAAAATCTCCAGTATTTTCCTCCTCCTCCTTCTACTGAATTTACTGCCAAGTGAGATATTGCTTTATCAAAATCTAATTTATAAGGAAACAAAGCACTGACTTAGAATGTAAGATATTATAAGTCAGGGAACTGCAAATATGTGTATAAATGTCATTAATTTTAACTCTGACTTTCTGATTTGGTTTGCCATAAAAAACAAAGTAACTCGATTCACAGATGTTGGTCAATTTTTTGAAGATTGAATTCTTCCTGGAAACCAATTTTTGCAATTGTGATGTTTTCTTCTTCTCTTGAGGAGAGAAAAACTTTTTTTCAAATTTTCTTTACAAAATGAAGCAACTATTAGCATTTTATTTTTTATCTTGCTAAAATATTATTTATTATCAGTTCTTTTCTAATCAATAGTACCTTTTGCAAATGTACAATTATATCATATACTGGTAGTACTGCTAGAATAATGTTCTAGCCATTCAATGTTAACACATAACTTGAGAAATAAATCATAAGATATGTTTATTATATGTATTTACAATAATAATTGAAATACAGAAGTTTGTTTCCATTATTGTTGGCGAATTTCAAAAATCTAATTGTTAAGCATATAACTAGTGCTTGGGAAAAAATTCTGAGGCTCTCCCTTTGAATCCTGATATTTCCAAAATATCAGTGGCTTGCCTTGTGTGTAGGTATAATGATGTAATTATCTGACAGCTTTTTGCTCCAGGCTTGAGTATGTCTTACTGCATTAAACCATGTAGTAAATGATCTTATTGTTGTCTAATGTCTAACATTTATCTGATTATTCTCTCATATGGACTTCTAATATATAACTAGATCCTCTTTCTTACTGAAAACAATAGGATTCACTGATATAGCTTTCCTATAGGCCTGTTTATGCCATTAGCTACTTATCTTCTCTTGTCATTTTATAGTTAGCTGTATTATATATTCAATTTAATTTTGATATCATTGTAATTTGGACAAGTTCATTATTTGGTGTTAAGTTTAAGAAGAGTTCACAACATTTCCAATTAAGAATTAAATGTCTGAATTTTGTAAATATTAACAAAAAATAAGAATGATGATAAAGAGAAAAAAGTTTCAAAAATGTGAAACACAATATTGATATTTAAGAAAATATTTCGCAAAAAAAAAAAAAATGGCATCATTGCCAAAAGAAGAACAAATTCTCCCCCAAAAAAACTACAATACAAGCTTATAGTTATAAAGAACAATAATCCTCACAATTCTGACATCTTTTGAAATATCAATTATTATTTTTTAAAAAATGAGTTATGCATTTAAATCTATGAAGAATGAAAAGCTCTGAAAATGGTGTTATTATTAAAGGTATTTAAAAAGAAGCAGGTGAAAAAATAGAAAAATTGTTGACAAAACTATTGGAACCCTAAAGTAGAGATGTGATATTTAAGAAAAATGATAAGAAAGAAATTAGAAATTACACATGCATCAATCTTCTGTAAATTCTATACATAAAATATTCTTCAGAAAATTAGGACAAGGTAGATTCAAAAGGGGTTTTAGCACAGTGAGTCATGTTCAAGTATTTAAGAGATATTCAATGAATGTTGTAATGGTCAGATTCATATGTTTCATTAACATAGTGTAGAATTCGACCACCAGACAGAAGAGCAGCACCATTGGTAGGGAAACGTGGGTATAGTTTGATCAGGTTTGGGAAAAAGTAAAGTTTTTTTATTTTTTCGTATAAGGGTGTTTGGTAGGTTGTAGTTTATGGATTGTAAAAGAATAGCCAAAATAGTGTTTAATTGGGTTATGAGTAAAGGGCAGGTAACAAGGTGGGTGAGAAAGATAAAGCAGTATGCAAAAGACTTGGATAAAGAATTTATATCAGTATACTTGTATAAAAGGTGGGATGATTGTGTTAGAAAGATTGTTGAGTGTTATAGTGGTAAGGAATGGGATAAAAGAATAGAAGCATTAATAAACAATAGGGAGTTGGAGAGATGGAGAACTAGTATGGAGGATAAGAAGAGTTTAAATATATATAGAAGTAAACCTAACATTGGATGTGAGTTAATTTATGATAATAGTAAGGAAAGTAGTTTATTGTTTAAGGCTCGAATGGGATCTTTAGCAACAAGAGAATATACATGTAAATGGAAAACTATGGGTGATTTAGTGTGCAAATTGTGTAAGGAAGATATAGAAAATATTAGGCATTTATTGATTAAATGTAAATGCTTGAAAGCAGAAAGGGTACAGATAATGACGTTATGGGAGAATAGATATGAACAAAGTGATTATACAGAAAGTGAGTTATTGGTTTTTATGCTGGGTTTGCGAAAAGATAAGGGGGATTTAGATATAAAGGCTATGGAGTTGACAAAGATTATGTTATGGAAATGGGATGGGGCAGAATATGGGAACCTTAGAGTGAGAAATGGAAAATAAAGTGGCTAACAGGTTTATCTGGGCATAATTGCTGAGATATTCTTGACTTTGTTTGAGAAGAAGCCAAAATACATCACCTCACCAGCAGTACTGAATCTGAACATGGTTTATCGGTTCCACAATACACACTATGAAACAACACATCTGATGCTACATTAGTATACATTTCTTTAGGCACTGGGATCAGGGAGATGCGAGAGCCTCATAGACTTTATTTTAAAGTTAGACATCTAATAACACTAATTTTAGACATTTATATATTTTAAATAATTGAGAAGATAGTACTCTGAATATGTGTCAAACAAATAAACATGATGGCAGATGTATGGATTGAAATTATTTAATTATAACATTTAATCATACTGAAATTCTAGTAACGGTATTATTATTCCGATACCTTTTATATTTACAAATGAGATACAATTATTTTTATTAACACAATCCAGCTACCTGAATTCTTGGATAAGTATTTTCAAGATCATGCCTCCGGAAATTTAATGTCTTTTGAAATGCGAGAGTCTAAATTAGGAAATAATAGCGGCTGCGGACATATATATTTATTTAATTAAATAATAGATTTATCTTGGCAGACATTGATCTGAGAGAAAATTCATGCCAGATAATGTAGAGATGGAATCATACTTGGAATGCTAAAATTAATAAACAAACAAACACATGATATATTTAGATCTGTGATGCGAATGTGGCAGTACGTTAAAGCTGCAGAGCCAGTGGATGAATTGAAAATGATGGGCAGGCATTTGCCATAGGCCCAAAGGTAAAGAAGTCACATTAGCATCATCAGGTGTAAGGGACCATGCCACAATTTCTCCCTGACTGCATGACAGGGGTCAAGTCCTATGGGAACATTCCTTATGTCCACTTATCTAGGACAACGAAGATCCAATATTTACTGTTGATCTGGAATATCTAAGGCTCGAAGATGGATTATCACATCTCTAAACTGTAACACATGTCTTTCTAACAATATTAAATCGGACTTACTTTTAAGATTTAATCTAAAATTTATAACTCGGGTCTCACAATACCAACATTTAATAAATAACTTATTTTGCTCTCAAATAAATGTAATTAGTGGATTTATTGAAATGCACTAACTTTATTATTTAAAACTCAAAAACAGGTTTAAAGGGAATTTGTAAGTTGGGATAGTTATCCTAAGAACTAATATGTCCGCCACTTACTACGTAGTAGACTCCTGCATTTTCAATAAAGGAAACAACGAATGCGTGTTGATTAATATAAAATTAATTGGAACAAAGTAATCTAACATAAGTAAAATATTAATAATATGATTTACGGGACATGCATCCATTATTTCATGTAATTATTTATTTATTAGAGAATTATTGTGATTTCTGAGTTGACCAGTCAACATAAGTATAAAAAAGAAATTTATTATTCGGTCGCCGCACAAGATGGCAACCGTTTTAATTATGATTTATATTTAAAGATTGGCTGAGTCCGGTCAGAAATCTTATAGGCATGCTATTATTAACATAAAAAAGTGCAAAAGTAGAAATACATACCCAAGCAATAGACAAGAGTTAGGTAAACTAAATTATTAGAAAGATTTACAGAGTATATGTCACCAAGTAATTTTAGGAGTACATAATTTATATAGTTAGCTATATCTTGTGAATAGAATTTAGAGTACTCTAAAGGCCTTGGGTACAGGTACCTGTTTTATAAGGAGATGAATTTCATGTTCCATATCAGTCACGAATTGTTCATTTAGTTATAGCAGTAGCTCCCTTTCCCCGCACTCAGGTTATGGTGTTCATTTTGATAGCAGCAGTTCTCCATCTAGCTCGACAGCAGATTCCCATTATTCAATTTATGAAGAGCACTGTGGAGGTTCAGGCATCTGATTGACCATCCTCGGAGAATAGCCCCAAGGAGAATCAATGCATTAGTCAGAAAGCTACATTTCCTATTGTTTAGATTTGTTTCACACCTTTTCAATATTTTATAGTAATTAAAACTTTTAGGGAATTTTTCTAATTAATCCATTATCTCTCACTGAGCATAGATGATTTATAATTTATTTTTACTTTTTCTTTAAATTATCGAATTTCAAAATTATTATTTAAAATAAGATTTTTGAAAATCAGAAATAAATGAACGAAAGTTTATCACTTAAAATGAAATAGATAAAGCTATTTAACATTATATAACTAAAAGAGAAATTTGAAATTATATCAAATATTTTCATTTACTAATTTAAATATGTTATCGAAGTGTGTGTGCGTTTATTGTGAATTTGACAGAAGCTTATATATTTTTAATACTGCTCACACACAATTCGATACCAAAAGTTTAAATTTAGGTAGGATAAAGGTGGTGGGTGAGAGATGATAGAAAAAGATGAAACTTAAGATTCGAATTCGAATCTTACTGTTTCAATGTAAATTACCATTTTTGTAAATTATGAAAAAGTATTTCATTCCCTAAACATTTTTACATGATTAAAGCTTTATAACATTAAGACATAAAGCAAAGATAGAAACATATTCTAAAATTATATCAGAATGCAACAGCAGTAGTTAGGTATATAATGATTCTAAAAATATTAACACAGATAAAAGTGTAAATAAGTAAAAACTTCTATAACAATTTTATGAAAAGTATTTTGTGAGTTAAAATAAAAAACTAAAAAAAAATTAAAATAAATGAAGATTATTTGAATCATCTAAGATTATTTAGATCTACATTTTTGAATTAATACTGTTATTTTCGCAAATAATGTTTCATAGCTTTCAGGAACAATTATAAGTTATCAGATGAAAGCAAAAAAAGTTAGGATTAAGTATAAATGCTAAAAGACTTAAATTAAATGGCTTTTCAAAATATGTAGAATTAAAAAAAGGAATCTAAAATACAATATTAATATCATCTATGTTTTTTATTACTTTTACAATGCTTTTTTTTATAACCTAATATGACAGTTTTGATTGCCAGCAATCTTCTTCAGAACTATATTAAACATAATACAAATATATGAATATAAACATACATGAACATATAATTTTACATTTCATATATCTATATCTTAAAATCATTATTTAATTATTAGCTTTTTATATATTTTATACATTTTACTCTTTTTTACATTCTATATCAATTAATACTTCCTATAATCATATGTGTATATATTATTTATATTTCATTATTTTTTATTTTATTCTTATTAATCTTTTAAATATTTAACTCTAACATTATAGCTTTTATATTTTAAATAAAAATGTAAAATTATATGCTCATGTATATTTATATTCATGTATTTATATTGTGTTTGTTATAATTCTGAAGGAAAAAAAAGCATTGTACAAGTAATAAAGAACATAGATGATATTAATATTGTATGGATTTGGCAATGCAATAGGAATGATAAAGTTATGATTGTAAATACTTTGATAATGAAATTAAATAGAAAATTAAATGTAAGATTTAGCAGTAATAAGAATTATGTCTATATATTTAAAAAAGAAATTTAAAATAATTAAATAGGCTACAATTGAAGTCATAAACTATCTAATTATAAACATATGATACAACTGTCTCACTGATTGTTTCAGAAGTTTGAATCAAATCCGTTAAATATAGTTTTTTTCACAATCAGGAAATAATCTCACCCTCTTGTTCCTATGAATTTTTTGATTTAGTGATCAGTCCAATTAAAATAAAAAAATAATATTGGACCTTACTCTTATTATTATTGTTAAATAATAAATGCAGAAATATCTTGAAACATTTAATACAAGCGCTTCATATAGTTGATTGCGTAATAAACTATTGCACTATAAAAATAATAAATTTCAAATATATATTGAGAAGAATTATTTCTATTCATGTTTACTGCAGGATAATCTAGTTATTAAATATGAATTTAGCTAGGTTCAATTTATTAACATGAAAGAATCATATGACAAAAGACTTGGTCAAGGTGGGCTATAGCCATAACATTTTATTTAAAGCTCTTAAATTTTTTTATTCTATATTAAATATCTGCTCTCAGATTATGACAACATGAATAAGTAAATAAGTCTTCTCTTCATGTTTGATTTATCACAATGATTAAAGAATGTATATGCTGATGCATTTAATATCAGCTGTAGAACCCAGTTTTGATTAATCACTTGAACAATCCAAAAGAAAAGTTCTCTTTGAATTAGGCTCTCCAAATTGTTTACAAAATCAGCTGCAATGAGTCTAATTACAAGACAATCTACTATAGCGAATCATGTTAACAATGCTACTAGACTGGCCAGCATCAATATATGTTTTCTCATGCTATGTATGGAGCATGAAGTGGAATCTAACTATGCTTTTGATCCACAAAATATTAAAATATTGTGTGCAGAATGCAATGATCGGAAGAGAAAATTTAAAGAAGCATGATTTGCCGCTAAAAACATTGATGCAATAAATAAAAAAGACTCTTGCATAGCATTATCATGAATGTGGAATATTTACATATTAACTACTGAGTATTAATATCATATTTTTTACCTAATAATACCACTTTAGCCAATAAGTTTGACTGCTATGATTGTGATCTGCCAGGTCGAAAGCATTGCTCAGCAACTTATTAGTTAAATTGTGAAAAAATAAAATTAATTCAATCCAAAGTCAACCTTTATTTAAACCAGGGAGTTAGACAACTTCATTTAAACTTAGATAAGTTCACTATACCTGCAATCATTGATGCTTTAATCAATAGATCAGGATTATGATGTAATGCATTATTTCTTAACTTTGTGTCAATGACTACAAAATCCTTTATCTCCTGGCTTTATTCTACTAATTACTGGAAAATTAGTTATTATTTCACAGAATTCTGTCAGACACATTTGAAAAGATGTGGTCTTTATATCATAAGGACTAGCAGAATAAAATGAACTACTTATATGGTGAAGATTATTTTAACTATTTAATTTCTAAAAATTGTTTTCTCTTAAATAGCTGTTTTACTTTAGTTGTAATTTGAATATATTAAGGTTTAGTAATAAAGCTAAAATAATTGGTCACAAATTATAAATTAACATCCACTGATATAATGTATTATTTTACCAATTTAAATAATTACCATTTGATAATGTTTATATCCAGTTATGATAAGGTGGAGATATTGGAACTTACCTGACTCCAAATATATTCAAAATCAACAAAATTGAGAAAAAGATACTGTAACATCAGTATCATGTGAAGCAGAAAAAGGACATATCGGTAGGGCAGGTAGTTATAATAGTTTATGCCAGATGCAATATTTATACTGTAATTTAAAATATTAAAACAGGCAAAACTCTCTATATGTACTGCCACTCAGTGCAAGCCAGAGTAATCAATGGATGCCAGAAGGCTTGTGCATAAAATCATCTAATGCCTAGTTATCCAATATACCCAGACTTGTTTCTGGTTTGTGGCTTTTGTCAGTGAGGAGCCTTGGATCTGAGAGCACTGCACCTAGATCTTAGGATCTAATGTAACTCTCCAGCTTCCACCTTTTATCTCTACTTAACTACAAAGCTATGAATCTTAAAATGAAAACACTATAATATTTTCAATCCAAGCTCATTAGCTTATATAGTCATATAGATCTGAACTCAGTTCAGTACCCATGCATTTTGGTGTTTTTTGGTTCTTTAATAACCATAGCCACCACTATCCTATCAGGCAAGATTTGTTTTAAGCCAATAGATCCTAAGATCTAGGTGCAGTACTCTCAGATTCAAGGCTCCTCACTGACGAAGGTCATAAGCCAGAAACTAGTCTGGATATATTGAATGAGTGGGCACTAGATGGGGATTTTATGCACAAGCCTTTTTGCATCCATTGATTACTCTGACTTGCACTGAGTGGCAATATGTATAGAGAGTTTTGCCTGTTTTAATATCAGTTATAAGCAAGCATAAGAAATGGTGATCATGGAGTGTTTATTGGTTAATTTAAAATATTATGTATTTCAGTGAATTAACAGTTTATTTTAAATTGCAAGTTAAATGACGAAACAAACAGTTGCTCTAAACTACCTTTTAGCTCTTATAATTATTTTTAAAAAAGCTCCATTTAAATTATTCATTACGCAAGCTATTTTAAACTTGTTACGCAAAATGTTTTCGTTCACAAATATATTAAAAATTAAATGTAAAAAATGTTTGTGTTATTTCATTAATCAAATGAACAGCTAAAAGTTTTCTATAATATATTACTTAAGTGGTACTAAGAACTTCCTCTATTAATGACAAGCATAAAAAGGTTACAAATAAAAATAGAAAATAAATTTTTAAGCGGTAAACAAATCTCGTAGAAAGCTAAAACAGAAATATTATTTAACTAATGTTTTGTAATAAAACGTCATCAATATTGGCGGATAATATATGCGCGAAAAGTATGTACATATAATTCTTGTCTCTTTAAGGTACAATAGTCAAGAGATTTACCACCGCTAATCTGGGCAGTGTTGCAATGGAAAAATTCAAAATTGATTTTCCGTATAAGAATATTTTTACAAAGGAAATCAGAATGGTTCAATTACAATATTTTTTAGGGCTCTCTATTTTTTCATTTTTATCATTCTTAAAATCGAACGTATTTCAAAAACTATTTGAGATCGTTATTTATATTTTTATGATTTATTATTATTAATAATTAGAATTTAAGGGGGAGGTGATGAAAATAACATGTATTCTTTTCATAAATGACTGGTTGTTTTCTCATCGTAAGAATGGATAACTTTGCTAATCAAATATGTGAAAATTTAAAGCTTTCGTTTTGGTTTTGTATGTCAAGTATGCTATTTAAAAAAATTTTATCAATAATTTTTAAGGCACTTTTTTGTGCCTATTTTCCCCGATAAATAATAAAAAAAGTAAGGCTAACGCATTAGTGCAAAACTCCAGCTGTTTTACTGTGTGAAATAATTTTCTGAATATTTAGCTGAAAGTAAAGAAAATAGTCTTGCGTTGTTAGCCGAGAGGTATCGCAGCCGCCATGCAAGCAAGTAGTTGGTTGCAGACGGTTGTGGGTTCGCGTCCCGGCCGATGCTATGACACATGGAAAAAAAAAAGTAAAGAAAATAGCCTGAATTTATTATTAACATTAAGAAATATTATTAATAAAACGATCAAATTTGTGTTTATATTCAAGCGTTTTTAATAAAATGATGTATAAAATTTTAAATGTTTTTTTGTAAAGTGCCAATCAGAAAACATCTTTTGATCCTATTCATGAAGATAATTCCCAAATATTTTGACCATTTTTGTTAGATGAACAAAAAAAAAACAATTTTTATTAGGCAAAAATAGTAACTTGGGTAAGATGATTTGAAATTCAATTGGATATTTTAAAGATTATCATCAAAGAACAGACAAATACAATGGAGTATAAATTACAACAGGTACACTTTATGAATACCTAGCAAAAGCTTATAAAAGTGAGAAAAAAAGAAAAGAATGCAATTATCTAATTATAATGAGGCCGGAAGAAAGACCAGACTGCATGTAGCATCAACAATGTCTATAGAGGCAAGCTTCTTTTTTTGATTTTAATTTTTGAAATTTTATTGTAAAACCATGATTGTAACATTAATTCTTCTTAAGTGCATGGTCTTTCTCATGGTAAAATTGAACACTGAAGGTGCATAGTAGTAAGGTTAAAGCCTTATATGTATTTAAAACCATGATTGTAATTTCCTAGACACAGTGTTGAAGCAAAAATGGCATCATAGGAACCAAAGGGTAAACATAAGGAAAATAGTAACCTTAATTGAAGGGAGGAAGACTTGTTTCATGCCATCAATGAGAATTAAAATAGAGAAAGTATGTGATTTAGTAATTGATTCACTGATATATCTTACAGGTAAGAAAAGCAGGATACTGGAACAGAAAATCATGTATTGTTTTTCTTCAGATTTATGGCAAAGAGAACAAAGAGGGACAATGTTAGCAGGCATCGGTCTTTATGATAAAAAATGATTAGCAGGGAGAGCTTCTAAATTAATTTTGATAAGGAAATCAATGCATTTTTGTTTCAGGTACTAGAATTTGAATTTTTTGATTATCTGTTTATTGGTGATAGTAAGAAGAGATGGGGTTGTTTGAGATTGACTAGCACTCTGAATCAAGTTGTAAGCCTTCCAAAAGAATATTTTCCTAGAGAATGTGTGATAAATAGCATTGGATTTGATTAAGGATTGAAAAAAAAGAACTTTACTGAATAGAGGTATATCAGTAGGGGTGATTAGAACAAATTTCACAGTATTAGGGTAGCAGAGACAAATTTAAAAATTGTATTAAATGACCTCTGAAAATAAAAGATTAAGTGAAGGAATAGGCCATTGTCTTTGGCATACTTCTCTAAGGTTCTAATACTGATTGCAATGACTTTTTTTTTATTCTAAATCAATTTGGAGCAGAGCAAATTAATCTTCTTCTTGAAAGCATTAGTATAGTTATTAATTGGCATATAGTAAGTTATTTTTAGAAAAATCAGAATTTTGATAAGAGAAATTTTTGCATTAAGGGAAGGGTATACTTTAGCCAAGAAGTAGATATAGTTTTAACAGATGTGATAACAGACTTCTGAATAGATGATCTCATAGCATTTGTAGATTTATAAATGGGAAATTTAAGATAGTTATGAGGGAAAGCAGTGAAGAGAGAAAAAAAAACTGTTATCAGAGAGTATAATTCACGTGGATGACTTATTAAGGTTAAACTGGAGTTTGTAGTATGTTGTATAATTTTCCAAAATCACAGTAAATGAAGGAAGGTACTTCATAGAAGAGAGAAAAATAACACAACCATCTTTGAATGATATATGCTTGACTGCTTTATCAATCAGCAGAATATATATATCAGGCAGTTTCCTTTCTATTTCCAGAAGCAGTGGATTTATATAATAAAAAATAATGCATTCAAAGGTAAGCTTTGTGAAATATAGTTATGGGGTTAGAATTCTGGCATTAGAATTATAATAAATTTTCTACTAATTAGCAGGGTAGCTAAAATGTAGAGAATGGTAACCAAAATGTTATGCAAATGTTAGGGACAAAATCAAAAGCTGTTAAAATATCTAGTTGTGCCATTATGGAGCAGCTATTCAAGTGGCTTAATTAAATCAATAGCAATTTTAAATAAAGTTATAGTATCAGAGGTAAAAGCACTCTTTTTATCAAACTGATAGATTGAGATAGAAAGCAGAATAATAGCCTGTATATTATCCTTAATTTCAGTGATTTTGATATAGAGATAGGACAAAGGTTATTAAGAGAACAAGGAAGAGTATTTGGCTTGAGAAATGGAAATAAGAAATTGGATATAGCTTATCAATATGATAAATTTACCTTGGTACTGTAAAAAAAAACTAATATGCAAGAGAAGGTATTTAAGAATTGCATGAGAACCAGGGTGAATACTATTGGGTAAAGATTTCAGTCTAAGCATAATGTCAGAATTTGTAATTTCATGATTTTGGTGACTTTCATTAAAAGCGATACTGAAAGTTCAGGATAGCTTAAAGTTTGCAACTTAGATTTAAAGTGATAAAAAATGGATAACATGTTGAATCCTGTGCTGAAGTGTTTATCTATAATAGCTGAAGAAGAGATGGACATTTTACTTTTATAAGAAAGAATCCAGTGGGTATACCCTTTTGACCAGTTATGAGGTTGAGTCAATAAGATTTTCATCATTTTAGTAAAAAAACACTCAGATGAAATATATATATAGTATATTTATATTGCTGCTTAAGATTAATAATTAAAGAAATAGAAGCAGGGCCATAAGAAGTGGCTTTTAATTTCAAATTAATAGTACCAAGTTTCTTAACTAAAGTTATAGATGATTTATTTTTGCTAGTTTATGTCTAATGACTGATTGTATGATATTGATAAAAGAGAAACAATCTATAGTAAGGTGTAGAGAAAAAATATCAATCTTTCTAAAATAAATGTAATTTTTCAGAGAAGCCCTGGAGATGTAGCCTTAAGCAATAATCACAATGTATCATTATAGTTAAGAACAGGTTGTGCATGAAGATCAGTATCAACTTGCAAGGAAAATGCCAAGTGATCAGAAAAAAAACAACTGGTCCAAAATGGATTAACTATAAAGAGCAGATCATAAATTATGAGAATTGATGGTTTTAAAGTATAGAAAGAAAAGGCATTACTGGGGGAAGTCTTCACTGCTTATCAGTTTATAATTAATAAGATGAAGGTATTTAGCTATAAAATCAATATATGGTATATTGGCATTTTAAAGTCATCAAGAGATAGGAAAAGAGTTGGATAAAAAAATAAGATTACTATGTCATATAAGTTGTTGTATAAGAGTGGTTCTGTTATATAAATAAAGATAAATAATGTTCACTGTAAGCCAGTATGATGAAAGGTAATGATGATTACAAAAAATGTTAAAAAAATCAAATTATGTTTATGATAAATTAAAACACCTGCTCCTGCAGCTGAAGTATTATAGATAGAGAACTATAAAAACTAAACCCTCCAAGATATCTAACAAGTTTGATATCGGAATGTGTATAAAGTTTAGTCTCAGAAAAGAAAGTTATATGGAAGCAAGTTGCAAGATCCAATAGCTAATAGCAAACAGCCATTTGGGAGAGTTCATACCTTTCACATTGATTCCAGTAATATTCATATGTATAATCTACACAATTAAATAGTAAAGGAATAAACAGCTTAAAATTTAGGGAGAATGATAAACATTTAATTAAAAAGGCAACACAATTTGAGCAGCAAATGTACAGGCAACCCAGGGGCACATAGAGATAAAGCAGTGCATAAGAAGTTAACACAATTTAAACAGCAAATATACAGGCACCCCAGGGACATAGAGAGGTAAATCAGTGCATAAGAACTAGAAACTAGTATAAATAATAAGATATCATACAAATCAAAAACAAATGATATAAAAAAACATATAAAATATGAGGAGAGCTATACATAAATAAAACATGATATTTAGAATTAAACATACTAAGTTGAAAACAAAATCAATACCAAATATATAATAAAGCAAAAAAAAAAATGATTCATTGCATCTTTGTAGACACATTCTTAATGAGAGGCAACTCACAGTTCACAGTCAATTTGATAGCAGAAGAACAATTAGTAATCTTCTGTACTCAGGGTACACACTTATAACTCCATCAACTAATAACTTCTGATCTAGAAAAAAGGATGCAACTGTAGCTAATGCCTGTCTAGTTCAATGATGATATCTAGGCACACGGTTTCAGGGGAGGCTCCAACTAAGGTTTTTCATTTTTTAAGAACCCTTGTAGTAGAGACTGTCTAGAATATGATTTTCACAGTTTCCAATCAAATTTAAACTCAGGAGTGATTTTAACATCAGAATTCTGGTTATTCTTTATCATTTTATTCTTTCCCCTGGGTTTCCTTTCTTAGAGGTTTGAATCATTTCAGACTCAGTTTCAACATCAGTGAACATAGATTCCTGTGTGAAAAGACTAGCAACAGCTTATGAAGATGGTGATATGGAATAACTGTAATAATTTCCCTGAATAGGGATATATAATTCTTGAATAATAGACTGTGACAAATCTTTGGAAGACTGATGACCTTTGGACATTTTCAGCCACTGTTGACAAAATCTTGAATTGTAATCTTTGCTTTGCCAAAGAAACATTGAGGGGAAACTCTTCTGAAAGTTATTATTAAAGAAGAATCAGTGATATGAAAATTTGAGATATCAGTAGGCAAAATTCCTTTCTTTGATGTTATATTAAATGTGGCTGTGTTGGTTAATACTAAACAACAGATCTTTTATCTAACAAGTATTTGAAGTTTGATATGGTTTTAAACTTATTAAAAGAATCGGAATATCTGTATTACTGAAATCAATATAATAGTTCTTAATTTGGCCAGTAACCAAGTGAGGCTTATCAATATAATACAACAATTTATCATTTAAAGAAATGTTGTTTTTTAAATAAATCTTTTTTGAATGGAATTATGAAATTCTACATAAATGTATCTGTTGTTAGAGTGCAACAAAACTTTGTAAATAATATTCATAATTTTTTGCCAACAAACATTGCATTTTTTTTTTTTTAAATCTTTAAAAAGCTCACTTACTGCAATTGTAACTGTAATGAGCATTCTAGTATTATGAAACTTTTAAAACATTTAAACGAAGTAAGAAGCACTGTTAAATTTAATTTGTTAATATATTCTTTATATAGTTATTAATCAATAATCATAGACTCAGAATTGGATTTATTTTAGGTAAAATTTCATTTAAATCATCGTTTATCAAATTAAACACATCATTTTTATCGACTCATGAATCCTCAAATTGCAAATTTGCAATGCATTTGTTTAATTATTTTTCCCCTTCTATTTTGAATTCCTATATGAAAATTAGCATTTAGCAGATTATTTCTTTTATTTTTCAACTTATCTGACAGATGATTATTATTAACAACTGCATTGCAAAGACTGGAGTCAGATTTAGAAGAATTATTTGAATTAATGCCACTAGCATTACTAATGCTCAAGGCTGAAAAGTCTTTTATGTTATTAATGTCACTTGCAAATGAATTTGAAATCAACTTTTTTTTTACTAAGGTCTAATGATCTTTCTACTAACGAAATATTAGCATGAACAATAGGTTCTATGCTTGATTGAGAGTAATTCATGGAATGAAAATAATAAATCTTCCACAATGGCAGATTTGTCAGCGCTCCTAACAGCCATTATACAAGAAGAAAAATATCTTTGCAAATATTTGTCTAGCTCATTTTAGACTTTATCAGAAAGAGGTGAACTTCCACTTCAATTCTAAATATATCAAACCACCAAACTCCATGCTTCTCTAACAATAGAAAAACCTTAATACAAGATCAAAAACACAAGCAACTTAATCAAACAGGCACCACCTAGTGACCTGATATTTTGATCATTAATATACATACAGTCATTGTCAAGACACCTACAATGAATAAAAATATAAACAGCAAACCAATGAAAAATTTACATTATATATCAACTTATCTAAAAATGAAATATATATACTATTTTTTATATATTAAAAATAATTCTCCTATTTATATCCTTCCTAAAACTTTTTTCTTTTTTTAATTTAAAAAATCACTTTAATTCTTATTTTAATTTTTATTATAATGATCAATCATTAAATTAATTACTTGTAATTATAAAAATTCTTATTAAAATAATCTACTAACACTTCTCTTTATTTTGTTCAAAATAAATATGATCTTTTTTAATATCATATGATCACAATTTCTTATGCTAGCACATAACTGTTATTAAAACAGGCAAAACTCTCCATAAAGGGGGCACTACTGTATGGAGAGTTTTGCCTGTTTTAATAACAGTTATGTGCTTGCATAAGAAATGATGATCATGTGATGTTTAGTTGTTTAACACCAATCCTGCCTAATATGATAGTGGTGGCTATGGTTGTTAAAGAGCCAAAGACCGCAATATGTATGGGTACTGAACTGAGTTCAGACCCATATGACTATATAAGCTATTGAGCTTAGATTGAAAATAGTGTGTTTTCAATTTCATTCTCATAGTTTTGTAGTTAAGTAGAAATAAAAGGTGGCTGCTGGAGGGTTGCATTAGATCCTAAGATCTAGGTGCAGTGCTTTCAGATCCAAGGCTCCTCACTGATGAAAGCCATAAGCCAGAAACTAGTCTGGGGATATTGGATGAGTAGACAATAGATGGGGATTTTATGCATAAGCCTTCTGGTATCCATTGATTACTCTGGATGGCCCTACTGTATGGAGAGTTTTGTCTTTTTTAATATGTAGTATTTTCTTAATCATTCTTTTTATTAAACAAAATTATTTTAATTTTATCATTGTTTATCTAAATTACACAAATTTATATTAATTCATCTCCTCCTCCTCCTTCTTTTTCTTCTTCTTCTTATTTTTATTCTTATTATTATTACATCACCATTTCTTTCAGTTTGAATTATCTTTTTCTTATTTCCTGTAAATAAAATGCCAGTTTTTTAAACTAAATATTCACATCATTATACTTTAAGCTAAATCTATAAATGATTTATAAGTTGAAATACATGCTGTCAATCAGCAATTCGGTTTTATTCATTATTGCTTATAGAAGGGTAATCGGGACATATTTTTTTTATTGATTAGAATTTTATTTAATTCCATGAGTTCAATATTTAGATATTGATAAGCAATATTATTCTATATATTTGATTTTTTGTTCCTACTTTCAGCAGAAATCTTACTATTCTTACATTAAACTAAACATAAGCCAAGAATTCAGCATCTGTATGAGTAGATGATATCTTACATTATAAAAAAAAATTAGTATCATGTATAGAAGTTTTATTATTATGGTAGAGTGATGAGTTTGAGAATTAAAAGTCTAGAATAAAGCTCAATTTGTTACATCTGATGTCCAATTGGTGAATCACCTCCCAACCAATGTTTATTTTGGAAATCCTCAGCTATCTTAAAAAAAAAAAACCTTTAATTTTCATCCAGCTTTGAATTTGGTTCTTGCATCAAAAAGCTCTTTATATATTATAGAACACTAACAAATTATTAATAACAAAAAGACTTTAACAAGAAATGTAAAAGAAAATGAAGAAAATAAAGTGCTTTTTTCTCATAAAGAGGATGGGCGTTTTACTCTTAGTATTAATCATACACGATCAGCAAAAAGATTCTTAAAAAGTGAGAATAAATAAGCAGCCTTGTTTATCTCCACAATAAATTGCAAAACAATTCAAATGCATTATATAATAGATTTTGTAGTTTAATTACAATGCACATTCAGTCTAAGTATTCTGAGTCATCATCTGCTGCTTTATACCATTCCTTGTGATAAAGTATTGAGACTTACTGCTAGATAATGTTTTCATATAATCTCTAGAATTTTCTTAAAGTTGTCAAAACATGAAACTCATGCCATGATTAAACACTCAGTATAAATAAATGTTTTATTTAGGACTTGGTAATAAAACTTGTGCAAAAATCTTTATCTTTAAATTTTATTAAATAGTACTCTGCAATTATTTAGTCATATTTGCTCTTGTAGAATGTAACTATATTAGCATCATTAATACTCTAATATACTTCTTTGTTTTCCTTGATAATTAAAAATGTAATTTTCATTTGGAATATTATTCACCAAGAAATTTTCAATAACATCAGAATCCTCCCCCCACTCCACTGAACACAATGCCTGCATTACAAATCTCAAAATGATTATGAATGAATTCATAATCATTTTGAGTTATTAGTATCAACACAATAATGTTTGATCCAAATTTCAAGCTGGTTTTTTTTTTTGTCAATAATATTCTCTCCCTATTTTATAAAGCCTACTTTGAACATGCACAGTCTGAGAGCTAATATAGTAAAATTAGCATCTGAGTTCAGAATGACTTTGTAATTTCACTTGCTTTAAGTCGTGTGGCACTTGAGTTTCAAAAATATCAGATCGCACCTACTTCTAAAAATTTCAGTTTAGATTTCTGGCACTTAAAGCACTTATTAATTTTATATAAATGAATTCAAAATTTACAAATTTTGTTTGTAATTTCAGTAAAATCTCATGTTTGGCTTCTATTCAATGATTTGAAGGCACATTATCGTTTATTCTACAAACCGAGTAATTTTATTAAATTTGATTAAAATAGAAATGCATAATTATTTGTTCTTCCTTTCAAAGTGTTTAAAGTTCCATTTTTTATGACTAAAAGACAAAAAGATTTACTTATTAAAAATAAACCTTAGTAATAAATAAATAAAAGGCACAGGTGTGCAATTATATTTGTTATAATGCCTTCTTTTTTTTAGTTTTAACTACGTACTATTTAAATAAATTAAACAACGATTTGCACTATTTACTTTTTCAATGCTTCTTTATTTTCTCCCCAAGTTTTACTTTTTTAGAAGAGGATAATAATAATTAAAAATAAATAGGAGATAATGAAAAGATTTAAAAATAACCGTTATTTTAAACAAAGAATATGTATAAAAAGACGTAGTATGAGAATAAAAATCAAATTAAAAAGTTAAAAAGTAATATAACATAATAAATGTTTTAAAATAAATAATACTTGAAATGATTTGGCAAAGTGTCCGTCATAAATTTTCATATTAACGATGCTGTAATTCTGATTTAAAATATGTTATTCCATTTTTTTTTTAAAAAAAAAATAGATTTTGCAATGTGTATGATGATGGTAATACTTAGTTATTTAATGATATTAGATTTTTTTTTTTAAAAAATACGATATTGCTGATTGAAAATAGTTTCTCGGGTCGATTTTCTAAATAAAATGCAATATCCGTATGTATATAGGAAATATGTGCATGTATATTAGGTTCGATCAAACATGTAATAGAATTAGATCTAAAAGTTATATATATCAAATGTGCATGTGAATATATATACCATAACTATAGCCAATGCTTAAAATAAATCAATAGGATATCATCAATTATTGTCAAGGCATTCGGTAATAAATGCGTTTCCGAGTGTTGCCTTGACGACAGAATGATAACATCACATTGTTTAATTTAAAACATTAGCTTTGGTGATGACATTTATATGATAATCAATTAGGTATGTGCACTTATCGTTTATGAATATACACGTATTTATTAATTATTGCATATATTATGTGCAATTATTTTTGTAAATAATATCAAAGCATATGGATAAAATGTATATATATCAAGATAATTACGGTTTTATTAATCAATGTAAGTTGTAATTTAACAAAACACATTGCAACTTGAAATATTAATTAAGTTCAAATAAGGTTCAAACGGGATCTTACATGAAAAGAAGAAATTGTAAAAATTTCTTGGAAATGGTTGCATGATTTTGGAAATAAGCGCAGATTACATCACTTCAGATTCCAGTGAAATAATAGGGGCAAACGGAATAATTATATTTCTCATTTTTTTACTAGAGTGGAATGAATGGTCAACAATCACAGAGATTCATGTCTCTATAGTTATCCAAAAAAAAATCCTCTATCCAACTTCAAAGTTTTCTTCATATATCTTTCTGAAATCTTATCAGCAAATTCCAAGATCGATCTTACATGGCTTGACTTTTCTCTCTGGACTATGTGCTTATTCCCATCATTATTGGTTATCTTTCTTTAGAGCGGGAAATCAAAATTTTATCAGTAGTACTTTTTTTAAATTTATCTCTTATCTAACGTTATGCCCAAAAGCCTATTTGCAATTATGTCAAAATAGAAAATCATTTCCATTCTAAGATTGAAAATAACTAATTTTTTTTTGCAATCAGAACATTAATATAATCATGTTATTGTACAATTTATTTATTTTTCTTTTATCAGGATGTAATTATTATTTATTGTTAATAAAAAAAAATTGTTGAAATGAAAAATAACTAATTAACAGCATTTCTAAAAAATTCTTTTATATTAAAAAAAATATTGTTTTTAAATTTCAACTTTAAATTATATTATTAGTTTGCCATCTGTGCATTATATATATTAATTCAAATCAAATTATTTTAGTTAATTTAATTTTCAGAATTTTTTTTTAATGTGTGTGTGCATTTATTAGGGGCACGTATGATCGTTTTAACCCTCTCAATAGGTAGATCGTGAGCTCCTAGCCTGTCTAACTCAGAGGGAGGTCAATTGATTGAAAGTAATAACTTTTAACATCTTTTTTTATTAATGTTTTGGAAGCTACCTTTGCATTTCTCCTGTTTTGGCATAAGATTTTGGAAATCTCAAATGCAGAGATTTAGTCTTTTTATAACTATGGATTATAAGCAAGAAGCTAACCCCCATTTTTTTCTTGCATGGGATCACTATATACTTACTAATATTTTTCCTACTGTCAGTATTTTTGCACTCTTTCTGCTATAATTATACAATGTGCAGAAATCATTTCTAAGCAATGTTAAAATTATTTTAATTTTGACAAATGTATGAATAGTGCATTTTAAAGTTTGTTATTTAGATTTATGTTTATTTAATCATGCTACTAATAAAATATTTATTCATTTTTACTTAGTTGATTTTGTTTTCTGTTGCTACCTTTTTCCAGCCTTCGGAACAAAACGTAAGATCTCATTTGCTTGGTTGAGCTAGTCCAGCGCATTCAGTTTCATATATCCTGTCCATCCTTAAAATTAATGTCTAGTTTCAATTTTCGGACTGGTGGCACCCTTGTGGTCAGTATATGTGAAACCAAAAGATTTTGTCCGGTATAATATATTAGGGGTGTCCAAGACATCGACTGCAAGATCTCTGGAAATTGACTGTGTAATTTCTTTTTTTTTTTTTTTTGTAAAATTTGCATCTAATTTATTTTAATATAATTCTAAAGCAATAATTATCTCTTTTTTGTCTTGAATTTTTTTAAAATTCAGGACCAGCTTTAGAAAATAATTATTTATAGGTAATTTAAGATTGTAATTTAGTAAATATTTTATAAAGCAACATAGACAAATTATAATACTAGAGGGAGCTGACATAATTTAACCTTTTGTCTGATGAATTTTCTTATTGGCCAGATTGAGTAAAAATTTGAGTGATTTGATTCATTAAATATGCATCTAGCCAGTTTCCTTTCTGTAATATATTGTAATGATCTGGAGAATATGAGAGTTAATGTATCTACACTACAGGGCGCCACTAGGCATTTGAACCTAGAAAATTTATAAAGTAGGCAGATACGTAAGTCAAAAAAAAATTATTATTATTTTTAATTTAATATATTTTGATTCCAGTCATTAGCCCATTGTCACTAGCTCAGTGGAATAGCAGAGATTTACATTTTATGATAAATTCTTATCTAAGAATATATAAAAAAAAGAATAAAATAAGCCATTGCCAGTAATTATACACACTAACATTTATTTACGCACATATATAATATTTAAAATTGTTTTAGTATCAGTTTACATTTTAAAATTTAACTTACATTTTTAACTTTGATTTTAATTTACATTTTAATTTTTATAAATTTACATTTTAATTTTTATAAGTTCGCACAGATGGGTTTATAAAAGTTTGTTTTATAATGTTGAGTATAGACCGGTTACATAGATTACACAATCAAAAACATTTCAAAATAAATATAAACGATCAAAATATAAAATCATTGGTGGAATTGCAGAGGGAAATTTATAAGAAACCCAATAGCATTCATCATAAGATGCCACATAGACACCAATAACTTAAAAGACATCTGAAATAATACATCTTAGATACTCACCATAAGGTATCAGTATTTACCGAATGTCTATATATTTTGATCAAATATGAAAACCAAAAAACCTAATTAACCGATAACGAATCCATGCAACGTCCATACCCAACTTAAATTTAATGCATTTTTATTTAGAGTGTCGAGTATGAATAGACTACATAGATTTGCATTTGAAAGAAAATATTCTATCATTATTTAACCTTAGGCCAAAAGTTCGCAGTCAAACCAACGTCAATTCAGCTGATATATCAATGCATTCAATGTAATACGAATACGGCAGCACAAAAGGTTAAGAGAAGAAATTGCCTCTCATCAGATAGGAATACTACATCTATCTGACAAGAAGAGCAATAAAAAAAAACTCCATAGGAAAGGACTGCGGTCATTTTGCCAACTTACGAATCGCATTCCATAGGCCAAAAAGGAAGTGTGCGGCATATAAAGCAATTCTGCCAGTAGCGAATCTCGTACTACATCTACTAATTACACCAATATATCCAATCCATTGACCTAATTCAACTACGAAACAAATAACCTAAGGTTATCCTCCCCTAATATAACTTTACAAATCTCTATAGCCATTCACGCCGGACTTAAGTTTAACATTTATGTAGTATTAAATTAGCGAAAAACAAAAATCATAAATAAAACTTAAAAGAACCAAAAAAAAAATAAATAAATGGAAATGATTTTACAAAAGAAATACATCAAATTAAAATTACTTATTAATAAATAAAGTTGGTCAGATAGGATGCTATTTCAATTCTTTTAAAGATGGAACAAGTTTTAAAATTAAAGTTCTTACTGTTTAGTATACTGGAGTTTTAGAAATAGATTTAAAGCTTAGAGTTCATAAAGTTCTTACGGTTTTAACAAGTCCATAGTTTCTAATTTCTTGCAGTTGCTTGCCATTTGGAGCCAGTGTTAATTCCCTTGATGTCCTATGGTCCTCAATCTAGGAAAACGATATCATTTCTCTTTCCTTTTTTAACGAGACTGAAGGCATTGAAGAGTGTGTCTTTTCAATCCCTTCTCCTTCACTTCACACTAAAACATATAGTCACATCTCTTCTATTTTTTTTACTCAACAAAATTTTATTATCAAACTTTTTTTTTATATATAACTTTAGAATCCAATGGACATTATGTCATCGATGATGATGATCCTTCCATTGAGGTCCGATTCCCCAATGGATCTCTTTCATTTGCCATTAGTTTCTATTGTTTTCCTATCTGACCGTTGCTTATATATTTAAAATGCCCAAAGGCTAGTTCACTTTGACTAATTAAAATAATCATTTCCATTTTTCAATAACATTAATTAATTTGTTTTCCAAACTTAAAGATATATTTTATCTCTAAATCTTTTTAAGTTTTTGCTTTTAAAATACTTTTTCTATTTTTAATAAAGTTTTATTTTAATAATTTTTTTCATCTGTGCGATTATATATATATATATAAGTGTTTAAGATGATTTTTTTTAATTTTCAATTTTTAATTCTTAAAAAAATAATTTTATTTGCGAACTTTTATTTTTAATAATAAAAAACAATGTAACATATGTATGTGCCCATTACAATATTAATGTACAAAAATCAGAATTGTTTTAATATAGTTTCTAAAAATTGAATTATTATACATCCAAATTGATTAAATGTAACAAAAAAAATTAAAATAATGTTAATAACTGAAGAAGAACATATGAAAAATAGCCTGTAGTAAAACTCTAAAATTAAATATTTTAAATAAAAATCTAAATCTAGCAACCTTATTTGTCAATATAGTGTAAAAAGTAACTATTTATGAAAAATAGTGGTATTTTAGCTATCACCAAATATAATTGATATGCAAATAGTGGTCATTGTTGTTCACTTTTCTTGAATAGTAGTCAAGTGCTATTCACTTTCCCTTGATTACTTTTCTTGCAAAATTTTCAAATCAAAGTTTATATTTAAGTAAATTAATAAAAAAGCTTAATTATGAATGTAAAAAAATTATGAGAAATATATTTATGTTCAAAATCTATTACAAAAACAATAGTAGTCAACATTATTCACTTGTCTTGAATAATGGTCCAGTGCTATTCACTTTTCCTTGATTATTCTTCTTGTAAATTTTAAAAATTTTCAAATCAAATTTTATATTTAGGTAAATTAATATAAAAACTTAATTATGAATGTAAAAAATTACAAAAAATATATTTATTTATGTTCAAAATCTATTACAAAAGTATAAAACATTTTGGTTTGATTTCTGATTTTGACAGAAATACCTGGAGAACAATAGCCAAAATTGATACTCAATGCTTTGTGGGACTTTATAATGAAAAAGAGGTGGGACTATATATAGTAGAACACAATCAGAAATCCATTTTTTTGTGAAAAATACTGCCAATAGCTGATTTTTTTGGAATTAAAATTTAAATGCCAATAAATCTATAAAATTTATGATAAATTAAGCATGAAATTTATGATAAATTAAGCATAAAATAGTGAAAATGTGACCAAAAATGGCTGATAGATGTTGCAAAATTTTTCTGGTTTCTGGTTCGAAGTCCTGTAAAAAATTTAGTCACCCTCAGATATACTTTCTCCAATAAAGTCACCCTCCATTGTCTAAAAGTTTGGTGACCCCTGTTATATATGAATATACACACTTATAAATTTTTTTAAATGCACGTAATGACCTTGTTTTTTACTAATTCAAAATCTTCAGCATTCATAGCATGACTTGGAATAAAATGCTGTAGATGCAGAAGATTTGTTGTGTGTGTATATATTGAAACAGTATTATTTAGCCATCATCCTATTTGCAAGTTAAAAACTCTTGATTTAAATGCATTCATATATAAATTTCAATTCCTGTGGTAGTCCCACACACATATATAATAAAATGTTTATGCACCTAAATTCTTTTTTAAAAAAGTTAGCTGTTTTTATAAAAGATGTAAATTCTTAGAAAACCATCTGTAAGTAATTAATAAAATTTGGAGTCAAAATTTTAATGTCTTTTAAAAATAAACCTAAGAACAAAGAGTGACCTGTTTAACCATTATTGTTTCAACCAAAGAAATGACCAAAGCTTTCATTTTTATGCATTTTAATATTGATGAAGACTTTGGGGAATGTTGTAAACAGGACACCCAAATTACTGATTTCTCATGTATAAATAAATCTAAATTTTTATTAGGGAGTTTCACTTGGTTCACTCATTCACTTTTCTATAATGAGAACTGTGGGTAAACCAACTGCTACCCCTCCTATGATGGAGACAGAGTTCAAGACCCCCAACCTTCCAATAAGACATCAGGAATGGATCAGCCCAGCCAAAAATGATGGTGATCAGCTACCTAGAAGCTCAAACAAAGAAGATGCGGTAACAATTTTTTCCACAGAGCTCTTTAAAAATAAAATAAATTATCTAAAAGTTAAGCTAGCTTCTAATTTATAATGTGCACAAATTTCTAAACTATAAGGTTCTAATAATTAAAAAAGATTTAAACTGTAAAATATGATTTAAAATTTTGATAAAATTAATATCTGTAAACTTGCCTATTTATGAAATTTCTTTCTAAAACTCTAAATGCTTGTTAAATAATAACTTATTCAGTTATTATTTTATTAATGCTAATCTGCAGTCATGCCTTCCTTATTTGTTTTATATGTATTTATTTTATAATTTATGCTATGCCCAATTCAGAATGGAGATTGATTCTATGAATAAATTTGGAAAGGAGGGGTGATTAGAGGCTCTCTCATAATTAAGTAAGGTTGCTCTTTAGCACACACACACAAATCTCCACTCTGAAAACCTAAATATATTTATTAAGCTATTGTGTTTAGCTTATTATTGTTGTTGTTAGAATAAGGTTTGCAAGTTAATAAAGTAATTAGTTAATAAATGCAAGAATGAGTTATAAAGCATATTATACTAAAAGAGCTTAGTGCTAATTAACATCTATGGATTTACAAAGAAAATGCAGAAAATATATATATATATATAGTAGATCGGAGACAGGAGAGCCAATAAAATAAAGAGACAAATTTAGTTTTAAATAATTTCACAAAAATTTATTGTCATATATATATAATGCCACTCAAATCTGCTTGTATGACAGGGGACACATATTACCAATTGTGGCATTATATTCCACGATTAAAGTAATTTTAAGCAAAGTGATATATATTCTATTCCTCAGCAATAGCCTTATGATAATATGCTTGATGAGATAGACAACATGTGCGAAAAGTACTTGAGCAATTCATATTAAAGTTTACAAAAATATTTGAAAATTAAGTGTACATTTATTGATTTCAAATAAGCACGGACAAAAGTTTACTAAGCAACAAAACGGGAATGTGATCAAAGCATTTATCTGATAATAATAACAATAAAGGCCACATTGGAGATGATGTAACGAATTCTAGGTTAAGTTGGACATATTTAAGCCATGGATGCTTGTAAAATAAATATAAAATAAAACAACACGTAATATATCCAGAATGATTGCGAGGCATCCACACACTAACCTCGTAGGAAAGTTTGATGAAGAGTCAAACTTAGCACGGGGTGATGATTGTGTTTATCTCAGGTGTGTCATTTATGGCCACACGGCCTCAGAAACTGCAATAAGTGAAGAGAGAACGGACTTGGCCATGGAAGAACTTTGAAAAGTTTAAAACAAAGGTCTCAAATCAACCAATTCACTTACCAAGTACTGAGATTAGTGTATATAAAATATACATTGAATGGGTTTTACTTTCGATTAAGAGTAAATGCCTAATCAAATTTTTGAAATTTATTTAAAAAGTAATAACGCTATTTTTCGACAAGCGAACTTTGTACTCAGTATTGCAATTAAAAAAATAGAAATGTGAGCGTTTGTGGGTTTGAAAAGTAAATATTGATTTATATATGCAATCATGCATTAGGTGGAACATTATTTAATCATTGACCTTGCACATACTTCATATTAGATTAAAATCAATAATATGTAGATTTTAAACTATGATTTATAATATATATTAAAGAAAGAATTCGCCTTCGAATGAGTGATTGGAAATTATACAAAATTGAAAATATTTAGAAATTTAAAATATCTTCATATGGCATCTTACTATCAAAGGGAATACTCATCAGTCAAAAGATGATTCTGACACACATCATAATAAAAATAACACAAAAGGTTAATTAATAGAAAATACCCAAAGAGTTTCGAGAGCAAAATGTTGAGTATACGAACACGCTAAGAAATACATAATGAAGTTATGTGAAATATAAGAAACAATTTAAAATAGCTATAGCATGCTTCAGTCACAAGAGCTCTTAATTTAGGTTACCTTCTTGGAAAGCATTTTGTGTAGGTTGATGGTTAGCACGAAAAGTTAACACAAAATCTGAAAATTATTTAATTTTTGCGCCCGCATGCTCTCGTGGGTTCTTGTAAGGATAATCCAATGTCTACTAGTGTTATTGCTGACCATTCCAGAGAAATAAGTTTCCACCTCCGTCATTAAGCACTTACAAATTACTACAAATAATTTTGGTTAGAAACATTAGATCGCAGAGATTTCTTAGAAACATTAGCTGGAGAACAAAGATTAATTCTTGCAGAAATTCAACAATAGAACTGTTCTGGAGCTGCTACAAAATATATCAACTTATCAGTTGTAATTATCTATCCAATAAATTAACGGGAGATTAATTAATTTCTTTTACAATTTCGCTCTTGTTCCCATTATTTGAATTAATAAACTAGATTTAATTAAAAAATTTCTTAATTCAATAAGAAAACCTTAAGTGGGATACATTGCTGTTTTTATGTTCTATATAACATTAACTAATTAAATTATTGTCCCTCATTTATTTTAAGAGAAATATTTGGGATGACCCTTATTAGTCTAAATGAAAATTATTTTTTACTTTTTAAATTGCAATATTTGAATCTATTTACTAAACGAATATTTACTAAATTTTTATTTAAATCAAAATATATTATGACAGTAATACATTTTTAAATATATTCAAACAAAATAATTTTTAATAATTTATAATTCTTGATATGCAAATGCATATCATAGTGTGTGCACAATTACAACTTATAACCTACTTTTTAAATAAATCTAAAATTATGCGTGAACATATATATAATCTATAATATTTTTTATTTATTTGGGGATGAACTATACTTATATACAGCATGCTCATGGTTTAAAAATTAGTGGATTTCGGTATATAAGCATATTTTCAGTAAGCACAATTACGTAGATTGGGGTTCAAACTAAGGTAGCGAGGGTGGTAGAAGCCAGCAGGGCAGTGAAATAAAAGACTTGCAAAGCGCTTACTGCGTTTCACACTCCTTAGTACGGAACAAAAGGTAAAAAGATCTTACAACAGGTACCCACCTATTTCGTATTTTTGTTAGCACCACTATCACAGGATATACCATAATGAAGAACGAAACCGAATTATATACCCAGATCATATTAATAAATCTGTAATATCTAGATTTAACATTTTCTTATTATCTCTCTCGCCAACAAAATTTTATTTAACGTCTAATAGTTTAACATTGATTTATCCTAATCTCACTCATTTATCCCTGTAGTTCATTTTTTGTTTTAAATATTCATAACTTAGTTCAGACAACCAGTTTATCAACCGCAGTCCTGGCCCATTAGTGTTCGGCAGTTCTTATCTTCAGGAATGAAAATCCAGAGTGGTTGTTACTACTGTCGAATTCATTTACCTTTTGTATCGGGTGGCTTCCCCAAGCGAGCCGAAATCCAGTACATCATTGTTTTCACTACTTCCTTTTATTTAATATATTTTGTCAGGCTCGGCTTTTTAGCAATTTCGAGGTTAGTGGTAAAAGCATGTACATATGGGTTTTGAATCCTAGTCTCGCATATTCTGGCTGGGAAATATCCATCTAAATACGCTTCAGGGACATTTTTTGACTCTTGTTTGTTAGCTGTTTAAAGTCTCGCAAATTTTCCAAAGAAAGTTGTATTTTTAATCCATTAAACATTTTATGTTGGAGTTTATTGTTGAGTTTGAGGTCCCAGTTCTGGTACCGTCTCATTTGTCTCAACTTCTGGTTCAGGAAGTTTGGTCTGCGCAATCGCCATCTGCATTGTTTCGTCCTCACTCTCTTACTCGTATTTTTCCCATCTCTTCTCCGCTTTTTCTTCACCTTACAAACAATCGAGACATCCGAAGCTATTAGGTAATCCATATTTTTTCATGTTTTTGATGTTTAGCAGATCGATGATGATCATTTTTTATTTTACTGCTAACTATATTATCAAACACAAAATTTTTTATGTTTGATTTCAAATTTTATTAATGGCTTGGTAGTGGTTGGTTCTCTCGTGTTTACTGGCCTAACGTTTTTATGTTTATCACTGTCTACCACCGCCCTCGCCAAAATTTCTTGTTTTTAAAATTCCGCTGCCACATACATATATACTTTCGTAATCTTTTAAACCTTCATTCGGGTCAAAATTATTCACATAATTATATTTTAATTGCTAATTTTTATTTATATATGCTAATATTTGCTAGATCTCGGGGGTATACTTATTTTCATTCCTTTCTATTTAAGATTACATACATATAGCTTTATTTATAATTATTGATCTGATCTACGCCTCATTACGACATGTTGAAAAACAAATTATACAAAATAGTTTTCTTGTCACAAAATTTATTTTGTAGCGCAACTCCATTTAATGAAATTCAATTTTTTGAAAGCATTATGTCAATTGCAAAGGGATTCATAGATTTTAGCTTACCAAAATGAATTTTTAATAACTATTCCATTTAATTACGGAGCACTGGTTAAAACATTCTCATTTTTTTTTGACGGCACACTATTTACATTTGAAATTTTTGAATTCCATACGATTTTTATTTACATATCTAGGTCATTATCGTACAAAATTATTATTATAAGCATCTAGCATGTTGAGTTTTCGATAAAACTTGATTTTGATAAAAAATATAATATTTTAAATATTCATAGATTGTCATGATATTATCAGACAGTTGTTTAAGTAATTTATATGTATACATAGCGTGATTTTGTGAAATACAAATACAGATAAATACAGATGGCTTCGTATCGTATTATAAGCAGTTTGGGACAAGTTCTTATTATGGTACGTAAGTAATTGAATGCTCGAGTCAACAAAACATGAAATATACACGCAAATAGATAATATAGAGTTTGAAAATTATTATATATATCGTAACATACCGGATTTGGGTGATTAAATACAACATAGCTAAAATTGTTATGGGATGCGGGCAGTCCAATTACATCTACAGGAGGGGTGTTTAAATATTCAATAGTCACCCACATTTAGCAGTTATTGGACTCCGGAATAATATGTAACAGTCAGTTCACACCACGGTAGTTCAAACCCCAGACACGAAACTGAACATTCTAGAGGCCACTCTTAGACAGGGCATGAAGTTCGAATCTAAAGTCCAAATTGCCAGCGTTATCTACTTGACAACGAGCCTGATGCCACTATTAGTAAGAATTTTGATGGTGGTCAGACTCTATACTCAAAAAGAGCTTAGTGGCTAATTAACATCTATATAAATGAATATATATATATATATATATATATATATATATATATATATATATATATATAGAATGAGACAGGGTGATAGAATCGTCAAAATAAGAGATCAAATTTAGTTTTAAATAATTTTCACAAAATTTATTTATATAAATATATATATATAACGCCACAAAACTGCTTATATGAGACAGGGATGTGTATTGTGGGGAGACAGGGCATTATAGCTCCAATAAACGACAAAAATAAATTTTAAAAGGCCGACTGGGATGGTAGCACATGATAATGTATTTGATGAGATAGAACATGTGCGAGGTAATTTTGAGCCACCATACTGTTTAAGAAAAATATTTGAGTAATTGGGGCGTAAGATTTATTGATTTCCTGAAAATACATGGACAAAAAGCCAGCTAATGTGGAAATGTGATCAAATAAATTCTTTGATCACATTTCCATTTTGTTGCTTAGTAAGCTTTTGTCCATGCTATTTTCGAAATCAATAAATATACACTTAATTTTCAAATATTTTCTTAAACTTGTATAATTGCTCAAAGTACCTCGCACATGTTCCTATCTCATCAAGCACATTATCGTAATGCTATTATCCCGAGGAATAGAATATATCTCTTTGCTTTAAAACCTTTTGTCATTTATTGGAATATAATGCCCACAATTATTTAATACACATCCCTGTCTCATATAAGCAGACAGTGGCGTTATATATATATATTTTATATAAATAAATTTTGTGAAATTATTTAAAACTAAATTTGATCTCTTATTTTATTGATTCCTATCACTGTCTCGGTCTATATATATATATATATATATATATATATATATATATATATATATATATATATATTCTGCATTTCTTTTGTAAGTCCATAGATGTTAATTAGCCACCCAAGCTTCTTTTAGTATAGAGTCTTTTGTTTCTCCCTGACCACCAGGCACCGGTCAAAGGTTATACTAGTAGTGGCATCAGATGCATTATCACGTAGATGGCACTGTGAAATTTGGACTTTAGATTCGAACTTCGTATATCTAGAAGGCAACCCCTCCTAGAATGTTCAGTTTCGTGTCTGGGGTTTGAATTCTACAGTGTGTTAGCGAGATAGATGATTCTGACTGTTACATAGTATTTTTTTTCCGGGTCCATGGCTTGCCCAAATGTGGAGCCTTGAATATTTAAACACCCACATCCCTGTAGATCTTAATTAGTTAAACACCCACATCCCTG